>CM038672.1:402416747-403016747 GCA_021605145.1 Aegilops bicornis | reverse complement strand
CGGTAGGTTGGGCTGGGTGGGCCGGTCGGGCGGCCTGGTGGCACCGGGCGGTCGGCCTAGTGGGGAGGGTTTTCTTTTTTTTACATTTGTTTTTTTCCTTTGTATTTTCTTTCATTATTTCTTTTCTGTTTTAATTCATTTAGAAGTATTTAGGCATTTTATAAAAATGTGTTTACTTTACCATAATTACCGATGCAATAATTGACATAGCCCGAACATTTTTATTTTAATATTTGAAAACTTTTGTCGTTTGACTTAATTAGGGTTTAAATTTGAAACGGTTTTGAATTAACCCGAGATTAATTATAGTGACAGAGGTGACGTGCCATCATTAACGTGAGATTACTGTAGCATGATTATCCGGGCGTCACAATTCTCCTCCACTACAAGAAATCTCGTCCCGAGATTTAAGAGGGGGACTAAGGGGGAAAGGTCTTGTTACGAAATTTCTAACGAATCTTCTCAGTCTTGGTTGCTCTTCTCGAAGAGGTCGATCCATTACATTGGTGTCTTCAGTCCTCTACTTCAACGCATCAAGATGAAATTGTCGTCCTTTCTTCAGGATCTCCATCGTTCTTACGAAAGAATAAAGGTTGGTTATTCCGAAAGAACATACCTCTACAAGGTTGACTACCTGGTCGGTAACATCGGGGAAGGTGGCAGAAAGTAACTCTCGAATTGAAACTGAAGTAAATATCGAGAGCAAGGTAAGAAGGTGCAATAAGAAGTTTCAAGTGGATAGGCAATCATTTGTTGCCTGATACGAAATGTGAAAGGGGTTCTGAGCAATGGGAATAAGTATTGCGTCTGATACCAGAATAGATCACTAGGCAGGTGGCCCGAGAATTACATACGAAGTCAAGCGTGAAGAATAACTTAGACCATAGGGTGTCCCGGAGAGTCAGGTTTCGATCCTGTGGAACTGGGGGTTATGGGCCCACCATGTGGGTTAAAGGTAGGAAGGGGGATGACGTCTTGCATGATCATGTAAGCAAGGCATGTCAGAGAATAACCTGTCAGTTATGTCGGCAACATCGGTACCAAGGGCGGGGGACGAAGAGAACCAATTCCTGCTCGTTGAGCGAGGCGGACCAATAGGCAAAGTTCTTATCCATCGGTGGTTATAGGAATGTTTTCAACAATAGTAACAGGGTCTTACTGACAGAGTTGTACGTCGAGATGTTTACCTAAGCAGGAGAATATCACTGCTTAGATCATATAGATCACAAGAAAAGTTAAACCAACCAATGGAAGGAAAATACGATTATCAGATTAAACAAAACAATGGAAAGGAAAAATGTATTTAAACACATATTTCAGGGGTATATCCTTCCCAAGGACAAGCAGAGTATGATATCCATGACATGATATAATGTAGAAAACTCTTTAGGTAGGGGAAGGAATTTTCATTACATTACCCATACAATGTGTTTGGATAATTGAGCAGGTAACATTTAGCATTGGGCTTCAAATGTTCCTGTTGAAAATCGGAGTACCATAGACATGCTTTAGGATAGCATTGACATGGTCTTCAAGCAAAAGGTCAGACTCTGGATACACGAAGGATTCATCAGAACAACTTATAGAATACGTCTTACCATTTCCTCATGGAAGAATAGATAACCTTGCTAAAAGGAAACTATAACAATAGGTCCTCCAGCCAGTGTACTAGGCATGACACCACCTTACCGGGTCATATAACGACCAATGTTATAACTTTTGGAAATATGTCCCAACCATCATATCTGCATTTAGATTCAGATTTGATTGGTGTCAAACTACCTCGCACTCGTGGATGCCTAAGAGGAAAAGGTGCAATACAAATTGACAAGATGACATTGTAAGATTCTCGAGAAATTTACTACTAAGCGAAGTTCCAAACAAAAGCTCATCATTAAACCAATGAAGGGATAAGGAGGTAGTTGATGAACTCAAATGACAATTCATCGAGACTTCCAAAAGATGGGTTTCCACAATTAAGTGAACAAGGAGATAACATTAATCAGATCAAATGGTATAATGATGTATGCTCGAGGGAAACATACACAATTAAACATTGGTTGAAAGGTGCACCGGAAATATGGGCTGGGTTGCACAACCAACGTCGGAATGGTAATTCAATAATCAATAGTCTAAGAATGAACGGCCGACCATTAACTTCAAAGCAATAGGGTTGCTAGAAGTTTTGGAATTACACATCACAGTCCATTTGTCGATGGTTAGAAATAACACGGTGACCAGGAAAAGAATGGTGATGGTGATAAGTATCACTTGTATCAAGAATTCTCCAGAGGTGGTGAAATTCTCACAACATTGAGGACATAAGAGATGTTAATGTTCCAAGGTAAATAAGAACAATTACTGGATAGCAAGGAACTCAAGGTATAACACCAAACACGAACAAGCTTGTGTTGGTGGGAAGGCAATAAAGTGGTCGATGATAACATAGATCATCAAGGGCAAGGATGGTATTTCTCATCATGAACTCAATTGATATCCTGGAAGAGCTCATAAGGTTGATGATGATCACAACACATTTGTCGAGAGATTTCATGAAGATGTAATCAATCAGCGAGACATCAAGTCAAAGGAATGAGATAGCGGAAGGTTATTGGAACCATGGGTAGGACACAAACTTGAAATCAAGATTGTTGTTCAAGGTGAACTGATATGACGAGGAAGATCGACGCAAGCTTAGCTCATCGTCGAAAATTTTGTGCTCCGGGAAGAAGGACCAGGTAGCACAGTTAGAAGTTTGCACGATAATGATATAGCCGATAAGGCTAGGAATGACTTGAAGGATTATTAAACTCGTAAGCAACAAGAATTACTTAGAGTTATTGAATCAGAGTGCGGAATCGATTCACTTATCGGTGTTCTCGAGTGACTAATAACTCGTAACACAGGGGATCCGAGATCGGTGAGAAGCAATACTAGATGAAGACTCGCAGGAAGCAACCTAGTTCTCGAGATACCAGAGGTTAATACTCGAGGAAGATCAAAATAGAGGTTGGGAAAGCGTATTGATCTGCAAAAGGCAAGTACTTTAACTTGTCCGAGAAATGGAATCAAGGAGAAAATGTGGTCGGGACCACGACTGCAAATGATCAATACATAGATACCAGATGATTTCATATCAAGGAAATAGTTATTATTACAAGAAGCTTCTATGATAGGATCTACATCGTGTCCATGGGCATGAACACAAAGTTCAAGGTCGACTCCCACTTCTTTAATGCATAACCTTTCATTCACTTCTCGCCTTCAACGAAATTGTGTGTTGAAATTTTATCTAATATAACACTAGTAGAGTATGACCCGTAGTAGTTTCCGGGTTCACACAGTTTAGAGAAGGCATATGTCCAACCCATCGGGGCCTCTTAGGAACATATACCACAAACTTCAGGAGTAAATAACACAAGCTCGATAGCAGAGCATGGTTGACAAAGCAGAGGATACAATTTACCAAAGGCGGTATATATCCTAGGAAAGGCTCAAGGTTATTGAATATGAAGGACATTGTCGGATAAAATCCAACAAAGGAACCGATGGTCCACAAGGGATCTGATGTGAGCATCGGTACTCAACCAGAGGGAGAAGAATACACAGGCATCATTTTATAGAACATCTGAATAATTCGATGCTTAGATAACAAAGGAATTACGATTTCCAAAACAAGGGATCAGAAGCAGTCGCTCTGACCAAGGATGGATAAATTGGATAGACCAGAGGCACAATTGATGACAAATAGTTTGGTCGAGAACCAGCTCATGTTCAAAAATGATGTCTGAGCCGGAAAGATAATCTAGAAGGGTTGATAGATGATTGTGTGCATTCGCACACATGTTGAATCAATAGGATCAAAATGACGGTGTCAAAAGATACTAGTGAATATTGCCAGATATATGGGAAGCATCCATAATGCAGGTAGACAAGTATTTGCAGAGCAATAAAGCTGCTTAGGATTTTCAGAGGATTGAATAGTATTTCAAAGACTTTTGTGAAACACCTGAACAACTGGGGATGAGCGGATACTCGGAAAGTGCGAGAAATTATTCTTAGGGGTATACAGGTGGCAAAGAACTGCAAGGCAGTAGGCACAAAATATTCTCGGGGTATCTTGTAATAACAAGATCGACTGGAAATAAAAGTAAGCACGACAGGTGTAAGTATTTATCCATAGGGATATTTTGGTGGAAGGGAATTGCAAAAGCAACGGGCATAAGGACTCGAGAGAAAATCGGAGAGTATCTTCGAAATCTTCTAGTGCAGCCGGCGATCATCTGGACTGAAGGGGCTCTCCGGGAGAAGTGGGTACGAGATCCTAATGTCAGACTTAGTAAAATGTTTAACCCGAATAGACGAGGGATCAGAGTCCCAGAGTATAGACGAGGAATAAAAGATCCTAATACCACCCAATGGCGACATGGGCCCGTAAGCCACACAACCAAGTTAGTAAAACAGTTTTGGACGACTAGACTCAACTTCGGCCAAGGAGTTGGAAAGGGGCTACCTACAGCGAAAGCTCGATACCAACTTGTGACGCCCCGATTAAATCGTACACTAATCATGCATGCAAACGTATGCGATCAAGATCGAGGACTCACGGAAGATATCACAACACAACTCTAAAACATAAATAAGTCATACAAGCATCATAATACAAGCCAGGGGCCTCGAGGGCTCGAATACAAGTGCTCGATCATAGACGAAGTCAGCCGAAGCAACAATATCTCGAGAACGGACATAAGTTAAACAAGTTTGCCTTAAGAAGGCTAGCACAAACCGATACAGATCGAAAGAGGCTCAAGCCTCCTGCAGGATCCTCCTAACTACTCCCCGGTCGCCGGTAGGCTGCACGTAGTAGTAGGCACCTCCGGTAGTAGTCGCCGCCGACGGTGGCGTCGCTCTGGACTGACATCTGGTTGCGACAACCGTAAAGAAAGGAAAGGGGAAAAGGGGGAGAAAGCAACCGTGAGTACTCATCCAATGTACTGCAAGCAAGGAGATACACTACATATGCATGGGTATATGTGTAAAGGGCCATATCGCTGGACCGAATCTGCAGAATGCCGTAATAAGAGGGGATAACTAATCTCGTCAAGACTACGCGTCTGGCGACTTCCGTCTTGCAAAGATGTAGAAGAGAGTAGATCAAGTCCTCCAAGTAGCATCGCATAGCATAATCCTACCCGCAATCCCTCCTCGTTGCCTGTTAGAGAGCGATCACCGGTTATATCCGCACTTGGAAGGGTGTGTTTTATTAAGTATCCAGTTCTAGTTGTCATAAGGTAAAGGTACAACTCCAAGTCGTCACATTATCAAGATCACGGCTATTCGAATAGATTAACTTCACTGCAGGGTGCACCACATTACCCGACACGCCGATCCCATTTGGCCGGACACACTTTCCAAGGTCATGCCCGGCCGCGGAAGATCAACACGTCGCAGCCCCACCTAGGCATAATAGAGAGGTCAGCACGCCGGTCTAAAACTATGCGCACAGGGGTCTCGGCCCATCGCCCTTATCACACCTGCATGTTGCGAGGGTGGCCGAAAGCAGACCTAGCCTAGCAGGCGTTCCAGTCCAATCCGGCGCGTGCCGCTCAGTCGCTGACATCATGAAATGCTTCGGTTGATACCACGACGCCGGTTGCCCATATCTTGTTCCACGTGGCGGTTAGTGCGTATAAGGTCAACGACCCAACTCAGATCAAATACCAAGATCTCGTTAAGCGTGTTAAGTATCCGCGAACGCCGAACAGGGCCAGGCCCACCTCTCACCTAGGCGGTCTCAACCTGCTCTATCGCTCCGCCACAAAGATCCACACAGAGGGCCGTTGGGACAAAGGTCCTTTCAGCCCCCAATCCGTGAATCACTCGTGGGTGCTCCACGAGCCGACCCGACTTTAGTCACCACATGTATCATGTATAAAGTATATAGTATATACCCGTGATCACCTCCCGAGTGATCACGGCCCGATAGTATAGCACAACAGACGGACAAGAATGTAGGGCCCTTCGATGGAATACTAGCATCCTATACTAAGCATGTAGGATTGCAAGTAAAGGTAACAACATGAGTAGCAAGGACAAAGGCTATGCATCGGGATAGGAATAACGGAAAGCAAGAATATGCTACACTACTCTAATGCAAGCGATGAGAGTAGAATAGGCGATATATCCGTGATCAAGGGGGGGCGCTGGCCTGGTTGCTCTGGCAAGAGAGAGGGGTCGTCAACACCGTAGTCGTACTGGGTAGCAGAGGCGTCGGTCTCGGTGGCTAGCGAGAGAAGAGGGGGAAGAAACAATAAATATAATGCAAACAAATGCATGACATGACAAGGCGTGATGCTAGGTGTGCCCAATCGCGGTAGTAGGTGATACCGACGAAGGGGGAAAACATCCGGGAAAGTATTCCCGGTGTTTCGCGTTTTCGGACAGATGAACCGAAGGTGAAAAGTTGCAGGTTCGATAGGTTAGGGATGCGTGGCAGACAAACGGGCTGCGTATCCGGATTTGTCTCGTTGTTCTGAGCAACTTTCATGTAGAAAGTATTTTCATCTGAGCTACGGTTTATTTTATATTAATTTTAAAAGATTTAAATCATTTTTAGGATTTATTTAATTATTTTAAAACAACATTATCCAGAACAGTGTTTGCTGACGTCATCATGATGTCAGCAGTCAACAAGGTGTTGACTAGTCAACTGACGTGCGGGTCCCGTTCGTCATAGACTGTTTAGACTAATTAGGGTCTAACTAATTTAATTACTGTTTAATTAAACTAACTAGTTAATTAGATTAATTAAACATAATTAATTAAGTTAATTAATCTAGTTAATTAATTAATATTTATTTATTATTAATTTTTTTTAACTTTTTAATTTTTTTAATAAACGTTCTGGGGCTGGTGGGCCCCGTTTGGAAGTGACCCAGAGGCCACTACGGGACGGGTGCTAGCGGGCGCTGATGCCCAGCCCGCTTGGGCGCTCGCCCAGGACGACGGGGGTTGCCGGCCAGGAACGAGGCCACGGCGAACTGTTGGGCGAGGGGAGGCGGTGGCCAATGCGGGGAGAGACGGCGGCCACGCGGCGAGAGAGTAGAAGCAGAGGCCGGGCGCGGTGGGGCCTTGCGCGAGCGGCGCGAGGTCAGACAGAGGCGCCCAGCGGGATGCAGGTTATAGGCGGCTCAGACGGAGGAGGACCACAGCGTCGCCGGCGACGAGCGGGCGGACGCCATAGCTCGAGCGAGCCCGAAGGAGGGGCTGCGGGGCACGACTCGTCTCGGGGCCGGGTGCCTTCGAACGCACGTGACAGCGCATGTCGAGTGGCGGTGGTCGCAGGCACGGGGTGGCCGTGGTTGGGCGGTGCGTCGAGGTCAGGCGACGGCCGGAATCGAAGCTCGACGGGAAAAGGGAGAGAGGGAGAGTCCAGGGCCTCACCGACGGTCGTAGGGCAACGGCAGTGGGCTCGACGGAGGTCGGGGAGGTCTGACGAGGGAGAGGACGAGGCGGCGGCAGCCGGCGACGACGGGCGAAGACGCAGGGGATGGGCGCCGGCGTCGAGGCGCGTTGGGGCAGCTGATCTGCCCTCCCCGATCCAATGAGTGGGGCGCTGGGAGAAGCGAGGGGCAGCGTCCGACGGGGTGCAGGTCCGGCGGCGGCGGGCGTCGTCAGGGAGGCGGGGTGGTTCGATCCCGATCCAATCTGGATCGGGAGGGGGAGACGTGGCGTCGTGGGGGGGGAGTGGGGCGTGGGTGTCGGTTAGGGTTTGCGGGGGTGGGGGAATAAGGAGTGGGAGTGGGCCGGCCGGTAGGTTGGGTTTGGGTGGGCGGTCAGGCACTGGTGGCAGTGGGCGGTCGGCCCAGTGGGGGGAGGGTTTTCTCTTTTTTTGTTTTCTGTTTGTTTTTTCCTTTGTATTTTCTTTCATTATTTCTTTTCTGTTTTAATTCATTTAAAAGTATTTAGACATTTTATAAAAATGTGTTTACTTCACCATAATTACCGATGCAATAATTGACTTAGCCTGAACATTTTTATTTTAATATTTGAAAACTTTTGTCGTTTGACTTATTTAGGATTTAAATTTGAAACGGTTTTGAATTAACTCGAGATTAATTACAGTGACAGAGGTGACGTGCCATCATTAACGTGAGATTGCTGTAGCATGATTATCCGGGCGTCACACAGGGGAACCTAGCAAATCGCACAAAGTTTTTGGGATCGTGGAAACACTAGCACCCAAATCACACAAAGCATAGCATTCATGATCTTTAATTTTAATTTTAATAGTAGGTTCCCACTCATCATAAAGTTTTCTAGGGATAGAAACTTCCAACTCAAGTTTTTCTTCATAAGATTGCATCAAAGTATCAACGATATGTTTAGTAAAAGCTTTATGTTGACTATAAGCATGTGGAGAATTTAGCATGGATTGCAACAAGGAAATACAATCTATTAAAGAGCAATTATCATAATTAAATTCCTTGAAATCCAAAATAATGGGTTCATTGATATCTAAAGTTTTGATCTCTTCAATCCCACTTTTACCAATTTTTGCATCAAGATCTAAAAACTCCGAATTTTTGGAACGCCTTCTAGGTAAAGGTGGATCATATTCAGTCCCATCATTATCAAGATTCATATTGCAAAACAAATATTTAATAGGGGACACATCAATAACTTTTAGATCTTCATCTTTATTTTCATAGAAATTAGAAGAACACGCTTTCACAAAGCAATCTTTTTTAGCACGCATCCTAGCAGTTCTTTCTTTGCACGCATCAATGGAAATTCTCATGGCTTTGAGAGACTCATTGATATCATGCTTAGGTGGAATAAATCTAAGTTTCAAGGAATCAACATCAAGAGAAATTCTATCAACGTTCCTAGCCAGTTCATCAACTTTTAGCAAATTTTCTTCAAGCAAAGCAGTGAAATTCTTTTGCGAATTCATAAATTCTTTAAAAATAGTCTCGAATTCAGAAGGCATCTTCTTAAAATTTCCATAAGAATTGTTGTAGTAATTACCATAATTATTAGAGGAATTACTAGGGTACGGCCTAGGATTAAAGTTTCCTCTATATGCGTTGTTACCAAAATTATTCCTACCAACAAAATTCACATCCATAGATTCATTACTATTCTCAATCAAAGTAGACAAAGGCATATCATTAGGATCAGAAGAAACACTTTTAGTAGCAAATAATTTCATAAGTTCATCCATCTTTCCATTGAAAACATTAATTTCTTCTATCGCTTGCACCTTTTTATTAGTAGATCTTTCAGTGTGCCATTGAGAATAATTAACCATAATATTATCTAGGAGTTTAGTAGCTTCTCCTAAAGTGATTTCCATAAAAGTGCCTCCCGCGGCCGAATCTAAAAGATTTCTAGAAGCAAAATTCAATCCAGCATAAACATTTTGTATAATCATCCACAAATTCAAACCATGTGTAGGGCAATTACGTATCATTAATTTCATCCTCTCCCAAGCTTGTGCAACATGTTCATGATCAAGTTGCTTAAAATTCATGATATCGTTTCTAAGAGAGATAATCTTAGCGGGAGGAAAATACTTAGAGATGAAAGCATCCTTGCACTTATTCCAAGAATCAATACTATTTTTAGGCAAAGACGAAAACCAAGCTTTAGCACGATCTCTAAGCGAAAAAGGAAATAGCTTCAATTTAACAATATCATTGTCCACATCTTTCTACTTTTTCATATCACACAAATCAACGAAGCTATTTAGATGGGTAGCGACATCTTCACTAGGAAGGCCGGTGAATTGATCTTTCATGACAAGATTCAGTAAAGCAGTATTGATTTCACAAGATTCAGTATCGGTAAGAGGAGCAGTCGGAGTGATAAGAAAATCATTATTGTTGGTATTGGTAAAGTCACACAATTTAGTATTATCTTGAGCCATCGTGACAAGCAAGCAATCCAACACACGAGCAAACAAGAAGCAAGCGAAAAAGAGGCGAACGGAAAAGAGAGGGCGAATAAAACGGCAAGGGTGAAGTGGGGGAGAGGAAAACGAGAGGCAAATGGCAAATAATGTAATGCGGGAGATAAGGGTTTGTGATGGGTACTTGGTATGTTGACTTTTGCATAGACTCCCCGGCAACGGCGCCAGAAATGGCTCGTTGTCGGGAGTTCAAATCTTGACTTGACCTTGCGTAAGCCTCCCGGGAAACGGCGCCAGAAATCCTCCTTGCTACCTCTTGAGCACTGCTATGGTTTTCCCTTGAAGAGGAAAGGGTGATGCAGTAAACCAGCGTAAGTATTTCCCTCAGTTTTTGAGAACCAACGTATCAATCCAGTAGGAGGCCACGAGTCCCTCGCACCTACACAAACAAATAAATCCTCGCAACCAACGCAATAAAGGGGTTGTCAATCCCTTCATGGTCACTTACGAGGGTGAGATCTGATAGATATGATAAGATAATATTTTTGGTATTTTTATGATAAACATGCAAAGTAAAATAAAAGGCAATAAAAATAGGTAAGTGTTGGAAGATTAATATAATGGAAGATAGACCCGGGGCCATAGGTTTCACTAGGGTGGCTTCTCTCGAGAGAATAAGTATTACGGTGGGTGAACAAATTACTGTTGAGCAATTGACATAATTGAGCATAGTTATGAGAATATCTAGGTATGATCATGTATATAGGCATCACGTCCAAGACAAGTAGACCGACTCACCTTTTGCATCTACTATTATTACTCCACACATCGACCGCTATCCAGCATGCATCTAGAGTATTAAGCTCATAAGAACAGAGTAACGCTTTAAGTAAGATGACATGATGTAGAGGGATAAACTCATGCAATATGATATAAACCCCATCGTGTTATCCTCGATGGAAACAATACAATACGTGCCTTGCTGCCCCTCACATCGGGGAAAGGACAACGCAAGATTGAACCCAAAGCTAAGCACTTCTTCCATTGCAAGAAAGATCAATCTAGTAGGCCAAACCAAACTGATAATTCAAGAGACTTGCAAAGATAACCAATCATACATAAAAAGAATTCAGAGAAGATTCAAATATTGTTCATAGATAAACTTGATCATAAACCCACAATTCATCGGTCTTAACAAACACACCGCAAAATAAGATTACATCGAATAGATCTCCACGGGAATCATGGAGAACTTTGTATTGAGATCCAAAGAGAGAGAAGAAGCCATCTAGCTAATAACTATGGACCCGAAGGTCTGAGGTAAACTACTCACACATCATCGGAGAGGCTATGCTGTTGATGGCCCTCCGTGATCGATGCCCCCTCCGGCGGAGCTCCGGAGAAGGCCCCAAGATGAGATGTCAAGGGTACAGAAGGTTGCGGCGGTGGAATTAGGTTTTTGGCTCCGTATCTAGTAGTTTGGGGGTACGTAGGTATATATAGGAGGAAGAAGTACGTCGGTGGAGCAACATGGGGCCCACGAGGGTGGAGGGCGCGCCCAGGTGGGTAGGCGCGCCCCCTACCTCGTGCCTTCCTGGTTGATGCTTTGACGTAGGGTCCAAGTCCTCTGGATCACGTTCGTTCCGAAAATCACATTCCCGAAGGTTTCATTCCATTTGGACTCCGCTTGATATTCTTTTTCTACGAAACTCTAAAATAGGCAAAAAAACATCAATTCTGGGCTGGGCCTCCGGTTAATTGGTTAGTCCCAAAAATAATATAAAAGTGTATAATAAAGCCCATTAATGTCCAAAACAGAATATAATATAGCATGGAACAATAAAAAATTATAGATACGTTGGAGACGTATCAGGGCCCATAAGACACACAACCATGTTAGTAAAAGTTGTCAATGACTAGACTCAACTTCGGCCAAGGAGTTGGAAAGGGGGCTACCTACATGCAGTCGACTCTGATACCAACTTCTGACGCCCTCGATTCAATCGTACACTAATCATACACGCACGGGAAGATATCACAACACAACTCTATACACAAATTAAAATAATACAAGCTTTATATTACAAGCCAGGGACCTCGAGGGCTCGAATACATAAGCTTGAAAACACAAGAGTCGTGAAGCAACAATATCTCGAGTACGGACATAAGTTAGACAAGTTTGCCTTAAGAAGGCTAGCACAAAAGCAACATCGATCGAAAAGGCAAGGCCTCCTGCAGGGAGCCTCCTAACTACTCCTGGTCGTCGGCGGCCTCCACGTAGTAGTAGGCACCCTCAGTGTAGTAGCAGTCATCGTCGAAGGTGGCGTCTGGCTCCTGGGTTCCACCATCTGGTTGCAACATCTAGGAAGAATGGAAAGATGTGGAAAAAGGGGAGCAAAGCAACCGTGAGTACTCATCCAAAGTACTCGCAAGCAAGGATCTACACTACATATGCATCGGTGTCAATGAAAAGGGTAGTATATGTGGACTGAACTGCAGAATGCCAGAATAGAGGGGAGAGCCTAGTCCTATCGCAGACTAGGATCTTCAGCATCTTCAAGCATCTCCAATGGTCTTGCAGCATTAGAAGAGTACAGAATAGCATAATATAAAGTAGCAGTGGTGTTATCATCCTCACCCAGAGATCCTTCCTCGACTCCCTACGAGAAAGCAATCCCAGAGCCATACTATCCATTTCTCATCACAAGTATCCAGTTCTAGTTGTATCGATCGGGATAAAACTTCGAGTGTCTGTTACCGTAGGACAGGCTATCGATAGATGTTTTCTTCCCTGCAGGGGTGCACCAACTTACCCACCAAGCTCGAATAACTCCGGCCGGACACACTTTCCCGGGTCATGCCCGGCCTCGGCCAAACGATACGCCGCAACCCGACCTAGGCTTAATAGAGAGGTCAGCACGCCGGACTAAACCTATGCCCCCAGGGGTCACGGGCCATCGCCCCGGGAACTCCTGCACGTTGCGTATGCGGCTGGTGAGCAGACCTAGCTACCTCCTTAAAAAGGCAGGTGCTTACGTAGTCCAACCCGGCGCGCGCCGCTCAGCCGCATGACGTCCATTAAGCTTCGGCTGATGCATACGACGCAGAACGCCCATACTATGCCCACATGATGGTTAGTGTTATCAGGCCAGAGGCCCCTCGGATCAAATATCCAAACCGTTAGTGTGTTGGTAGTGCGGTCACGAGCAGAGACTCACGAAATATGTGACCCCGTCGCCCCGTCTCGAGGACTTGCGGCAAGGGCTAAGAATGCCCGCCCACGCCTCGTATTCAACTCTCGAGTACCCGCCAGGTCAACCCGTCTCCACATCACTTGCGGGTACCCCTCAGGGTCGACCCGCCTTTCCAGGTAACAGTTGTAAAGTCCAAGTATCCGTGTGTCCAAACATCAAGGGGAAAACCCGAGGAATCTCCCCCGGTGAATTCCACTCGATGTAATCATCAAGGTGAACATAAGAGGAACCACCCTCGAGGTTCACACTTGAGGGGTTGCACGACAGAGTCGAATCGTAAGTGGTTAAGGAGGAAATCACCCTCGATGACCACGACCGAATAGCTACACTACAGAGATCTCATCAGGAGTGATGTATGAGGTTCCACCCTCGGCACTTGATGGTAACTCTGCAGATTCGAGCAACAAAAGGGGTGTGATGTGATGTGAGGTGTCGGGCTCTGGTCGTTGATCACGTTGATCGAGTCATCGATGATGAAGCAGGGCAACAAGGACCAGGTGGGGGTCACTGATGGATCACTAACCAACCTATACTAAGCAGTTTAGGATAAGCAGGTAGGTAACAATAAGCAGGCTACAAAAGCAGGCTATGCATCAGAATAGGAGCAATCAATTACAGTAGTAAAATCTAATGCAAGCATGAGAGAACGGAATGGGCGATATCGGGATGATCAAAGGGGGGGGGGGCTTGCCTGGAAGCTCTGCTGTAAAGGAAGAAGGGTCGTCGGAGACGTAGTCGATCATAGGGGCAACATCGGTCTCGAGGTCTACCGGAGAGAAGAGGGGGAAGAAACAATGAATATATGGCAAACAAAGCATCATAAAGCATAATATGGTAGTACGCGGTGCTAGGGGTGAACTAACGCAGTGCTAGACATTGCAGACGGAGAGGGAAAACATCCGGAGGGCTTTTCCCGGTGTTAGGCATTTTCCGAACAGAAGAAAGAGGGGGCATGGTTCCATGTTCAGCATGCCAGGAGCATGTGACAGGTGAAAGGACCGCATATTCGGATTCGTTGGATTTTTCTGAGTAACTTTCATGTAGAAAACATTTTCATCCGAGTTACCGATTAATTTCTATGATTTATCGAAGTTTAATGCATTTTTTGAAATTTCTGGAATTAAATTAAATTCTAAATAAAAACAGAACACTTTTGTCACCTAGTACTACTCTAGCCAAAGCCTATTACATGTGGGGCCAGAGGGTGTCGACTCAGCGATCAACAAGTCAAAGTGTTGATCGTTGACTAATCAAAAGCAGGCGGTGGGGCCTGGTGTAAGTGGCTGTTAACTTAATAGTTTAGTTAAATTAGGTTAATTAGGACGTGGGGGCCACCAGTCGGTACCTAGGGGTTAGTCTAATTTTAGTTAGTAGATAAACACTGATTAGTGGGGCCGTTAGCCCCTAACTAAATGGGCCGGACCCAGGTGGCAGTGAGCCAGCCGCCGGTTTAGGCGCTCGTCTTGGCGTCACGTGCTTTCGCCCGGCGACAGCGAAACGACAGTGGCGGCGCATGAGTGAGACGAGCGTCGACCGGAGTCGCTCGGCGCGGCACAGGCGGGTAGGCAGGACCGGCGGCGGGGGAAGCTGCGGACGGCGGCGGCGGCGGCAACGGCTTCTAGCGGGCAAGGCGACGGCGGGCTGGCGGAACCGGCGTAGTCAAGCGGCTGAGGACGGCACATGGGCGCGACCGGGGGAGTCGGCGAGCACGTGCAGACGTGAATCACCGGCGCGGCCGTGACGAGCGCGTGTCGACGATGTGCGTGTATGGGACAGGGGAAGCAACCACATGGCAGAGGGAGGGGCCGGCGGCAGCGCGAGCAACAAGAACAACTACGGCGTTAGGTAGCAGCACGCGCGGCTAGCGGAAGCAGAGCAGTAGTCGAGCAGCAGCGCAGCGGGTGCGCGGGCGACTGCGGCGGCGGGTTGGGGAGCGGGACAGCAGAGGCGGATGGCGGAGCGGCGACAGAGAGGCAACGACTAGTAGGGGAGGGGCCGGCCTCGGCACGGCGCAAGCAGTAGCAGTAGTAGAGGTCGGAAGCAACGGCAGCAGCAAGCGCAAAGCGAAGATCAGTAAAACATCAGCTAGCAGGAGCAGGGGCGTGGCGTGAGTGTGCGCCGGACGACACGATGTCTACAGCGGAAGATAGCCTACGGGGCACGAGAAGAATTAAGGGGAGGTTGAGGAGGAGACGGGGCTCACAGCGAAGCTCGGGGTGGGCTCGTCGAGGCTGGGGACAGTCGTTGACGAGCGGATCGGCATGGGGGGATGAGGCGGACGCCGACGAAGAGAACGGAAGTGAGCGGCATCACCAGTGCTCCCCGGCTTCGATCCGGCGGTGTTGTCGACGAAGAAGAAACCCGCCAGGGCTCCCGGACTCCTTGGAACAGCAAGCGGTGGCTGGTGGCCATGGCTACGATGCCGGTGCGGCCATGGACGCGCTCGGACGCTGCGGATCTGGAGGGGAAGCACGGGCGAGAGGAAGAGAGAGAGCGGGGTGGATCTGGTAGGCGAGGAGGCAAGTGGGGAGGGGAGACGGGGAAGCCCGAGGCGTCGGGACCTTATCCCCTCCGGGACGGCGTCGACGAGGCGGTTCGACGGGAGCGAGCTCCTGTTCGGGCGCGGTCGTGAACAGAAGAAGACGACCGGGGGAGAAGATGGACTGGGCCTGGTCGGGTGGTTCTGATGGGCCAAAGCCCAGGGGGCAGGGGCTTTCTCCCTTTTCTCTTTTTTGCTCTTTTCTTTTTACAGAAAAAATTATTTGCAATAAAAGAGCTGCCAAAACTGTAAAATGTGGGACTTGGCTACATAACTACATTGCAATAGTTGGCACTGCTACAAAAAGATAGTGAGGCTTTTGAAATAGTTTGCAACTTTTATAATTTAGAAACATTCAAATAATTGCTTTAACCACTGCTTTAATTGTTTGGGGGCATTAAACCACTTCATAAAAAGTTGGTTCACCACCATAATTTGTTATGGATTATTTGCCACAAGATGAACATTTTAGATTTCATGTATGAAAAATATGAATTTGACTTTAGATTGGATTTGAATTTGAATTGTGACTTGGATCAAGTGAAGATTAGCAACAGTAACATGATGACATGGCACCATTAATAGGGGATTACTGTAGCATGACACTGGGGGTGTTACATAGGGGAGTGAAGCACCTTTGGTAAGTGGAATTTGGCAAGGAAACATTTATATAGTGTGCTGAAATTTACTGTCACTTGTCAGTATTCAAAATAATCCTTGAGGGGCTTGTTCGGGGTATCTTCACCTCGACCGATAGACCAAGAAGTTGCTCCTCAACCTACTGAACCTACTGAAAATATTTATTATGAAATTCCTTGAGGTATGAAAGAGAAATTGCTAGCTAATTCTTATGCAGGAGATGGAACACTACATCCTGATATGCATATAATCTATGTGGATGAAGTTTGTGGATTATTTAAGCTTGCAGGTTTGCCCGAGGATGAAGTCAAGAAGAAGGTATTCCCTTTATCTTTGAAGGAGAAGGCATTGACATGGTATAGGCTATGTGATAATATTGGATCATGGGTCTACAAACAATTGAAATCGGAATTTCATCCCAAGTTTTATCCTATGCATCTGGTTCATCGTGATCGGAATTATATTTATAATTTTTGGCCTCGTGAAGGAGATGTATCGCTCAAGCTTGGGGAGGCTTAAGTCAATGTTATATTCATGCCCCAATCATGAGCTCTCAAGATAAATTATTATTCAGAACTTTTATGCTCGGCTTTCTCGTAATGATCAATCCATGCTCGATACTTCTTGTATTGGTTCTTTTATGAAGAAGACTATTGAATTCAAATGGGATTTACTGGAAAGAATTAAACGAAACTCTGAAGATTGGGAACTCGACGAAGGTAATGATTCAGATACAAACCTCAAGTTTGATTGTGTTAAATTTTTCATGGATACCGATGCTTTTCGTGAATTTAGCACTAAATATGGACTTGAGTCTGAGATAGTAGCTTCTTTCTGTGAATCATTTGCTACTCATGTTGGTCTCCCTAAGGAGAAGTGGTTTAAATATCATCCTCCCTTTGAAGTAAAAGTAGTAGAACCTATCAAAGTTGAAGAAGAAACTATTACTTATAATGTTGATCCTATTGTTCCTACTGCTTATATTGAGAGACCACCTTTTCCTGTTAGAATAAAGGAACATTCTAAAGCTTCAACTGTGGTTCGTAAGAGTTATACTATAAGACCTAAACCCCCTGAACAAATTAAAGTTGAACCTAGTATTTCTATGGTTAAGGATCTCTTGGTTGATAATATTGATGGGCATGTTATTTACTTATGTGATGAAGCTACTAGAATTGCTAAAACCGATATTAAAGATAAACATACACCTGTTGTTGGCATGCTTTTTTTTATGTTAAAATAGGAGATCATTGTTATCATGGCTTATGTGATGTGGGTGCTAGTGTGAGTGTAATTCCTTTTACCTTATATCAATAAATTATGAATGGTATTGCACCTGCTGAAATAGAAGAAATTGATGTTACTATTAAGCTTGCCAATAGAGATACTATAACGCCAATTGGGATTGTTAGAGATGTTAAAGTCTTGTGTGGGAAAATAAAATACCCTACTAATTTTCTTGTTCTGGTTCCCCACAAGATGATTTTTGTCCCATTATATTTGGTAGACCTTTCTTGAACACTGTTAATGCTAAGATAAATTGTGAGAAAGAAATTGTTACTCTAAGTTTTGGGGATATGTCTCATGATTTTAGTCCCTCTAAATTTCGTAGACAACCCCATGATAAAGAATTGCCTAGTAAGGATGAAATTATTGGTCTTACTTCTATTGTCGTGCCTCCTACTAATATTTTAGAACAATATTTGCTAGACCATGAAAATGATATGTTTATGAACGAAAGAAAGGAATTAGATGAAATATTCTTTAACCAAATGCCTATTTTGAAACACAATTTGCCTGTTGAAATCCTTGGAGATCCTCCTCCACCCAAGGGTGATCCCGTGTTTGAGCTTAAACAATTACCTGGCACTTTGAGATATGCTCATCTTGATGAAAAGAAGATATATCCTGTTATTATTAGTGCTAACCTTTCAGATCATGAAGAAAAGAAATTATTGAAAACTCTAAAGAAGCACTGTGCCGCTATTGGATATACTCTTGATGATCTTAAGGGCATTACTCCCACTCTATGTCAGCACAAAATTATGGAGCCTGATGCTAAACCAGTTGTTGATCATCAATGACGGTTAAATCCTAAGATGAAAGAAGTGGTAAGAAAAGAAATACTAAAGCTTTTGGAGGCAGGTATAATTTATCCTATTGCTGATAGTAGATGGGTAAGTCCTGTTCATTGTGTCCCTAAGAAGGGAGGTATTACCGTTGTTCCTAATGATAACAATGAATTGATCCATCAAAGAATTGTTACAGGTTATAGAATGGTAATTGATTTTCGCAAATTAGACAAAGCTACTGCGAAAGATCATTACCCTCTCCCTTTTATTGATCAAATGCTAGAAATACTTCCAAACATACACATTTTTGCTTTCTAGATGGTTATTCTGGCTTCTCTAAAATACCTGTGTCAAAAGAGGATCAATAAAAAACTACTTTTACATGCCCTTTTGGTACCTTTGCTTATAGACGTATGCCTTTTTTGTTTATGTAATGCACCTGCTACCTTTCAAAGATGTATGACTGCTATATTCTCTGACTTTTGTGAAAAGATTGTTGAGGTTTTCATGGATGATTTCTCTGTTTACGGAACTTCTTTTGATGATTGCTTGAGCAACCCTTGATAGAGTTTAACAGAGATGTGAAGAAACTAATCTTGTCTTGAATTGGGAAAAGTGACACTTTATGGTTAATGAAGGTATTGTCTTGGGGCATAAAATCTCCAAAGGAGGTATTGAAGTTGATAAAGCTAAAGTAGATGCTATTGAAAAGATGATGTGTCCTACAGATATCAAAGGTATAAGAAGTTTCATTGGTCATGCTGGTTTCTATAGGAGATTTATTAAAGACTTCTCGAAAATTTCTAAGCCTCTCACTAATCTTGTGCAAAAAGATGTTCCTTTTGTTTTTGATGATGATTGTGTAGAAGCATTTTAAATACTTAAGAAGGCCTTGATTTCTGCTCCTATTGGTCCGGCACCTAATTGGAATTTACCCTTTGAAATTATGTGTGATGCTAGTGATTATGCTGTTGGTGTTGTCCTAGGGAAAAGAGTTGATAAGAAGTGGAATGTTATTCATTATGGTAGTAAAACTCTAGACAATGCGCAGAGAAATTATGCTACTACTGAAAAAGAATTTGTCGGCGTTCTGGGAACGGGGGTCCCCAGACTTGCCTGCCTGCGGCCTGCGGCGTGGCTCGAAGGAGGCCCAGGACGGCCCATCTTCATCAGCGCAAGCTCAAGACCCTCGCGAGGGGCCAAGCCTCATGAGGCGGACGACAAGGAGCTTCCTCGAGCCACGGCCTCGTCGAGGCTGGCTCATGAGGAGGTGGAGAGTTCAAGGTGGTACCTCGCGAGGTGCCCATGACGCATAAGCCATGACGACCAAAGGGCGCCCGATCGAGGCGCCCAGCCCGCCAGATGTCCTCCTTTCCTCTTTGGTGCAAAGGGAGCAAGCGCAGGCGAGAGCATCAAGCAAAGGCATCCATTTCGGTGCAACAAGACCAAGACCAGCCCAACGGCTGGAAGGGAGTCATAGTGGAGCCCAAGCAGGCGTCATCACCAGAGCCTTTGGCACGCGAGGACCAACTTTAGTCAGGATAAGCGTACCCGTTGTTCCCCTTCAAAATGGCCAATTGTTGGCGCCCTTCCCGCTTAATATTTGGGAAGAGGCCCAGGGCCTTCGCCTATAAATAGGAGTAGCCACCCCCAGGGAGGGAGATCCGAATCCTCATCCAGAAACCAGTAGCTAGAGAAACTGAACCCCACCTAGCAGTTCATCGCACCCGCCAAGAACAGACCCTCGCGAGGATGTTCTCCCTTGTATTGTTCCTCATCAGCCCAAGAGGCAATCCACCACACCACACACTGGAGTAGGGTATTACACCACAATGGTGGCCCGAACCAGTATAAATCTCGTGTCTCTTGTGCTGTTACATTAGCAGTTTAGGTCCCAATGATTCAGCGAGGTGCGAGACGGTGGAGGTTGGATCTCCGCGCACCCGGTGTTCGAACCTCAAGGGTCTGCGGAACCCGAAATCCGACATTTGGCATGCCAGGTAAGTGCGCCGGAATCGCCTTCCGTCGCCTCGTTCTTCCTCGACCACCGCAACCATGTCTGACGCTCGTCGGGCTCGCGCCGAGCGCCGAGCCACCCTCGCCTCCCATGTCGCCCGGACGGCTTCCGACGGCGGGCGCCCTCGTCGTTCCTCACCGCCCGCTGTCAACACCGCCACCGGCCCGGCGGGGAACGGGCAGCAAGCATCGTCCTTGCGCTCCTCGGCGACCTCTGGGGAGGAGCCGTGCAGCTTCCTCGTCACCCGCCCCGTCGCGCCGGTTCCTTCGGTCATCACGGCCCTCCTGGGAGGCTCGCAGGCGCCGCCTTCCAGCCGCCATGTCAAGACATTCGTCCGCCGGGTCGGCGCCGCCTCCTGTGGCGAGGCTCCCTCGGGCAGACGGAGCCGTCGGCCGGCGGACCGCCGACTCTCGGGACCACCCCACCAACTCGGCCGGCTGGTGCGCTCCCATGCTGCACACCCACCATCTGCCAGGTTGCCGTCACCAGGACCCTCATCGATGGCGGCGGCGGCCTCAACGTACTCTCAGTCGAGGCCTTCGACCTCCTCTGCCTACCCAGGGAACGGCTGCAGCCCAGCCGGCCTTTTTCGGGCGTAGGAGGAGGATCATCCAGCTCCTTGGGGCAAATCCGGCTCCCGGTGACCTTCGGCACCTACGACAACTTCCGCACGGAGCTGGTCGACTTCGACATCGCCCCCCATCGGCCTCCCCTACAATGCCATCCTTGGCTATCCAGCATTGGCCAAATACATGGCCGCAACCCACCCGGGGTACAACCTCATGAAGATGCCCGGGAGCAGCGGCGTCCTCACCGTGCCCGGGGATACTGAAGGTCTTCGCGGCGCTAGGCTTGCCCTCAAAGCGGCTGACGCCAGCGCAGCCCGCCGATCTGAAGCCCTCAAGCCCAAGGGGCTGCGCCGACCAAGAAGAAGCAGTTGTTCACTCAAGACAAGGCGGAGACCAAGCAGATACCTGTCGACGAGGACGGGTCCACAAACGCCACCTTCACCATAGGCGCCAACCTCGAGCCCGGGCAGGAGGAAGCCCTGGTCAAGTTCCTGCGTGCGAACAAGAAGGTGTTCGCCTGGGAGCCCGATCAGCTGGAAGGGATCCCACGGGGCGTAATCGAGCACCACCTCAACGTGTGCCCCAACGTGCGTCCTGTGAAGCAGAAGGCAGTCCAGCGAAAAGCAGGCCTTCATCGTCCAGGAGACCCGCAAGCTAGAAGCCGCGGGGGTTATTCGTGAGGTCCGATACCCAGATTGGCTGGCCAACCCCGTGGTGGTGCCAAAGAAGGGAGGAAAGGAGCGCATGTGTGTCGACTTCACCAACCTCAACAAAGCTTGCCCACAGGATCCGTTCCCGCTCCCTCGCATCGACCAGATCGTCGATTCCACCGTCGAGTGTGACCTGTTATGCTTCTTGGACGCCTCTTCCGGGTATCACCAAATCAAGATGGCGGTGGAAGACGTGTAAAAGACGGCCTTCTTAACCCCGTGTGGAGTGTACTGCTATACATGCATGCCATTCGGACTGCATAGCAACGCTGAGGGCAACCTTCCGGTGACTCATGCACATCACCTTGGGCCCACAGCTCGGGAAGAATGTGGAGGCTTACGTCGGCGACATCGTGGTGAAGTCTCATGAGGCCAAGACCTTGATACAAGACCTGGAAGAAACCTTCGCGAGCCTCAACGCAGTGAGCCTGCGACTCAACCCGGAGAAGTGTGTGTTTGGAGTTCCCTCGGGCAAGCTCCTAGGCTTCCTCGTGTCCCACCGAGGCATCGAGGCCAACCTAGAAAAGGTCAAGGCAGTTGAGGACATGAGCCCACCAAAGACCCTCAGGGAAATGCAGAAGCTCACGGGGCGCATAACGGCGCTGGGCCGTTTCATCTCCCGATTGGGGGAGCGGGCGCTGCCTTTCTTCCAGCTGATGAAGAAAAAGGGGCCTTCAATGGATCAAGAGGCCGACAAAGCGTTCAAGACCTCAAGAGGTACTGACCAGCCCTCCAGTGATGGTGGCCCCGCACCCTCGGGGAGCCCTTGGTACTCTACCTCGCCGCCACTCCCTACTCCGCTTAGCGCAGCCACTGGTGGCGGTTAGGGAGGCGTCGAGCCAAAACCACGGCGGCCACCCGAGCTAAGGCAAGGCCGAATCGAAGGAACTCATGAAACCAGCACCACAACGGAAGAAGATCAGCCGTCGCAGCAGAGCACACCAAGGGCGGAGAGGCCCTCCATCCAAGCACCCGGCTTCGGGCGCCATCACCTCGGGAGGCACCACAGCTTCCGGAAGACGCCACCAGCACCGACGCCCCTAGCCTTGTCGAGCACCCGGTGTACTTCGTCAGCACAGTGTTACGGGATGCGAGGGCACGGTACCCCCATGCCGCAGAAGCTCCTCCTCGTGCTATTGGTAGCTTCGCGCAAGCTGCGGCACTACTTCTAGGGTCATCCAATCAAGGTTGTCTCGGCATACCCCCTGGAGAGGGTGCTCAGGAGCCCCAACTCGGCCGGAATGGTCGCCGAGTGGAACATTGAGCTGCAAGCATTCCAGCTCGGGTTCAGCACGACTAGAGTCATCAAGGGGACCGCGCTGGCAGATTTCGTGGCGAATGGGCCGAGCACCGGCCTCGTGGCGGCGAGGATGAATCCCTCTCCCGAGGCGAAGCGCCCGAAAGGTTGGGTCATGTACTTGACGGAGCATTCTCCAGACAGTATACCGGGCTAGGGCGGTGCTCATATCTCCCGCTCGGGACAAGCTCTACTATGCCGTGCAGCTCTGTTTCCAGCAGGCGAGAAGGTCTCCAACAATATAGCAGAATCTGAGGGGCTGATAAGCGGGTGCGAAGGCTGCCGCTGCCCTGGGGGTGAAGCGCCTTACCATCAAGGGCGATTCGCAGCTCCTCGTGAATTTCTCCAACAAGGTGTACGAGCCAAGAGATGAACACATGGAGGCCTACCTTGCGGAGGTCCGCAGGATGGAGAAATAGTTATGGGGGTTGGAGCTGCAGCACGTGCCCTGGCACCAATCAAGAGGCCGACGACATCGCCAAACGAGCCTCCGGGAGGTTACCCCAGAGCCGGGCGTCTTGAGGAACGACTCTTCAAGCCCTCAGCCACTGCCGCCGTTATCAAGCACAGCCTGACCTCGGGTGGAGCTCCCTCACCACCTGCCTCGGGAGCCCCAGCCTGTGGCCCGGCCTCAGGAGCACGCCTGCTCCTAACGATGGAACCTCAAGAGGGGTGCTGGATCACGGAGCTCAAGAGTTACTTAACGCATGGAACTTTGCCGGAGAAGGAGGAGGCAGAGCGTGTGGCGCGGCATGCCACGGCATACAGCATCATGGATGGAGAGCTCTACCGGAAACGACCGAATGACGTATCCCTGCACTGCATCACCAGGGAACAGGGGAAGGAACTGTTGGCCGATATACATGGTGGAGATTGTGGGCACCATTCGTCGTCACGGGCCCTCGTCGGCAAGGCGTTCCACAACGGTTTTTATTGGCCCACTGCGCTCAATGACGCTGTTGAACTCGTGAAGGCTTGCGAGGCTTGCCAATCCCATGCCAAGCAGATCCACCGGCCCGGCGAGAGGTCTACAAACCATCCCCCTCACTTGGCCATTCGCGGTCTGGGGGTTGGACATCCTGGGCCCTTTTCCTCGGGCGCCAGGGGGCTATCGCTACCTCTACGTCGCCGTGGACAAATTCACCAAGTGGGCCGAAGTCGAGGCCGTCCGCACCATCCCCGCTGGTTCTGCGGTCAAGTTCATCAAGGGCATCGTGAGCCGGTTCGGAGTGCCGAACCACATCATCACCGACAATGGTTCGTAGTTCACCAGTAACCTTTTTAAAACGTACTGCGCTAACTTGGGACGCAGATATGCTACGCTTCAGTGGCGCACCCCGCAGCAATGGACAGGCTGAGCGGGCCAACGCAGAGGTCCTGAGAGGCCTCAAGACCAGGACGTTCAAGAAGAAACTGGAGGCCTGCGGCAGAGGCTGGTATGACGAGCTTCCGTCCGTGTTATGGTCCATCCGCACAACCGCGACCAAGCCAACTGGAGAGACCCCCTTCTTCCTGGTCTCTGAGCCGAGCGGTCCTCCCTCACGAGGTCAAGCATCGATCCACGCTGGTCTGGCGTTCGATGAAACGCTGCAGGGCGCCATGCGAGGACGGCCACTGTCTTTGGGGAGGAGCGCCGTCGAGAAGCTGCGCTGCGAGCGGCAAGGTACCAGCAGGCACTCCGGCGATACCACTGTCGCAACATCCGCCCCAGGACTCTCGAGGTAGGGGACCTCGCGCTCCGACGGGTCCTCTCTAGGGAGGGACTGCATAAGCTCTCTCCCATGTGGGAGGGTCCGTTCAAGGTTGTTCATGTTTCCAGGCCTGGTTCCGTGCGCTTGGAGACTCAATAGGGAGTACATGTACAGAATGCGTGGAACATCCAGCACCTCCAGAGGTTTTACCCCTAAAAAGGCCCAGTGCCTGTGAAGAAGGCGAATGCCTGTGAAGCTCATTCTTTTTGGAAAAGGCCCAATGCCTGTGAAGCTCATTCTTTTTGGGAAAGGCCCAGTGCCTGTGAAGAAGGCGAATGCCTGTGAAGCTCATTCTTTTTGGAAAAGGCCCAGTGCCTGTGAAGAAGGCGAATGCCTGTAAAGCTCATTATTTTTGGAAAAGGCCCAGTGCCTGTGAAGAAGGCGAATGCCTATGAAGCTCATTCTTTTTGGAAAAGGCCCGGAGCCCGTGAAGAAGGCGAACGCCTGTGAAGCTGTCGTGTTCTGGAAAGGGCCCGGAGCCCGTGAAGAGGGCCAACGCCCGTGAGGCTTGCTTCCCAGAAGAAAGGCCCGGAGCCTGTGAAGAGGGCCAACGCCTGTGAAGCTCGCCGCCCGTGACACTCTCACGTAATAATGAGTTGGGGTTGTACACGCCCCGGAGTCTCAGGAGTGTCGGCCTCAGCCCCTGGGCTCCCTCCCACGCTGGCAGCACTTAGCTCCGCCTTTGGTGAGAAGGCGTCGAAGACTAGACTAGGTGCCGGACGCGGCTTTTCATTTGCTTTCTGCAGTTGACTAGTTATTCCCATTTGGAGTTTTTATCGAAACTATCGCCATCTTTTGGTTCGTGGTTCTTCGATCTTTTTCGCTCTCCTGCCTCGATTTCTCTTGCGTGGGGACTCGCGAGGCAGAAGCCTCGGGAGCCCCCGCGAGCGTTCCTGCCCCTATCGCTCAAGTTTTCACGGCCCTGGTCCACAGCTGGAGCACCCCTCCTGACCATGCCTCACGGGCAGCACAACGCGAACACGGGGCCTGGATCGGTCGCCCAGCCACGGCTCGAGTTCACTTGCGAATGGGCGTACAACAGAAAGGAACAGTATCAGGATAACAAAAGCAGTACAATAATTAACGGAGTTAACCTAAACGCGCCCTCACGGGGCCACACATTGTTGCCTTTTTGCGCAGGAGAAAAGAAAGGAAAGGGACAAAAGCAGGTGAAGCACGCCCCGTGCCGGCCCTCTTGGAAGGCTCGAGCCGTCTCCGGAGCTCAGCGGACTCCTCTCGCTTCACCGGTGCGGCGGCAAGCGGACCCGCTGCCACCCCCCAAGCAGGCGCAGCGGCGTGGGGGCTGGTCGCGGCCGCTGCTGGAAGAATCACCACCCGAAGAAGAGCTGGTGAAGCATGAGGAGTCACGGGCATCGCCAGCCGCCCACGCGCTGCCCTCTCCATCCACGCCGGGGCTGAGTCCTCGGCCGCGGTCGTCGTCTTCAGGGCAGCACCCCATGCGGCGACCGTCTTCCCTGAACACCCTCACGTAGAGGGTGGCGTCGCCATCGTGTGAAGTGCGAGGAGCACCGTGGCGAAGACCACGCCTGGCAGCGAACGTCTGCCGGCCATGGTCGAACAGGTTCCGTGTAGCGAGACCTCCGGAGAAGCCCACGGCCAGCTGCAGCAGCCGTCCGCCTGAGCCGAGGCCACCCAGGCGCCACTGGAGCTCACCCAGAGGAAGCGCGGAGCTGAAGCCGGATGTCGGGACGGCTCCTCCGCCTCACCATAAACTCCGGCAGCGCTTCAAGAAGCATGGAGGCGCGGCTCGGGGACGAGCGGCCGAGGCACGCCCGACCATGGCCAGCCGCCTGCCGCCACGCCGAGAGCCTCCCCACGACCATGAGGAACCGCCATGGAGGCCACGGATGATGCTTGAGGCGACCTCGACCACGCTTAGGCGGAGGAGAGGAAGACTCGACCGACGGCCCTTCCCTTCTCTGCGGCCGAGAACTTCCTTGGTGGAGCCATGGAGAAGAAGGAAAGACAAGAAAGGATAGACCGGAAGGGCGCGCGCCGTTCCGTGCCTTATAGCCGTGAAGGCCAACCGTCGGCCTCCATGATCACCGGTAATCATGACCGGCTCTGCATGCAGGGACTTGTCGAATCCGGGTGGTTACCGAGGCATCATGGGGAAGCAGCGCGCACGCGTCCAATCAACCGCCATGCGGCGCCCAAGGCCGCAGGCAGTTAGGGACCGCGACGCTTCGTACTTGCCCTTTCGCCTCTCTGCCCGGCCAAGTTCGGGCGCGCCGTGGGCCCGGGGGCTACTGTCGGCGTTCTGGGAACAGGGGTCCCAGACTTGCTCACTGCGGCCTGCGGGCGTGGCTCGAAGGAGGCCCAGACGGCCCATCTTCATCAGCGCAAGCTCAAGACCCTCGCGAGGGGCCAAGCCTCATGAGGCGGACGACAAGGAGCTTCCTCGAGCACGGCCTCGTCGAGTTGGCTCATGAGGAGGTGGAGAGTTCAAGGCAGGGTACCTCGCGAGGTGCCCATGGCGCAAGCCATGACGACCAAGGGCGCCGGTCGGCGCCGACCCATGTGATGTCCTCCTTTCCTCTTTGGTGCAAAGGGAGCAAGCGCTTGAGCGAAGAATCAAGCAAAGGCATCCATTTCGGTGCAACAAGACCAAGACCAGCCCAACGGCTGGAAGAGTCATCGTGGAGCCCAAGCAAAGGCGTCATCACCAGAGCCTTTGGCGGCGAGGACCAACTTTAGTCAGGATAAGTGTACCCGCTGTTCCCCTTCAAAATGGCCAACTGTTGGCGCCCTTCCCGCTCAATATTTGGGAAGAGGCCCAGGGCCTTCGCCTATAAATAGGAGTAGCCACCCCCAGGGAGGGAGATCCGAATCCTCATCCAGAAACCAGTAGCTAGAGCAATTGAACCCCACCTAGCAGTTCATCGCACCCGCCAAGAACAGACCCTCGCGAGGCTGTTCTCCCTTGTATTGTTCCTCATCAGCCCAAGAGGCAATCCACCACACCACACACTGGAGTAGGGTATTACACCACAATGGTGGCCCGAACCAGTATAAATCTCGTGTCTCTTGTGCTGTTCTGTTAGCAGTTTAGGTCCCAGCGATTCAGCGAGGTGCGAGACGGTGGAGGGTTGGATCTCCGCGCGCACGCCAGTGTTCGAACCTCAAGGGTCTGCCGGAACCCGAAATCCGACAGAATTTTTAGCAGTTGTATTTTCTTGTGCTAAGTTCAGATCTTATATTGTTCGTCCAAAGTAACTGTTCACACTAATCATGCTTCTATTAAATATCTTATCGAAAATAAAGATGCTAAACCTAGACTTATTAGATGGGTTCTCTTGCTACAAGAATTTGATTTGCATATTATTGATAGAAAGGGAGCTGAGAACCCCGTTGCAGATAACTTGTCTAGGTTAGAAAATGTTCTTGATGACCCACTGCCTATTAATGATAGCTTTCCTGCTGAACAACTAGCTGACATAAATGCTTCTCATAATGCTCCATGGTATGATGATTATGCTAATTACATTGTTGCTAAATTTATACCACCTAGCTTCACTTACCAACAAAATAAAAAGTTTTTGTATGATTTAAGACATTACTTTTGGGATGACCCACACCTTTATAAAGAAGGAGTAGATGGTGTTGTTAGACGTTGTGTACCTGAGCATGAACATGAACATATCCTACGCAAGTGTCACTCCGAGGCCTAGTAAGGACACCATGCTGGAGATATAACTGCACACAAGGTATTACAATCTATTTTTTATTGGCCTACTCTCTTCAAGGATGCTCGTAAGTTCGTCTTGTCTTGTGATGAATGTCAAAGTATTGGTAATATTAGTAGACGTCAGGAAATGCCTATGAATTATTCACTTGTTATTGAACCATTTGATGTTTGGGGCTTTGATTATATGGCACCTTTTCCTTCCTCTAATGGGTATACACATATTTTAGTTGCTGTTGATTACGTTACTAAGTGGGTAGAAGCTATTCCAACTAGTAGTGCTAATCATAACACTTCTATTAAAATGCTTAAAGATGTTATTTTCCTAAGGTTTGGAGTCCCTAGATATTTAATGACTGATGGTGGTTCACACGTTATTCATGGTGCTTTCCGTAAATTGCTTGCTAAATATGATGTCAACCATAGAATTGCATCTCCATATCATCCTCAGTCTAGTGGTGAAGTAGAATTGAGCAATAGAGAAATTAAATTTATCTTGCAAAAGACTGTTAATAGATCTAGAAAGAATTGGTCTAAGAAACTTGATGATGCATCATGGGCTTATATAACTGCATATAAAAACCCCATGGGTATGTCTTCATATAAAATGGTTTATGGAAAATCATGTCACCTACCTCTAGAACTAGAACATAAAGCTTACGGGGCAATTAAAGAGCTCAATTATGATTTCGAACTTGCCGGTGAGAAGAGGTTATTTGACATTAGCTCACTTGATGAATGGAGAACCCAGACCTATGAGAATGCCAAGTTGTTCAAAGAAAAAGTTAAAAGATGGCATGATAAAAGGATACAAAAGCGTGAGTTCAACGTAGGTGATTATGTTTTGCTATACAACTCCCGTTTAAGATTTTTGCAGGAAAGCTTCTCTCTAAATGGGAAGGTCCTTACATTATCGAGGAGGTCTACCGTTTCGGTGCCATCAAAATCAACAATGTCGAAGGCACTAACCCGAAGGTGGTAAACGGGAAAAGAATCAAACGTTATATTTTAGGTACTCCCATAAATGTTGAGACAAATATTATTAATACCATAACACTGGAGGAACACATAAGGGATACTTTCTAGAACATTTCAGACTCCAAAAAGGAATAGGTATGTGGTACGGTAAGTAAACCGACCCCTAACTTTTCCAACAACAGTTTTACTCCGTTTTGGAATATTTAAAAAATTAGGAAAATTAAAACTAGTATGAAGGTTGCACGAGGAGACCACAAGGGTGGAGGGCGCTCCCTACCCCCTGGGCGCCCCCTGCCTTGTGGCCACCTCGTGTGCCCTCCGGACTCTGTTTTCTTGCACAATACTGCTACCTCTTGAGCTTGCGTTGGATTTCCTTGAAGATGAAAGGTGATGCATCACAGTAGCGTAAGTATTTCCCTCAGTTTTTGAGAACCAAGGTATCAATCCAGTAGGAGGCTACGCGCGAGTCCCTCGTACCTACACAAAGCAAATAGCTCCTCGCAACCAACGCGAATAGGGGTTGTCAATCCCTTAACGGTCACTTACGAGAGTGAGATCTGATAGAGATGATAGATAATATTTTTGGTATTTTTGGTATAAAGATGCAAAGTAAAATAAAAGGCAAAGTAAAAAACAAAGCAATAATAAAGTGATGGAAGATTAATATGATGAAGATAGACCCGGGGGCCATAGATTTCACTAGTGGCTTCTCTCAAGAGCATAAGTTTTCTACAGTTGGTGAACAAATTACTGTTGAGCAATTGACAGAACTGAGCAAAGTTATGAGAATATCTAGGTATGATCATGTATATAGGCATCACGTCCGAGACAAGTAGATCGACTCCTGCCTGCATCTACTACTATTACTCCACTCATCGATCGCTATCCAGCATGCATCTAGAGTATTAAGTTCAAGAAAACAGAGTAACGCCTTAAGCAAGATGACATGATGTAGAGGGATATATTCATGCAATATGATAAAAACCCCATCTTGTTATCCTCGATGGCAACAAGACAATACGTGCCTTGCTGCCCCCATCACATCGGGAAAGGACACCGCAAGATCGAACCCAAAGCTAAGCAATTCTCCCATTGCAAGAAAAACCAATCTAATAGGCCAAACCAAACTGATAATTCGAAGAGACTTGCAAAGATAACCACTCATACATAAAAGAATTCAGAGAATATTCAAATATTGTTCATAGATAATCTTGATCATAAACCCACAATTCATCGGTCTCAACAAACACACCGCAAAAAGAAGATTACATCGAATAGATCTCCATGAGAGGGGGAGAAAATTGTATTGAGATCCAAAAAGAGAGAAGAAGCCATCTAGCTACAAACTGTGGACCCGAAGGTCTGAGGTAAACTACTCACAATTAATCGGAGGGGCTATGGTGATGATGTAGAAGCCCTCCATGGTGGATTCCCCTTCCGGTGGAGCTCCGGAACAGGCCCCAAGATGGGATCTCGTGGATACAGAAAGTTGTGGCGGTGGAATTGGGTTTTTGGCTCCGTATCTGATCGTTTGGGGGTACGTAGGTATATATGGGAGGAATAAGTGCGTCGATGGAGCAAGGTGGGGCCCACGAGGGTGGGGGGCCGCGCCTAGGGGGGAGGGCGCGCCCCCCCTACCTCGTGCCCACCTCGAAGCTTCCTTGGCGTAGGGTCCAAGTCTCCTGGGTCATATTCGGTGAGAAAATCACGTTCCCGAAGGTTTCATTCCGTTTGGACTCCGTTTGATATTCGGTTTCTTCGAAACTCTGAAATAGGCAAAAAATAGCAATTCTGGACTGGGCCTCCGGTTAATAGGTTAGTCCCAAAAATAATATAAATGTGGAAAATAAAGCCCAATATGGTCCAAAATAGTAGATAATATAGCATGGAGCAATCAAAAATTATAGATACGTTGGAGACGTATCAGGCATCCCCAAGCTTAATTCCTGCTCGTCCTCGAGTAGGTAAATGATAAAAAAGAATTTTTGATGCGGAGTGCTACTTGGCATAATTTCAATGTAATTCTTCTTAATTGTGGTATGAATATTCGGATCCGAAAGATACAAGACAAAAGTTCATATTGACATAAAAATAATAATACTTCAAGCATACTAACTAAGCAATTATGTCTTCTGGAAATAACATGGCCAAAGAAAGTTCATCCCTACAAAATCGTATAGTTTAGTAATGCTCCATTTTCGTCACACAAGAATGCTCTCATCATGCACAACCCCGATGACAAGCCAAGCAATTGTTTCATACTTTAGTAATCTCAAACTATAAACTTTCACGCAATATATGAGCGCGAGCCATGGACATAGCACTATGGGTGGAATAGAATATGATGATGGGGGTTATGTGGAGAAGACAAAAAAGGAGAAGATCTCACATCAACGAGGCTAATGAATGGGCTATGGAGATGCCCATCGATTGATGTTAATGCAAGGAGTAGGGATTGCCACGCAACGGATGCACTAGAGCGATAAATGTATGAAAGCTCAACAAAAGAAACTAAGTGGGTGTGCATCCAACTTGCTTGCTCACGAAGACCTAGGGCACTTGAGGAGGCCCACTGTTGGAATATACAAGCCGGGTTCTATAATGAAAAATTCCCACTAGTATATGAAAGTGACAAAACAAGAGACTCTCTATCATGAATATTATGGTGCTACTTTGAAGCACAAGTGTGGCAAATGATAGTAACATTGTCCCTTCTCTCTTTTTCTCTCATTTTTTTATTTGTGGGCTTCTTTGGCCTCTTTTTTTGGGCTTCTTTGGCCTCTTTTATTTTTGATAACCTCACATGGGACAATGCTCTAGAAAATGATGATCATCACACTTCTATTTATTTACAACTCAACGATTACAACTCGATACTAGAACAAAGTATGACTCTATATGAATGCCTCCGGCGGTGTAGGATATGCAATGAATCAAGAGTGACATGTATGAAAGAATTATGAACGGTGGCTTTGCCACAAATACTATGTCAACTATATGATCATGCTAAGCAATATGACAATGATGAATGTGTCATGATGAACGGAATGGTGGAAAGTTGCATGGCAATATATCTTGGAATGGCTATGGAAATGCCATAATAGGTAGGTATGGTGTCTGTTTTGAGGAAGATATAAGGAGGTTTATGTGTGAAAGAGCGTATCATATCACGGGGTTTGGATGCACCGGCGAAGTTTGCACCAACTCTCAATGTGAGAAAGGGCAATGCACGGTACCGAAGAGGCTAGCAATGATGGAAGGGTGAGAGTGCGTATAATCCATGGACTCAACATTAGTCATAATTTATTGCAAAAATCTACAATCCATCAAAAACCAAAGCACTACGTGCATGCTCCTAGGGGGATAGATTGGTAGGAAAAGACCATCGCTCGTCCCCGACCGCCACTCATAAGGAGGACAATCAAAGAACACCTCATGTTTCAAATTTGTTGTATAACGTTTACCATACGTGCATGCTATGGGACTTGCAAACTTCAACACAAGCATTTCCCAAATTCACAACTACTCAACTAGCACGACTTTGATATTATCACCTCCATATCTCAAAACAATCATCAAGTATCAAACTTTTCTTAGTATCCAACACACTCATAAGAAAGTTTTTACTATTTTTGTATACCTAGCATATTAAGATTATTTAAGCAAATTACCATGCTATTAAAGACTCTGAAAATAATCTAAGTGAATCATGAGAGATCAATAGTTTCTATAAAACAAATCCACCACCGTGCTCTAAAAGATATAAGTGAAGCACTAGAGCAAAACTATTTAACTCAAAAAGATATAAGTGAAGCACACAGAGTATTCTAATAATTTCCAAATCATGTATGGCTCTCTCAAAAGGTGTGTACTGCAAGGATGATTGTGGTAAACTAAAAAGCAAAGACTCAAATCATACAAGACGCTCCAAGCAAAACACATATCATGTGGTGATTAAAAATGTAGCTCCAAGTAAAGTTACCGATGGAAGTAGACGAAAGAGGGGATGCCTTCCGGGGCATCCCCAAGCTTTGACTTTTCGGTGTCATTAGATTATCTTGGGGGTTCCATGGGCATCCCCAAGCTTAGTCTCTTGCCACTCCTTGTTCCATAATCCATCAAAAGATTTCACCCAAAACTTGAAAACTTCACAACACAAAACTCAACAGAAATCTCGTGAGCTCCGTTAGCGAAACAAAACAAAAGACCACTTCAAGGTACTGTAATGAACTCATTATTTATTTATATTGGTGTTAAAAATACTGTATTCCAACTTCTCTATGGTTTATAAACTATTTTACAAGCCATAGATTCATCAAAATAAGCAAACAACACACGAAAAACAGAATCTGTCAAAAACAGAACAATCTGTAGTAATCTGTAACTAGCGCAAACTTCTGGAACTCCAAAAATTCAGCCAAAATAGGAAGACATAGGCAATTTGTTTATTGATCAGCAGCAATTTTAATCACTATTTTATCACGTTCTGGTGATTTTTAAAAATTGTTTTCGTGAACAGAAAGTTTCTGGAAATTACAGCAAGATCAAATAACTATTATCCAAGAAGATCCTATAGGTTTAACTTGGCACAAACACAAATTAAAACATAAAAACACATCTAACCAGAGGCTAGATCAAATATTTATTGCTAAACAGAAAGGATAATATAGGGTTGTCTCTCAACAAGTGCTTTTCTTTAAAGCCTTTTTAGCTAGGCATTGAGATTTCAATGAAGCTCACAAGAAAGACAAGAATTGAAGCACAAAGAGAGCATCATAAAACACGTGACAAACACATCTAAGTCTAACATACTTCCTATGCATAGGAATATTATAGGCAAACAAATTAACAAGGCAAGCAAAAACTAGCATATGCAAGGAAGCGGTAATTTAGTAACATGAAAATTTCTACAACCATATTTTCCTCTCTCATAATAATTACATGTAGGATCATAAGCAAATTCAACAATATAGCTATCACAAAACATATTCTTAACACGATCCACATGTATGCAAAGTTGACACTCTTCCAAAATAGTGGGATTAACATTAACTAAAGTCATGACCTCTCCAAACCCACTTTTATCAAAAATTTCATAAGATTGAATATTCTCCAAATATGTGGGATCTAAAATTGACACACTTCCAAACCCATTTTCAATATTATTGCAAACAGTATAATTAATTTCATATTCATCATGTGGCTTAAATAAATTTTCAAGATCAAAATAAGAATCACCCCAATCATGATCATTGCAACAAGTACTAGACATAGCAAATCTAGCATCCCCAAGCTTAGGGTTTTGCATATTATTAGCACAATTGACATCAAGAGAATTTATAGTAAAATCATTGCAATCAGGCTCTTGATTTAAGGAACTATCAAGTATAGGTGCAATAGCAATAATCTCATGTTTATCATAAGGAATTATAGCAAATTCATCTTCATAAATATTGGCATCATGGCCAAAAGAATAGCAAGCATCATGTTCATCAAGGGATATTTCAATCAAATCATCGGAATCATCATTATCTATAGTTCATGCATATCATTACTTTCTTCCAAAGCAACGGTCATTCTCTCGATAAATTCTTTGACATAGACATTATGAGCACAGTTTTCATAGCAATATTTAAGTATGTCAAAATTTTCAGATTCGTAGAGAGTAATATCATACTTTTCAATCAAAGAAGCAACTTCATAAGCACCCTTAAAACCAACAAATTCTTCAACTTGTTCGATATCATAGTAACTATAAACACCCTTTGCATAAGAAGATAAGATTTCATTTTCATTAAACTCACATAGGTAGGGAAGGTGTTTTTTAGGGTTCTTAGAGCAACAAGTAAAATCATGAATTTCACAAAGATTCCAAGCATGACACAACAATCTGTTTATTTGACTCCATAAGAGTTTCCCTTTTTCTGACAAACGGTGACGCACAAAATGGGCATGCTCATCTAAAGATTTCCCATCAACTAGGCTAGTTGGGGTTTCAACACGAGCGCATAAGGATCGAAGATGATCCAAGTAGAACAATTTAAGTGGATCCATATCAATAGATTTTTAGCAAGCAAAGGTGCAAGCGTATAGAAGGCACAAGGAAACATAAACAAAGATACATACGGGAAGAAGGCGAACGGAAAAGACAGGGCGAATAAAGCGGCAAGGGTGAAGTGGGGAGAGGAAAACGAGAGGAAAAAGGCAAATAATGTAATGCGAGAGATAAGGGATTGTGATGGGTACTTGGTATGTTGACTTTTGCGTAGACTCCCCGGCAACGGCGCCAGAAATTCTTCTTGCTACCTCTTGAGCTTGCGTTGGATTTCCTTGAAGAGGAAAGGTGATGCAGCACAGTAGCATAAGTATTTCCCTCAGTTTTTGAGAACCAAGGTATCAATCCAGTAGGAGGCTACATGCGAGCCCCTCGTACCTACACAAAGCAAATAGCTCCTCGCAACCAACGCAAATAGGGGTTGTCAATCCCTTCACGGTCACTTACGAGAGTGAGATCTGATAGAGATGATAGATAATATTTTTGGTATTTTTGGTATAAAGATGCAAAGTAAAATAAAAGGCAAAGTAAAAAAGGAAAGCAATAATAAAGTGATGGAAGATTAATATGGTGATGATGTAGAAGCCCTCCGTGGTGGATTCCCCTTTCGGCGGAGCTCCGGAACAGGCCCCAAGATGGGATCTCGTGGATACAGAAAGTTGCGGCGGTGGAATTAGGTTTTTGGCTCCGTGTCGATCGTTTGAAGTGCGTAGGTATATATAGGAGGAAGAAGTACGTCGGTGGAGCAAGGTGGGGCCCATGAGGGTGGAGGGCGCGCCCCCTACCTCGTGCCCACCTCGAAGCTTCCTTGGCGTAGGGTCTAAGTCTCCTGGGTCATATTCAGTGAGAAAATCACGTTCCCGAAGGTTTCATTCCGTTTGGACTCCGTTTGATATTCCGTTTCTTCGAAAATCTGAAATAGGCAAAAAACAGCAATTCTGGGCTGGGCCTCCGGTTAATAGGTTAGTCCCAAAAATAATATAAAAGTGGAAAATAAAGCCCAATATGGTCCAAAACAGTAGATAATATAGCATGGAGCAATCAAAAATTATAGATACGTTGGAGACGTATCAACTACTCCATTTGGTTGGTAAAAATTTACTATATAATCCCTCGAAAGTTTTGACCACCGCATCACGGCAATATCTCCTGTTTTAGTTTCGAGTCGTTTTCTGCCAGAGTATTCAAGACCAGGCATCATGTCTTCTCCTCCCTCTAACAAAGAAGAAGGGGATGCTTGGGCGATGAAGATGGAGATGGAGGGAGAAGAACTTGGGAAACCATCAAGGGTGATAAGATCAACAAGGTCGAAGGAGATCAACTTCCAGCAGCGGAAGAAGAAGACATCCTTCAACCATACTACAATCATCTTACCCCTACTGAAATTGAAGCTTTTAAGATCATTGAAACGGTTGTGCCAGGCTTGGGGGAGGTGCCCCGATATCGTATCACCATCACACCTTTACCTTTATCGTTTTTCTTAGTTCGATCCTTTTGGTTATATCTTGGTTTAGTAGAATAAAGTCTTTAGTATGGCCTAGCTTTGAGTTTTGCTTTATGTTCCCTCTATGTAATCGAGTCTGAGGGTTATATAATAAAGAGTAGTTTTGAGTTGAGGGCTTTGCTTTCTTGCTATGATCTTGAGTAAAAGAAATAAAGAGAATGAATAGAATAAAAGAAATAAAGAGATCATATAATGATCTTATGGAGAGTGATGACTTCACATATAAAAAGTTTGATGAATAAAAGTTGTTGAGAGTAGAAAAACATAGTTTTGGTCATTGTTGCAATTAATAGGAAGTAATAAAGGAAGAGAGGTCTCACATATAAATATATTATCTTGGACATCTTTTATGATTGTGAGCTGATATGTCCATTTTGCATCATGTTTTCCTACTGTTATTTATGGTGTTTTTATGCATAATAATGCTTTTTGGGGTAATTCTAATGCCTTTTCTCTCATAATATGCAAGGTACACACAAAGAGGGAGAATTCCGGCAGCTGGAAATCTGGACCTGGAAAAGCTACGTCAGGCCACCTATTCTGCACAACTCCAAACAAGATGAAACTTTACGGAGATTTTTTTATGGAATATTGGAACCAATAAGTACCAGAGGGGGCCCACCAGGTGGGCACAACCCACTGGGCGCGCTAGGGAGCCCGGGAGTGCCCTGGTGGGTTGTGCTCACCCAGGCCCACCTCTGGTGCCCATATTCTGGTATATAAGTCATTTTGACCTAGAAAAAATAAGGAGAGGACTTTCAGGATGGAGCGCCACCGTCTCAAGGCGGAACTTGGGCAGGAGCACTTTTGCCTCCGGCGGACCGATTCCGCCAGGGGAACTTCCCTCCCAGAGGGGGAAAATCATCGTCATCATCATCACCAACAACTCTCCCATCTTGGGGAGAGCAATCTCCATGAAAATCTTCAACAACACCATCTCCTCTCAAACCCTAGTTCATCTCTTTTGTTCAATCTTTGTACCAGAACTACAGATTGGTGCTTGTGGGTGACTAGTAGTGTTGATTACATCTTGTAGCTGATTACTATATGGTTTATTTGGTGGAAGATTATATGTTCAGACCCAATATGCTATTTAATACCCCTATGATCTTGAGCATGTTTATCACTTGTGAGTAGTTACCTTTGTTCTTGAGGTCACATGAGAAATCATGTTGGAAGTAATCATGTGAACTTGATATGTGTTCGATATTTTGATAGTATGTATGTTGTGATTCCCTTAGTGGTGTCATGTGAACTTTGACTACATGACACTTCACCATATTTGGGCCTAAGGGAATGCATTGTGGAGTAGTTATTAGATGATGGGTTGCGAGAGTAAAAGAAGCTTAAACCCTAGTTTATGCGCTATTCCGTAAGGGACCGATTGGATCCAAAAGTTTAATGCTATGGTTAGAATTTATTATTAATACTTTTCTCATAGTTGCGGATGCTTGAAAGGGGGTTAATCATAAGTAGGAGGTTTGTTCAAGTAAGAAAAGCACCTAAGCACCGATCCACCCACATACCAAATTATCAAAGTAGCGAACACAAATCGAACCAACATGATGAAAGTGACTAGATGGAATTCCCGTGTACCCTCAAGAACACTTTGCTTACTATAAGAGACCGTTTTGGCCTGTTCTTTTCCTCAAAAGGATTGGGCTACCTTGCTGAACTTTTTTTACTACTATCAATACTTGCTCGTTACAAATTATCTTGCTATCAAACAACTCCGTTACTTACAATTTCAGCACTTGCAGACATCACCTTGCTGAAAACCACTTGTCATTTCCTTCTGCTCCTCGTAGGGTTCGATACTCTTACTTATCGAAAAGAGCTACAACTGATCCCCTATATTTGTGGGTCATCAAGGCTATTTTCTAGCGCCTTTGCCGGGGAGTGAAGCGCCTTTGGTATGTGGAATTTGGTAAGGAAACATTTATATAGTGTGTTGAAATTTATTGTCACTTGTTACTATGGAAAACAATCCTTTGAGGGGTTTGTTTGGGGTATCTTCACCTCGACCGGAACCAAAATTAGCTACCCCTCAACCTAGTGCACCTACTGAAAATATTGAATATGAAATGCCTTCGGGTATGATAGAACAACTGCTAGCTAAACCTTATGCAGGAAACGGAACCGAACATCCTGATATGCACTTGATATATGTGGAACAAATTTGTGGATTGTTTAAGCTTGCGGGTTTACCCGGAGATGAAGTTAAGAATAAGGTTTTCCCCTTATCTTTGAAGGGAAAAGCATTGGCATGGTATAGGCTATGCGATGATATTGGAGCCTGGAATTGGAATCGACTGAAATTGGAGTTTCACCAAAAAAATTATCCTATGCATCTAGTTCATCGTGATCGGAATTACATATATAATTTTTGGCCTCGTGAAGGAGAAAGTATCGCTCTAGCTTGGGGGAGACTTAAATCAATGTTATATTCATGCCCCAATCATGAGCTCTCAAGAGAAATTACTATCCAGAGTTTTTTTTGCTTGGCTTTCTCATAATGATCGATCTATGCTTGATACTTCTTGTGCTGGTTCTTTTATGAAGAAGACTATTGAATTCTGGTGGGATCTTTTGGAAAGAATTAAACGCAACTCTGAAGATTGGGAACTCGACGAAGGTAAAGAGTGGGGTATTAAGCTTAAGTATGATTGTGTTAAATCTTTTATGAATACCGATGCCTTTCAAAAGCTTAGCACTAAATATGGACTTGAATCTGAGATAGTAGCCTCCTTTTGTAAACCATTTTCTACTCATGTTGATCTCCCTAAAGGGAAGTGGTTTAAATATCACCCACCTATTAGAGAAGAAATTAAAGAACCGGTATCAGTCAAAGAAGAAACTATACTTTATAATGTTGATCCAGTTGTTCCTACTGCTTATATTGAGAAACCACCTTTCCCTGTTAGGATAAAGGAACATGCTAAAGTATCGACTGTGGTCAACAAAAGTTTTATTAGAACACCTAAACCTGATGAACAAATCAAAGTAGAGCCTATTGTTGCTATGGTTAAAGATCTCTTGGAAGAAGATATAGACGGGCATGTTATTTACTTCTGTAATGAAGCTACTAGAATTGTGAAACCCGATAAAACAGATAATCATAGACCCGTTGTTGGCATGCCCGTTGTCTCAGTTAAAATAGGAGATCACTGTTATCATGGTTTATGCGACATAGGTGCTAGCGTAAGTGCTATTCCTTACACCTTATATCAAGAAATAATAAATGACATAGCACCCGCACAGATAGAAGACATAGATGTTACTTTAAACTTGCTAATAGAGATACTATTTCAGAATTGGGATTGTTAGAGATGTTGAAGTCTTGTGTGCGAAAATAGAATATCCTACTGATTTTCTTGTTCTTGGTTCCCCACAAGATGAATTCTGTCCCATTATCTTTGGTAGACCTTCCTTGAACACCGTTAGTACTCAAATAGATTGTAAGAAACAAACAGTCGGTGTTAGTTTTGGTGACGAGTCTCATGAGTTTAATTTTTCCAAGTTTAGTAGAAAGCTTCATGAAAAATAATTTCCTAGTAAGGATGAAATAATTGGTCTTGCTTCTGTTGTTGTGCCTCCTACTGATCCTTTAGAACAATATCTGCTAGACCATGAAAATGATTTACATATGCATGAAAGAAATGAAATAGATGAGATTTTCTTTGAACAACTTCCTCTACTTAAACACAATCTGCCTATTGAAACTATAGGAGGTCCTCCTCCACCTAAAGGTGATCTCGTGTTTGAATTAAAACAATTGCCAGACACTTTGAAATATTCTTATCTTGATGAAAAGAAGATATATCATGTTATTATTAGTGCTGATCTTTCAGAACATGAAGAAGAAATATTATTGAAAGTTCTAAGGAAGCACTGAGCTGCTATTGATATACTCTTGATGATTTAAAGGGCATTAGTCCCACTCTATGTCAGCACAAGATTATATGGAGCCTGATGCTAAACCCGTTGTTGATCATTACCGTCGGTTAAATCCGAAGATGAAAGAAGTGGTAAGAACGGAGATACAAAAACTTCTGGAAGTAGGTATAATCTATCCTATAGCTGATAGTAGATGGGTAAGTCCTGTTCATTGTGTTCCTAAGAAAGGAGGTATTACTGTTGTTCCTTATGAGAAGAATGAACTTATTCCACAAAGAATTGTTACATGCAATGGAATGGTAATTAATTTTAGAAAATTAAACAAAGCAACTAGAAAAGATCATTACCCTCTTCCTTTTATTGATCAAACGCTAGAAAGATTATCTAAGCACACACACTTTTGCTTCCTTGATGGATATTCTGGTTTTCACAAATACCTGTTTCTCAACCTGATCAATAAAAAACCACTTCCACTTGTCCCTTTGGAACTTATGCTTATAGACGTATGCCTTTCGGTTTACGTAATGCACATGCTACCTTTCAAAGATGTATGACTGCTATATTCTATGACTTTTGTGAAAAGATTGTTGATGTTTTCATGGATGACTTCTATGTTTATGGGAAGTCTTTTGATGATTGTTTTAAGCAATCTTGATCGAGTTCTGCATAGATGCGAGCAAACAAATCTTATCTTGAATTGGGAGAAGTGCCACTTTATGGTTAATGAAGGCATTGTTTTGGGCCATAAAATTTCTGAAAGAGGTATTGAAGTGGACAAAGCTATGGTTGATGCAATTGAGAAAATGCCATGTCCTAAAGATATCAAAGGTATTCGTAGTTTCCTAGGTCATGTTGGTTTCTATAGGAGATTTATCAAGGACTTTTCTAAAATTTCAAGGCCTCTTACAAATCTTTTGCAAAAGGATGTTCCTTTTGTTTTTTACGATGATTGTTTAGAAGCCTTCGAAACACTCAAGAAAGCCTTAATTTCTGCACCTATTGTTCAACCACCGGATTGGAACTTGCCTTTTGAAATTATGTGTGATGCTAGTGATTATGTTGTTGGTTCTATTATAGGACAAAGAGTTGATAAGAAACTGAATGTTATTCATTATGCTAGTAAAACTCTAGAAAGTGCACAAAGGAATTATGCAACTACTGAAAAAGAATTCCTAGCAGTGGTGTTTGCTTGTGACAAATTTAGATCTTACATTGTTGACTCTAAAGTTATCATTCACTCCGACCATGCTGCTATGAAATATCTTATGGTAAAGAAAGATGCTAAACCTAGACTTATTCGATGGGTTCTCTTGCTACAAGAATTTGATTTACATATTACTGACAGGAAAGGAGCTGAGAACCAAGTAGCTGATAACTTGTCTAGGCTTGAAAATGTGCTTGATGACCCACTACCTATTGATGATAGTTTCCCTGATGAGCAGTTAGCTGCAATAAATGTTTCTAATAATACTCACTGGTATGCTGATTATGCTAATTACATTGTTGCTAAATATTTACCACCTAGCTTTACTTACCAACAAAAGAAAAGAAATCTTCTATGACTTAAGACATTACTTTTGGGATGACCCACATCTTTATAAAGGAGTAGATGGTGTTATTAGACATTGTGTACCTGAGCATGAATAGGGACAAATCCTACGGAAATGTCACTCCGAAGCTTATGGAGGGCATCATGCTGGAGACAGAACTGCTCACAAGGTATTGCAATCTGGATTTTATTGGCCTACTCTCTTGAAGGATGCCCGTAAGTTTGTCTTATCTTGTGATGAATGTCAAAGAATAGGTAATATCGGTAAGCATCAAGAAATGCCTATGAATTATTCACTTGCTGTTGAACCATTTGATGTTTGGGATTTGATTACATGGGGCCTTTTCCTTCCTCTAATGGGTATACACATATTTTGGTTGCTGTTGATTATGTTACTAAATGGGTAGAGCTATTCCAACCAGTAGTGCTGATCACAAAACCTCTATTGAAATGCTTAAGGAAGTTATTTTCCCAAGGTTTGGAGTCCTTATATATTTAATGACTGATGGTGGTTCACACTTTATTCATGGTGCTTTCCATAAAATGCTTGCCAAGTATGATGTTAACCATAGAATTGCATCACCATATCATCCTCAGTCTAGTGGTCAAGTTGAACTTAGCAATAGAGAAATAAAATTAATTTACAAAAGATTATCAATTGGTCCTGGAAGAATTGGTCTAAGAAATTAGATGATGCACTTTGGGCTTATAGAACAGCATATAAAAATCTATGTGTATGTCTCCTTATAAAATGGTTTATGGAAAAGCTTGTCATTTGCTTCTTGAGTTAGAACATAAAGCATATTGGGCAGTCAAAGAACTCAATTATTATTTCAAACTTGCCGGTGAAAAGAGATTATTTGATATTAGCTCATTAGATGAATGGAGAACCCAAGCTTATGAAAATGCCAAATTATTTAAATAAGAAGTTAAAAGATGGCATGATAAAAGAATCCAAAAGCGTGAGTTCAAAGTCGGAGAATATGTTCATTTGTACAACTCTCGTTTGATGTTCTTTGCAGGAAAACTCCTCTTCAAATGGGGAGGACTGTTGTGGTTTTGTCACGGCAGATGTCCTAGAGAAAGGATTTAGTCGTGGAGCCATCGCGACGGGTTAGCTTAAAGGGGTTAAAGCGGACAAGGGATGCAGGGAGTTTATACTGGTTCGGCCCCTTACGGTGAAGGTAAAAGCCTACGATCCAGTTGTTACGGAATTGCTAGGATTTCGATGACCAGGGAGCGAATCCGCTATGCCTGGTTCTCGAGTTGTTGTTTTTTGTCCCTAAACCGCCGTCGGGTCGTCCCCTTATATACATGGGTTGACGCCCGTTGGTTTACAGGATCCCGAGGCCGGCTCATAAACGTGTCCGGCCCGGTCTCTACTCTTCCTATCTTACAACACAAGTTTACATATCGATGTCGGTTTATGTCTACATGCCTTAATCCGCCTTTGGGCCCTGGGCCTTCATAAAACGCCACCGTCTTTGTCTTCATAGGCTTCAAATATAATAACTCAATATGGGGATAACCCGGCCTCTCCTAGCCGGTTTATGCCCAGCAGTAATATCCCCAACATTAGGCCCCAGATTGATTTGAACTGGTTCATGTCAATCTTCAATACTTAGGAAAATTTCTTCTTCAGCACCCTCACGTAAGTCTCATAAACCGCCATGATGTCATCTTCCAGAATCATGATAAACCGCCATGACGTCACCTGTTATTAAAGATTGCATATATCTCGCCTTCATTAATGAGCCTCCGACAATCGAGGTGACAGCTCCGCCACATATCCAACCTTTGGGCTCCTCGATTCTTGCACCTATCACTTATCCACTCACCATATAAATACGTCCAAGGGTCATTTTCACTTTTCCCCTTCGTGCCCCTTCACATCGTCCTCTTCCTCGCATCGCCTGAACGTTGGAGCTCTGCCGCCGCCGTCGACCTTCGCATGTGCCCCAAAAACGGCCGCTGCATCACCCTGATCGTACCAGAAAACCGCGGTGCCTCTCCGCTATTCCTGTGACACTGGTAAGCCTTATCTCCTTCCACCCTAGATCTTATCATTAGGGTTTGTACTCATCGGAGTTCTTCGAAGTTCTAGAGCTGTTCTTCCCTGTTCTTCTGAGTAGCGTAAATGGCAAGTTAGATCTGATATTTTCCGGTGCCTTTGTAGTTAGAGCTCCTTTTTCCTCATTAGAGCATCCCCTTCATATATAAAAATCATCTGAACCTGATGAACTGCTTAAGCACCTAAATTTTAGGTCTGAATATATTCTAGTTTTCTGTCGCACCGTAGATCTGAAATTATCATACCAATCTGTGAAACCTGTTTTTCCCTCACTTAGGTATTTTAGATCTATACCTTTCATACCAATATAGGCGGTTTAGCTTTTTGAAAAATGATAATCCGGTAGATACCATTAGTCCCCTCTTAAACCGCCGATTCATTTATCTTTGCACCTCCTCCATTGTCAGACTCCGGTTTAGCAATATTAGACTCCGGTTTAGCAATATCAGACTCCGGTTTAGCAATATGCATATACCTCTGCTTCTGCTTATCTTGCATCACTTTATGCTTGCCCGTCATAAATTTTAAACCGGCATTTATCTTTTTTCAGCTTTTCATTGCAATGGCCAAACAATTTTATGCTTGTAACTGGGTCCCTTCCCGGGTTACGGAATTGCATGGATGTGTCGCAACTGGCGCTTTAGCGAAGAAAGAAGTTATTCAGTGGAGGGTCCCTGGTCCAGAAAATCCTCCTAGGCCAAGGATGGAGAAGTAGTCGTGTTTGTCGATCACCTGAGCCGAGGGTTTAGCCCTCCCAGATCAAAGTTCTTCCGAGATGTACTTGCTAGCTTCCAACTCCACCCTCGAGACATTGGCCCAAACTCAGTGTCCAATGTTTGCTATTTTCAAGTATTTTGCGAGGCTTATCTTCAAGAGGAGCCCACAGTTGAACTGTTTAGGGATTTCTTCTATTTAAACCGTCGCACAGAGTTCACAGACGGACCCAACACTGAGCTTGGTGGAATGGTGATTCAAAAGAGGAAGGATGTCAACTTCCCTCACGCCAAGCTTCATAGTCACCCCAAGGAATGGAATCAAACTTGGTTTTATTGCAAAGACACATCTCCAACTGATGAAAATTCTCTGCAGGGTTACCGCCCTCACCGTCTTAGCAATACACATCCCTTTACTCAGAGATTAACTGCAAAGGAAAGGTCCAACTACGCTCCACAACTGTCAAAGCTCAGAGCCTTTATGGCGAACGGTTTAACAGGTGTTGATTTTTCTTGCTGTTGGATAACCTGGAGCATTCTGCCCTTAAGCCGGCGCCCCGGTTTGATGTGTGAATACACAGGGAGTTTGAAAGACCCTCAACGACATGTTGATATTCAGCTAACAGAGGCTAAAGTTACTGAGGCTATCAAGAAAATACTGAATGAATCAGAGGCTGCCTGTAGCCAGACCGGATTAAGTCCTTTCTGCGTTTCCAACAAACCGCCAACTGTAAGAATCACAACTTTTGTTCTAAATTGCTCCTTTGAAATATTCTCTCAAAATTTTGTCCATCATTGACAGGGTGATGACCCGTTCTGGAAGAAGAAGCCACAGGATAAACCGGCCAAGACACCTCGTCCCAAGACCAAGGTTGTTAAAAAACCTGCCAAGAAGAGGACCACAGGGTCTTCTGAACCAAATGCTGATGCTGACCTAGATAATCCGGACTCAGAGGTAGAACTTGACTCCCTTGGTTCTTTTTTCAGACACCTCATTGACAATGACTATTATCAGGACGACGCTGAAGGCAGCCAAGCTGAGGATGCAAATGTAATTATTCTTTCCTCCGGTTCAGATCCTCTGCCAACACAGACAATCCGTCAAGCAAACCGGAAAGTAAAATTTTCTCACCCCCTTGCTCACTTGGACCCAAACTTTCTTTTGAAGAAGCAACAACACGAAGCCTGCCGCACAACCCAGCATAGCGGCCAGGTAGTTACCTCCGCCGGTTTACCGAACACTTCAGTCTGGAAACATCGATCAAAGGTCTCTTACATTACTGATGCTTCTTACCCCAAGGCGGGTTGTTTCTGACAGCCTCTTAATCCGTCTGATTCAAATTATCAGGGAACACCTCACTCATCCTCTGGCGAGTCATTGGCCACACAACTTCCACCACTCAAGACAGTTCCTGGGTGAGTTATGCTTTAAATTTACCCTTAATGCCTTACGTTCACCTGATGTACTTACCTTTATATTTGTTCTCAGCGCCAAGCCTAGACCCAGCAAGAAGGCCCGGTTAAACAAACCGGCTAATGATAATGTAGTTGTTGAACCGGAAAAAGCTCCCGATCTAGAGGAAACAAATGTTGACGCCATGCTCAATGACCCGCTACCACAAGATCATGACTTCTTTGTTGAACAAGCAGAAATTGATACAACAGGCCATGCTGATAAACCGACAAGCCCGATTCGAACTGACGATAAACAGGCAAGTCCAGCTAAGGCTACTAATAAACCGCCTACTCCAGTGAAGGCTGCTGATGACAAGGAGGATGAGATTATGATTACTGGCTTTAGCCACACTACTCTTGGCAATCCTGTCGCTTTATCCAAGCATAGCGCCAAGGATGAACTTTCTGCTATGAGCAAAGGCAAATGGAACGGATATTTGTCAACCTACGCCCATCTCAACGTCCAAGACATTCACTCTGGCTTCTTGAACCGTCTGTACACCAGCCGCGACTGTGAAGCCGGTTTAGTAAATCTGATGAAGGAGCGATATGAGGTAACTACATAACTGTTTCTCTCTTATGTCCAATTTCAAATATCAACTCCAGTAGCCCCCAAGGTCCGGTTTATGATGTTAATCTAATCCGGAACTTTGTAATTTCCCAATTTTGCATGCTTAGCCTCCAAGGGCCGATTTATCTTTTCAAGTTAAACCGGGACTTTAGAAGAAAATCCATAATGTTACTTTGAACAATCATACATTAACCCCCAAGTGCCAAGAATAATACTTGTATTGTGCTTGGGACTTGTAGAAATTTCTGATAATGAGCAAATAGGCATTAGCCCCCAAGTATCAGGTGCATAACTTGTTATGTGCTTGGTACTTCAAATATGTACTGCCAACTCATGATATGTCATCTCTTACAGCTGAAATTTGAGCAAAAAGGAAGCTCAAACCGCTGATATGCAAGAAAACATCAAGTCCCAGCAAGCAGAAACCCCCAAAGCAAAAGATGAGCTGACCAGTGCCTTAGCCGCCATAGAAAAGCTGAAGGAGGGTTTCAATAAGGAGCGGTCGGATTGTGCCATAGCAAATCCGCATTGCAGAAAAGAGCCGAGGATGCTGAGGCAGCCCTTAAACCGGTGGCAAAAGAACTGACTGGTCTAAAGCGGCAGATCAATGCTATGACCACTGCTGTATTTGGTAAGTCTCCTCACTTTAAGTTTTCAACATAACATCCCATACATTGCCGCCATCGATGTTTTGTCATGATGCAGGGACTCGCATTACCCATCTGGGTTCTGACATGCAGAAGAAGTTGAAGGCTTGATACGTCTCCGTCGTATCTAGTTTTCCAAACACTTTTGCCCTTGTTTTGGACTCTAACTTGCATAATTTGAATGGAACTAACTTGGACTGACACGCTTTCAAAGATAATTGCCATGGTGTTATTTATGCGTAAACAAAAGTTCTCGGAATGACCTGAAACTTCACAGAGATTATTTTTGGAAATAATAAAAATATTGGCGAAAGAATCAAGGCCGGGGCCCACACACCACAGGCACGTGGGTGGGGCGCGCGCCCCCTGCCTCGTGGGCCCCCTGGAGCTCCACCGACCTCAACTCTAACTCCATATATTCGTGTTCGGGGAGAAAAAAATCAGAGAGAAGGATTCATCGCGTTTTACGATACGGAGCCGTTGCCAAGCCCTAAACTCTCTCGGGAGGGCTTATCTGGAGTCCGTTCGGGGCTCTAGAGAGGGGAATCCGTCGCCATCGTCATCATCAACCATCCTCCATCACCAATTTCATGATGTTTACCGCCGTGCGTGAGTAATTCCATCGTAGTCTTGCTGGACAGTGACGGGTTGGATGAGATTTATCATGTAATCGAGTTAGTTTTGTTAGGGTTTGATCCCTAGTATCCATTATGTTTTGAGATTGATGTTGCTATGAATTTGCTATGCTTAATTCTTGTCACTAGGGCCCGATTGCCATGATTTCAGATCTGAACCTATTATGTTTTCGTGAATATATGTGAGTTCTTGATCCTATCTTGCAAGTCTATAGTCACCTACTATGTGTTATGATCCGCAACCCAGTGACAATAATCGGGACCACTCCCGGTGATGACCATAGTTTGAGGAGTTCATGGATTCACTATGTGTTAATGCTTTGGTCCGGTACTCTATTAAAAGGAGGCCTTAATATCCCTTAGTTTCCTCTAGGACCCCGCTACCACGGGAGGGTAGGACAAAACATGTCATGCAAGTTCTTTTCCATAAGCACGTATGACTATATTCGGAATACATGCCTACATTACATTGATGAATTGGAGCTAGTTCTGTGTCACCCTATGTTATGATTGTTACATGATGAACCACATCCAGCATAATTCTCCATCACCGATCCAATGCCTACGAGCTTTTCACATATTGTTCTTCGCTTATTTACTTTTCCGTTGCTACTATTACAATCACTACAAAACCCAAAAATATTACTTTTGCTACTGTTACCGTTACTTCCATATTACTTTGCTACTTAATACTTTGCTGCAGATACTAAGTTATCCAAGTGTGGTTGAATTGACACAACTCAACTGCTAATACTTGAGAATATTCTTTGGCTCCCCTTGTGTTGAATCAATAAATTTGGGTTGAATACTCTACCCTCGAAAACCTGCTATGATCCCCTATACTTGTGGGTTATCAAGACTATTTTCTGGCGCCGTTGCTGGGGAGCATAGCTCTATTCTTTGAATCACTTGGGATTTATATCTGTTGGTCATTATGAAGAACTTGAAAGCCGAGAAAACAAAAAATTATCGCTCAACTACGAGGGGAGGTAAGGAACTGCCATCTAGCTCTACACTTGATTCACCTTCCGTTTTGAGTAAGCTTGCGACACCTAAACCTGCTTCTGCTAAATTCTGATATGTCGCATGTTATTGATGATGCCACTTTTGTTATGCATGATACTTATGATGAAACTACTTCTATGCTAGATACTACTGTGCCACTTGGTGAATTTCTTGATGAACAACTTGCTAGGGCTAGAGAGAATGAAATTATTGAAACTGATAATATTGATGAAAGTGATGATGAAAGCTCTCCCAATAAATATGAATTTCCTGTTGTGCCTGAGGGCTATGTTATGGATGAAGAAACTGCTAGAGACTTTCTTGCTTGCAATGATAGAAGTAATCTTAAGAAATTATTAGCTAAGCTGAAACAAAAACTACAATGCTAGAATAAAATATGATCCTGCTTATGCTACTTCACCTATCTTTGTTACTGATAAGGATTATGAATTCTCTATTGATCCTGATATAATTACTTTGGTTGAATCTGATCCTTTCTATGGCTATGAATCTGAACTGTTGTGGCACATCTTACTAAATTAAATGATATAGCCACCCTGTTCACTAATGATGAGAAAACTCGCTACTACTATATCCTTAAAATATTTCCGTTCCCATTAAAGGGTGATGCTAAGATATGGTTTAATTCTCTTGATCCTGGTTGTGCGCGTAGTCCCCAGGATATGATTTATTACTTCTCTGCTAAATATTTCCCTACTCATAAGAAACAAGCTGCTTTAAGGGATATATATATAATTTTGTGCAAATTGAAGAAGAGAGTCTCCCACAAGCTTGGGGGAGGCTTCTCCAATTACTTAATTCTTTGCCCAATCATCCTCTTAAGGAAAATTAAATACTTGATATCTTTTATAATGGACTAACCCATGCTTCCAGAGACCACCTGGATAGTTGTGATGGTTCTGTTTTAAGTCAAAGAACACCAGATGAAGCAGAAATTCTATTGAATAATATGTCGACTAATGAAAATAATTGGACACTTCCTGAGCCAATTCCTGAACCAACTCCTAAGCCAACTCCGAAGAAAAGAGGTGTTCTATTTCTCAGTCCTGAAGATATGCAAGAGGCAAAGAAATCTATGAAAGAAAAAAGTATAAAAGCTGAAGATGTGAAGAATTTACCTCCTATTGAATAAATACATGGTCTTAATTTACCACCTGTTGAAGAAATACATGGTCTTAATTCATCACCTAATGAAGAAGTACACGGTCTTGATAACCCGACACAGGTAGTAAAGGTAAATTCTCTCTATAAATTTGATGAAGGTGATATTCCTCTTTATAAGTACGCTAGCCAATGCCTAGATGAGTTTGATAATTTTATTGTCAAACAAGAAAACTTCAATGCTTATGTTGGTAGACAATTGAAACATTATGCTTATATGATTAAACACTTGGGTGATTATATGTCTAGAGTTAAAGGTGAACTTAAACTCATTAGTAAACATGCTTCTATGGTCACCACTCAAGTAGAACAAGTACTTAAAGCTCAGAATGATTTGCTCAATGAATTGAATAGTAAGAATAATGATTTTGCGTTAGAGTGGCTACTAGACTGGTAAAATGACTCAGAACCTTTGTATCCTGAAGGTCACCCTAAGAGAATTGAGCAAGATTCTCGGAGAAATAATGTAGATGCACCTAGTCCTTCTAAAAAGAAGAAAAGAAAAATGACAGGACTTTGCATGCTTCTAGTGAACCTATTGCAGAAACACACGAGAATCCAAATGATATTTCTATTTATGATCTTTGAAACACAATCTGGTAATGAACATGAACCTAGTGATAATGTTAATGATGATGTTCATGTTGATGCTCAACCTAGTAATGATAATGATATAGAAATTGAACCTGCTGTTGATCTTGATAACCCACAATCAAAGAATCAATGTTATGATAAGAGAGACTTTGTTGCTAGGAAACACGGTAAGGAAAGAGAGCCATGGGTTCAGAAACCCATACCTTTTCCTCCCAAACCATCCAAGAAAAAGGATGATGAGGACTTTGTGCGCTTTGCTTAAATGATTAGACCTATCTTTTTGCGTATGCGTTTGGTTGATATGCTTAAAATGAATCCTTATGCTAAGTACATGAAAGAAATTGTTACTAATAAGAGAAAGATTCCGGAAGCTGAAATTTCCACCATGCTTGGTAATTATACTTTTAAGGGTGGAATACCGAAGAAACTAGGAGATCCAGGAGTACCAACTATACCATGCTCCATTAAAAGAAATTATGTTAAAACTGCTTTATGTGATCATGGAGCCGGTGTTAGTGTTATGCCTCTCTCTTTATATCGTAGACTTGATTTGAATAAGTTGACACCTACTGAGACATCTTTGCAAACGACTGATAAATCAACTGCTATACCTGTCGGTATTTGCGAGGATGTGCCTGTTGTGGTTGCAAACGTTACTATTTTAATGAACTTTGTTATTCTTGATATTCCCGAGGACGATAGTATGTCTATTATTCTTGGAAGACCCTTTTTGAATACTATTGGGGCTGTTATTGATTGCAACAAAGGCAATGTCACTTTTCATGTTAATGGTAATGAGCATATGGTACAGTTTCCGAGGAAACAACCTCAAGTTCATAGTATCAACTCTATTGGAAAATTTCCATCGATTATTTTTGGAGGTTTTGAATTTTCTCTACCTACTGTCATGAAGAAATATGATATTCATATTATTGGGGATGTGCATATCCCCATTGAGGTAACATAGTGTTATTCAAAATTTCTCTGATTTCATGCGATTCGGAATGAGTTTGTTAACAAGACCTGATCAACCTTGTTAGTGGATTCCTTTTGATGAGCATGAGATGGATGAAACTAGAAGGCACAACCTTCAGTACCCTCTTTTTACTTTCTGTTATTTAGTTGAAATAAAGTAAAAATAGTAATTTCTGTCAGTTTTCTGATTTATCCGTGCAATATAAGAATACCCCGAAAATAAAAGTTCTCCAAATGCCCTGCCAATTTAATATGATTTTTTCTAGAATATTTGAGAATATTTGGCACTAAGAACACAGCAGGGGGAGCAAGCACCTGGGCACGAGGGTCCAGGCACGCCCACCCCGGGCGCGCCTGCCTCGTAGGCCCATGGTGGCTCCCCTCCACTTATTCCTGCACCCACACACTTCTTCTTCCTCCCAAAAAAATCACCAACCAGCTCAAGCACGAGTTCTAGCTCATTTTGCTGCGATTTTCAATCTCCTTGCTCAAAGCACCTCTCACAAAACTGCTTTGGGGGATTGTTCCTTGGTATGTGACTCCTCCATTGGTCCAATTAGTTTTTGTTCTAGTGTTTTATTCATTGCAAATTTGTGCTGCCTAGGTGACCATGTTCTTGAGCTTGCATGTCAAATTTATATGGTTCCAAGTAGTTCTAATGCATGATATAGTCTCTAGACACTTGTAGGAGTAGTTGCTATCAATTCTGTTGAGCTTGGTTCACTTTTATTTGAAGTTACTAAAAAATTCAGAAATTTTCAGAAAATGATGAAGAGATTTTTAAGGGGCTCATCGAGCCAAAGCTCGAAGGAAAAACAAGGTGAAGAAGAAGAGAGGACCAAATATAATCTGCCTCGTACCGGGAAGGTTCGGCCGTGTGAATGGCCTTGCGATGATTTCTTGAGAGCAGCCGGGATTTATGAAGATTTTTATGAGTTGGCTGAGAATGCAGGCCTCACCGACTTCCTCCGCGACCAACGCAAGCAGTATCTCTTACTCACCAATACCTTTGTGCAAAATTTTCATTTCCATTCTAGGAGGTCACCACCTACGGTGGATTTTTATTTATATGATGAGTATAAGGAGATGACCCTTCGTGAATTCTGTCAGGTTTGCAAGTTACCTTTTCCGGGTATCACAGAGGAACCACATAGTAACGATGTGGAGGGGTTTATTGATACTATTGATGTAGGGGAAACGAGGAAGGTTTTTGACGCACGAATCACTAGCATACATTTTCCTGTTTTACGTTACTTTGCTATATTTGCTAGTAGATGCTTAATTGGTCGTGGAAACTGTGGAAACGTGAGTGTCCCTGATATTATTATTTTGTTCCATGCCTTGTTTCATGATGACACATTTAGTATGGGCGCTATTGTTGCAAAACGGTTAAATTTTAACCATACTAAGGGCCCCATCTTGGGAGGCATCTTCACCTCGCGTCTCGCTGCATACTATAACATACATATTAGGCACTATGAGAAAGAAGAAAAGTTGTTGCCTACTGTTTTTCTAGACTATAAGAGTATGGTAGCGCATGATTTTATTGTTAAGAATAGGGAAAGGGAGCTTAAATATAAACTGTTATTTGATAAAAATCACCCTGAGACTATTACATTGCCTGCTCCTTCCTTGTTTGATTTGTCTGCAGGCAAGTATCTCGTTCTGCTGGCGGCCTTCCACGTCTACCGGAACCCTACATCAGCTACAGAGCCAGAGCCAGAACCACAATTTGATCCTCCATGACAGTCTAATTACCAGTGGGATCCGGAGGCGATTGCCAACCAGTGGAAATTCGAGGCTTCTTCTCAGTACGACCCCAACTACAACTTTGGATATCTGCCAGGCCATCCGTGGCAGTAGACCAACTTAGGCCAAACGCCTAAGCTTGGGGGAGTACGTATTTCTCACCGACATTACATTTATGCTCACACACTCATTGCTAGATGTAGGTGCTCATACTCTTTCACTGTAATATCCATGCTAGTTTATTTTATTTTTCTTGCTTTCTTCTTGTGTGTTTAATAAACCTTAATAAAAAAATTAGTAGTAGCTTTTAGCTAGTTTACTTTTCTTGTTGTAGTAGTAATAATTAAAAGAAAACCCAAAAAGATTTCATGTTCTTCTTTTGTTTGTTGGGAGCTTTCCCGTGTAAATAGTTTTATTTCTTTTCTTTTCTTTGGGGGTTGATAGGAGAAGAAGCCTCGAATTTCCACTGGCTCAAGCCATGATTAACTTGTTGAAGTGGCTCTTATATGCATTATTGTTGATTTAACCAAGAGCCCATATTGCCTTGTCTTCTCCTGATTATTGAATGCTCGCAGATTCCAGCTTAGTCCAATGCGTGTGCACTATTATTATTATTCACATCGTTTGATCGTGCAAGTGAAAGGCAATTATGACGATATATGATGGACTGATTGAGATGAGAAAAGCTGGTATGAACTCAACCTCTCTTGTTTTTGTAAATATGATTAGTTCATCGTTCCTAATTCAGCCTATTATGAATAAACATGTTTGCAATGACAATTAGAGATTATAGTTGCTTATGCCATGCTTAATTAGCTAGGAGTTTATAATGGTTTACCTTGCGTACCAACATGCTATTAAAATGGTTGTGATGTGGTATGATGAGGTGGTATACTCCTTTGAGTGATTTAAGTGACTTGACTTGGCACTTGTTCACACATGTAGTTGAAACAAATCAACATAGCCTTCACGATATTTATGTTCATGGTGGATTATATCCTACTCATGCTTGCACTCAATGTTCATTAATTTAAATGCATGTTCATGACTATTGTCGCTCTCTAGTTGGTCGCTTCCCAGTCTTTTGCTAGCCTTCACTTGTACTAAGCGGGAATACTGCTTGTGCATCCAACCTTTTAAACCCCAAAGTTATTCGATATGAGTCTACTATACCTTCCTATATGCAGTATCTACCTGCCGTTCCAAGTAAATTTGTATGTGCCAAACTCTAAACCTTCAAATGAAATTCTGTTTTGTATGCTCGAATAGCTCATGTATCAACTAGGGTTGTCCGTATCTTCCATGCTAGGCGGGTTATTCTCAAGAGGAGTGGACTCCGCTCCTCACTCACGAGAAAATGGCTGGTCAGCAGGATGCCCAGTCCCATGCTTTATGCAAACTAAATAAAATTAATTGCAAACAGAACTCCCCCGGGACTGTTGTTAGTTGGAGGCACTCGTTGTTTCGAGCAAGCCATGGACTGATGCTTGTTGGTGGAGGGGAAGTATAAACTTTACCATTCTGTTTGGGAACCGCCTATAATGTGTGTAGCATGGAAGATATTGCCATCTCTTGGTTGTTATGTCGACTGAGGGAGTCCTGGATTAGGGGGTATCCGGACAGCCGGACTATATCCTTTGGCTGGACTGTTGGACTATGCAGATACAAGATTGAAGACTTCGTCCCGTGTCCGGATGGGACTCTCCTTGGCGTGGAGGGCAAGTTTGGCAATACGGATATGTAGATCTCCTTCCTTGTAACCGACTACGTAATTCCTAGCCCTCCTCCGGTGTCTATATAAACCGGAGGGTTTAGTCCGTAGGACAACAACAATCATACCATAGGCTAGCTTCTAGGGTTTAGCCTCTACAATCTCGTGGTAGATCAACTCTTGTAATACTCATATCATCAAGATCAATCAAGCAGGAAGTAGGGTATTACCTCCATCGAGAGGGCCTGAACCTAGGTAAACATTGTGTCCCCCGCCTCCTGTTACCATCCGCCTTAGACGCACAGTTCGGGACCCCCTACCCGAGATCCGCCGGTTTTGACACCGACATTGGTGCTTTCATTGAGAGTTCCGCTGTGCCGTCACCGTAAGGCTTGATGGCTCCTTCGATCATCGGTAACGATGCGGTCCAAGGTGAAGTCTTCCTCCCCGGACAGATCTTTGTATTCGGCGGCTTCACACTGCGGGCCAACTTGCTTGGTCATCTGGACCAGATCGAGAGCTACGCCCCTGGCCACCAGGTCAGGTTAGGAAACTTGAACTACACCGCCGACATCCGTGGAGACTCGATCTTCGACGGATTGGAGCCCATGTCAGGTGCGCCGCACGATCACGACAAGCATGTCGTCGGATAGTGTTCGGGAGATCACACCTGCAGCTACTCCGGCCCTCGATCCGGAGCAAATTCCGCCATCCGAGGACGGGTGGATAGACCCTGCCTTGGAGGCCGCACTCTCAGTGGTGATAGAGCCAAATACTGACTATACACCTCACGAGAGCCGTGCTGCCAAACCATTGGATTTGTCCCCGGTCACGGGCTCCGAATTGCCTGTTTCCGTGCCTATCAAATCCGATTGGGCACCTATCATGGAGTTTACCTCCACAGATATCTTTCAGCACTCACCCTTCAGCGATGTGCTAAATTCATTAAGGTCCCTCTCTGAGGGAGTCCTGGATTAGGGGGTGTCCGGATTGCCGGACTATGACCTTTGGCCGGACTCCTGGACTATGAAGATACAAGATTGAAGACTTCGTCCCGTGTCCGGATGGGACTTTCCTTGGCGTGGAAGGCAAGCTTGGCGATACAGATATGTAGATCTCCTACCATTCTAACCGACTCTGTGTAACCCTAACCCTCTTCGGTGCCTATATAAACCGGAGGGTTTTAGTCCGTAGGACGAACAACAATCATACCATAGGCTAGCTTCTAGGGTTTAGCCTCTCGATCTCGTGGTATATCTACTCGTACTACCCATATCATCAATATTAATCAAGAAGGAGTAGGGTTTTACCTCCATCGAGAGGGCCCGAACACAGGTAAAAACATCGTGTCCCTTGTCTCCTGTTACCATCTGCCTAGACGCACAGTTCGGGACCCCCTACCCGAGATCCTCCGGTTTTGACACCGACATTGGTGCTTTCATTGAGAGTTCCTCTGTGTCGTCATCTTTAGGCCCGATGGCTCCTCCGATCCTCAACAACGATGCGCTCCAGGGTGAGACTTTTCTCCCCGAACAGATCTTCGTATTCGGCAGCATTGCGCTGCGGTCCAATTCGCTTGGCCATCTGGAGCAGATTCAAAGCTACGCCCCTGGCCACCAGGTCAGATCTGGAAGTTTGAACTACACGGCTGACGTCCGCAGAAACTTGATCTTCGACGGGTTCGAGCCACAGCCAAGCGCGCCGCACTGTCACGAGGGGCACGATCTATCTCTGCCACGGTAGGTCCCGGAGGTCGCACCGTCCGCTCCGACCTTTAGCTTCGAGCCGATCAAGCGCCGATCGAGGACGGGTGGCTGGACACCACTGGGGCTGTGATCTCTACGGTGATTGAGCCGTACACCTACCCGTCCTTTGGCGGCTTCGTGACTCCAAGGTGCCGGACTCCTCTCCGGACTCCGAGCCTTCCGCGGCCCCGTCAATCGAATCCGATTGGGCGCCGATCATGGAATTCACTGCCGCAGACATCTTTCAGCACTCGCCCTTTGGCGACATCCTGAATTCACTAAAGTCTCTCTCTTTATCAGGAGAGCCCAGGCCGGATTATGGCCAGGAAGGTTGGGATGCGGACGACGAAGAAATTCAAAGCCCTCCCACCACCCACTTCGTAGCCACTGTCGATGATTTAACCGACATGCTCGACTTCGACTCCGAAGACATCGACGGTATGGACGACGATGCAGGAGACGACTAAGAACCAGCGCCCACAGGGCACTGGAAGGCCACCTCGTCATACGACATATACATGGTGGACATCCCAAAAGATGGGAATGGCGATGGAACAGCGGAGGATGACTCCTCCAAGAAACAGCCTAAGCGCCGGCGTCAGCGGCGCCGCTCTAAATCCCGCCACATCAAAAACGATGATTCCGGCACGGGAGACAATAACACCCCGGACAGTTCCGAAGACAACCCCCTCAAGCAGGATTCAGCGCAGGAGGATGGAGAAGCCAACCCTCATGAGAGAGCGGCATAAAGAGAAGTAGAGGACGATAATTACATGCCTCCCTCCGAAGATGAGGCAAGCCTTGACGACGACGAATTCGTCGTGCCCGAGGATCCCTTCGAACAAGAGCGTTTCAAATGCAGGCTTATGGCCACGGCAAGCAGCCTCAAGAAAAAGCAGCAACAGCTTAGAGCTGACCAAGACTTGCTAGCTGACAGATGGACTGAAGTCCTTGCGGCCGAAGAGTCTGAACTCGAGCGCCCCTCCAAGAGCTACCCAAAACGCAGGCTGCTACCCCAATTAGAGGAGGAAGCACCCAAACCTACATCACCAGCGCATGATACGGCTGACCAGCCACCTTGTGGCTGCGACAGAGAGGCCTCTCGGCCCTCAAGTCAAGCCGCACCTCGGGGCCGCTCAAAAAATACCAAGGCGCGGGGAAATGCGCTAGACCTGTGAGATATATTGGAGGACAAGGCAAGGCAAACAAGATCGATCTACGGATCGCGTGGGCGCCCCACGACACGTGACGATAACCGTCACGCCGGATATGGCAACTCCGGCCAGGCCGAACACGAGACAAAACTCATTTGAGCTGCGTCGTGATATAGCCCAATCTGAGGCGCCACACACCCACTATGCTTCACAGATGAAGTGATGGATCATCAAATCCCTGAGGGTTTCAAACCCGTAAACATTGAATCATACGATGGCACAACAGATCATGCGGTTTGGATCGAGGACTATCTCCTTCACAACCACATGGCCCGCGGTGATGATCTACACGCCATCAAATACCTCCCACTCAAGCTTAAAGGACCAGCCCGGCATTGGCTTAACAGCTTGCCCGCCAGAGTCAATTGGTTGTTGGGAAGACACGGAAGCCGCATTCATCGACAATTTCCGGGGCACATACGTGCGAACACCGGGACGCCGATGACCTAAGCCACATAATTCAGCAGCCAGAGGAATCGGCCAGACAATTCTGGACACGGTTCCTAACCAAGAAAAATCAAATCGTCGACTGTCCGGATGCAGAGGCCCTTGCAGCCTTCAAACACAACATCCGCGACAAGTGGCTTGCCCGGCACCTAGGACAGGAAAAGCCGAAATCCATGGCAGCCCTCACAACACTCATGACCCGCTTTTGCGCGGGAGAGGACAGCTGGCTAGCTCAGAGTAACAACATGACCAAGAGCCACAGTAATTCGGATACCAAGGACAGCAATGGCAGGTCGCGTCGCAACAAGCACAAGCGCCGCATTAACGGTGATAATGCTGAGGATACAGCAGTCAATGCCCGATTCAGAGGCTCTAAACCCGGTCAGCAGAAAAAGCCATTTAAAAGAAATACTCCGGGCCCGTCCAATTTGGACCGAATACTCAATCGCTCGTGCCAGATACACGGCACCCCCTAAAAACCAGCCAACCACATCAACAGGGATTGTTGGGTGTTCAAGCAGGCAGGCAAGTTAAATGCCGAAAACAATGACAAGGGGCTGCATAGCGATGACGAGGAGGAGCCCGGCCACGAACAATAGAGGACAGAAGGGCTTCCCCCACAAGTGCGGACGGTGAACATGATATACGCAACCCACATACCCAAAAGGGAGTGGAAGCGTGCACTAAGGGACGTATATGCGATGGAGCCAGTCGCCCAAAGTTCAACCCGTGGTCTTCCTGCCCGATCACTTTTGATCAAAGGGACCACCCCACTAGCACCCTCCACGGCGGATTCGCCGCATTGGTTCTAGACCCAATCATTGACGGATTTCACCTCACTAGAGTCCTAATGGACGGCGGCAAGAATTTGAACCTGCTTTATCAGGATATAGTGCGCAAAATGGACATAGACCCATCAAGGATTAAACCCACGAAGACGACCTTTAAAGGCGTCATACCAGGTGTAGAGGCCAACTGTACAGGCTCAGTTACACTTGAAGTGGTCTTCGGATCCCCGGATAACTTCCGGCGAGGAGTTAATCTTTGACATAGTCCCGTTCCGCGGCGGCTATCACGCGATCGCTTTCGGACGAACCGCATTTGCAAAGTTCAATGCGGTGCCGCACTACGCATATCTCAAGCTCAAGATGCCAGGTCCTCGAGGAGTCATTACGGTCAATGGAAACACCGAACGCCTCTCTTGGACGGAGGAGCATCTGGCTGACCCTCGCGGCGGAAGTACAAAGCAGCCTCTTAAGGCAATTCTCGAGTCCGGCTATTAAACGTCCGGACACCGTCAAGCGCGCCCGGAGTAACCTACGACAAGACCACCTGGCACGTTCTGAGCACGCATAGCAATGCGGCCCAAACCCCAGCCCTCGTGAAATTGCGAAACCAGTACTACGCGTACATAATTACGCTCTGGAAATACCATGGGCATAGGGGGAGGGGCACGACCACGGCATGCCTAGAATGCGGCTCAACCGCACCAGGGCCCCGATTGTGTCATTCTTTTCTTTTCTTCTTTCTTTTTTACTTTCGGGACTCCGTTCTCACGAAGCCTTGTCCGCAAGAGAATCGCCGAACACACGATGCAACAGCCGTGGAAGCAGTAGTTACGCCGAGTGTCCAGTGGTCTCTATTACAAGCAGTATACCTGTTTTACATACCATCCCGCAGCTTACCCTTGGAGGGGGACATGTTAAAAAGTCCCGTCCCTTGCTTATCGCACTATTTGTATCGTTCTGCTCTTACCGCAACCCTTTTGAATAAACAATACATAGCTTCTGCCTATTATTGAATTCCTTTTTTGCTATATATATATATATGTTCAGTTATGACATTGTGCAACCGTACACTTTGGTACGTGCAATACACCAGGGGCTTAAGTACCCCACAATATGGTGTGATAAGTCCGAACACTTTCACAACTGCGGCACCCCGAACTTATAGCATTATATGCATCGGCTCCGAATCATGTCTTGGGTCAATAGTTGGGTTTTCCCGGCTCCCATGTTTTGGTACCTTATGTTCCGTTATATCGGCTAAGGTAGCGCTTGGGAGAACCATCACGATTGTGCCCGGTTGGGCTGGGTTAAGCACCTCGATTGGAGAAAGCTAAAACTGACCGTCATGATAGGGCGAGAGCCGGTCGCTGTTCGAGAGGTTTTCGAGTCCCTAAAGACTTATGCCGCTTAGAGCGAGGAGTCGGCATTGCCCGGCCTAGGCGTGGATAGCGCCCCGAAATTGGTCCTCCGAATACCAGGGGCTTCGCTGAAATTTCAAATTATAGAATTCTATGGCTAAGTGAGAGTGTTCAAGTATTATAGTCCGGTTGCCTTGTTCGCTGCATTGAGCGCCTCCCTCGAAGGACCCAAGAATGGGAACAAGAGCGCTCAAGTTTATCCCAAACACCCCAGCACTCGTGGCATGGGGGCTGAAGCCGACGACTCGCCATCTCTCAAATTTAATACACGGCCGCATGAAGGTAATATTTTAAATTGAAAGTGTTGCTTAGCGCATATGAACAAGTTTTCGATTATGCAGGATAACAAATGCGAGTCTACTAAAAAAATACATCTTTGGAGCATTCACCCGCTATAAGGCGGGCACCCTTCAGGACGCCCTCATAATACATTTCAGGCTTGCGATGCTCCTTGCCCGGTGGTGGTCCGTCCGTAACAAGCTTCTCAGCGTCCATCTTGCCCCAGTGCACCTTAGCACGGGCAAGGCCCACGGGCACCTTAGATGCATTTGAGCGCTTGACGACTTCAACCCATGGACATGCGTCCACCAGCCGCCTCACCAGCCCAAAGTAGCTCCCAGGCATGGCTTCCTTAGGCCACAGCCGAACTATGAGGCCCTCCATGGCCCGTTCGGCCAACTTATGGAGCCTGACCAGCTGCTTCAACTGGTCGCTTAAGGGCACCGGGTGTCCGGCCTCAGCATACTGAGACCAGAACCACCTTCTCCGTCGAGCTTCCCTCCTCGGCTCGGTAGAATGCGGCAGCATCGGACACACTGCGGGGCAGATCTGCGAATGCTCTTGGAGAGCTCGGGATTCGGGTAAGTAACAGATAATTCACTTTCACATGCTTGCTTTGCATAAAGAATGCCTTACCCACCGCTATCTTCTTCATCGCCTCAATTTCCTGGAGGGCTTTTTGGGCTTCGGCCTTAGTGGCTTTGGCGCTCTCAAGGGCCGAGGCGAGCTCGGACTCTCGAGTCTTTGAGTCATGCTCCAAACTCTCATGTTTTTCCACGAGAGCCTGGAGCTCTTGCCGCACCTCCGCCACCCGCGCCTCCTGCTTCTCTCGCTCGGTCCGCTCCGCGGCCGCATTGCTTTCGGCCTTGGACACCGCTTCCTTCAGGGTCGCCACCTCGTTCGTGGCCCCTGCAGTATTCACGTTGTTCCTGTCATTTTTTGCAACCACATCTTTTAAATACTCCCATAAGGTATTACTTACCTTCCTTGTCCTCAAGCTGCTTTTTGGCAAGGCCGAGCTTGTTCTCGGACCTCTCGAGGCTCTGCTTTAATGCATCAACCTCCATGATCGGTCTGGCAGAGGTCAAGAGCGCAGCCTGCATTCCCATATTGACATACTTATGTTAGACTCCTGTGTATATCTTTTAGATCTTGATTCGGCTTTTCTTTCCGAACACCAAACTGAGCATCAGGGGCTACTGTCTATGCGGTAATATTTTTACATATCTTAAATACATACTTCAAAGCCTGTTAGAAGGCTGGCACAGGCTTCAGTCAGCCCGTTCTTGGCGGACTGAACTTCCCGGATCACCACACTCATAACAGTGCGGTGCTCCTAGTCGATGGAAGCGCCGTTAAGCGCCTCCATCAAATTATCCGGTGCCTCCGGTTGGACGGAGGTCATCGGCGTCGCAGTCTTGCCCTTCTTACGATGGGGCCGCCTGCCGGATTCCGGAACCACTGAAGGTTCCGGTGCGGAGTCCGGCCCAGGGCCGGACTTAGAGCCCTCTGGGGTTTTATCCCCTTTGCGCCTGGAGTCCGGGAGGCTGCCTTGCGGCGCCTCCTGGACCACCTCCTCCTGGCTAGGCCCCTTGGGGGATTCCACCTCAGCGTCATCCGCGGCGCGAGGAGAGGAGGCGGCCGGAACTGAGGTGCTATTCACATCCGACGAATCCAGGAGCCGCTGTCAAGCATCGAGCCCGTCCCTGGGTGGGCTGCATGGTTATATTCGGCGTTAGAAGATATTGTGCGACAAATGAAACGCCTCGAGTTATTCCGTGTCCGGACACTTACAATTTCGCCAGGCTTGGTCCTCGGTGGCCTCCTCTTCGCCGTCGTCGGTGTTGGTGGTGTAGTCCGGAGGAAGGGTCCTTCCTTCTTGGACCCTCCGGCCTCCCCTGGGGCGGCCTTCCTTTTTCTCTCTTCACTGGGAGAGGCCTCTTTTCCTCCTCCTCAGATTCGCGGGAGGAGTCCGCCTCGAAGTCATCGGACGATGAGTCCGCTCAACACTGGGCGCCGGAACTCCTTCGAGTTCCCGTGGCCTTCTTCTTGTTTCTTCTCCGGCACCACGTAAGGTGCGGAACCAGCAGCCCCAGATTAATCGGGCGTCCGCTGGGTCTTCTGGCAAGGGAGCCGGACAATCAACCTGTCCGGACGTCTTCTGCCAGTCCTGTCAAAGGTGAGGGAGTTTTAGATCCCGCATAGACAAACTATGAAAAAAGAGTCCCGTAAAGGGTAAAATAGCTTACCTTGCTGGCTTGATGTCGCGAGCTAAATCTGCGATCTTCGTTAGCGGATGCGGGAGCCTCGGCACCCTTGAACAGCACCTTCCAGGCATCTTCGTACGTAGTGTCGAAGAGCCGGCTCAAGGTTCGGTGCTGTGCTGGATCAAACTCCCACAAGTTGAAGGCCCGTTGCTGGCATGGGAGGATCCGGCGAATGAGCATAACCTGGACTACGTTGACAAGCTTGAGCTTCTTGTCCACCAGGTTTCGGATGCAGGTTTGGAGTCTGGTCAGCTCTTCCGAATTACCCCACGTCAGGCCCGTCTCTTTCCATGAGGTGAGCCATGTAGGGAAGCCAGGTCGGAATTCGGGGGCCGCCGCCCATTTAGAGTCGCGCGGCTCGGTGATGTAGAACCACCCCGACTGCCACCCCTTTATGGTCTCCACAAAGGAGCCCTCGAGCCATAGGACATTGGCCATCTTGCCCACCATGGCTCCTCCGCACTCCGCTTGGCGGCCGCCAACTACCTTCGGCTTGACATTGAAGGTCTTCAGCCATAAGCGAAGTGGGGCTGGATGCGAAGGAAGGCCTCGCACACGACGATGAACGCCGAGATGTTGAGGATGAAATTCGGGGCCAGATCGTGGAAATCTAGGCCATAGTAGAACATGAGCCCCCGGACAAATGGGGGAAGTGGAAACCCTAGTCCATGGAGGAAGTGGGGGAGGAACACCACCCTCTCATGGGGCCTGGGGGTGGGGATGAGCTGCCCCTCGTCGGGGAGCCGATGCGCGATGTCGTCGGACAAGTATCCGTCCTTCCGCAGCTTTTGATGCGCCCGTGACGGAGGAGGCCATCCACTTGCCTCCCGCTCCGGCCATAGTTGGAGAAGGTTGAGGTGGGATGTGCGGACTTGGGCGCTGGAGCTCGAGTGCGCGGAAATGGATAAGCAAAGGAGGAAGGCGTGTGTGAAAAAGTGGATCCTTATCCCCTTATATGGACGGACAAAGCTATGCGTCCCCACCGGCCTGATAAAACTCGCTTATCTGCCAAGCGCCGTAATCAATGGCACGGTTGGGTTACCCATGCCCGTATTGATGAGAACCCCGGAATAAGGGGACATGATCTCTGCTTTGACAAGACGTGCCAAGGAAACCGCCTCGCTAAACACGCTGAGGTGGGACAGTAAAAATGATTCGAATAAAGGCTTGCCCGTGGTGTGATGTCACGCTGCGGAGTACGTCAGTAGATTGAGTTTGTGTAAATAGTATTCTCTCTACGGTGGTATGTGGAACTTATTTTGAAGAGCCGGACACTATCCTTGTGTTGAAAATCTTCTATGAAGAATTCGGAGGAGGAACCCGCCTTGCAATGCCGAAGACAATATGCGCGCCGGACTCGTCGTCATTGAAGCCTGGTTCAGGGGCTACTGAGGGAGTCCTGGATTAGGGGGTGTCCGGATAGCCGGACTATGACCTTTGGCCGGACTCATTGACAATGAAGATACAAGATTGAAGACTTCGACACGAGTCCGGATGGGACTTTCGTGGAAGGCAAGCTTGGCGATACGGATATGTAGATCTCCTACCATTGAAACCGACTCAGGTAACCCTAACCCTCTTCGTGCCTATATAAACCGGAGGGTTTTAGTCCCAGAGGACGAACAACAATCATACCATAGGCTAGCTTCTAGGGTTTAGCCTCTCTGATCTCGTGGCAGATCTACTCTTGTACTACCCATATCATCAATATTAATTAAGCAGGAGTAGGGTTTTACCTCCATTGAGAGGACCCGAACCTGGGTAAAAACATCGTGTCCCTTGTCTCCTGTTACCATCCGCCTAGACGCACAGTTCGGGACCCCCTACCCGAGATCTGCCGGTTTTGACACCGACACTCTCCTTGTCAGAAGAACCTTGGCTGAACTATGTCCGGCTAGGATGGGATGCGGACGACGAAGAAATTCGTTCCCCACCCACCACCCACTTAGTAGCCACTGTCGACGATTTAACCGACATGCTCGACTTCGACTCCGAAGACATCGACGGCATGGACGACGATGCAGGAGACGAATTGGAACCACCGCCCACAGGGCGCTGGACCGCCACTTCATCACACGACATATACATGGTGGATACACCCAAAGAAAACGATGACGAGGAATGGGAGGATGCAGTGAAGGATAGCTCCTTCAAGAAGCAACCAAAGCGTCGGCGTAGGCGCCGCTCCAAAACCCGCCTCAGCAAAAACAGTGATAACAGCAGTGAACCAGCAAATGGTGAACATAGTACGGATCCGCTGTCCGGACACGGCGACGCCGAGGATATAACTCATAAACCTCCCTCCGAAGAGGAAAACAGTCCGGACGAAGAAGCATACATCATCCCGAAAAGGCACTTGGAACAAGAGAACCTCCACAAAAGGCTTATTGCCACCGCGAGGAGTCTGAAGAAGCAAAAGCAAAGGCTTAAAGCCGCGCAGGATACGCTCAACAGTAGATGGAACAAAGTGCTCGACAACGAAGAAAAGTATGGTGGTAGTTACCACACGAAGAGCTATCCAAAGCGCAAGTTGTTGCCTGAATTTGATGACGAGGCCTTAGAGCCCACACAGCCGAAGAATAAAACGGCCGACCGGTCGGATCAACCACCTTGTGGCGGCGATAGAGCGGCTAACAAGGCCGCACATAAGTCTGCACACGCTTCACATGAAGACTCGCATCGGAAGACCGACGTAACCAAATCCATCTATGGATCAAGAAAACGCACTCCAGCGCACAACCAAAACCGAACACTACAACCGTCAGAATGCCTTGACACAACAAAATACAGGGGCGCCGCACACACCCTATGCTTCACTGATGATGTGCTGGACCATGAATTTCCAGAAGGATTCAAACTAGTGAACATAGAGGCGTACGGCGGAATCACAGACCCTGGAGTCTAGATTGAGGACTTTATCCTCCATATTCATATGGCTCGCGAAGACGATCCCCACGCCATCAAGTACTTGCCCCTCAAGCTGAAAGGACCAGCTCGACACTGGCTGAAAAGCCTCCCCGAAAACTCAATTGGAAGTTGGGAGGAGCTTGAGGATGCTTTTCGGGCTAATTTTCAAGGGACTTATGTCCGACCTCCGGATGCAGACGATTTAAGTCATATAGTTCAACAGCCCGGAGAGTCAGCCCGAAAGCTTTGGAACAGATTTCTCACTAAGAAGAACCAAATCATCGACTACCCGGACGCTGAAGCCCTAGCAGCTTTCAAACACAGCGTCCGAGACGAATGGCTCGCCAGACACCTCGGCCAAGAAAAACCGAGAACAATGGCAGCCCTGACAAGCCTCATGACCCGCTTTTGCGCGGGCGAAGATAGCTGGCTAGCTCGTAGTAGCACCAGCGACCCAGGCACATCCGAAGTCAGGGATGGCAATGGAAAACTACAATGCAGTAAAAACAAGCGCCGGAATAAAGAAGACAGCTAAGATAACACATAGCTAAACGCCGGATTCAGGGGCTCTCGACCAGGTCAGCGGAAAAAGCCTTTCAAAGGCAACGGAGATGGACCGTCCAACCTAAACAAGATTCTAGACAAACTATGTCAGATTCATGGCACCCCCGATAAACCTGCAAATCACACCCATAGAGAATGTTGGGTCTTCAAGCAGGCCGGTAAGCCAAACGCCGAACACAAGGGGAGGGAGACACCAAGTGAAGACGAGGACGAACCTCGCCAGCAAAGCATTGGGGGACAGAAAAAATTCCCACCAGATATCAAAACAGTGAACATGATACATGTGACGAATAGGAGAAGCAAACAGGCACTCTGCGACACACGAGCCGTAGTGCCCGTCACCCGTAAGCCCAACCCCTGGTTGGCCCACCCGATCACTTTTGATCGCAGGGATCACCTAACAATCATCCGGCACGAAGGATTGGCTGTCTTGATGTTAGACCCAATAATAACCGGATACCATCTCACACGAGTCCTTATGGACGACGGCAGTAATCTAAATCTGATATATCAGGACACAGTCCACAAAATGGGGATAGACCCGACAAAGATCAGCCACAGTAATACTACCTTCAAGGGAGTAATACCAGGCCCAGAGGCCCGCTCCACGGGCTCTCTAATACTAGAAGTCGTCTTCGGTTCACCCAACAACTACCGAAGTGAAAAGTTACACTTCGACTTCGCTCCATTCCAAAGCGGCTATCAAGCACTACTCGGACGAACAGCTTTTGCTCGTTTCAACACTATCCCGCATTACACTTCTCTTAAGCTTAAGATGTCTGGCCCGCGCGGCACCATCACAGTTAATGGAAAAATCGAGCGTTCCTTACGTGCAGAAGAACATGCGGCTGCCTTAACAGAACACTAGACGGCCTCACCAACCAGAACAAAAGACCGGTCGTTAAGACCACGGACACGGTTAGACGAGTCCGGGGCATCATTAGATACACTTGAGATTGGTTTGATGGTTATACCCTTATAGACGGTACTAGGGGCTTCCCGCGTGTAAACAGCGCTAGTTCGGCTCAACTTTACTTATATTGAATTTTAAATGGTTTATTTAGAATAACCAATTTTTTGCACGACAACTTTCAACTAAGTTCCTCTCTTTTACAGATGACAATCGTGCTACACCAGTCCAGGATACGGCACAATGGAGACACAGGCGCAGACGTGTAGCAGGGACCCGCTCAAAGGTTTCTTTTTAGATTAAGACCCTGCATAAACCTTTTTTACTGCCTCTTGTTGTTCACATCCTCCGGAATCTCAGTACAACAGAGAAGGATGCTGGCGTTATTGGCATTTGGCCACGTCAGAATATTGCACGTACCTGGACACTCGGGGTTCATTATCAAGGGCATTGTTCAGCCCGGCATATGTTATAAAGACCGAATACCTCAGGGAGTGTTCGGCGTCGCGAGTTTGGCCTTATGTGCATCACCTCCGAATCATGTCTTTGGTCAAATGTTGGGTTTGCCCGGCTCCTGTGTTTTGCTACCTTACGTTCCGCTCTATCGGCTAAGGTGGCACCAGGAGAACTACTGTGATTGTGCCCTGGTTCATCCGGACGAGCACCTCGGTAGAGAAAGCCGAAAACTAACTATCATGATAAAGCGTGAGACTGGTCAACCACTCCATGACTTAGCGGAATCTTCGGGATTCCTCCGCATTAATGAAGGGCCGTTTCCCGGCCAGGCATGTACACGCCCCATATTCGGACGAGCGCGGAGCCACCAGGGGCTATATAGTAGCCCCACCATCAAACTCCTATGGCTAAATGTAAGTGTTAAAGCAATATAGTCTGATTGCCTAGTTCGCTGCGCTATCACCTCCTTAATGGACCAAGACGTTGGATCAAGTGTGAAGACGTGTCTTCTGTGAACACCCCCGCATTATATGCGTGAAATTTGGCCGACATTTGCAAACTTTTAGGTTATATACATATATACATAAACGGCCGCACATGAGGCATCATAATACTTTCAGGCACAAGTATAAACACAACCTTTATAATTCAATAAAATATTGTTTTTACAATGGGAATACATGTCACTAGAACATAATATTCTTCGAGCACTGAGCTTCTATTGAACGAGCGCCTTCAAGGACTTCTTCAAAGTAGTGCTCGGCAGCTACTCGGCCCACGGCCGAAACCTAGGTTGCAATAGCGGTGGCCTCCATGTCTGCCCAGTATGTCTTCACACGGGCAAGTGCCATCCGTGCACCCTCTATGCACGCCGACCTCTTCATAGCGTCGATATGCGGCACAACACCAAGGAACTGTTGCACCAAACCAAAATAACTATTCGGCCGTGGCCCTCTCGCCACAGATGATCCACAATGACCCCATGGCAAGCCGGACAACCTATGGAGCTCGGCCCACGCGGTCATTCGCTCATTTAACAAAGCCGGGCCTTACTGGACAATCGAATCATGACTGAATAGCTTTTCCACTTCACGATCTTTTTGATCCTTGAAGTACTCGGCCGCATCAGCAGCTTGATGTCTACTACGCAACCTTCTTCTTGTAGACGTTGTTGGGCCTCCAAGTGCAGAGGTTTGTAGGACAGTAGCAAATTTCCCTCAAGTGGATGACCTAAGGTTTATCAATCCGTGGGAGGCGTAGGATGAAGATGGTCTCTCTCAAGCAACCCTGCAACCAAATAACAAAGAGTCTCTTGTGTCCCCAACACACCCAATACAATGGTTAATTGTATAGGTGCGATGCCAATGAAGAGATGGTAATACAAGTGCAATATGGATAGTAGATATAGGTTTTTGTAATCTGAAAATATAAAAACAGCAAGGTAACTAATGGTAAAAGTGAGCGTAAATGGTATAATGCTAGGAAACAAGGCCTAGGGTTCATACTTTCACTAGTGCAAGTTCTCTCAACAATAATAACATAGTTGGGTCATATAACTATCCCTCAACATGCAACAAAGAGTCACTCCAAAGTCACTAATAGCGGAGAACAAACGAAGAGATTATGGTAGGGTACGAAACCACCTCAATGTTATTCTTTCCAATCAATCTGTTGGGCTATTCCTATAAGTGCCACAAACAGCCCTAGAGTTCGTACTAGAATAACACCTTAAGACACAAATCAACCAAAACCCTAATGTCACCTAGATACTCCAATGTCACCTCAAGTATCCGTGGGTATGATTATACGATATGCATCACACAATCTCAGATTCATCTATTCAACCAACACATAGAACCTCAAAGAGTGCCCCAAAGTTTCTACCGGAGAATCAAGACGAAACGCAGCAACCCCTATGCATAGGTTCATGGGCGGAACCCATAAGTTGATCACCAAAACAAACATCAAGTGAATCACGTGATATCCCATTGTCACCACAGATACGCACGGCAAGACATACATCAAGTGTTCTCAAATCATTAAAGACTCAATCCGATAAGATTAATTCAAAGGGAAAACTCAATCCATTACAAGAGAATAGAGGGGGAGAAGCAACATAAGATACAACTATAATAGCAAAGCTTGCGATACATCAAGATCGTGCCAAATCAAGAACACGAGAGAGAGAGAGATCAAACACATAGCTACTGGTACATACCCTCAGCCCCGAGGGTGAACTACTCCCTCCTCGTCATGGAGAGCGCAGGGATGATGAAGATGGCCACCGGTGAGGGTTCCCCCCTCCGGCAGTCTTAACAGGGTCCCAATTGGTTTTGGTGGCTACAGGAGGAGGCTTGCGGAACTCCAGATCTATTCTACTCTTCGGAAATTTTAGGGTATATGGGTATATATAGGAGGAAGAAGTACGTCAGGGGAGCCACGAGGGGCCCACGAGGGTGGAGGGCGCGTCCTAGGGGGTGGGCGCGCCCCCTACCTCGTGCCTCCCTTGTCTCTTTCCTGACGTGCACTCCAAGTTTATCCGGTAGCTTTCCTTCCAAAAATAACTTCTCCAGTTGGTTTCATTCTGTTTCGACTCCATTTGATATTCCTTTTCTTCGAAACACTCAAACAAGGGAAAAAACAGGAACTGGCACTGGGCTCTGGGTCAATAGGTTAGTCCCAAAAGTGATATAAGAGTGTTTAATAAAGCCCATAAACATCCAAAACACATAATATAATAGCATGGAACAATCAAAAATTATAGATACGTTGGAGACGTATCACAGCACTGGCTGCCAGATCCGCATATGTCCGCAGAACTGCATAGTTGATCAAGAGGGGCATACTTAGGATCTCCGAACTTCGTCCGCAGGAATAAGGGCTTCCCAACCGCGATATCTCCATCTTGACGCAGCTCCTCCTTCGATGCTCTGATCTTAGAGCGGGCTTCCTTGGCTGCTACCATGGCCTTCTCCAGCTCCGTCGCCTTCGCTTGGTTTTCCTTTTCAAGAAGCTGGTAACGGTCGGCGGCATCTTTCAACTCAACGGCCATCTTGGCCATTTTTTCCTTGCTTTGGCAATGGGCAGCCTGTTCGGCCATTAGCTCTATGGCCGCCTTTAGAGCGGCCGCATCACTATTCCTGGCTTGTTCTTTGGCTCGGGCAAGTTCCACCCGAAGGGTCTCCACGGCCGCAGCTCCATCTGCAGTCACAACATATTAAAGATACTGACATTATGCTCCTCTTACTATGTGTTGATCACCAGAGAAATCACATACACTGTGCCTCGTCAAGCCGCTTGTTGACAAGCAAGATGTCGGCATCTGCCGCATCAAGTTGCCGCTTCAGCTCAACAAACTCACCAGTCCGGCTAGCCACAAGACCTTCCGCCACCTGCATATGAAGGCGGACTGATCATTACCTGGGACTATGATCCTCTGTTTGCCGCCACTCTCGACGACAACCAAAGTCTCAGGGGCTACTATCTGCATAGGGCACACCTAACGTATGTGGTACTGCCAAAAATACACACTATTTCACGTACCTCAAAGCCTTTTAGCAGACTCATAAAAGCTTCATGCAACCCGCGTTCGGCGGATGAAATCCTCTCAATCACCGTACCCATTAGTGTACGATGCGCTTATGAGATAGCTGATTGCTCTAGCAGATCCTTCAGTGCGTCCGACCGCACGCTGGACGGTGCCGGACTCTTTCGGTTGCTCTCTTTAGGAGTCGGATACTGAGGACTTCGGGTGGCCGAAAAATTACCCCCTGGCCTTGCCAGATCAGGAGAAACCCTCCACAACAACACTTCAGGGTCGCCCGCCTCATGAGGCGGGGTGGCATGGGGAGATGTTTCGCTCTCCATCATCTCCGGAAGAAGTTCCCCCGAAGACAAACTCTATCGAGAAGGGCTACCACCCGAGCTACAAGATAAATACTTCGGTTATTGTCCTCAGAAGTAAGGCAGGATATTTTTACCATTAGTACCTTTTTACTTACAGCTCGGTGGAGGGCTGATCCCCTTGCGGGCACTGTGCGGCAAGGGTACCCCCCGGGGCAGGACCCTCTGGCCAAGATTTCTTCCCCCGTTTGGAAACCATTGTTTCCGGGTCTTCCGGGGTGGTCCTCTTCCTTCCTTGGAGAGAGGGAGTTTCAGATTATCCTCCCCGGTTATCCTCCTTCGCGGAGGCGCTAACTCCCCCGGTTTGGATGAACAGTGAGCGAGGTCTGCTTTCAGCCCCTTTATTCCCCCCTTTATCTTCCCCTGAGGGCGCTTGATAAGGCGCAAGCTCCAGCATCCTGGCTAGTACAGGATCCGGTGAGACCTCAGGAAGGGGGCCGGACACCTGATCATCTTCGCCTTTGTTACCCAGTCCTGGTCAAAGAGCAACTTTTCAGAATGATGTTATGATAAATAAAAAGTCAACATGTTCGGCTACGAGACTACTTACTTGGGTATCTGGACGATTGCAGCTCAGACCCGCATCCTCGGTGGTGTCCGGACACATTATTTGTGGTCCGAAGAACAATTGATGCATCTCTTCGAGCGTCATGCCGAGGAAGTGCTGAATAGCTCGCGGTCCCTCCGGGTTGAACTCCCACATGCGGAGGGTCGGCGTTTGCGCGGCAGGACTCGGCAATTAACATGACTTGCATTACCGTGGCGGTGACATCTCTCGAGGAGATCCCGGATGCGGCTCGCAATGTCGGCACATCCTTTATCGGCCCCAGTCTAGCCCCTCGTTGATCCATGACGTCGATCGTGGCGGGGGCCCGAGCGAAAAGCAGGGGCGGCCACCCACTTGGTACCCTGGGGAGCTGTGATATAAAACCACTCCCGTTGCCATAAGCTGGACACCTCCTAGAAGGAACCCTCTGGCCATGGGGCATCGGCACTTTTGCTTATTACGGCACCTCCGCACTCTGCGTGTCGCCCCTCGATCATCTTCGGCTCCACATTGAAAGTCTTGAGCCACAGGCCGAAGTGAGGGGTAATACGGAGGAAGGCCTCACGTACGACGATGAACGACGAAATATGAAGGACCGAATCCGGGGCCAGGTCATGGAAATCCAGCCCGTAATAGTACATGAGCCCTCTGACAAAAGGGTCTAGAGCGAGGCCTAGCCCTCGGAGGAAGTGAGAGATGAATACAACACTCTCGCCGGGTTCGGGAGTGGGAATGACCTGCCCTTGGGCGGGCAGCCTGTGCGAAGTCTCGCCGGTCAGAAACCTGGCCTCTCTTAGCTTCTTGACGTCTTCCTCTCAGGATGTGAGGAAGGCATCCACCGACCTTGTAGGTTGGATCCGGACATGGTTGAAGCTCCGAAGCGCCTGACCTAAGCCTCGGGTGTTGAAACTCGAGGCGGGGGGGGGGGGGGGGAGGATTCAATTGAGTTCGAGAAGGAAAAAAGGATAGGCCTTGGTCTCTTAATAAAGAGGGTGAATACCAAGCGTCCTCCTCGTGACTGTTTGGGACTTGCCTACAATCGAGGAGTCATACCAACGGGCACGACTGGGTTACCCACGTCCGTGTTGATGAGAATCCCGTAATAAGGGGACACGATCTCTGCTCCGACAAGCCGTGCCAATAAAATCGCCTCACAAAGCGTGCGGTGGCAGGCTGATTGGGAAAAACGGTTCATGTAAAGAACAGGCCATGGTGTGATGTCACGTTATGGAGGACCGCCAGTAGATTAGAGTGGTGGAAATATTATTCTCTCCACGGTGGTATGTGGAACTTGTTTTGCAGAGCCGGACACTATCCTTGTGTTCAAAATCTTTCATGGAGTATTCGGAGGAGGAACCCGCCTTGCAATGCCGAAGACAAACTGCGCGCCAGACTCATCGTCATTGAAGCCTGGTTCGAGGCTCTTGAGGAGTCCTGGATTAGGGGTATCCGCACAGTGGACTATATCCTTTGGCGGACTGTTGGACTATGAAGATACAAGATTGAAGACTTCGTCCGTGTCCGGATGGGACTCTCCTTGGCGTGGAGGGCAAGCTTGGCAATACGGATATGTAGATCTCCTTCCTTGTAACCGACTCTGTGTAACCCTAGCCCCTCCGGTGTCTATATAAAGCTGGAGGGTTTAGTCCAGAGGACAACAACAATCATACCATAGGCTAGCTTCTAGGGTTTAGCCTCTACGATCTCGTGGTAGATCAACTCTTGTAATACTCATATCATCAAGATCAATCAAGCAGGAAGTAGGGTATTACCTCCATCGAGAGGGCCCGAACCTGGGTAAACATCGTGTCCCCCGCCTCCTATTACCATCCGCCTTAGACACACAGTTCGGGACCCCCTACCCGAGATCCGCCGGTTTTGACACCGACATCGACAATGAAAGTATGCCGCTCAAAATATTATTTATCTCTGCTTTAAAATCGAGCTCTGGCACCTCTACAAATCCCTGCTTCCCTCTGCGAAGGGCCTATCTATTTACTTTTATGTTGAGTCATCACCCTCTTATTAGAAAGCACCGGTGGAGAGCACCGCTATCATTTGCATCCATTACTATTAATTTATATTGGGTATGACTATGACTGGATCTCTTTTACCATGAATTACAATGTTAGGCATTCCTTGATCTTTAAAGGTGCTCTGCATTTATGTTTTGCGGTCTCAGAAAATGCTAGCGAGATACCATCTTGTTATATCATATTATGATTGTTTTGAGAAAGTATTGTCATCCGAGATTTATTATTATTGCTCACTAGTTGATTATGCCATTGATATGAGTAAACATGAGACCTAACAGTTATTGTGAATATGGTTAGTCATGATCTTTGCTGAAAACTTGAATGCTGGCTTTACATATTTACAACAACAAGAGCAAACAGAGTTTGTAAAAGTTTTTCTTTATCACTTCCAGTTTATCAACTGAATTGCTTGAGGACAAGAAAAGGTTTAAGCTTGGGGGAGTTGATATGTCTCCGTCGTATCTACTTTTCCAAACACTTTTGCCCTTGTTTTGGACTCTAACTTGCATAATTTGAATGGAACTAACCCGGACTGACGCTGTTTTTAGCAGAATTGCCATGGTGTTATTTATGTGCAGAAACAAAAGTTCTCGGAATGACCTGAAACTTCACGGAGATTATTTTTGGAAATAATAAGAAATATTGGCGAAAGAATCAAGGCCAGGGGGCCCACACCCTGGGAACGAGGGTGGGGGGAACGCCCTACCCCCTGGGCGCGCCTCCCTGCCTCGTGGGCCCCCTGGAGCTCCACCGACCTCAACTCCAACTCCATATATTCGTGTTCGGGAGAAACAAATTAGAGAGAAGGATTCATCGCGTTTTACAATACGGAGCCGCCGCCAAGCCCTAAACTCTCTTGGGAGGGCTGATTTGGAGTCCTTTCGGGGCACCGGAGAGGGGAATCCGTCGCCATCATCATCATCAACCATCCTCCATCACCAATTTCATGATGCTCACCACCGTGCGTGAGTAATTCCATCATAGGCTTGCTGGACGGTCATGGGTTGGATGAGATTTATCATGTAATCGAGCTAGTTTTGTTAGGGTTTGATCCCTAGTATCCAATATGTTTTGAGATTGATGTTGCTATGACTTTGCTATGCTTAATGCTTGTCACTAGGGCCCGAGTGCCATGATTTCAGATCTGAACCTATTATGTTTTCATGAATATATGTGAGTTCTTGATCCTATCTTGCAAGTCTATAGTCACCTACTATGTGTTATGATCCGGCAACCCCGTAGTGACAATAATCGGGACCACTCCCGGTGATGACCATAGTTTAAGGAGTTCACGTATTCACTATGTGTTAATGCTTTGGTCCATTACTCTATTAAAAGGAGGCCTTAATATCCCTTAGTTTCCTCTAGGACCCCGCTGCCACGGGAGGGTAGGACAAAAGATGTCATGCAAGTTCTTTTCCATAAGCACGTATGACTATATTCGGAATACATGCCTACATTACATTGATGAATTGGAGCTAGTTCTGTGTCACCCTATGTTATGACTGTTACATGATGAACCGCATCCGACATAATTCTCCATCACCGATCCAATGCCTACGAAGCTTTTCACATATTGTTCTTCGCTTATTTACTTTTCCAATCGCCATCGTTACAATCACTACAAAACCCAAAAATATTACTTTTGCTACTGTTACCGTTACTTCCATATTACTTCGCTACTAAATACTTTGCTGCAGATACTAAGTTATCCAGGTGTGGTTGAATTGACAACTCAATTGCTAATACTTGAGAATATTCTTTGGCTCCCCATGTGTCGAATCAATAAATTTGGGTTAGTCTACCCTCGAAAACTGTTGCGATCCCCTATACTTGTGGGTTATCAAGGCTGCCTATACTCTGATAGAGGAATTATATACCGGCGCACAACGGATCATCTACACTGCTTCTCACAACAAGCCGCCCCCACTCTTATCAAGGAGACCTTAGAAAGGTTGTCAATGCTGCCTGCCCGGGTAGAAGAGCTAAAAAGATCTGCTGCAAGGGCTGGTGCTCTGACCACGCTTAACCCGGCAAAAGCATGGGTGCTCGATCTTGATCCAGTGGATGTGGGTAAAGGTTATCCGAGCTTAAAATAAGATGGATCAGAATTTGGCAATGATGACCTCCGAGCCATAAACCGGGAAGTACGTCCACTGGCTTGCCAATTGGCTGAAGAAGCTGATCTTTCGCATTACCAAGCGAGTTATGACGTCAACAACAAACGGGTTGCTGCACCAACTCCCGAGGCTCAAAATCTGATCCCGCCAACTCATAAGCACACCTATGCCCCCGACATTGAACCGTCCACCCTTATAAGCGACGAAGCTATGTTCCAAGCCCTAACTGGGATCAACTGGGCAACTATTGACTTCCAGCCGCTGGGTAGAGATGAGGAGGATGAACCGGTGCAAGATGATCCACAACCGTCAAGTCAACCTGGTGACGAATCATGATCCGTAGGCCGGGTTAGCCTTCTGCGAACAGCAACACTTGCTGAAAAACAATTATTCTTTTGGGAACTGAAACGCCTTGTAATAGGCTAGTTCAAACACTTGGTCTGTTATGCCTTCGTGCATATTTATTTTGCCTGATACTTGTTAATTCGCCATGATTAAGATATATGACATTCATAATCCGTAGCTGCTCTTGCATACAAAAAGTTTTAAAGTGTCCTGGCGGTTTACCGCCGGACGGGTCATGATGCCCAGGTATATAGCCAGGGTTTATAACCAAGGCTGTAAAAAGATAATCAAATATGAAAATAAATGATACCTGTGACCTTGAATCACAATGTTGGTTGACCAACTTTTGTAGTGAGGGTGATAACCCCAATCTTGAGAATTGATAACTCCTTTCATATTGTGCCGGTTTATGATAAAACCGTACCGGGTTGTGATAAACACCGGATTAACCATACATAATACTGGCGACTTGTAGTCAAAACCAGACCGGGTTAAGAAACACTGGATTATAAGTGGTCATGCACTGACAACTTGTAGTTGAAAGCTGAGCCGGGTCAATGAACGCCGGTTTATCAAAAACATTATAAATCTCATCAAAGGAGAAAAAACTTGGCAAATAAAAGCATATGAAAACTTGTAGTCGAGGCTTTTCACGGGCTGCCAGGCCCCAAATTTGAGGCTTTTCATGGGCTGCCAGGCCGCTGAGTTAAACCATTTTACAAAGACTTTTAAGATGGACCTCAATCTTTAACCAATCTTCGTTTTAACTTTGACAAGTTCAGGGTCTATGAGATTGACTTGTCAAAAGTTCGGCGGATCATACCAGGTTTACCTGGACGGAGTGGCTTACTTAAAAAGGCAGGCTAACCCGGGGTTTTAGGTGTATACACCAGGCTTCCAAGCCGTGGCTTGATAGCCTACTACAAGTGTAGATTCTTTGTTCATTGTGAAGCAAAGAATCCCCAAGCAATATTTTGAGCTATGCTCAGTGGGTGCCTATGTTTGAGTTGTCCTTTTGCAACACTCTCTTCGGCCCCTAAATAATTTTCTTATTGGCTTTGAGCCGATCAAGAGGTGTAGCTATGGTTCGAATACGACCAAGCCCCCAAGTTATTTTTTTGGTGGCCTTGCGCCGATCAAGAGGTGTAGCTATGGTTCGAGTACGACCAAGCCCCCAAGTAATTTTATATAAGGCTTTATAAGTTGAATCAAGGGGTAAACCGGACTCCGCTTTATGAACAGAAGCTCCCATGTAACCACACATGATATAAGGAAAACAACAGATACCCCGCTTTAGCTGAGGCTCCGGTTTATTATATTGATCATAATATATACATTGTCATAACTATGTACATAAACAGAGCCTGTGGCTCAAGTATAATAAGGCCGAAGATGAGCGATATTCCACGGCCGGTGGGTCTCCTCCTCCGATTTACGTGAGTCTTTGTGCTCTCGAACATCTATAAGGTAGTATGACCCGTTATGAAGATTCTTGCTGACCACAAAAGGCCCTTCCCAAGGCGTGGATAACTTGTGCATATCAGTCTGATCCTAGATGAGTCGGAGCACCAGATCGCCTTCTTGAAAAGCTCTGGTTCTAACCCGGCGGCTGTGATAGCGAAGCAGATCTTGCTGGTAAATCGCCGAACGAGCCGCGGCAATGTCACGCTCCTCATCTAATAGGTCAAGTGCTTCCTGTTGTGCCTTCTCATTATCAGCTTCGACATAAGCCGCCACAAGAGGCGAGTCATGACGGATGTCACTAGGGAGAACCGCCTCTGCTCCATATACAATGAAAAACGGCGTGTAACCCGTAGATCTGTTGGGTGTGGTATTGATGCTCCATAACACAGAAGGTAACTCCTCCACCCAACAACCCGGTGTCCACTGTAAAGGAGCCATGAGCCGGGGTTTTATGCCTCTCAAGATCTCTTGATTGGCTCTCTCCGCTTGACCATTAGATTGGGGGTGAGCCACTGATGATACGTCAAGCCGGATGTGCTCACGTTGACAAAATTCTTTCATAGCACCTTTGGAAAGATTAGTGCCATTATCAGTTATGATGCTGTGTGGAAAACCAAACCGGAAAATCACCTTCTTGATGAATTGAACCGCCGTGGCTGCATCACACTTACTGATTGGTTCGGCTTCCACCCACTTAGTGAACTTGTCAACTGCCACCAACAGGCGGGTCTTCTTATCCTTGGATCTCTTAAAGGGCCCAACCATATCTAGCCCCCAAGTCGCAAATGGCCAAGTGATTGGAATCATCCTCAACTCTTGAGCCGGTACATGAGCGCGTCGTGAGAATTTTTGACATCCATCACACCTTTTGACCAATTCCTCAGCATCAGCATGGGTCGTTAGCCAATATAAACCATGACAAAAAGCCTTGGCTACCAGAGACTTTGAACCGACATGGTGACCACAATCTCCTTCGTGGATCTCATGCAAAATATCACGGCCTTCTTCAGGAGATACACAACGCTGAAACGCCCCTGTCACACTGCAATGATGTAACTCTCCATTGATAATAGTCATGGACTTGGAACGCCGGATTATCTGCCTGGCCAAAATTTCATCATCCGGTAACTCGCCCCGGTTCATATATGCCAAATATGGAACCGTCCAATCCGGGATAACATGAAGAGCCGCCACCAACTGAGCCTCCGGATCAGGAACAACCAAATCCTCTTCAGCAGGGAGCTTGACGGACGGATTATGCAGCACATCCAGGAAGACATTGGGTGGAACCGGTTTACGTTGGGAACCCAAGCGGCTTAAAGCGTCCGCCGCTTCATTCTTCCGCCGGTCCACATGATCGACCTAATAACCTTTGAAGTGACCTGCAACAATGTCCACCTCTCGATGATATGTTGCCATGAGTGGGTCCTTGGAATCCCAAGTACCAGACACTTGTTGAGCCACCAGGTCCGAGTCACCGAAGCACTTAACCCGGCTTAAATTCATCTCCTTAGCCATCTGAAGACCGTGGAGTAAAGCCTCATATTCAGCTGCATTGTTAGTGCAAGGGAACATTAAGCAGAGAACATAACAAAACTTATCACCTTGCGGGGAAGTTAATACGACTCCAGCCCCCGAGCCCTCCAATTGCCTGGACCCATCAAAATGAATAGTCCAATAAGTATGACCCGGCTTCTCTTCTGGCGCCTGTAACTCTGTCTAGTCATTGATGAAATCCAACAACGCTTGGGACTTGATTGCCGTCTAAGGCACATGTTTTAACCTGTGAGGTCCAAGCTCAATGGCCCACTTGTCAACCCGGCCAGTTGCTTCTCTGTTCTGGATTATATCCCCTAAAGGAGCAAAGCTGACCACAGTAATGGGATGACCTTGGAAATATTGCTTAAGCTTTCGGCTTGCCATGGAAACTCCATACACCAGCTTCTGCCAATGCGGGTACCTCTGCTTGGATTCAGTAAGTACCTCACTGATGTAATAAACCGACCGTTGAACCGGATACTCCTTTCTGGCCTCCTTACGCTCCACCACAATAGCCACACTAACCGCCCAGGCATTAGCAGCCACATATAACAGCAAGGGCTCTTTATCAACAGGAGCAACAAGGACAGGCGGCTCGGCTTTAGGTCCTCAAACGCTTCATTGGCGGCGTCACTCTAGACGAAGTCATCTGTCTTCTTCAGCATCTAATACAAAGGGATGTCCTTCTCTCCAAGGCGACTGATAAACCGGCTCAAGGCTGCAATCCGGCCTGCCAGGCGTTGAACATCATTGATACACTTCGGTTTAGCCAAAGAAGTTATGGCCTTGATTTTCTCCGGATTAGCTTCAATGCTCCTGTTAGACACCAGACCCAAGAGCTTACTTGTCGGTACACCAAAGACACACTTGGCTGGATTAAGCATCATTTTATAAACCCGGAGGTTATCAAAGGTCTCCTTCAAGTCATCTATCAATGTCTCCTCCTTTCTTGATTTCACTACAATATCATCCACATAAGTATGAACATTGCGGCCGATCTGATTATGAAGACAATTCTGTACACAACGCTGATAAGTCGCCTGGGCACTCTTGAGCCCAAAAGTCATAGATACATAGTAGAAGGCTCCAAAAGGAGTTATAAAAGTTGTCTTTCCTAGTCCTTAACTGCCATTTTTATCTGATGGTAACCAGAGTATGCATCCAAAAAGCTCAAACGCTCACAACCCGCCGTAGCATCAATGATTTGATCAATACGAGGGAGAGCAAAAGGATCTACTTGACAAGCCTTGTTCAAATCTGTGTAGTCCACACACATACGCCAAGTGTCGTTCTTCTTAAGTACCAGCACCAGATTAGCCAACCACTCAGGATGAAATACTTCAACGATAAACCCAGCCGCCAAAAGGCTGGCTACCTCCTCACCAATGGCCTTGTGTCTTTCTTCATTGAACCGGCAGAGAAATTGCTTAACTGGTTTAAACTTGGGATCAATATTGAAAGTGTGCTCAGCGAGTTCCCTCGGTACACCTGGCATGTCAGAAGGTTTCCATGCAAAGATGTCCCAGTTCTCACGGATGAACTCGATGAGCGCGCTTTCCTATTTCGGATCCAAGTTAGCGCTGATGCCAAACTGCTGGGATGAATCGCTAGGGACAAAATCAACCAGCTTAGTCTCATCAGCCGATTTAAACTTCAAGGCCGGATCATGCTCTGTAGTTGGTTTCTTCAAAGAAGTCATATCTGCCGGATCAACATTGTCTTTGTAGAACTTCAACTCTTCTGTTGCACAAACCGACTCAGTATAAGCCGCATCACCTTCTTCACATTCCAAAGCGATCTTACGGCTTCCATGCACCGTGATGGTTCCCTTGTGACCCGGCATCTTGAGATGCAGATAAACATAACAGGGCCTTGCCATGAATTTGGCATAAGCCGGTCGTCCAAACAGGGCATGATACGGGCTCTTGATCTTCACTACTTCAAAAGTCAGTGTTTCTGATCTGAGTCATGTTCATCTCCAAAAGCCACCTCCAGAGCTATCTTACCAACAGGATATGCTGATTTACCAGGCACCACACCGAGAAAGACATTGTTCGACGATTTAAGATTTTTATCTGTTAACCCCATGCGACGGAAAGTTTCGTAATAAAGGATATTGATACTACTCCCTCCATCCATGAGTACCTTGGTGAAATTATATCCTCCAACCTGAGGCGCCACCACCAATGCCAGATGACTCGGATTATCGACCCGGGGTGGATGATCCACTCTAGTCCACATGATGGGCTTCTCAGACCAGCGTAAGTAACGGGGCACCACCGGTTCAACGGAATTCACTGCCCTTTTATGAAGCTTCTGACCGCGCTTGCACAGGCTAGTGGTGAAGACATGATACTGCCCGCTGTTCAACTACCTCGGGTTGCTCTGGTCACCCGACTGCTGCTGTTGCTGCTGATTGCCCTGATGATTATAACCACCTTGGTTGCCCTGATTGCCTTGATTGCCATGTCTGCTCCGATTACCGTGAAAACCTGAACCGAAACTGCCTCCACTGTAACCCGGCCCTTGAGAGCTGTGGCCTGAACCGCCACTAGGTCCATGATCATACCGCAAAAAATCTGAATTTTTGAACTCCTGCATAATATAACAATCCTTCCAGAGGTGTGTGGCCGGTTTATCCCGCGACCCGTGCTTTGGGTAAGGCTGGTTTAACAGGTAAGACAGGCGCTCCGGATTGGGACTTGGTCCTCCACCACGCGGGGGCGGTTTACCCTTACGACGTTGGCCTTTGTCCTGCGCGTTGGTATTAGACACAAAATCTAAACTTTTATCCGCTTTACGCTTACCGCTATTTCCATGACTCGCCGGTTTATGCTGCTGCCCTTTGGTGCTATCGCTCTTCTTTCCCTTCACTGTCTTCTCGTCGTCAGACTCGGGGTCCTTGGTACTATCAGAGTCGGCATACTTCACCAGAGCTGCCATAAGTGTTCCCATGTCATTGCAATGACGTTTGAGCCGTCCCAACTACAACTTCAGAGGTGCAAACCAGCAATTGCCTTCCAATTAAAACTGCTGTATCAACGTTGATGCGGTCTGATGAATGCAAAATCTCCGAAACCCGGCGCACCCAACGGGTTATTTACTCTCCTTCTTCCTGGACGCAGGCAGCTAAGTCCACAATTAACATGGGCTGCTTGCACGTATCCTTGAAATTCTGGATAAACTGGGCCCTTAACTCGGCCCATGACCCAATGGAGTTAGCTGGCAGGTTTTTCAACCATGTGCGAGCTGTTCCTTCCAACATCATGGTGAAGTATTTAGCACACGCCACATTGTCCACATCCAGCATCTCCATTGCCATCTCATAGCTTTCAACCCATGACTCGGGGGATAAATCGGCAGTATAATTCGGCACCTTACGTGGGCCCTTGAAATCCTTGGGCAGCCGTATATTGCGCAGCGCTGGGATGAGACACGGTACCCCCAAAGAACTGGAGGTAACCCTGGGTTCCACTGACGTTGTTGGACGAACCGGAGTAAGTTGGCAGGCTTCATGCTGCGCCACTAACTCGGCCTCACGACGTGCCCTAGCACGATCCACCACATCCTGAGCATCACCACCGCCACCCACCGGGTTATGGCCACGGGGCGGATTACGATTCCGCGCACTGCTCGACACAGCCGGTTCATCCATGTGCCTGTTGTAACTCCGGCTCGGGTGGGGAGTAGAATGAATCCTTTCGCGGTTGTATGAATAAGCCTGCTGCTGGGTCAAGGCCGTCTGAAGAAGCTCCCTAGCCCGCCGTGTCTCAACTACTACTGGGGACTCGCCTTCGATCGGGAGAGCTGCCAATCGTGAAGCGACATCTACAATGTTATCCAACGGTTAGAGTAATGACCCGATGGTGTTGGGACGTGCTGTGACAGGACATTATTCTGACGAGGCGGGTCCATTGGGCGTGGCTGAACCGGCGCTCCCATTCTAGGTGCCTCCGCCCGGTTTACCACTGGCGGAGTACTGGTTCCTGCTCCTGGGGTATTAAAGAGGTTCCTGGCTTCATAAACCGGAGGCAGGTGAGACCGGTACCTTCTCCTCATGACATCGTTTGATGCACTCTGATCCAACATAAGCCGGTAAGCATGTGCATCCAACTCGGCTCGTTCTGTAGCCATCCTGGTATCCTCTGCCGCCAGGTCTGCCTTGGCTTGAGTTGTCTGATCTTTCACCTTCGTGATTTCCGCGTTATGTTCCACTTGGTTCGCCGGGTTAACTTCTGCCATCAGCGTTGCTAAAGCGTCAAATAGGTATTAAGGGATACGCTGTGGGGAGGACTGTCGTGGTTTTGTCACGGCAGATGTCCTAGAGAAAGGACTTAGTCGTGAAGCCATCGCGACGGGTTAGCTTAAAGGGGTTAAAGCGAACAAGGGACGCAGGGAGTTTATACTGGTTCGGCCCCTTGCGGTGAAGGTAAAAGCCTACAATCCAGTTGTTGTAGAATTGCTAGGGTTCCGATGACCAGGGAGCGAATCCGCTATGCCTGGTTCTCAAGTTGTTGTTTGTTGTCCCTAAACCGCCGCCGGGTCGTCCCCTTATATACATGGGTTGACGCCCGTCGGTTTACAGGATCCCGAGGCCGGCTCATAAACGTGTCTGGCCCGGTCTCTACACTTCCTATATTACAACACAAGTTTACATATTGATACGTCTCCAACGTATCTATAATTTTTTATTGTTTCATGCTATTATATTATGTGTTTTGGATGTTTACGGGCTTTATTATACACTTTTATATTACTTTTGGGACTAACATATTAACCAGAGGCCCAGCCCATATTGTTGTTTTATTGCCTGTTTCTATATTTCGAGGAAAAGGAATATCAAACGGAGTCCAAACGGAATGAAACCTTCAGCAGCGTTATTTTGGGAAGAATATCATCCTGGAGACTTGGAGTTCACGTCAGAAGATCCTCGAGGAGGCCAGGAGATAGAGGGGCGCGCCCCCCTACTGGGCGCGCCCCCTGTCTCGTGGGCCCCTCGAGCACCTCCCGACCGACTTCTTTCGCCTATATATCCCTACGTACCCTAAAACCACCGAATATCAAGATAGATCGGGAGTTCCGCCGCCGCAAGCCTCTGTAGCCACCAAAAACCTCTCGGGAGTCTGTTCTGGCACCCTACCAGAAGGGGAACCCATCACCGGTGGCCATCTTCATCATCCTGGCGCTCTCCATGACGAGGAGGGAGTAGTTCACCCTCGGGGCTGAGGGTATGTACCAGTAGCTATGTGTTTGATCTCTCTCTCTCTCTCTCTCGTGTTCTCTCTCGTGTTCCTCTATGGCACGATCTTGATGTATCCCGAGCTTTGCTATTGTAGTTGGATCTTATGATGTTTCTCCCCCTCTACTCTCTTGTGATGAATTGAGTTTCCCCTTTGAAGTTATCTTATCGGATCGAGTCTTTATTTGAGAACACTTGATGTATGTCTTGCCGTGTTTATCTATGGTGACAATGGGATATCACGTGCCACTTGATGTATGTTTTGGTGACCAACTTGCGGGTTCCGCTCATGAACCTATGCATAGGGATTGGCACACGTTCTTGACTCTCCGGTAGAAACTTTGGGGCACTCTTTGAAGTACTTTGTGTTGGTTGGATGAATCTGAGATTGTGTGATGCATATCGTATAATCATGCCCACGGATACTTGAGGTGACAATGGAGTATCTAGGTGACATTAGGGTTTTGATTGATTTGTGTCTTAAGGTGTTATTCTAGTACGAACTCTTTTATAGATCAATCTGAAAGAATAGCTTTGAGGTGTTTTCGTACCCTACCATAATCTCTACGTTTGTTCTCCGCTATTAGTGGATTTGGAGTGACTCCTTGTTGCATGTTGAGGGATTGTTATATGATCTATCTATGTTATTATTGTTGAGAGAACTTGCACTAGTGAAAGTATGAACCCTAGGCCTTGTTTCCTTTCATTGCAATACCGTTTACGCTCACTTTTACCACTTGTTACCTTGCTTTTTTTATATTTTCAGATTACAAAAACCTATATCTACCATCCATATTGCACTTGTATCACCATCTCTTCGCCAAACTAGTGCACCTATACAATTTACCATTGTATTGGGTGTGTTGGGGACACAAGAGACTCTTTGTTATTTGGTTGCGGGGTTGTTTGAGAGAGACCATCTTCATCCCTCGCCTCCCACGGATTGATAAACCTTAGGTCATCCACTTGAGGGAAATTTGCTACTGTCCTACAAACCTGTGCACTTGCAGGCCCAACAACGTCTACAACAAGAAGGTTGTGTAGTAGACATCAAGATCTTTTCAGGCGCCGTTGCCGGGGAGGTGAGTGCTTGAAGGTATATCTTTAGATCTTGCAATCGAATCTTTTTGTTTCTTGTTTTATCACTAGTTTAGTTTATAAAAGAAAACTACCAAAAAATTCAGTTAAGTTTGTCTCGTATGCTTCGTCTTTTTAATATCTTTTGTGAGTTTGATGGAAAGGAAAATTGTGCTCAAATGCTAGAAGAATAATGCTTTAAAATGCTTGGTACTAAATCTTTGAATGATGAGCATGATTGGAATGTTGTTAGTATAAACTTCTTGAATATCCATAGTACTAATGATGATTGTACTAGTTATGATGAAAATGTCTCCTATAAGCATGTTGATTTGTGTGGAGTAGATTGGACTTGCACGGACACACCAAATAGATAAAATAGATATTGCAAGAGGCATAAGTATTTAAAAACTAAAGGTTTGCAAGAAAGTCTTGATGAATGTGCTAGAAGATTCAATACTTTTCGTGCTCCTTGTGAACTTTGCAATGAACGTGGTCATTTAAATCTCCAATGCAAATTGTTTCATGATCGAATCGTGTCCAAAAATTGTGATAACTTGATTACCCTTGGGCATCATAAAGAGCTTAGTCTTCTTTTGGGGTATGAAGAAATGAAACGTATAACTGAGGGTATTCCAAAATTTAATCTTGATAGATTTCTTGATTTTGATCTAGAGGATATTTATATGTTTTGTGCGGAGAATTGCATTGAAAATACTTATATTGCCAATAACCTAAAGAAAAGGAAGCAAATAGAAGATGAAGAGAACACTAATGAAAGGAAGAGACTTCCCAATCTCCTCCTATTATTTCTTATGATGAATTAGGTAACGAGGAGGAGCTTTCTATTCAACCAAAACTCATCAATAAGGAGCTCAAAGAGGAAGGTTGAACCTACACATAATGTGAAGAAGAAAAAGAAAATAAGGAGCAACAAAGGTAGAAAGGTATCCCTCCCAAATGATGTTGCCCCTACCACTCATTGTGATGATGATAATTTCTTTACTATTGGTTCTATCCATATTTTTAATGATGAGAGTGATTATGCTTATGATATGAAAGAGCCCAAGCTTGGGGAAGCTATGTTTGATGAGGATGAAATATTTGAGAATTTATTTGCTGAAATTAATGTTTCTCCCAAGCTTGGGGATGCTATGTTTAATGAAGATGATATTTTTAGCACCCCAAGTTTTGATATGCAAAGTTGTTATGATGATAGCATGCCTCCTACCTATGATGATTATATTGATGAAAGTAGGTTCGGAAGAGTGTCAACTTTAGGAAGTAGTGATCCCACTATTTTGGAGGATGTTGAATTTTATTGTGACGAATATGAAAGTGGATTTGTAAGAGTGTCAACTTTATTTAGTGATTCCACTATCTTGGGAGAGGTTCCAATCGATTATGATGAGAACGAAGTTGCTACTTATGATGATTATTGTGATGAAACTTATGATATAAAAAGTAGTGATGATTATATTTGCAAATCTTGTTATGATTATGATTACCCTTTTTCTGAACATTAATCTTTTAATGTGGAAACAATTTTTAGTGTTCAAGTCTCTTATGATACTCCCACTATTCCGAATGAGAAGAATTTTGCTTATGTGGAGAGTAGTAAATTTTCTATGCTTGTAGATCATGAAAAGAATGCTTTAGGTTCTGGTTATATTGTTGAATTCATTCATGATGCTACTGAAAATTATTATGAGGGAGGAACATATGCTTGTAGGAATTGCAATAATATCAAGTTTCCTCTCCATGTGCTTAATTTTTTGAAGTTATGCTTGTTTTGTCTTCCTATGCTTGTTGATTATTGTTCCCATAAGTTGTTTGCTCACAAAATCACTATGCATAGGAAGTGGGTAAGACTTAAATGTGCTAGTCATATTCTTCATGATGCTCTCTTTATGTTTCAATTCTTATCTCTTATGTGAGCATCATTGAAATCATCATGCCTAGCTAGGGGCTTTAAACTTTAGCACTTGTTGGGAGGCAATCCAATTTTATTTTAGTTTCTTGCTTTTTGGTTCTGTTTAGGAATAAATAATCCATCTAGCCTCTGGTTAGATGTGTTTTCATGTTTTAATTACTATTTGTGCCAAGTAGAACCTTTGGGAAGACTTGGGTGAAGTCTTTATGATCCTGCTGTAAAAAAACAGAAACTTTAGCGCTCACGAGATTAGCTTCAACTTTTTACTGGAGAGTTCTATTTAGTTTATTCTTTTTGCAGATGATTACTAGACAAATTCCTCAGTTCCATCAATTTATTTTAGAATTTTTGGAGTTCCATAAGTTTGTGTTAGTTACAGATTACTACAGAGTGTTCTGTTTTTGACAGATTCTGTTTTTTGTGTGTTGTTTGCTTATTTTGATGAATATATGGCTAGTAAAATAGTTTATAAACCATAGAGAAGTTGGAATACAGTAGATATTAAACCAATATAAATAAAGAATGAGTTCATTACAGTACCTTGAAGTGGTGTTTTGTTTTCTTTCGCTAACGGAGCACACGAGTTTTCTGTTAAGTTTTGTGTTGTGAAGTTTTCAAGTTTTGGGTAAAGATTCGATGGACTATGGAATAAGGAGTGGAAAGAGTCTAATATTGGGGATGCCCAAGGCACCCCAAGGTAATATTCAAGGATAACCAAGAACCTAAGCTTGGGGATGCCCCGGAAGGCATCCCTCTTTAAATCTTCGTTCATCGGTAACTTTACTTGGAGCTATATTTTTATTCACCACATGATATGTGTTTTGCTTGGAGCGTCATGTCATTTAATTTAGCTTTGCTTTCTGTTTGAATAAAATACCAAGATCTGAAATTATTAAATGGGAGAGTCTTCACATAGTTGTATAATTATTCGACTACTCATTGTTCTTCACTTATATCTTTCGGAATAGTTTGTCATTTGCTCTAGTGCTTCACTTATATCTTTTAGAGCACGGCGGTGGTTTTATTTTGTAGAAATTAATGAACTCTCATGCTTCACTTATATTATTCTGAGAGTATTAAATAGCATGGTAATTTTCTTAAATAATCCTAATATGCTAAGCATACAAGATTTGTAAGATATCTTATGAGTGCGCTGGATGCTATGATCAATTTGATACTTGATAATTGTTTTGAGATATGAAGGCAGTGATATTAAAGTCATGCTAGTTGGGTGATTATGAATTTAAAGAATGCTTGTGTTGAAGTTAGCAAGTCCCGTAGCATGCAAGGATGGTTAAAGTTGTGTAACAAATTTGAAACATGAAGTGTACCTGGCTTGTGCATCCTTATGAGTGGCGATCAGGGACGAGCGATGGTCTTTTCCTACCAATCTATCCCCCAAGTAGCATGCGCGTAGTGCTTGATTTTTGATAAATTCTAAATTTTTGCAATAAGTATATGAGTTCTTTTGACTAATGTTGAGTCCATGGATTATACGCACTTTTACCTTTCCGCCTTTGCTAGCCTCTTGATTGCAGTGCATTGCCCTTTCTCACCTTGAGAGTTGGTGCAAACTTTGCGGTGCATCCAAACCCGTGATATGATACGCTCTATCACACATAAGCCTCATTATATCTTCCTCAAAACAGCCACCATACCTACCTATTTATGGCATTTCCATAGCCATTCCGAGATATATTGCCATGCAACTTTCCACCGTTCCGTTCATCATCATCATGACATACTTTACTTTTGTCATATTGCCATTGCATGATCATGTAGTTGACATCGTATTTGTGGCAAAGCCACCATGCATTATTTTTCATACATGTCCCTCTTGATTCATTGCACCATCCCGGTACACCGCCGGAGGCATTCATATAGAGTCATATCTTGTTCTAGTTTCGAGTTGTAATCCTTACGTTGTAATCAATAAAAGTGTGATGATCATCATTATTAGAGCATTTCCCAATCAAAAAAAAGGGAAAGGCAAAAAAAAGGAAAAAAAAGAAAGGCCCAAAAAAAAGGGGCAATGTTACTATCTCTTTTTCCACACTTGTGCTTCAAAGTAGCACCTTGTTCTTCATGTAGTGAGTCTCATATATTGTGCTTCAAAGTAGCACCATGTTTTTCATATAGTGAGTCTCATAAGTTGTGTTTTTCATACTAGTGGGAATTTTTCATTATATAACTTGGCTTGTATATTCCTACGATGGGCTTCCTCAAATGCCCTAGGTCTTCGTGAGCAAGCAAGTTGGATGCACACCCACTAGTTTTCTTTTGTTGAGCATTTATAGCTCTAGTGCATCCGTTGCATGGCAATCCCTACTCCTCATGTTGACATCAATTGATGGGCATCTCCATAACCCGTTGATTTTCCTCGTCAATGTGAGACTTTCTCCTTTTTTGTCTTCTCCACACATCCCCGTCATCATATTCTATTCCACCCATAGTGCTATATCCATGGCTCACGCTCATGTATTGCGTGAAGGTTGAAAAAGTTTGAGATTATTTAAGTATGAAACAATTGCTTGGCTTGTCATCGGGGGTATAGAAGTTGGGAACATATTTGTGTGATGAAAATGAAGCATAGCCTAACTATATGATTATGTAGGGATGAACTTTATTTTGCCATGCTATTTTGAGAAGACATGATTACTTTGATTAGTATGCTTGAAGTATTACTATTTGTTTTATCGATATGAACTTTTATTTTGAATCATTTGGATCTGAACATTCATGCCACAATAAAGAAAATTACTTTGAGAATCATGCTAGGTAGCATTCCACATCAAAAATTCTATTTTTATCATTTACCTACTCGAGGACGAGCAGGAATTAAGCTTGGGGATGCTTGATATGTCTCCAACGTATCTATAATTTTTGATTGTTCCATGCTATTATATTATGTGTTTTGGATGTTTACGGGCTTTATTATACACTTTTATATAACTTTTGGGACTAACCTATTAGCCGGAGGCCCAGCCCATATTGCTGTTTTATTGCCTGTTTCAGTATTTCGAGGAAAAGGAATATCAAACGGAGTCCAAACGGAATGAAACCTTCGGCAGCGTTATTTTTGGGAAGAATATCATCACGGAGACTTGGAGTTCACGTCGAGAAGATCCTCGAGGAGGCCAGGAGATAGAGGCCCCCTCTTGGCGCGCCCCTGTCTCGTGGGCCCCTCGAGCACCTCCCGACCGACTTCTTTCGCCTATATATCCCTACGTACCCTAAAACCAGCGAATATCAAGATAGATCGGGAGTTCCGCTGCCACAAGCCTCTGTAGCCACCAAAAACCTCTCGAGTCATTGCGGAACCCTGCGGAGGAACCCATCACTTGGTGGCCATCTTCATCATCCGGCGCTCTCCATGACGGGGAGGGAGTAGTTCACCCTCGGGGCTAAGGGTATGTACCAATAGCTATGTGTTTGATCTCTCTCTCTCTCTCTCTCTCTCTCGTGTTCTCTCTCGTGTTCCCTCTGTGGCACGATCTTGATGTATCCCGAGCTTTGCTATTGTAGTTGGATCTTATGATGTTTCTCCCCCTCTACTCTCTTGTGATGAATTGAGTTCCCCTTTGAAGTTATCTTATCAGTTGAGTCTTTATTTGAGAACACTTGATGTATGTCTTGCCGTGTTTATCTGTGGTGACAATGGGATATCACGTGCCACTTGATGTATGTTTTGGTGACCAACTTGCGGGTTCCGCCCATGAACCTATGCATAGGGGATGGCACACGTTCTTGACTCTCCGGTAGAAACTTTGGGCACTCTTTGAAGTACTTTGTGTTGGTTGGATGAATCTGAGATTGTGTGATGCATATCGTATAATCATGCCCACGGATACTTGAGGTGACAATGGAGTATCTAGGTGACATTAGGGTTTTGATTGATTTGTGTCTTAAGGTGTTATTCTAGTACGAACTCTTTTATAGATCAATCTGAAGAATAGCTTTGAGGTGTTTTCGTACCCTACCATAATCTCTACGTTTGTTCTCCGCTATTAGTGGATTTGGAGTGACTCCTTGTTGCATGTTGAGGGATTGTTATATGATCTATCTATGTTATTATTGTTGAGAGAACTTGCACTAGTGAAAGTATGAACCCTAGGCCTTGTTTCCTTTCATTGCAATACCGTTTACGCTCACTTTTACCACTTGTTACCTTGCTGTTTTTATATTTTCAGATTACAAAAACCCATATCTACCATCCACATTGCACTTGTATCACCATCTCTTCGCCGAACTAGTGCACCTATACAATTTACCATTGTATTGGGTGTGTTGGGGACACAAGAGACTCTTTGTTATTTGGTTGCAGGGTTGTTTGAGAGAGACCATATTCATCCTACGCCTCCCACGGATTGATAAACCTTAGGTCATCCACTTGAGGGAAATTTGCTAATGTCCTACAAACCTGTGCACTTGCAGGCGCAACAACGTCTACAAGAAGAAGGTTGTGTAGTAGACATCACATATCAATGTCGGTTTATGTCTACATGCCTTAATCCGCCTTTGGGCCCTGGGCCTTCATAAAACACTACCGTCTTTGTCTTCATAGGCTTCATATATAATAACTCAATATGGGGATAACCTGGCCTCTCCTGGCCGGTTTATGCCCAACAGTAATATCCCCAAGAAGGACCCTATGTTATCGAGGAGGTTTATCGGTCTGGAACTATCAAAATAAGTAATGCCGAAGGTACTAACCCAAAGGTTGTCAATGGGCAACGAATAAAACATTATATCTCAGGTACGCCCATTAATGTTGAAAGTAATATTATCCAAACATTGACACCGGAAGAACACATAAAAGAGTCCTTCCGGAACACTCCAGAATCTTGAAAAAGGACGAGGTACGTGATACGATAAGTAAACAGACTCCAAAAAATCCGCAATTTTTTTGTCAGTTTTGCAATATGTAGAAAATTAGGGAAATAAGAAACTACCAGGGCTTGCCTGGCTTGACAGGTGCGCCCAGGTGGGTACCCACCTGGGGTACCTTCCGGACTCTGTTTTTCTTCCGTTTGCTTGTTTCCCAAGATAAAAAATCTTTATATACCCCCTTGTTGGGTTCTACGGTAGGGTGCGTCGACTGGAAATTAAAATTTTCCTACGCGCAGAACATCCAGGAACATGCTACGGGAAATGGATCACAGTTCGTTACCACTAGACGCGCAGTGCCGTGCAGCGGAAGAAGAGTTGGGGCAGCGCGTCCGCGTGGATCGTCTCCTCCTTGTCCGATCTCCCTCGAACAACCGGTCGTCCGATCCCACGTACAAGTTTTCCGGTGAGGCGCAAGTGCACCGCCTATAACGGTATCCGCGCGTGCAGGAGGAACACCGTGCGGCGGACTGCTAGGTCCGACCACACAGTCGGCGGCGAGTGGAGGTGGCTATTCGCAACACATGCAAACCCTAGTCGCAGCCGAAGCGATCAATCACATGAGTGTGCCGCACCTCCACTTTATATAGGTGTCCGCCGTAGGCTCAACACCTGGGTCTCGCACGGACCCTAAAGCCCAAAGTCTACTCGGTCACCTTCCTAGTCCAGTTCGGATCACATCCGACCAGTGTCCTACGAACCGACCTCGTAGGTTCCTTCCCTTAAGCGTGCGACCCCTTAGGTTCAAGTCGGCTTGGTCAAAGTTCGGATCACCTCCGACCTACACGGTTGGTAGCGGCCTCTAGCAAGGCGTGCCGACCACCAAGCTGAACTATGAAGCTGGTTAGGCGAACACAGCCTGGCGTGTCACACTTCTGTTCCCTTTGCCACACGATATATGTTGCCGGGCTCAAGGCGAGACTGTCATCCTTGTGCTAGCCCGACCTCTTTCTCGTTCCAGTGATACCTACCACTATCCGGATTATCTCATAATCCTTGTTGCATGGCCATGCTTATCCTGGTCGGATCATACGAGGGCCCAGAGTATATCTCTCCTGATCGGAGGGGCAAATCCCATCTTGCTCGACCATGTCTCGCAGCATGGGACTGGACAAACCCGAAACCTACCTTTCTAACTACCCAGTTACGGCGTAGCGTTTGGTTGGCCCAAAGCAAGTCTGTCACCATCTCGAGTACATGCGTCAGCTCAAGTTTTAGGACATAGAATGTATGTTGTACTAGAGACTCACAAATGACATGTCGCAGCGTCTCATAGTTGGGTCTGTCCGACTTGGACCTTATCTCGACTCGGATCCGGCTACGTCGAATCCGACCAGACCTTTCCAAGTCCATATTATCCGGTTAGCATCCAATGTTGCATGGCTAGTGAGACCAAGCCATCGATCGTGTCATATGCGAGTCTAGTCAGCTGCGCGTCCACACATCCCTTTCGACTAGGGACCTTTTAGGTCAGTCGTCATACAATGCATAGCCCCACAAACAAGTCACGTACTTGTTGATACACATCATTGATAATGTCCAAGGACTATCTTTATTCATAAACACATAGGAAATGTCATCATACATCATTTCCTCTAGGGCATATCTCCAACACCCCTAACCTATTGACCACCGTATCACAGAGAAATCTTTTGTTTTCTTTTAATTGTTGTTTTCTGTCATATCCCATCTACCATGGCCGCTTCAAGCTCCTCCAAGGACAAGTTCTTCAAGAACGTCATCAACTCATATTTGCAGGAGGTGGTGCAGCACCCTCAGGGCATCCAGATGCATGAGGGGGTGTTGCGCATCTGTGATGTGTAAGGACCCAAGGGGACGGGAACCATGGAGGCCAGGCTTGAAGCTATGGAGCAGGAAGTCTTCCGGTGCAAGGGGATGGTGGAGTGTGGACTCAATTCCAATCACCTCATGATTACGGACCTTACACGTGATCTCAAGGTGGATGGCAAGTCCATGCAGGACATCGTCCTCACCCTCAATGAGCAAATCAACTTCCTCCAAAGCCAGATCTATGATCTTCAAAACCAAGTCTTTGAATATGAGGCGAGGTTTAAAGGTATGAGTTTAGCTATCAGTTGCAGGACCCATGAGACTCATTCTTCCTCTTATGATGGTGGACCTCTGCCATGGAAACCCGAGGACAAGATCGCATCTACTTCATCACCACCACCCTCTTCTTCATCACCAAAAGAAAATTGTGTTTCGGGTATGGGCACTCCCCTTGGCTTCCACCAAGCTTGGGGGAGGTGCCACGGTATCGTATCATCCCACTATCTTTTGCCTTTACTTATTTTAGTTCAATCTTTTGCTTTAGATGAATAGAAGTTTAGTTTGATCTTTCTTTTCGAGAGTTTGCTTAGTGATCTATCCTTGTAATCGTGTGCGAGATATATAATAAAGTTTAGTTTGAGTTTTTTGCTTTCTTTACTTTCATGTTGCAATAAAAAGAAAGGAAATAAATTAAAAGATCATATGCTAATCTTATGGTAAATGATGACACCACATAAGGAAAAGTATAAGCAGGATATTTTATTATAGATTGACAAACATAGCATTGGTCAATGATGCAACTCATGAAAGAATTAATAAGGGAAGAGAAGATTCACATGTAAATACACTATCCTAGTAATCTTTTGTGATTGTGAGCCCCCATCAAAATATTATATGCCAAAATTGTTGACGTTGGACAAGGAAGTCAACATAACGATTTATGTTTGTTCATATTCACATAGAAGCTGTATTGTCATAGATCCTTCAACATGTGGTGCTTGCCCCTATCTTTGCTAGCCAAAAATTCCGCACTAAGTAGAGATACTACTTGTGCATCCAAAAACCCTTAAACCCAAATCTTATTTTCAATAGTCCACCATACCTACCTAGGGATTGAGCAAGATCCCTTAAGTAAGTTGTCATCGGTGCAATAAGGCAATAAAAATTGCTTCTAAGAGTGTGAGATCATTTAGTGTAAGAGAAAATTGAGCATTGTACGAACATGTGATGGTGAAGAATAAAAGCAATAGACTAATGAAGTTTGCGATCACAAGGGGCAATATAACGTGACTTTATTTTGCACTAAGGGGTTGAGCATACAAACAAATAAGCGCATGGCAACCACTGCTTCCCTTTGCGAAGGGCCTATCTTCTACTTTTATGTATTTACTTTTATGCAAGAGTCAAAGTTTCTTCTCTCTACTCCTTCTTATTTTCTCCTTGGCAAGCATCATGTGGTGAGGAAAGATCTAGGCATATATGTCCAGTTGAATATGGGTGGCATGATTTATTATTGTTGACATCACCCTTGAGGTGAATACGCTGGCAGGCAAAACTATAAGAACACATCTTTCTATGTGTCTGGTTGAAACGTTTTGCTCATGTGTATGCGGTGAGTGTTAGCAATCATAGAAGACTATATGATGGTTGAGTATGTGGACTTTCCTAAAGGCTCTGATACATGACCCTTCCCGAAGAGATGATGAATTGTAGTTGCAAACTTGACTGAGAACATAGTTTGTTGATTTCTAATAGAGCTTATGCTTTATACTTCAATTGTGTGATGAATTGCCACTTATTCATGGGGAGTCTATGATAAAAGTTCTATAAAAAAAGTTCTTATGTTTAAATTTGTTGTTGTTATAATAATCTACATGATGCTTCTATGTCCGTATTTTATTTTTATCGACACCTCTCTCTAAGCATGTGGACATATTTTTCGATTTTGGTTTTCGCTTGAGGACAAGCGAGGTCTAAGCTTGGGGGAGTTGATACTTCCATTTTGCATCATGTTTTCCTACTGTTATTATGATGTTTTTATGCATAATAATGCTTTTGGCAGTAATTCTATGCCTTTTATCTCATAATATGCAAGGTACACACAAAGAGGGAGAATTCCGGCAGTTGGAAATCTGGATCTGGAAAAGCTACGTCAGGCCACCTATTTTGCACAACTCCAAACAAGCTGAAACTTTACGAAGATTTTTAATGGCATATTTGAGGAATATTAGAGCCAATAAGTACAAGAGGGGGCCCACCAGGTGGGCACAACCCACCTGGGCGCGCCAGGGAGCCCAGGCGCGCCCTGGTGGGTTGTGCTCACCCAGGCCCACCTCCGGTGCCCATCTTCTGGTATATAAGTCATTTTGACCTATAAAAAATAAGGAGGGGACTAGCACCGCCGTCTCGAGGCGGAACTTGGGCAGGAGCACTTTGCCCTCCGGAGGAGCGATTCCGCCGGGGGAACTTCCCTCTCGGAGGGGGAAATCATCGTTATCATCATCACCAACAACTCTCCCATCGTGGGGAGAGAAATATCCATCAAGATCTTCAACAACACTTTCTCCTCTCAAACCCTAGTTCATCTCTTGTGCTCAATCTTTGTACCGGAACTATATATTGGTGCTTGTGGGTGACTAGTAGCAAGTGTTGATTACACCTTGTAGTTGATTACTATATGGTTTATTTGGTGGAAGATTATATGTTCAGATCCAATATGCTATTTGATACCCCTCTGATCTTGAGCATGTTTATGACTTTTGAGTAGTTACCTTTGTTGTTGAGGTCATGGGAGAAATCATGTTGGAAGTAATCATGTGAACTTGATATGTGTCCGATATTTTGATAGTATGTATGTTGTGATTCCCTTAGTGGTGTCATGTGAACGTTGACTGCATGACACTTCACCATATTCGGACCTAAGGGAATGCATTGTGGAGTAGTTATTAGATGATGGGTTGCGAGAGTGAAAGAAGCTTAAACCCTAGTTTATGCGCTATTCCGTAAGGGCCCGATTGGATCCAAAAGTTTAATGCTATGGTTAGAATTTATTCTTAATACTTTTCTCGTAGTTGCGGATGCTTGCGAGGGGCTTAATCATATGTAGGGGGTTTGTTCAAGTAAGAACAACACCTAAGCACAGATGGACCCACATACCAAATTATCAAAGTAGCAAACACAAATCGAACCAACATGATGAAAGTGACTAGATGGAATTCCCATGTACCCTCAAGAACACTTTGCTTACTATAAGAGACCGTTTTGGCTTGTCCTTTGCCTCCAAAGGATAGGACTACCTTACTGCACTTTTGTTACTACTATCATTACTTGCTCGTTACAAATTATCTTGCTATCAAACAACTCTGTTACTTACAATTTCAGCACTTGCAGACATTACCTTGCTAAAAACCACTTGTCATTTCCTTCTGCTCCTCATTGGGTTCGACACTTTTACTTATCGGAAAGAGCTACAATTGATCCCCTATACTTGTGGGTCATCATGAGCACTCATTAAATTTTACCTGCTAAAAAGTTGATGTTGGACAAGGAAGACAACATAATGGGTTATGTTTCCTTATATCCGAATAGAAGTTATATTATTACGGATCCTTCAACATGTTGAGCTTGCTTTCCCCTCTTATTCTAGCCAAATCCTTTGCACGAAGTAGAGATACTACTTGTGCATCCATACATCCCTAAACCCAGTTTTGCCATGAGAGTCCATATACCTACCTATGGATTGAGTAAGATCCTTCAAGTAAGTCGTCATCGCTGCAAGCAATAAAAATTGCTCTCTAAATATGTATGATCTATTAGTGTGAGGAAAATAAACTTTTTACGAACTTGTGATACGGAAGAAATAAAAGCGACGGAGTGCATAATAAAGTTCTCTATCACAAGGGGCAATATAAAGTTACGTTCTTTTGCATTAAGATTTTGTACATCAAACCATAAAAGCGCATGACAACCTCTCCTTCCCTCTGAAGGGCCTATCTTTTACTTTTATTTTCTACCCTTATATAAGAGTTGTGGTGATCTTCACCTATCCCTTTTACACCTTTTATTTTTGGCAAGCACTTTATGTTGGGGAGATCCAAATACATATATCCACTCGGATGTAGATATTCATAAGCTATTATTGTTGATATTTCCCTTGAGGTAAAAGGTTGGGAGGCGAAACCATGAGCCCCTATCTTTCTCTATGTCCGACTGAGGCTTTGAACTCATAAGTATCGCGTGAGTGTTAGCAATTGTGAAAGACTAAACGACAGTTGAGTATGTGAACTTGCTGAAAAGCTCTTATATTGACTCTTTCTCAAATTATGATAAATTCCAATTGCTTCAATGACTGAGATCATAGTTTGTTAGTTTTCAATAAAGTTTCTGATTCATACTTTACTGTCGGTGTACTAGAGTAGGGGTACCCTAGTATCTCGAACTTGTGCACGGGCAGTTGTAGCCCTCCGCGGCAAGGCTTACTGGGTGACCGCCAAGGTCCTCCGTGGTTCCTTTGGAGCCATTCAAGAACAAAGCATTCAAGCCAAGGAGACAAGGCCCCGGCAAGAGGAGCTTGCCGGGAAGGCCACCCAAGGCACCTACAAGACAAGGCCCGGCAAGAGGAGCTTGCCGGAAGGCCTGATGAGCGACAAGCTTCCGGTAGCGACAAGACAACAACCGACAAGGACGCTTGCCGCGACAAACCACCTGTCTGTACCTCTGGCGCAGCACATCCACTAATGTGTCGCCTCAGGACCTTTCCAGCGGTAGCGTGGCGAGAGGCTGTGCAGCCAGCGGTGCGAGGTGGCAAGCGGCTGACAAGATTGCCATCGTGGCAAGCGGTGGCGCCCACACGGTCCCTGTTTGCCTTTGTTAGAGGCGGCGTGAGCGGGCATTTAATGCCTTTGTCCCCTGCCGTCAGGGTTAGGTATGGTACACTGTACACTGTACAAGTAGGTGTACCAACCACTACTTTTCCATTTGTACCCTTGTCTACGTTGCCACATGTCGGAGACCCCTTGAGCACATAGAAGGAGGCCCATGCGCAACGTAGAGGGGGTCTGTCAGTTCCCCCCACGCTTAGTCTCGTTAGCAGCTCGTGTGTACTGTAGTACTCAGCGCTCCTGAGAAAGAACGCAATACACCTCACACATGCAGTAGTAGGAGTGTTATCTCTCCGGAGAGCTCCGAAGCTGGGTAAACCTCTCGTGTGTTTCGCCTCGATCTGCTCTTCGTGCGACCTCCGCTCCCCGCCGAACTGAAAGGGCCTCGGTCCGCCAGTCCCATAGGTGTTCGTGGGCGGATCAGCCTGCCCGACATCTTTGGCGCGCCCGAGTAGAAGCGTCGAGTTTGTCGAACCTGATCCGGCCCACGCGAAGCTAGATCGTCATCATCTTCATCGACATGCCACCGAAGAAGAAGGCTTGGCGGCAGAAGCTCCGTCGCGTCCGAACCCACCGCCATCGAGCAAGCGGGTGGTGGGGTAGACGCCGGCAGCGAATGGACGGCGACGGGGAGCTCACGGTGCTGCCAAGTCAAGGACAAGGCTGCGCAGACCTCGGCGTCCAGACATGCACCGCGCCCGTCTCAGGAGGCGCGGGACCGACAACGTCATGGCATTCACAATGCCATACGCTCGTTGGACCAAGATCGAGCTGGTGGATCTCGGGATGCTCAAGACCGGCATGCACGCCAACATGCTGGCGCGAGCGAGGCATGGTCGCCCGGACGGGATACTGCTCCTTCTAACATAGTTAGAAGTCCGAGCATATCCCGCTCCTCGCGCCGTTCGCCACTGCCACCCACCACTCCAGCAGAAGCTTTGGCGAGAGCTCAACTGCTCCTGGATTACCCTCCAACGGCCAGCAAGGTCGATGAGTGGAGGGCCACCATTCAGAGTCTCATCGGCTTCGCCAACGGCGACGCTCCGCGGCAACCGAGTGCATCGCTGCCGCGACAGGACTACCAAACGCGAGCCGGTGGCGACGAAACCGGTGGGGTTGCAACCACCATGCACTCTCCGCCCCGAAGGCCAAGATCGCCGACTCGCCGGATCCACCTCGACAGCGACTCCACCGCGTCATCGGATCCACGAGCTCGTCGCGATCAGCGCCAAGTTGTTCACGAACGACAGCAAGAAGACGCTCGAACTCGCATCGAGCGCCGAAGAGAAGCGCGGCGTCAATCCGACAAGCGCGCTGGGCCCTCTGTCGACATGCATGCGCTAGAGGAACCAGGCGACTTGCCATACGCGGTAGGTTGCCCTGCGTTCACTCGTGAGCTGCGGCAAGTCCAGTGGCCCATCAAGAAAAACTTCAAGCCAGATGTACCAGAGAAGTACGACGGCAAGACGCATCCGTCGGAATTCCTCAGCATCTACACCATCGCGATGCAGGCTGCCAGGGGGCGAGACGACAAGATCCTTGCCAACTACTTCTCACTGGTGCTCAAGCCCAATGTCAAATCTTGGCTCATGCACTTGCCGGACAACTCCATATCTTCTTGGGCAGATCTATGCCATCAGTTTGTCGGCGCCTTTACAGGCGGCCACAAGCCTCATGGCCAAGAAAGCGACCTTCATCTGCTCGCCCAGAAGGAAGGAGAGCCCTAACATAAGTATATTCAAAGATTCAGATGTGCAGACACAACATCCCAGATGTCCACCTGCCCATGTAATCAGCGTTCCATCGAGCGTCGCGAAACCGCAGGATGCAGGAGGAGATGGCGATGTCTTGAGATCGAAGACGTCGATGAGCTATACGCCCTGGCCGACAAGTGTGCACGTCTTTGAGGAAGGAGGAGACTCCCGGAGAGAATCTTGAAGCGGGAGGATCGATAGTGAGGAGACCGCCCCGGCAAAGAAGAACCGGCGGCGGAACAACAGGAAGAAGAAAGGCGGAGATGTACTAGTTGTTGAGCAGTCCGGCAACGGAGGTGGCGCCAAGAAAGCCAAGGCTAGTAGCTCCGGCAAGGAGGTTGCCGCTGGCGCCAACAGCCAAGCTGTGGCGGTCGCCGACAAGCAGGACGGCTCCGGCAAGCAGTACTGCAAGATCCACCGCACCAAGGGCCATGACCTCCAGAGCTGCAAGAAGGTCGAGCAGCTTGTCGAGCAGCAGAAGGCTGAATACGAGCGACGCGACAAGGAGAAGGCCCAGGAAGGTGCTAGAGGAGCTGGCAAGAAACATCCCGGCCGAGGAGGACGCCGCGGCAAGGCCAAGCAGCGGCAAGGAGACAGACCTCCCCGCGGCCGCGACAAGGATGACGACGACGACGATGAAGACATGGATGATGATGAGACCGATGAGCAGGAGTTCCGAAGCCCACGAGAGGTCACAATGCGTTGTGGCGGTGCTTCTCTGCATACTTCACACCACCAGCTCAAGCAGTGGATGCGGGAAGTCAATGCGGCAGAACCATCCGTCGAGTCACGCAAGCCTCTGAAATGGTCCAACACGCCTATCATCTTTGATATTGAGGACCACCCTGATAGCGTAACTGCGGTCGGGTGCTTGCCGATGTTGGTTTCACCAACTATCCGCAACCTCAAGGTCACTAAGATGTTAGTTGACGGCGGGGCGGCTTGAACCTGATCTCCTCTGCGATGCTCCGAAACTCCGGATCCACGATGGCGAAGCTCGAAGAGACCGGCACATTCCAAGGAATCAATCCGGAAGGAGCAAGCGAAGGAAATATCACGTTGTCGGTGACATTTGGCAGCGAAGTTGAACTTCGGATCGAGAGGGTCACTTTTGGCGTTGTCGACTTTCCATTGCCTTACAATGGAATACTTGGCCGTCAAAGACTTGCCAAATTCATGGCAGCCTCTCACTACACATACAACATCTTTGAAGATGCCGGGCCCGATAAGTGTCATCTCTGTCCCTGGCGACAAGAAGGATGCTCTTATCTGCGCCGACAAGATCTACCGGAAGCGGTACCAACAGATTGCAAGCCACTTGCACTGAAGCTCCCGGGGAAGAAGAAGACCAAGTCCGGCAAGAGCTCGATGCCCACTCCGGCAAGCGCACCTCTTGGTGCTGCGCTACCGTTGAGGACGCACCATCGAGCTCCACCGGCAAGTGTAAGAAGACGATGGCAGCTCCACCAGAGACCAAGAGGGTGTCCGCCAAGGAGGACGGCACTGTTGGTACTTTCACCATCAGTGCCTCTCTCGACCCTAAATAGGAAGGCGCGCTCGTTGCTTTCACAATAGGCGACGTCGGCGTGTTTGCGTGGCAACCGTCGACATCCCGGTGTTCCCGTGAAAGTAATTGAGCACCATCTTGCCGTTTGTCCTCATGCGCGGCCCGTCAAGCGAAAGTCAGGAAGCAAGCAGTGGAGCGCCAAGAGTTCATCGCAGAAGAAATCAAGAAGTTGGAAGCAGCAGGCCTTGTCAGAGGAGTGCTCCATCCTACGTGGTTGGCCAATCCTGTAGTTGTACGCAGGGCTAATGGGAAGTGGAGGCTTTGTATCGACTTTACCGATGTCAATAAAGCTTGTCCCAAAGACCCATTTCCCTTGCCGTGCATCGACCAGATTGTTGACTCCACGGCCGGATGTGATTTGCTTTCATTTCTGGATGCATACTCGAGGATATCATCGAGATCTTCATGGCGAGAAGAGGATGAGGAGAAGACCGCATTCATCACCCCATGTGGCACGCATCGTTTTGTACGGATGCCCTTGAGTTAAAGAATGCTGGTTCAACATTTGCAAGAGTAGTTCATGGCGGCTTTTGAGCCGCAAATGCACAAAAATGTGGAAGCATACATGGATGACATAGTGGTCAAAAGCAAGGACAAGGCAACTCGATTCAAGATTTAGACGAAACCTTTGCAAATCTGCGCCAAGATCAACCTCAAGCTCAACCCCGAGAAGTGCGTGTTTGGAGTCCCTTCCGCAAGCTTCTCGGGTTCTTTCGTGTCTCGTGAGGAATTGAAGCCAATCCCGACAAGATCAAGGCCATTGAGCAGATTGAAGCACCAAAGCGCGTCAATGATGTACGAAGGCTTGCCGGTTGCGTAGCTGCTCTCGGCGAGTTTATCTCTAGATCTGCTGGCGCGCCTACCGCCATTCTTCAAAATTTTGAAGAAGGCAGGTCCGATGCAATGGACTCGAAGCGGAGGCTGCCGCAGACTTGAAGAGAGACCTGTCCTCCACTCCAACACTTGTCGCACCTCAGCCACAAGAGAAGTTGCTGCTATATATAGCGGCAACCAATAAAGTGGTTAGTGTTGCGTTAGTAGCGGAGAGGGAGGCGGATGATGAGCTAGCAACCATGGCGTATGCATCCAACGACAAACAGGGACTTCACCAAGAAGCTCTGGTCCCGACAAGGGCGAATTCTGCGTGAAGCGCATGAGAAGATGCAGAAAAGAATGGTGCAGCGCCCAGTTTACTTTGTCAGTTCCCTTCTGCAGGGGGCTAGGTCAAGGTACTCTGATATGCAGAAATTGCTTTTCGGCCTCCTCATGGCCTCAAGAAAGCTGCGCCATTACTTCCAGGCACATGAGATCACAGTCGTCACTCGTTTTCGGCCCGAAGAGGATCTGCAAAATCCGGAGGCAACAGGCAGGATTGTCGAGTGGGCACCGGAGCTGTCAAGCTTTGGCCTCAAGTTTGAGAGCACTTCAACTATCCAAAGCGAGCATTGGCGGAGTTCATAGCAGAATGGGCGCCAACACAAGATGAAGAAATTCGCAAGCGAGCATTCCCGTCAAGGAAGCAAGCAAAGAGTGGCTGATGTACTTTGATGGTGCCTTCTCGCTGCAAAGCGCCCGGTCTTGAGCGTGCTACTTGTTGCACCCACCGGAGAGCACCTCAAGTACGTGGTCCGAGATGCACTTTCCCAAGGAGCAAGCAACGAACAATACCTGCAGAGTATGAATGTTTGCTTGCCGGTCTCGAGATCGCATGATAGACCTTGGGATCAAGAAGCTCATTGTCGTGGGTGACTCACGACTTGTCATCCGCCAAGTGAACAAGAATTATCAGAGTCCATTGGTGGAAGCTTATGTTGATGAAGTGAGAAAGCTAGAAGAGCACTTTGACGGCCTACAGATGGAATATATTCCAAGAGCTCAGAACGACATTGCTGATGGCATGTCAAAGTGCACCGCACTTAAGCTACCTGTGGAACCAGGGATCTTTGTGCTCAAGCTGACTCAACCGTCTGTAACGCCATCAACTGGACAGAGCAAGAAGAGGAAATTGATCTCTGGTGACTACTTTCCGGCAGAGCTCCCCGAAGCCGCCGCCAAGAATGTCCCCAAGATCGACACCAACAGTGCTGAGGAGCAGTCTGCTCCGACAAGCCCCACGGTTTGTTTCGTTGAAGCAGACGCTCCCGACAAGTTTTGCTCCGGCAAGCTTGCCGGGGAACGTCAAGCTCCGGCTGAGCCGCAGGTTCTCGCCGTGGAGGCTGATGTTCCCGCAGCAGCAGACGTGCCTTTAGTCCTTGTTGTTGAGCCGCAAGCTCCAGCATGGGCGCAGCAGATTGTCCATTTCCTTCATACAGGAGAACTTCCCGAAGAGCAAGAAGAAGCGGAAAGAGTAGCCCGGCAGTCAAGTATGTACCAATTTGTCGACGACACTGCATGTAAGAAGACTCAACGGTGTGAAATTGAAGTGTATTCACCGGGAAGACGGACAAAAGCTGTTGGCGAGATACATGGAGGTATATGTGGTCACCACATTGGCGCCAGAGCACTTGCCCCAAAGCGTTCCCAAAGAAGGTTTCTTTGGCCGATCGCCCTCCGGGATGCAACTGCACAAGTAACCAAGTGTGAAGCGTGCCAGTTCCATTCCAAGCAGATACACCAGCCAGCTCAAGCTCTCCAGACGATCCCTTTATCCTGGCCATTTTCGATCTGGGGGCTCGACATCCTCGGCCCCTTTCCCCGAGCTGTCGGGGGCTTTGAGTACTTGTACGTTGCAATCGACAAGTTCACAAAGTGGCCGGAAGTGGAAGCAGTGAGGAAGGTGACAAAGACAGTCGGCGATCAAGTTCTTGGTCGATTGTTTGCCGTTTTGGAATCCCTAACAGGATCATCACCGACAACGGCACGCAATTCACAAGCCGCACCTTCATGCAGTACGTCCAAGATCTTGGCGCCAAGGTCTGCTTCGCTTCTGCTGCTCATCCGAGAAGCAACGGTCAAGCGGAGAGGGCAAATCTTTGAAGTCTTCGCGGGCTCAAGACCGTAACTTTTGACAGTTGCGCAAGTGCGAAAGAAACTGGATTGAGGAGCTGCCGGTGGTTCTTTGGTCGATCAGACGACGCCAAGTCGAGCCATCGCCGCACACCTTTCGCTCTAGTCAATGGAGCAGGCAGTTCTCCCCACGGAACTCGTATACGGATCGCCTCGAGTGCTCGCTTATGATGAGCTCGAGCAAGAGCAGCTGCGACAATATGACGCTGCTCCTTGAGGAGGGTCGTCTTCAGCTCTTTGTCTGAGCTGCTCGGTACCGGCAAGCTTTGCGCCGCTACCATAGCCGCAAAGTCAATGCCGAAGTCTCGAGGAAGGCGACCTTGTTCTTGGCGCTGCTCAGTCCGCCAAGAATTCCAACAAGTTGACGCTGAAGTGGGAAGGCCCTTACCGGGTGAAATGAGTCACTAGGCTGGCGTTGTCCGCCTTGAGACCGAAGATGGCATTCCGTGAGCAACTCCGGAACATTGAGCATCTTCGTAAGTTTTACTCAGAGGCGCGGTTGTCGAACCTGTTCCGCAACCACCTTTTGTACAAGTCTTGCATTGTTGCATGTAATCCTTTGTACAAAGCCGGGCGCAGACCCGTGCATAAGTAAAGCTAACGTGCTTCGCACATCTTGTCAATTTCATGCTTTTTACTTCTATTTTGCATGCGTTATCCGACACTTTGTGCAGCACCTACCACAGTAAGCAATAACGAGCCATAAGGCTCCATATCTTTATTTTCTCTTCTTTCTCTTTCTCAAAGAAAGGAAGATTCCCTCGCACACAAGTTTGCCGGGGGGAAAGGAGAAGATAATGGTGTGGACCAAGCGTCGCTCAAGGAAATCTAGCCTTACCGGGAAGCAAACGACAGAAAAGCTAAGTTGCCAAAGTTTGAGCAATCAGTCTTAAAATATTTTTAAGTTATCTTCCTTGAACGACCGTACTTTGTATGGAAAACCTGTGCGCAGAGGAACCAACTCGTAGCTAGTTGCGCCCTTACTTTGTTTCGAGTCCGCTCAACAACTTAAGTGAGCTGCGACTAGTTGCGACAAGGTTGCTTGTTGGAAGCGGCACCGCCAGAAGCTGTGACGTCCGCACTCAACAACATGGCTCGGTGCCCGCGCCAACAAGTTCCCTAAAAGCGTAGGGCAAAAACATACAAAGGAAGGAATCAAGTAAAGGAAATAACATAGCAATTGATAACCAAAATAGAGTTATATTACAAGATAGCTTGCCGCAACTCTAATGGATTGTTCTCATGACATGACCAACAGCGGCAAGAGAAAGAGAAAACGGGCGGCCTAATCTACGCGATCGCCCTCAACCCTCTTGATTCCGCTCACCCTGTCCACAATGGGTGCGACAAGGGTCTTGAGCGCCTCCACATCAGCATCCGGCGGTAGGGACTTGAGGACGTTGGTGAGGTTGAGGCCTGGGTTGCGGAAGGCCACCTTCATCAGCACCTTTTGGAGAGCTCCCGCGCAGATCTGGCGCGACTCCTCGGCCAGCTGCTTTGGGACTTCTTCCCGGAGTCGCTGGAGGGCCTTCACCACGCCCTTGAAGAACAAGCTAAGCTTGGCGCTGGGTTGGAGATGCTCGTCGGAGGAATATCCAAGATCCACCATCCCCAGCTCCATCGGCTCCTGTTGATGGCTGCAGCGATATCCACGAGACCCTCGGTCCAAAGTGCTCCACATTCTCCTCAAGGCATCCTGGCGGCGGCAACACTCGCCAAGAGCGCCTCGTCGGCCTTGATCTTCTCCTTCAAGGCCACCTCCTGCTCCCTGGCGCCGTCCAGCGCCTGAGTCAAAGTAGTTAGCTTCAACTCAAGATCTGCATTGGAGTCCTTGGCGGCGCTGAGTTCCTTGCTCCTCTCGGCGAGATGGCCCTGTAGCTCGCCAAGAGTGTAGGCGTCCTTCTCACGCTCGTGCTTGAGTGCAGCAAGCTCCTCGCCGCTCTCCTTGAGACTGGCCTCCAACTACACCACCTTCGTCTCCAGCTCCTTCTTGGCGGCCTCGGCAGCTGCGGCAGCATCCTTTGCTTCCTTGAGAGCCCCGCCAAATGTTTGCTCGCGCATGGCAAGATCCTCCTCGTGGCTGTCAAGGTTAACCTTCCGCTGCGCCAACTCACCTTCCTGCGCAGACAGCTTCTCGGCGGCAAGCCGCTGTTCCTCCTCAGCTTCAGCCTTCTCGAGGATGAAGGCCTTGCGCTCCTCGGCGAGTTGCTCCCGCTCCTCTGCCAAGGACCGGAGAGCATCCTGGTTGCGGCCCCGGAGCTCTTCCGCGCGCTTCTCGATGTCTGCTCCCGCCCTCGCGACAAGCGCCTCCCGGGATTCCAGCTTGGCTTGTCGGGCACGGTAGAGCGACAACAGCTTCCGCAACAGCTGCTCCTCCTCAGGCTCGCCGCTCTTGTTGCTTAAGCGCGTCGACCAGCGTCGATCCAGCCAGGCGAGCAGCTCTTCATCGAAAGTCTCTCCTTGGCGGCGCCACAGGCTCGACTCCCATGGGAGCTTGATGAAGACGCCATCGCCGGCCTTCAAATAGGCGCTGGCTGGGGCTCTTGAGCCCGGCGCTGCGGCTGTAGCGAGAGGATCGGCGGTCGGCGTGGCGCTGGCGCTCCTGCGGCCTCGGGGCCGTCGGTCGATCGCCGGACCCTCGCCCGGCTTCTGCGGCAGCAGCTTGACCTCTTCGCCCGGCCAGGCTCGTCGGCGCCGGCTTCTTCTTCCATGGCGGAGGCTTCATCGGTGTTGCGCGCCGTCCTCCTCGCCGGCGACCTCGGTCTCCATTGGCTCTGTGGCGGATGGATGAAGAAAGTCAGGCAAATATTCAAAAACAAAATCAGAAGAAGAAGAACACAAGGGAAGTTTTCAGGCAAGAAGATTACCTGTACCAGGGTCTGCGGTCACGGTCTCCGCCGCCAAGGGATCGCTGGTGCCGTCCCTTGCCGAAGAACTGCCCCTTGCCGGAGAACTGCCCCTTGCCGGAGAAATCTCCCTTGCCGGAGAACGCTCCTTTGCCGGGGAATCCACCCTTGGCGGCGTAGTCGAAGCAGAAGGAGGCTGCTCTGCTCCTACGCCAATCAACAGTCAGATATCAGCAAAGAGAGAGCACCCATGCACGCCGAACAGCAAGAAGTAGACCATATACTTACGTTGGGGGCTGCGCTGGGGGCTGCTTCAAAGAAGAGTTGCCTCATCCGGCAAGGTGGTCTCGGACGCGCCTCCTGCCGTCGCAGTGGGTTCGTCCTCGATGACAACCACCGGGGTCTTGGCTCTCTTAGACATTCTCTGGGCCGGTGTCCTGAAAAGGAATGGCTTCAGAATAAAGCAAATCAGATACAAGACAAAGCAACAAATCGAAGAATTACAAGTACAGCAAGGAATCTTACTCTTCTTCTTCCTCGTTGGAGCTGAGCGCGGAGAGGTAAAATTCTGGCCCGCCTCGATGACGAGGCGGAGGAGTGGGTTCCCTTGGGCGCTTGGCGGGAGGCGAACCGGTGGTCTGCGAGGGCCCCGCTCTAGTTGCCGCAGCGGGCGTGAGGTGCTCCGCTGCAACAAAGTGCTTGCCGCGGTGGAGCTGCCGTCGCGCGCTGCGGCCGCTGGGTCTGCCCGCCGCTTCGCCACGTCTCCGGCCTTGCGAAGACGCCTTCTTGGTGGAGCTGGTGGCTCCGCTCGCAGCAAGCTACTTGGAGGCGGGGAGGATGCGCCCTCGGCGGGTTCGCTCGACTCGTCTTCAGGCTCGGCAAGCTCCTCCTCGCCGGCAAACTCCTTTCGCTCGACAAGGCTTGCCGCCTCGGCTGCCTCTGCCTCCTCCACAGTGAAGCCAAACTCGCCCGCGGCAGCGGCTGCTGCCGCCTCTTCCAGCCTGGTGGCGATGCGTTGCATCTCATCGTCAGTAGTGTCGCGGGTGAGGCCCCTCTGCTCGTCGGGGCGGACCGGCATTTCTACCAGATTGTCAAAGAACTGCCGCACGACGTCATCTGCCGGCTCTTGCCAAGTTGGGACAATTCCATGTGAGTCGCATGACGATATCATTGCACGGATGCGGTCAAGCGCGGAATTGTTGCACAGCGGAACGACGCCCCTCGGCAACCTAAACATCTCTGGATGATCAGGATCGGGCTTGAAAAGCTCTAAGAGCATCGCGTCAAGCTCCAAGACAGTGAAGTTGAAGTTGAGGCCTGGGCGCAGTCTCATGATATCTGCTGCGTTACGAAATTCCCGAGCGAGTCTCCTTCTCTCCCTGCAAGGCGTCTGGCGGCGAAGAAAGTCTGCGCCAACAAAGGTGCCTACGGTGAGTCCGGCAAGTCTGAGGCGAAGGATTCGGGTGATCGCGATCTTGACCTAGTGTCTTCCGGGGCCGATTGCTCCAATCGTTGCCGCGCGCCTCTGGGGTTTGGCTGGGCGATGAAATGGCTGCGAGTTCTCCTCAACAATCCATCACCAATCTGCCCTCCATTCCTCCCATTTGCTACGGAGCTCTCCCTCCAGATAGGCTTCCTTCTTGCCGACCCTCGAGATCCAAGCAATTCCTCCGGCAAGGGGCTCTCCTCTCTCGACTCGGGGTAAAAAGAAGTGGCGGAAAAGGGCTACATTTGGGTGGACTCCGACAAAGTTTTCGCAATGATGTGCGAAAACTACCATGGTCAGAACGGCATTGGGGGTGAAATCAAGGAGGCGGAACCCGTAGGTGTTCATGATGTCGCAAAAGAATTCAGAGAAAGGCGGGCAGAGCCCGCAGTAGAAGAAGAGCGCGAAGAAGGGATATGTGACACTCCAAAATTTGTGTTGTTTTTGTTTTCAGCAAAAGCCTTGCTTGGTTTGAAGAAGGTCATTTAAACCCTTCTTAAAAACCTCTCTTCTGAATTTTTCTTCTCAAAAGCATTTCTTGGATTTATTTTCTTCTAAAAAGAAACCTTTTTGGTATTGGGTTATTCTTTGGTTTTGATCCATCCTTGATTTTACCATGCCTCTTGTGGTAAATTTCTCCCAAAACCCTCCTTCCACTTTGGTACCACTCAAACATTCTGTCCAAACTAGTAAAATCCATTTTTTGGACTTTATTCCAATTATTTCCTCTCCCAAAATAATTCTGTCTTTTCTTTTGAGCCTAAGTGATTTGCAAAGCAAGTACCCTAATGCTTTTGAGTTTTGACCTCAAACCAACTCCCTTGGATAGTCCTTGGTACCCCACAACCCAGAACCATCTTGATCCACTCTTCTCCTTTTCAAATATTTCAAATTTCACTCACTTGCAAGTTTGGACCAGATTTGCCAAATTTGGTGAAATTCATATCTTCACTTCTCCAAAATTCTACCAAAATTCAGGCAACCCTCGAGATGCAATGAGAGACCACCACACCAAAGATCAGCTCAAGAAAAATTTCCCACGTGCAGAATCTTTCCTGTCGAGCACCTTGCATGCAATGCTTACATGCATCATCGATTAAATTCGTAAAGTTCGGAGTTTGATGTCAATCTTCGTCGATTAATTCAGTCACATGTTCACGATTGCCTTTGGCACGTTGCTCCGCAACCTAAGCGTGCCTGTCCGAGCCTCACCACACGCGTGCTTGGCGGCGTTCACAGCGTCGGTGGCGCCCTGGCCCGCTCAAGGCCGGCGTGTCTTGCGGTGGCGAACCACCGTAGTGGCCGGACCGGGAGCGTAACAGCGGCGTAACGCCGTTCGGGCCGCCTAATCCCTCTGGTGGCTCGCGTGGCCACTTCTCGCCAAAGACACGCATGCAACACCGTCGCCGTGGCGCGGCACACCTGAAACATGCTCTCGCCGCCGACGGACCCGCGCCACCTCGTTCCGCGGATCCACCTGGGCTCCTAATCCAAGCTGGTTTAGCGTCAAAGCGGCACCGGTGGAACTCCACGCTGACGCCCCACTCCCTAAACCTCCCCGACCAAGCTCTGCGCCACCGTAACCATCACCGGAGAGGTCCGTTCACGGCCACCGCCTCGGATCGCCTATAAAAAGGAGCCCCGAGCTCGCTCTCGTGCACACACCACCCCTGCACTTCATCAAGACCCTGCCTAGCCACTGGGAGGACCTCGAGGAGGTCACCTCCCCCAACTCCGGCCGCCTCGATCCGCCTCGGCCACCAGCTTGATTCACTGCGGTGAGGCCATCTCCGGCACCCAAACCTCGTCCGCAGCCTTCTCTTACACCTAGTGCTCTAACCCCACCTCAATTCGAACCTTGCACCTCCTCGGCGAGATCCACCAGCGCCCGAGCCGCCGTCCATGGGAGAAAGTGTCGCCGTCAACGTGGTGCTTCCCGGCGCCTAAGTCCACCACCCACCGACGCGGAAGGACACACTGATACTCTTGGTACACTCCGATCTCCACGACTACCGTGGTTCGACGCTGGCGACCACCGCAGCAACCGGGCGCCGGCGAGGTCTTTTAAACCTGACATGTGGACCCCCATGTCAGCCTCTCTTTCTTTTCCCGTGAACCGTTTTTCCGTTGGCGCCTTCGGGCAGAGTACGTTTTCCATGTGGGCTTGCGCGTTTCTATTTGAACCGTTTTCTGTTTTCTTAGTTAAACCCCTGGAACTTTTCTGTTTCATTACAGATGAGTCCCTGGACAGAAACCGTTATAACTCTTTAATAAAAAGTGATTTTTGAGTGATTCTTTTTCTGACAGTCTTATAATTTTGTCTAGTTTTTTTATAGGATTTATTTGAAATAAATTTGGAACAACTTTCATGCACGCGTTGGTTTTCACGTTAGTATGCCTTTTCGCTATACCGTAGGTTCCGGAGGAGGTGACGGAACCGCGAACTTCGCCGAGCTAGACCCCGACTACTCTGAACCAGGCAAGCATGTTTGAACTTTTGATATGATGAATGTTCGCAGGTTTGCATTAAGTAGTTTCATGGCATGTTTGTTAGCATACCGATGAAGGTTATTTTTCATGCAAATTTGAGGCAAGTGAGTTCGATAATCCATACGTATTGGATGTGAATGTGCATGGCCATGTGTTGGCATGAGGATGGGTAAGATGGCAGTGTTGTAGCATGCCAGTCATATGCCATGCTATTTTACTTGATGTCAACCCGTGTCGATTCGGTTCCCATCCATTTCCTTCGTACTACCACATGTTTTCCATAAGGGATATGGCTTAGTAAGTTGCGAACCGCTTTCTGGTACACACCAAATGGAGAGGCCGTGATGATGGTTCCATGGCCCTGGATTAAAGCCAATCATCCGTCAGGGGCATCGGAGTTTCCGGTTGGTACCGAGAGGTGGTCACCCCTAAGAGCTCGCAAATATAAATTTGATCCCATGCTATTCGATATTGTGATCTCACCGTCTCAAAAGTTTTTCTCGGACGATGTCTAGGGTGATTCCTGGCATTCGTGAGGTAGGATGGGTGTGTCTTGGTTAGCTGTGTTTCTTCCGAAATAACATAAACGGAACTAGTCCTTCAGACTACGAAATCCGTTGGTGTGAGTAATTTTAGTACAAACTCAGAGAGTCCTAAATTCCTCGAATCATCTTATCCATTTCCAAGTTCGTATTATCTTATCCTCGACAAGTGTCGGGTTTGGTGACAGATACTCCGGTGTTTCACATGAGTACTAAGTCCGGTTAAATGTTTATTCCTGTGGATGGACTAACCCGTTTATACTCCTGTGTTGAATATTTATTAGGAGTGCTATTTTCTTGTGATGAAAGCCCTTTCTGTGATATCGCTCAGACGTCCGACTGCGGCATTGTTGTTATTTATTTTCATTATAAGCCCTTTCTGTGATGTCGCTCAGACGTCCGACTGTGGCATTGTTGTTATTTACTTTCATTATAAGCCCTTTCCTTGATGTCGCTCAGACGTCCGATTATGACATTGTTGTTATTTATTTTCATTATAAGCCCTTTCTGTGATGTCGCTCAGACGTCCGACTGTGGCATTGTTGTTATTTACTTACATTATAAGCCCTTTCTGTGATGTCGCTCAGATGTCCGACTGTGGCATTGTTGTTATTTACTTTCATTATAAGCCCTTTCTGTGATGTCGCTCAGACGTCCGACTGTGGTATTGTTGTTTTTTACTTTCATTATAAGCCCTTTCTGTGATGTCGCTCAGACGTCCGATCATGCAACATGTATCTTTATTTTCAATATAAGCCCTTTATGAGGTGTCGCTCGGACGCCTTATCGCGCATGTTTTGCTTATTTCTTCACCCTTCGAGGCGCCGCCTGCATAATCTCGATCGGTTTGAGTTTATCTTCTTTGGGTTTTTGAAGCGGACTACCGCCGATTCCCTTCTTGATTATTTTTGCTATGCTGTTTTAATTGAGAAATGTTGAGATTAACCATGTTGCATTCATGCATTCATTCGTTATATCTTTTGTCCGAACTGTCTTGAGTACTTTCATAGTACTCACCATGCTTGTTGATTTGGCCAGATCTTGTGAAGGCAATCTCATGGATGAAGAGTTCGATAGCGAGTCCGACACCTAGAGGAATCCGGTCGGTCTCGTGCAACCCCTGGATCACCATTGTGATATATCCGCTCGCTACCCAAATAAATTCATCGAGCCTCACCTCGACGCCGATGAGCCGCCAATGCAGATGAACTTATTAACCACCCCGCTGTGTTATTCCACCAACCACTCATAGCTCGAGTCAGTAGTATTTCCACCCCACACCTTTGAGTCACATCCGCCACTATGTTTAATCATTGGCGTGTTGTAGTAATTGGTTGGGCATCTACAGTCCGACCCTTGTAATATTGTAATGCTACTGGCTTATTGTATCAAAGTTTTGTCAACCGGTATGAAGGATTTTTCCTCATATTAGACTTCATAGGTCGGTTGTTCAATAAATATTTTTATTGAAAAACCGGTCGTGACAAGCTTGGTACCAGAGCCAGGCTGACTGTAGGAAGCCACTAGGTACGATCGCTAATCGATTATTAGCATAGTAGAGCTATTTGTTGTTTTTACAAATGTAGTCAATTTCTGACAGTCAGCATAAATTTATGATTTGACTTCTCAAGAATTTTGCCTACTTTTGTAGATGGCCAGCAACGACTGCGAGTCGCAGATGTTCGCCAACATGCCCGATGGGTTTGTCAAGCTTCTCTCCTTCATCGTCCAAGTCGCGATGGGGCGGATGTGCGCCCAGTCTTCTCTCTCTCTTAGCACAAGGTCAATGACCGTCTAACCATGCACCAAGCCGCGGTGGAATTCAAGAGAGGACGAGTTGAGCGTTACCGGTTCGTGGGGAGAGCCATGCCCACAGAGAAGCACACGCCATAGATGGCAGCCCGTGAGGCGATAGCCCGTCTCAGGGATATCCTGCCTTCGATGAAGACTCGTCGCTACCGCTACCTGCCATGTCACGTGCCATACACTTGCCACTCTGGCGTTCTCTTGCCCCGCAGGAGAACGGGATGAAGCTTTGAGATGCTCATCGAGTATCTTCGGGCTTTGGAGGCAGCCTTCGACAACCTGGTGGGACGATTTTGTAGCTGCCCGCATGAACTCGATCCATGGCTGTACCGCCAGCAGAGGGAGCTCCTGCGTGATGCACCACCACCGACTTTCGTCTCATCATCAGCATCGTTCGCTCCCTCGCCGCACCGCTACTCGTCGCCTGCCTACCACGGAGGAATTCAACCACGCCATTGCGCCTACTCCGGTTCGTTCTGCACCACCCTCGTGCCCGCCAGATTCGTGTTGTCCCAAGACAGGCACCTGCTCCACCAACTCCAGCGTAGCACCTCTCGTCTGGAGCCTATCTCTCGAGGAGGAGGTTGAGTCCCCAGCCTCTCTCGCCTCACCCTTGGCAGGCCAAGGGAAATCCTTACCATCTCCGACTAAGTGCGCTTAGCACGCCATGCGATGTACCGACTTGTGCGATATGTTTATATGTAAATAGGCTGTGAGAAGTAGTCTGTTTGCGCATCATGTAGGATCCGGAGGAGTGCACTAGACTAAATAACATGTCAGGATTTATGTACGCATATCCTGAGTGATGTATTGTATAGTTACTGCTTATGTAATGAACAATCCTTCTCCGTGCGCAAACGTATTTTTTTTTCTCTCTTGAAAAATCTTGGAGCTTTTACAATTTTTGTTGCATCTTCTCGAATTTATTGATTTTTGCGGCTCAACTCCTTTTCTTATGAGTGTTTCAAAATATATCCCCAGAGTGAACTATGTCTCGTCCTTGGACGCGCTCCATGCCAACTCCGATAGAGGAAAATTATGGCACACCCCCAGGCAACAATTTCACACAGGATGAGACAAATCAGCGAGACGGTGAAAGCGACACTTTCCCAAAGGTGCCGTCTTTATGAACAAAGTCAGCAGCAACATCAGAAATCTTGAACCAAGTCATTAATATGGGAAATCACCGCGAACCGTATCAGCAGCAATCCAAGTTATCGAGCTACAGAAGACGCGTCCCAAACATTTTCTCACACCGACAAACCTCTCGAAGCCGAGGACTGGCTTGAGACATGGAGAGAAAATTAATTATCGCCCAGTGTTCAGACCTTGAGAAAGTACTTTATGCTCCACACTATCTCACTGGAGCAGCCGCATCGTGGTGGGAAAATTTCCTGCACATGCACCCCAACGAAAATAATATATCATGGGAAGAATTTAAAGAAGGTTTTCGTGGGGCACATATTCCTAAGAGCCTTATGAAGATCAAAAAGAGAGAATTTGATGACCTCAAGCAAGGACAATGACAAGTGTCGAATACAACTGTCGGTTTACCATTCGCTATCTCGCTACGCCAACGAGGAGCATATGTCAGAAAACAAAAAGATGGAGAAATTCCTAGACGGTCTGACACCCGCGCTTAAATGTCAATTGGTCGTACACACATTTCCAGATTTTAAGACGCTGGTGGATAAGGCCATTACATTGGAAAATGAGAGACGCAGCTTAGAAGATTTACGTAAGCGGAAGAGGGACCAGATTAAACACACCCGCAACCACCGCAGCAAGACAGATGTTCAGAAGAACTGGACACCCAAACCCACGACAAGCATCTCACGCCCAATCAAGAATTTCCACGCAAGGGACAAGGAGTTCACATACCGCCCAGGCGTTACCTGTTACGCTTGTGGAGAAGAAGGACACTACGCCAAGCAGTGCCCCAAGCCAAGGAACTCGACCCCAAAGCCGAACAACGGAAGCAATAATTCGGCACCAAAGCGCAACAATTTCAACCCAAATAACAACCACAGGAAGGGTCATTTGAACCACGTGACCAAAGAGGAAGCACAAAATGCCCCAGATATTGTACTCGGTATGTTTCCTGTCAACACAATATCTGCCATGGTTTTGTTTGATTCTGGAGCTTCTCACTCGTTCGTTTCGAAAAGTTTTGCTTTGCAAAATAATTTTTCGATGCTTCCCTTGGGAAAATCTATGATCGTCAAGTCCCTGAATTAAGCAAGTTACCCGTAATTATTGCCGGGGTGGTTATCGAGTTTGAAGGGTTGAAGTTTCACGCCAAATCTTATCGTATTGGAAAATAAAGGACTGGATGTCATCTTAGGGATGGATTGGTTAACCACCAACAAAGGTTTTATTGATCGCTTCAACAGGACTGTAATTCTCACCCATCACCACGGGAAGACCATAAAAGTTTCAGCCAAGGAAAGAAAAATATCCAGCAACCGAGATTGAAGTAGATATTTCAATTGAGCAAAGTTCGATGGTGTGTGAATTTCCGGATGTATTCCCGAAGAACTACCGGGCATGCCACGAGATCGAGAGATAGAATTCAGCATTGAGCTAGCACCGGAACCGCTCCCATATACAAGAAACCATCTGAGAATGGCACCATCCGAATTGGTGGAGCTGAAGAAGCAAATAAAGGAACTGTTGGAAAAAGGGTACATACGAGCCAGTTCCTCACCATGGGGTTCACCAATTTTATTCGCCAAAAGAAGGATGGAACACTGAGATTGTGCATAGACTATCGAGCGCTAAACATGGTCACAATCAAGAACAAATATCCGATGCCGCGAATAAATGATTTATTCGATCAACTCGCTAAGGCCAAGGTATTCTCAAAAATTGACTTGAGATCGGGATATCATCTACTGAAAGTACGAACCGAGGATATTCCCAAGACCGCCTTCACCTCCGTGACACGGATTATGCGAGTTCACCGTGATGCCATTTGGACTAACAAACGCCTCAAGATATTTTGTTCACCTCATGAACAAAGTATTCATGAAGTTTATGGATAAGTTTGTTGTGGTATTTATCGATGATATTCGTATACTCCAAAACACCGGAAGAACACGCTGAACATCTCCGGATTGTACTAGGAGAACTCAGGAAACATCATTATACGCCAAATTCAGCAAGTGTGAATTTTGGCTAAAGCAAGTAGGTTTTACGGGCCACGTACTAACTCAAGAAGGTATCGCCAGAGACCCGGAAAAAGTCAAGCTCGTACTTGGCTGGAAGCCACCAGCCGATTAAGCCGGATGTCTGAAGTTTCTTGGGAATGGCAGGATACTACCGAAGATTTATTGAAGGATTCTCCACCATAGCAAAGCCAATGACGCAACTACTCAAGAAAGACAGGAAGTTTGGATGGACGGAAGCCTGCGAGAAAAGTTTCCAAGAACTAAAGAGGAAACTGACAACAGACCAAGATTAATTGTGCCAGATATACACAAGAATTTTGAAGTATTTTGTGACGCATCTCGAAGGGCCTCGGGTGCGTATTAATGCAAGAAGGCAAGGTTGTCGCATATGTTTCCAGACAGCTCCGCAAGCATGAGGAAAATTACCCTACCCATGACCTGGAATTAGCAGCAGTGATACATGCACTCAAGGAATGGAGACACTTTCTACTTGGTAATCATTGCGAAATATACACGGCCACAAAAGCCTCAAGTATATTTTCACACAACCAGAACTGAATTTACGACAGCGACGCTGGTTGGAATTAGTAAAGGATTATGATGTTGGGATCCACTACCACCCGGGCAAAGCAAATGTTGTAGAAGACGCTCTGAGTCGGAATCCCAGTCCGCATAACGACAAAGATGCCGGACTTAAGACCTGAATTCCAGCAGGAGTTCGCAACGCTCAACCCGATGGTGGTCACCAAAGGCGGTGTGTCAAACTTAGAAGTACAGCCTACCCCGATAGAGAAGGTTAAAAGGCTCAACGTGGACACCCCAAAGATTGAAGGCATAAAGCGTAAGATGAAATTGGGCAAGGCCTCGTAATTCAGTATTGATGAGCAAGGAATATTGTGGTACGGAATAGGCTCTGCGTGCAAATATTCATGACCTTAAACAGCAAATCCTGGCTGAAAGCCACACCGCTCCATATTCAATCCATCCCGAGGAACAAAAATGTACAAAGATCTTCAAGAGACATTTTGGTGGCATGGTATAAAAAGATATATAGCCACGTTTATTGCATGTTGTGACTCTTGTCAACGCATCAAGGCCGAAAGCACCGTAAACCGGCGGACTATTGCAACCGAATAAGATACCCGAGTGGAAATGGGACGAAATTGGAATGGATTTTATTGTTGGACTACCTCGGTCACGCATACACGGACATGATGCCATATGGGTAATCACAGATAGACTGACTAAAGTAGCTCACTTCATCCCGTGAAGACAACACACACCACTCGGAAGCTTGCTAGGCTCTACCTCTCCCGTGATCGTTTGCCTACATGGAGTCCCAAAGAAAATAATCTCTGACGAGAGGCACTCAATTCGTCTCCGGTTTTGCGATCACTTACAACAAGCTCGAACTCAGCTGGCATTCAAGACCGCATACCATCCCAGACATGATGGGCAGGTGAGCAGGTAAATCAAATTCTAGAAGATATCTTTGAGAGCATGTGTCCTCACCTATGGGACCAGTTGGGAGGAGAGCTTACCATACGCAGAATTCGCATATAACAACAGCTATCACCCAGCCTGCAAATGGCACCATTTTAAGCTCTGCAGACGAAGATGTCGTACCCGCTAAATTTGTCGGAAACCGGAGACAGTCATATCTTCGCCCAGACCTGCTCAAGGAGGTGAGGGTAAAGTCAAGGTAATTAAGGACCGCTCAAGACAGCCCAAAGACGACAACAGAGTTATTACGATCAGAAGCATCGTGGAGTCCATTTTGAACTCGGTGAATTTGTGTACCTACGAGTATCACCCAAGAGAGGCCTGCACCGATACAAGATTAAAGGAAAACAAGCACCGAGATTCATCGGGCCTTTACGCATAGTAGCACGAAGAGGCACGGTGGCCTACCAACTAGACTTACCGAAGAATTATCCGACATCCACGACGTATTCCACGTCTCCCAATTGAGGAAGTGCATAAGCAACCTAGAGAAACAAGTACCCCATAAAAACATTGACGTGCAACCAGATCTCACATATCGGGAGCATCCGATAAAAATCTTGGAAGAGTCAGAAAGGAGAACCCGACAGAAAACCACCAAGTTCTTCAAAGTTCAGTGGAGCAACCACACCGAAAATGAAGCCACTTGGGAAAGAGAGGATTTCCTTCGAGCAGAGCACCCGCAATTTTTTGAAAATCAACTGGAATCTCGGGGACGAGATTTTTCCTAAGGGGGTAGGTGCTGTGACACTCCAAAATTTGTGTTGTTTTTGTTTTCAGCAAAGCCTTGCTTGGTTTGAAGAAGGTCATTTAAACCCTTCTTAAAAACCACTCTTCTGAATTTTTCTTCTCAAAAGCATTTCTTGGATTTATTTTCTTCTAAAAAGAAACCTTTTGGTATTGGGTTATTCTTTGGTTTTGATCCATCCTTGATTTTACCATGCCTCTTGTGGTAAATTTCTCCCAAAACCCTCCTTCCACTTTGGTACCACTCAAACATTCTGTCCAAACTAGTAAAATCCATTTTTGGACTTTATTCCAATTATTTCCTCTCCCAAAATAATTCTGTCTTTTCTTTTGAGCCTAAGTGATTTGCAAAGCAAGTACCCTAATGCTTTTGAGTTTTGACCTCAAACCAACTCCCTTGGATAGTCCTTGGTACCCACAACCCAGAACCATCTTGATCCACTCTTCTCCTTTTCAAATATTTCAAATTTCACTCACTGCAAGTTTGGACCAGATTTGCCAAATTTGGTGAAATTCATATCTTCACTTCTCCAAAAATTCTACCAAAATTCAGGCAGCCCTCAGATGCAATGAGAGACCACCACACCAAAGATCAGCTCAAGAAAAATTTCCCACGTGCCAGAATCTTTCTGTCGAGCACCTTGCATGCACTGTTTCTGTGCATCTTCAGTTAAATTCAGAAAGTTCAGAGTTTCAGTGTCAATCTTCGTCAGTTAATTCAGTCACATGTTCACAGTGCCTTTGGCACGTTGCTCACGGCCTAGCGTGCCTGTCCGAGCCTCACACGCGATGCTTAGCGCTGTTCTGGCGTCGGTGGCGCCTGGCCCGCTTGCCAAGGCGTGTCTTGCGGTGGCGAACCACCGTAGTGGCCGACCGAGCAGAACGGCGGCGTAACGCCGCTCGGGGCCGCCTAATCCCTCACGGTGGCTCCAGCGTGGCCACTTCCTCGCCAAAGACACGCATGCAACACCGTCGCCGTGGCGCTGCACACACAGAGCATGCTCTCTGCCGACGGACCCGCGCCACCCCGTTCCGTCGAATCCACCCAGGGCTCCTAATCCAAGCTGGTTTAGCGTCAAAACGGCACCAGTGGAACTCCACGCTGACGCCCCACTCCCTAAACCTCCCCGACCAAGCTCTACGCCACCGTAACCATCACCGGAGAGGTCCGTTCACGGCCACCGCCTCGGATCGCCTATAAAAAGGAGCCCCGAGCTCGCTCTCGTGCACACACCACCCCTGCACTTCACCAAGACCCTGCCTAGCCACTGGGAGGACCTCGAGGAGTTCTCCTCCCCCAACTCCGGCCGCCTCGATCTGCCTCGGCCACCAGCTTGATTCACTGCGGTGAGGCCATCTCCTGCACCCAAACCTCGTCCGCAGCCTTCTCTTACACCTAGTGCTCTAACCCCCACCTCAATTCGAACCTTGCAGCCCTCCTCGGCGAGATCCACCATCGCCCGAGCCGCCGTCCGCCGGAGAAAGTGTCGCCGTCGACGTGGTGCTCCCCGACGCCCAAGTCCACCACCCACCGACGCGGAAGGACACACTGATACTCTTGGTACACTGATGTCTAGGGTGATTCCTGGCATTCGTGAGGTAGGATGGGTGTGTACTGGTTAGCTGTGTTTCTTCCGAAATACCATAAACGGAACTAGTCCTTCAGGACTACGGAAATCCGTTGGCTGTGAGTAATTTTAGTACAAACTCGCAGAGTCCTAAATTCCTCGAATCATCTTATCCATGTCCAAGTTCTCAGATATCTTATCCCGACAAGTGTCGGTTTTGGTGATGAGATACTCGGTGTTTCACATGAGTACTAAGTCCGGTTAAATGTTTATTCCTGTGGATGGACTAACCCGTTTATACTCTTGTGTTGAATATTTATTACGAAGTGCTATTTTCTTGTGATGAAAGCCCTTTACGTGATGTCGCTCAGACGTCCGATCGCGGCATTGTTGTTATTTATTTTCATTATAAGCCCTTTCGTGATGTCGCCAGACGTCCGATCGCGGGCATTGTTGTTATTTACTTTCATTATAAGCCCTTTCCGTGATGTCGCTCAGACGTCCGACTGCGGCATTGTTGTTATTTATTTTCATTATAAGCCCTTTCTGTGATGTCGCTCAGACATCCGACTGTGGCATTGTTGTTATTTACTTTCATTATAAGCCCTTTCTGTGATGTCGCTCAGACGTCCGACTGTGGCATTGTTGTTATTTACTTTCATTATAAGCCCTTTCTGTGATGTCGCCAGACGTCCGATCATGCATTGTTGTTATTTATTTTCATTATAAGCCCTTTCGTGATGCCGCCGACGTCCGATCGCGGGCATTGTTGTTATTTACTTTCATTATAAGCCCTTTCGTGATGTCGCCGACGTCCGATCGTGGCATTGTTGTTATTTACTTTCATTATAAGCCCTTTCGTGATGTCGCTCGACGTCCGATCGTGGCATTGCGTTATTTACTTTCATTATAAGCCCTTTCTGTGAAGTCGCTCAGACGTCCGACTGCGGCACGCATGTATCTTTATTTTCAATGTAAGCCCTTTATGAGGTGTCGCTCAGACGCCCGACTGTGGCATGTTTTGCTTATTTCTTCACCCTTCGAGGCGTCGCTTCAAACACCCGATCAGTTTGAGTTTATCTTCTTTGGGTTTTGGAGCGGACTACCGCCGATTCCCTTCTTGATTATTTTTGCTATGCTGTTTTAATAGAGAAATGTTGAGATTAACCATGTTGCATTCATGCATTCATTTGTTATATCTTTTGTCCGAACTGTCTTGCGAGTACTTTCATAGTACTCACACCGCTTGTTGATTTGGCCGGAATCTTGTGAAAGCGATCTCATGGATGAAGAGTTCGATAGCGAGTCCGACGCCTAGAGGAATCCCAGTCGGTCTCGTCGACCCTGGATCGATCATTGTGATATATCCGCTTCCGCTACCCAAATAAATTCATCGAGCCTCACCTCGACGCCGATGAGCCGCCAATGCAAGAGACTTATTAACCACCCGCTGTGTTATTCCACCAACCACTCATAGCTCGAGTCAGTAGTATTTCCACCCCACACCTTTGAGTCACATCCGCCACTATGTTTAATCATTGGCGGGTTGTAGTAATTGGTTGGGCATCTACAAATCCGACCCTTGTAATATTTTTAATGCTACTGGCTTATTGTATCAAAGTTTTGTCAACCGGTATGAAGGATTTTTCCTCATATTGGACTTCATTGGTCGGTTGTTCAATAAATATTTTTATTGAAAAACCGGTCGTGACAGGATACCCAGTCGGGGCCAATTCCGAGGCAGCGGCGGGGAGTACCTTCGTGCGCGGATGCGCCCGCGTCTCCGTCGACCAGAAGAGGTAGTAGTTCTCCCTCAGCTCCCTCGCGGCGAGCTGAGGGGGGAAGATGGCCCGCTCCTTCCGCAGCGCCGCAAGCCGCTGCGCCTCGGCCGACTTCACGGCCTTCCCCTTGTCGGCTTTCGGACCCATGGCGGAGGCGGTGGAGGAGGTCGACGGCGTTGATGATGCTGGTGGCGATGGGGGCGGAGCGCTGCTCTCCTTTCAGCCTTGAGAAGAAGGGGGGGGGCAGCGGTGGTTTTTCGATGGGACAGCAACTGGCAAGGTAGGCGACGTGCCCCTGTTTCCCCTGCTTATAAAGAGGGAGGGAGCGGACGTTCCGATTTTCCGAATAAAGAAACCCCCACGATCTCTCACACAACGCCGCACTCGATGTGTGCCGTTCGTGGAGGGTGTGGTGGGTCCGGGGTGAGTTATGGTGTGACCCGGGCCGCGTGTGCCCGTGCCCTGTTTTGGGCCTGGCCCATCAGGGCTCGGCACCGTGTGTGGCCCAGGCCCGGGGGCTCCTGTCGGTGTACTAGAGTAGGGGTACCCTAGTATCCCGAACTTGTGCACGGGCAATTGCAGCCCTCCGCGACAAGGCTTACCGGGTGACCGCCAAGGTCCTTCGTGGTTCCTTTGGAGCCATTCAAGAACAAAGTATTCAAGCCAAGGAGACAAGGCCCCGGCAAGAGGAGCTTGCCGGGAAGGCCACCCAAGGCACCTACAAGACAAGGCCCCGGCAAGAGGAGCTTGCCGGAAGGCCTGATGAGCGACAAGTTTCGGCGCCGACAAGACAACAACCGCAAGACGCTTGTCACGCAGCACCACCTCTTCGCATTTCCACGCTCCAAAGACATCCACTAACGTGTCGCCTCGACCTTTCCGGTAGCGTGGCGAGAGGCTGTGCAGCCAGCCGGTGCGAGGTGGCAAGCGGCCGACAAGATTGCCATCGTGGCAAGCGGTGGCGCCCGACGGTCCCTCGCTTGCCTTTGTTAGGGCGACGTGACGGGCATTTAATGCCTTTGTCCCCGCCGTCGTGGTTAGGTATGGTACATCAGACCTTTGTACAAGTAGGTGTACCAACCACTACTTTTCCATTTGTACCCTTGTCTACGTTGCCACATGTCGGAGACCCCTTGAGCATATAAAAGGAGGCCCATTCGCAACGTAGAGGGGGTCGGTCAGTTCCCCCCACGCTCAGTCTCGTTAGCAGCTCGTGTGTACTGTAGTACTCAGCGCTCCTGAGCAAGAATGCAAGACACCTCACACATGCAGCAGTAGGAGTGTTATCTCTCCGGAGAGCTCCGAAGCTGGGTAAACCTCTCGTGTGTTTCGCCTCGATCTGCTCTTCGTGCGACCTCCGCTCCCCGCCGAACCGAAAGGGGCTCGGTCCGCCGGTCCCATAGGTGTTCGTGGGCCAGATCAGCCTGCCCCGACAGTTACCTTGTGAATCAATTGTCACTTTAGCATAAGAAATTATATGTCAATATATTTTTCTGTTCTAAAGATGATCATGATGCCCTCATCTCCGTATTTTATTTTATCGACACCTCTTTCTCTAAACATGTGGACATATTTTTTGATTTCGGCTTTCGCTTGAGGACAACCGAGGTCTAAGCTTGGGGGAGTTGATACATCCATTTTGCATCATGATTTTATATTGATATTTATTGCATTATGGGCTGTTATTACCTTTTTTGGTACAATACTTATGCCTTTTATCTCTTATTTTACAAGGTTTACATGAAGAAGGGAGAATGCCGGGAGCTGGAATTCTGGACGGGAAAGGAGCAAATCCTAGAGACCTATTCTGCACAACTCCAAAAGTCCTGAAAATTTACGGAGAATTACTTTGGAATATATAAAAAATATTGGGCGAACAAAATATGAGAGGGGACCCACCAGGCAACCACAAGGGTGGGGGCACGCCCAACTCCCCTGGGCGCGCGCCCAACCCCCCTGGGCGCACCCTCCTGCCTTGTGGCCCGCCTGGCAGGCCCTCGGTGGCCAACTTCTGCTATATGATGTGTTTTGACCTGAAAAAAATCAAAAGGAAGCTTTTGGGACGAAGCGCCGCCGTCTTGAGGCGGAAACTGGGCAGAACCAATCTAGGGCTCCAGCGGAGTTGTTCTGTCGGGGAAACTACCCTCCCGGAGGGGGAAATCGAAGCCATTGTCATCACCAACGATCCTCTCATCGAGAGGGGGTCAATATCCATCAACTTCTTCACGAGCACCATCTCCTCTCAAACCTTAGTTCATCTCTCGTATCCAATCTTTGTCTCAAAACCTCAGATTGGTACTTGTGGGTTGCTAGTAGTGTTGATTACTCCTTGTAGTTGATGCTAGTTGGTTTATTCGGTGCAAGATCATATGTTCAGGTCCTTAATGATAATTAATACTCCTCTGATTATGAATATGAATATGCTTTGTGAGTAGTTACGTTTGTTCCCGAGGACATGGGAGAAGTCTTATTATAAGTAATCATGTGAATTTGGTATTCGTTCGATATTCTGATGAGGTGTATGTTGTCTTTCCTCTAGTGGTGTTATGTGAACATCGGCTACATGACACTTCACCATGATTTGGGCCTAGGGGAAGGCATTGGGAAGTAATAAGTAGATGATGGGTTGCTAGAGTGATAGAAGCTTAAACCCTAGTTTATGTGTTGCTTTGTAAGGGGCAGATTTGGATCCATATGTTTCATGCTATGGTTAGATCTATCTTAATTCTTCTTTCGTAGTTGTGGATGCTTGCAAGAGGGGTTAATCACAAGTGGGAGGCTTTTCCAAGTAAGGACAACACCCAAGCACCGGTCCACCCACATATCAAATCATCAAAGTAACGAACGCGAATCATATGAGCATGATGAAAACTAGCTTGATAGTAATTCCCATGTGTCCTCGAGAGCGCTTTGCTTTATATAAGAGTTTGTCCAGGCTTGTCCTTTGCTACAAAAAGGATTGGGCCACCTTGGTGCAATTTAGTTACACTTGTTACTTGTTACCCGTTACGAATTATCTTATCACAAAACTATCTGTTACCGATAATTCCAGTGCTTGCAGAGAATACCTTGCTGAAAACCGCTTGTCATTTCCTTCTGCTCCTCGTTGGGTTCGACACTCTTAATTATCGAAAGTACTATGATAGGTCCCCTATACTTGTGGGTCATCAGCCCAATATATTTGCTAGCCAAAAATCTGTACCAAGTAGAGATACTGCTTGTGCATCAAAAAACCTTAAAGCCAATTTCATGTCTTAAGAGTCCACTAAACCTACCTATGGATTGAATAATATCCTTCAAGTAAGTTGTCGTTGGTGCATAAGGCAATAAAAATTGCTTATAAATATGTATGATCTTTTATTGTAAGGAAAATACGCGTCGTACGAACTTGTCATGGTAAAGAAATAAAAGTGACAGACTGCATAGTAGAGGTTGCTATCACGAGAGGCAATATAACATGACATTCCTTTGTATTAAGAGTTTGTGCATCCAAAAAGAAAAAGCGCATGACAACCTCTGCTTCCCTCTGCGAAGGGCCTATCCTTTACTTTTATGTATTTACTTTTTATGCAAGAGTCAATATTGTTCTCCTCTATTCGTCCTCTATTCCTTTTATTTTTCTCTTTTGCAAGCATCATGTGGTGGGGAAAGATCTAGGCATATATATATATATACATATATATATATATATATATATATATATATATCCAGCTGGATATGAGTAATCATGAGTTATTATTGTTGACATCACCCTTGAGGTGAATAAGTTGGGAGACGAAACTATAAGCCCCTATCTTTCTATGTGTCGGGCTGAAACTTTTTGCTCCATATATATTTTGTGAGTGTTAGCAATCATAGAAGACTAAATGATGGTTGAGTATCTCGACTTGCTAAACAAAAGCTCCGACATGAGACCCTTCCTTAGAAGGTGATGAATTGCAATTTCATTGTTGACTGAGAACATAGTTTGTTAGTTTTCAAGAAAGTTTATGCCTTATACTTTGATGTTGTGATGAATTGTTACTTCTCATGAGAAGTTTTATGATAATATATTGCCGTTATGCTAATGACTATGATGCTTTCATGTCCGTATTTTAATTTTTATCAACTCATCTATTTTTAAACATGTGATCATGATTATCGATATCGGCTTTCGCTTGAGGACAAGCGAGGTTTAAGCTTGAGGGAGTTGATACGTCCATTTTGCATCATATTTTCATGTTGATATTTATAGCATTATGGAATGTTATTTCACTCTATGGTACAATTCTTATGCCTTTTCTCTCTTGTTTCCAAGAATTATATGAAGAGGGAGATTTCCGGCAACTGGAATTCAGGACCAGAAAGGGCTATATTGGAGGCAACTTTTCTGAACATCTGCAAGTGAGCTAAAAATTGACAGAGAATTATTTGGAATATATTAAAATTATTGGCAAAGGAAATACTAGAGGGGGGACCACCAGGAAGCCACAAGCATGGGGGCGGCCCCCAGAGCTTCTGGTGATCCTGGCAGGCCTCTAGGGCCCATATTATGGCATATAACCCCATTTGCCCTAGAAAAAATCAGGAGATAACTTTCGGGACGGAATGCCGCCATCTCGAGGCGGAACTTGGGCAGGAGCACTTTTGCTCTTCGGCGGAGCGATTCCGCCGGGGAAACTTCCCCCCAGGAGGGGGAAATCAAAGCCATCATCATCACCAACAACCCTCTCATCGTGGGAGTACCAATCTTTATCAAAATCCTCACCAGCACCATCTCATCTCAAAGCCTAGTTCATCTCTTGTATCCAATCTGTGTATCAAAACCTCAGATTGGTACATGTGGGTTGCTAGTAGTGTTGATTACATCTTGTAGTTGATGCTAGTTGGTTTATTTGGTGGAAGATTATATGTTCAGATCCATTAATATATTCAAAACTCCTCTGATCTTGAACATGAATATGATTTATTACTAGTTGCTTTTGTTATTGATGACATGGGAGAAGTCTTGTCATAAGTAATCATGTGAATTTGGTATTCGTTCGATTTTTTGATGATGTCTATGTTGTGATTCCCTTATCGGTGTTCTCTGAACGATGACTACATGACACTTCACCATATTTTGTCCTATGGGAATGCATTGTGGAGTGGTTATTAAATGATGGCTTGCTAGAGTGACAGAAGCTTAACCCTTGTTTATGCGCTTTTTCCGTAAGGGGCTGATTTGGACCCATATATATGTTTAATGCTATGGTTAGATTTATCTTAAATCTTCTTTCGTAGTTGCAGATGCTTGCGACATGGGTTAATCATAAGTGGGAGGCATGTTTAAGTAATGACAACACCCAAGCAACGGTCCACCCACATATCAAATTATCAAACTAGCGAACACGAACCAAACAAACATGATGAAGTGACTAGATGCAATTCTCATGTGTCCTCAAGAACGTTTTACTTACAATAAAGGAAAGTTCCGTCCTGTCCTTTTCTACAAAAAGGATGGGGCTACCTTGCTGCACCTTTATTACCATTACTATTATTTTCTCGTTACAATTAACCTTGATATCAAAGTATCTGTTACCGACAATTTCAGTGCTTGCAGAAAATACCTTGGTGAAAACCGCTTGTCATTTCCTTCTGCTCCTCGTTGGATTCGACACTCTTACTTATTAAAAGTACTAAGATTGATCCCCTATACTTGTGGGTCATAATTACATCATACTGTTTGATGTTTATGGGTTTAAACCCTTCCAGAAATTGGTGCTGCATCACCTCATCTATGAAGCACATCAGGCGGGCTGCTCCTCGGACCCGCGCTGTGACGTGTCGGTCGTCAGGCATTATCCTTGTTCGAACATATGTATTATGTTGTGTGCTACTGTTGGATCACGGGTTCCGGCAAAACCCTCAAGGTTCGAACACTGGGGTGCGCGCGAAGATTCCCCCCTACCGATCCACGTCCTAGCTTGCTAAGATCTCAAGAACGAACTCGACGAACTCACAACGTGAGGGACACAACATTTATACTGGTTCGGGCCACCTTTGTGGTGTAATACCCTACTCCAGTGTGGTGGTGGTGGATTGCCTCTTGGGCTGATGAGGAACAGTACAAAGGGAAGAACAGCCTCCTGAGGTTGAGGTGTTCTTGTGGTTGGCGAACTTGTGTGTGTGTGGATTCGATCAGCTCAGGCTTGGTCCCCCCATCCTACTGTGGTGGCTAGTCCTATTTATAGAGGCCCTGGTCCTCTCCCCAAATATTGAGCGGGAAGGGAGCCAACAACGTCGAATTTGAAAGGGGACAACTGGTACACCTTATCCTGAAAAAAGCGGCCTTCGCCTGCAAAAGGCTCTAGTGGTGACGCCGCCTTGGGCTCCATGGTGACCTCCGTCTTGCCGTCCTGCTGGTCTTGGTCTCGTTGCACTGATATGGAAACCTTTGCTGGATGCCTCAGTACTCCGCGCCCGCGCTTGCCCCCTTAGCACCAAAGAGGAAACAAGGACGCTGCACGCGCTGGCGCCCGCCTGGTCTCGATCGTCATGGCTCACGTCACGAGAACCTCGCGAGGTTTGGGCTTGATCTCTCCGCACCTCCCGAGCCTGCCTAGCAAGGCCGCTCCTGAGGAGGTCGTGCGTCGTCCGCCTCGCGAGGGTCTTGGATGCCTTGTTGATGAAGATGGGCCGTACAAGCCTGCTAGCATAGCCACGCCGTGGGCCGCAGGCAGGCAAGTCTGGGGACCCCCATTCCCAGAACGCCGACCAGCGACGGCTGCAGCTTGCCTGGGGACCGGGACCTATCAGCGTAGAGCAACAAGTCGTCGCGAGGTTGGAAAGGGGAGACCGATCCTAAACAGGACATGCCTTCACAAGTTTCCATAAGCGGGATAATATCAACAAAAGACATCACATACCCTTTACACATCCCCACGAGGTACTTCTTGATTCCTCGCAGGGAACAAAACACAAGAACCTAGGAGAATCCTATCTACACGCTCCCGCAGCCGGCGTCATCATCAACAGTGGGCCACGGGAGGCCGACGCCAACCCCATCCAGATCAGCGGCGGCGACCGGACGCTGCAGCCTTGCTCCGGGCACGGCGAGAGCTCGGGGGCACGTAGCTGTCGTCGCTCGTCTCTGGAGTCTCATAGAGCTCAGGAGAACCGCTGGACTCCCAAGAGTAGCTGCTGCTGGTGGAGTCGCGAGCAGAGCGCGCATCAACCTGGCGCTCCCCTCTGGGGCAGCACTCCAAGCGGCAGCCCTCCGCATTGAAGACCTTGAAGGACAGCATGGAAGTGCCATCATAATCGAAGTGGATCGCAAGGGCGCCCTCAGCACGGCAGACCCGCGCAACCTCACCGCAGCCGCGGGTCATGAAGATCTTGTCGGGGGAGACCGCTTCAACCTCTACTCCGGTCGCCGGAGCATCGCAGTCAGCATGATGCAACCAGAGCTCGAGGGGTCCCCTCGGCAGCATCACGTCGGAGAAGAACCGCAGGAAGCGGATCCAAGAGTCGGGGGCATCGCCGCCCATAGCACAAGCTCGCGCGACGAGTCCGCCACGTGGACTCCAGGAGCGGTGACGCGCGTTACCACGACACGTCGACCTTGGCCACGGCGCGCGCGCCGACGCTCGTCTCTCCTTCCTCATGAGCCCTCAGCTTGGGCATACAGGGGTAGCGGATACCCAGGAGGAGGCCGCTCGCACCAAGGCCTTGTCACCACCTGCATCGCCGCTGCGTCGCGGCAGTGAACCAGCCTCTTCTTCAGCGGGAGCGGCGCCGGCCCGTCGAGGGGAGTCTTTCCCTTGTCTGCAGCTGAAAATCTTCGGATGGGCGCCATTGCTAATAGCAGAGGATCGGGGAGGAAGAAGCAAACAGGATGGGGAGAAGTGGCGACGGGGGCTCTGCCCCCATCCTCATTTATATTAGGAGAAGACCAACCAGCGCCCCCACGATCACAGGTAATGATGGTTTTCCTTGCATGTCGCAGGGACTTGTCAAGTCGGGCAGTTGTCGAGGCAACGTGGGGAAGCGGAGACGCCCACGCCCAATCAACCGCCACGCGTTGACCAAGGCCGCAGGCTTTTGGGGCCCGCGGCGCTCCGCGCTTGACCTTTGGCTTCGCCTCGAAGCCAAGCCCGAGCACGCCTTGGTCCCGGGGGCTACTATCGGCGTTCTAGGAACGGGGGTCCCCAGACTTGCCTGCCTGCGGCCCACGGCATGGCTTTGCTAGCAGGCCTGTACGGCCCATCTTCATCAACAAGGCATCCAAGACCCTCGCAAGGGGCCAAGCCTCAAGAGGCGGACGACGCACGACCTCCTCAGGAGCGGCCTCGCCAGGCAGGCTTGAGAGGGGCGGAGAGATCAAGCCAAGGCAAACCTCGTGAGGTTCTCGTGATGTGAGCCATGACGATCGAGACCAGGCGGGCGCTAGCGCGCACAACGTCCTTGTTTCCTCTTTGGTGCTAAGGGAGCAAGCGCAGGCGTGGAGTACCGAGGCATCCAGCAAAGGTTTCCATATCAGTGCAACGAGACCAAGACCAGCAGGACGGGAAGACGGAGGTCTCACCATGGAGCCCAAGGCGGCGTCACCACCAGAGCCTTTTGCAGGCGAAGACCGCTTTTGTCAGGTTAAGCTGTACTACCAGGGCCTCTATAAATAGGTCTAGCCATCACAGTAGGAGGGGGGAACCAAGCCTGAGCTGATCGAATCCACACACAGACAAGTTCGCCAACCACAAGGACACCTCAACCTCAGGAGGCTGTTCTTCCCTGTGTATTGTTCATCATCAGCCCAAGAGGCAATCCACCACCACCACACTAGAGTAGGGTATTATACCACAACGGTGGCCCGAACCAGTATAAATCTTGTGTCCCTTGCGTTGTGAGTTCGTCGAGTTTGTTCTTGAGATCTTAGCAAGCTAGGTCGTGGATCAGTAGGGGGAAATCTTCACGCGCACCCCAGTGTTCAAACCTTGAGGGTTTTGCCGGAACCCGTGATCCGACATTTGGTTCGCCAGGTAGGGGTGCGCCGAAGCTTCCCTTCCATTGCTTCATCGTCTCCATGGCGGGCGACGCCGCGCGCCAGCGCCCGGCCGGGCTGCCCTCGCCACCCGCGTTGCTCAGACGGCCCCTGTCGGCGGGCCACCCCGTCGCTCTCCGTCGCCTGCCACCAACGGCGCCACCGACCCGGCAGGGAACGAGCAACAAGCATCCTCGCAGCACCCCTCGGTGTGGCGGGACGGCCGCACCACCACTCAATCGCCGACTCCCGCTGGTTCATCGTCTCACGCTTGTCGCGCTCCCACGGACGCATGGGCTGCGCTCCTCATGGCGCACGAGCTCCTGCGCTACCGCCCAGTCAACGACCTCTACGAGGACTGGCTCGACCGCATCGCCGAGCTTGTCCGCACCACAGGGGGCTCCCCTGCGCCATCCCTCTCTCTGCCTCGCCCTCCACTAGCCATGGGCGACGTGGCTCATGGAGCACCTCCAGCACCTCTGCACCAAGACGGCGCCCTGGCGCCAAGGCGCGCAACTCCACGGCGCGACCCACCGCGTCCGGCGCCCATGCTGAAGAAATAAGTTGTCAAGAAGTCCCTCGACCGCAAGAGAATGCTCCAGCACTCCTCGCACCACCGTGCTAGGATCGTCTGCTGCGGCAAGGCCCCGCGCCGCTTGCCGTAGCAGCGCACGAGCGCCAAGGACAAGATCCACCTCCAAGGTGGGCCCCGGTGACCATGGTCGGCTGCCGCGCCTTCACCCCCGAGCTGCGTAGCGTCGCCTGGCCGGGCAAGTTCAAGCCAGATCTGCCTCCTCGCTACGATGGCACCCCTGACCCCCCAGAGTTGGATGAAGAAATTGAAGTGGATGCAATCCCTTCAACCCCAACAGTTTCATCGCCTGTGCCACAGTTCACTGCTGAAGAGGCCGGCGTTGATGAAATGGAAGAAGAAGATGTGGACATTGGCTGTACCACACCCCGTGCTGAATGATGACTTTTGGGAAAGTCAGCACCCCAACTCTCCACTGTTCACACCGTTGCAACAAATTCCTCAGTCCCCAGTAACTACAGTTCAAATGGGATCTGATGAACCACACGCCACACCATCTATCCATGAAGATATTCCAGCCCCTAGTGCTGAAGAAAATGTAAATGAAGAATTGAATACCCAGGCTGCCACTGAAGAAGAAGCTGAAATTCCTCAGCCTGTGGAACCCGAGATTGCGATTCCTGAGGTGGTGATGCAATTGACTGACACTCCTCAGCCCAAGCCAAAGGATCCATTCTCAAAGAAACAAAAATTCAAGGCTGAAGACTTCTTCGGCGAGCACGTGTTCTTCATTGATTATAATCCTTATGACTCTACTCGTCTTAGAAGGAAGCGCTTCTGGACTGCCAGCCAGGCCAATTTCTATTCTTCACTGCTCTTCAACAAGGACAAAGTCTTCGACCACGAGCATATTCCTCACGTGGACATGGAATCACTGCCTTGTTTTACTCCAGTCCTCGGTGTGCTTCATGACGCAGGCCTCCTCAACTTTTGCACGAATATTTGCGATTGGAATGAAGAACTCATTCTTCAATTCTATGCAACCTCGCACATCAGACGCGATGCTGATGATATCAACTCTTGGGTGATGGACTAGATGACTGAAAACACTCACTATAAGGCACCGGCCTCTAAATTACTTCACGCCCTGCCCATCAGTCCACCCATTGAAGGAGCTCGCTGCCTATACCAAGAGCCTGAACTTACTGGTCATTATATGCAAGTGCTTATGAAGCCGCTGAAGCCCGATCAAGCCCCAAGGACCAAATTCCTCGTGAAGGAATTGCTATATGTGCCCCGAACAGTCTATCACATTCTAACAAAGACTATGAGTCCAATCAAAGGCCACGACTCGAATGATGAAGAAGTTGTTGGCATCATGAAGAATCTGCTGTTCAATATCATGCATGGCATTCCTGTCAACTATCATGATTTCTTCATGAGGACTCTGGAAAATGACGCACCTTGGATTATGAGATTCATCAGAACAAGGTCTTCACTCAACTACAAGGCTGACACTCTCAACCATTGCAGCTACTTGCCCCCCATTGAAGTCCTCAAAAGGACATTTTCCTCAAATGATGACAAGGGCAAGGCCGTTGCTGTTATAGATGAAGGCATTCATCCATTGGATGGTCAGATTCGTAAAGCTGCATCCTATTCCACCAATGATGACTCTGCCACCCGTGATTCTGCTGCTAATGCATCCAAGCCAAATCCTCAAGCCACAGCTCCCAGGGTGATGACTGACCGTGAGCTGCTTCTTAGTCTTCACCAGAAGGTGGATTGAAACCACAAATGGGTTAAGCGTCAGTTTGGTTCTATTCTTCACAACATGACTGCTACAGCAGTGAAGAAAAACCATTACTACCTCCATGAAGTCTTTGATCGCACCTGGGCTATTCTGTCACATGTATATGGTGAAGAAGATTTGAAGAAAATGGGTCTCAAGGAGGACTTTGACTGGTCTACACCTCCACCAAAGAAATACAAGAAGGTCAAGGTTCCTTCCTTTGTGGCCAGCTCCTATTCTTCATCGCGCGACACCGACGAGCATGAAGACTTGGACAACACTGCGGCAGGTCCTACAACAACAAACGACCCCAACAACGCTGGCGCTCCTTCATCAACTTGATATTCTTCAGGGGCGTTAGTCCTCATTTTCGATCCTTTTGGTCATTCGATGACAAAGGGGGAGAAATTTGAGTTAGTCTTCAAGCGGGTCTACCTATATGGGAGTTTTTTTTGCTAAGTTACAACTCTCGTTCTTCTGATGACTTTGCTGGATCGAGTTGTAAACTTAAACTCTATGGTGGTCTGATACTTTTGATGTGTTCTTCTGCATGCTTATTCCTCATATATGTTAATGCACGCATGCTGAATTACATCAGTCACCATATTTCATCATGCATTTCAAATTCTTCATATTATATGTAAAATGCGTGTATGAATTACAAGATATAGGGGGATATCTCCATGATTCTACTCTTCAAGTGTGCATTGCTTCAAAAGCAAATTCCTCACTATGCACATCTTCGGGGAGTGTTCTTCTATATCTTGCAATCAAATTCCTCAATTTCAGTATTTACACTTCATATGATTATCCCCGTTGAAAACTTAACCTATATTGTCATCAATCACCAAAAAGGGGGAGATTGTATGAGCATCTAATGCCCCTTAGTGATTTTGGTCTATTGAAGACTTATAGGTTAAGGGACTAATGTGTTTATGAGTGTACACAGGTCTATAAGTCTATGAGGACTTTGATATTTATAGAAAAAGTAGACCCCTAAAAATGAAGTTCTTCGACTGAAGACTTTGGATTTCTGAAGACTTTCTGAAGACTTTGAAAGTGAAGAAATTGGTGTGACCTTGAAGACTTGGCATTCATTCGAGGAACATGAAGCGTGAAGACTTTTGTTTTTGTAGTTTCATTTTCTCTTTCTTGAGTCATAGGAAACATGGTACTGTTAAAAGGGGTCGAGGAAATACAAAGGAAAAAATTCCAAGTGATGCTCAACTCAAAATCCTACACCTACCAATCCCTTCGAGTGAAGCCATTGGAAATCTCATACAGTTCAGTCATATTCTTCAGTGACAGAGATGAAGTTCTTCTGGTCTGTGAGGAATTTGTTCTGACTGAGGAGTTAGGAATTCGCCAGTGCGGATTGCCTACACAGTGAGGAACATGATAGCCCTGAGGAATTTGATACTCAAATTTCGGACCCTTGCTGTGCCTTGTGCCAGTTGTCCCAAAATATCTACCCACCCAACGGTCATATCATTGAAGGGCATTTATGTCTTATCATGTCGGGCTGCTACCTAGGCTATAAATAGCCGCCCCCTACAACCACTAGCTGGTTGGCTACTCCGAGAGAAACTGACACTTGTCATTTGAGAGCATCCCATCCTCCAAGGACTTTGAGAGAAAATCATCAAGTGAGGAAAACCCAAACCCAAACACCTACAACCCAAAGTGGTTGAGCCTCACTGAAGAGATTGATCCTGCGTGGATCCGATGCTTGTTACCTTCGAAGACATTGCTTCTTCCATACGGTTAGGCGTCATGGTCTAGAGCATCCATGAGGAATTGTGGATCGCCGAGTGACCGAGTTTGTGAAGGTTCAGAAGTCACCTAAAGACTTACCACGAGTGGTTGGGTGAGGTCTGTGTGACCTTAGCTCAAGGAGAATATGGTGAGGAATGTGTGGGTTCAAATACCTAGCCGCTCCAACCAGACGTACAACTGAGACAGCAGTTGGAACTGGTCTACCAAATCATTGTCTTCACCAAGCTTACTGGTTCTATTTCCTCAACTCTTTCATTTCCTCATAATTGTGTTGTGTGCTTGATCATACTGTGTTTCAAGACTTTGACTGAAGACTTTCTCAATTTCCTCAGTTCAATTTCTTCAGTCTGTTTGTCTTCATCCTACGCTATCATGTGTTTACGCTTTCTGTACTCTATGCTCGTCTTCATTTCATCATGATGACCATGCTAGTGTTCTGTTATGTTTACTTTTGAGTACTTATTCCGCTGCTAGTATTTCTTCGCTAAGGAATTTTCTCACCCGCAAATTACTTAGTGAAGAATTCATAAAAATCGCCTATTCACCCCCCTCTAGTCGATATAACGCACTTTCAGCAGCTCTACGAGCTGAGCATCGAGGCGGGCAACGGCAATGAGAAAGTCATGGCGAACTGGTTTCCCATGGCTCTCAAGGATGGCGCCCGCTCCTGGCTCCTGAACCTGCCTCCAGGCTCGATCTCCTCCTGGGACGAGATGCGCAACCACTTCATCGCCAACTTCCAGGGCACTCGCGACTGCCCCCGGCCGTGGGTGACCTGCGTCGCGTCAAGCAACAACCAGGAGAGACCCTCCAGAAGTACATCTAGCTCTTCAACAACGTTCGTCTCAAGATCCCCAAGGTGACGGACGAGGCCATCATCTCCGCGTTCTCTGATGGCGTCCGTGACGTCAAGATGAAGGAGGAGCTCGCCATTCATGAGGAGTTGTGCACGTCTCTGGAGTTGTTCAACCTGGCGACCAAGTGCGCCAGAGCTGAGGAGGGGCGCCTTTCCCTCCTCGAGCTCCCAGCTGCGGACCCGGAGGAGAAGAAATCCAAGGACAAGGACGTGAAGCGCAAGGGAGCAGCCGTGCTCACGGCGGAACCGGACACCAAGCACGGCAGAGACTAGCCTAAGTCATCCAAGAGCAGCCGACCGTTCTACGCCTTCCATAACCTGCATACCCACAACACCAGCGACTGTCAAGAGCTCAGAGCCATTCACGAAGGATGCTTGATCGGCCGCCCAGCGCAGCGACCGGGCTACTGACGAGGAGGAGGACGTGGTGGCGGACGCCGACGATCAGGCTCAAGGCCAGATCGGGCGCGGCCGGCCTCGTGAGGACCGCTGGCAGGATCAGCCTCGCGAGGGCGCCTAGAGGGACCAGCCTCGTGAGGATCATCCTCAGGGCAATGCCGGTCTTCCCCCACTACCGTCACCTCCAAGAAGGAATGACAACCACCATCAAGACGAGGGGGTTGGGGGCTTCTAGGAGCCGTGTGCTATTGCCTGCATCTTGGGCGGAGCTCAGGCCCCAGCCTCGCAGCGTATCTTCAAACAGTTTGCTTGTGAAGTGAATGGAGTCCTCCCCAAGCTCGAGGCCACACGCCCGCTCAGATGGTCCCAGTGCCCCATCATGTTCAATTCGGCAGATCAGCTCAAGTGCGCAGCTACCGCATGCGCCCTCCCGATGCTTTGCTCCTCGGTCATCAGCAATGTGCAACTCGCCAAGACCCTCATCGACGGTGGCGCAGGGCTCAACGTCCTGTCCGTCGACACGTTCGACAACCTCCAAGTGCCATATGACCAGCTTCAGCCTACCAAGCCTTTCTCAGGAGTGACCAATGGCTCCACAACCCCGATCGGGCAGGTCCGCCTTCCTGTCACCTTCGGAGAACGCAAAAACTACCGCATCGAACTCATCGACTTCGACGTCGTGCACATCCGCCTGTCGTACAATGCAATCCTTGGGTATCCAGCCCTGGAAAAGTTCATGGCGGTGACCCATCACGGCTACAATGTCCTCAAGATGTCGGGAAGCGGCGGAATCATCACAGTCGCGTGCGAAGAAAGAGATGCGGTGTGCTCCCTTGAGCGTGCCTTCCAAGCTGCAGCAATCGACGACCCCGATAGCAAGGGCGAGCACCCTCCTGAGGCCACCCCAAGAAGAAGAAGCAGCTACACCATGCAGGGCCTCAGGCAAGCGGCGCCTCGTCAGGATCGGCGTCCGCGCCTGGGGCGCCTCCCTCCATCACATAGGAAAGCGCGCCCGGCGCCCCTCTCGGGCAGGGCTCGGGGGCTCTCTTCTGGAGGGCCTCAGACTTCGCCAACATCATGAGGGAGGCGCTTGGGCACCACTTGGGGGCGTGCTTCACGACACGTTTCCCTCAGGAGGACACAGGGCAAGGAGTGCCCACCGTTCAGGAGTTCATCACCAAGACCACTCAGGAACTGCAAGACGCAAGGGCCATGCGCGGCGGCCGCCGCTCACCAGGCGCAGCTCCCCATCCAGGCGAGGATGCCGGGCTACGCGTCTGCATCGATGTCCCAGGGCTCAATAGGGCCGCCTCTCAGGAGCTCTTCTGGCCTTCGCGCGTGGGACGCTGCGAGGGCCCACCTCACAGCTACGTTCGCATGCCTTTTGGCCTGCCGAGCGTGGTGACCGCCTATCAGCGGAACATGCGGAGCATCCTGGCGGCTCAGGAGGCCACACACCACGCTGTGCTGACGGAGATGGAGACGGGCCTCAAGGAACCACCTGGACCGCCAGAGCCTCCCGAGGCTCAGGGCCTCGGTGGCTCATGAGGAGCAACCCCTTTGCCGCGTACCTTCAGCTGCCCCAACTCTCCTTCATCAACAGAACCAGGTGACATTTTCCAAGTTCATTTAGCTGGGAGCGCCCCCAGGGCTGCATCATTCCTAGGCCGCGTGGGTCCGTTCCTGTGGCATCTATCCCTTTTATGTCTTTAGCTTACCTTGTTGGGGGCGCCCCTCGGGCTGCATCATCCCCAAGCCGCTCGGACCTGACCCAGTGGCGTGTATCTCCCTTGCAGTTACTTAAGCCTGTTGCTTCCATGCTTAATCTACCTATGACTATTACCTGCTTGATCGTCACCCACCACGGGGGCTACTCGCGCTGGCACGACGCTTGTGCATGGGCATGTCCCTGCAACATCAACAAACCTGAGCGGCTGAGCTCTGGCTCGCGACACGCCCCGCGCGCGTCACCTTACCAGGCCCTCGGTGCGTTCGTCTCCTCGCGAAGCAGCCGGCGGCGGACTGGCAACCATAATGGCAAACTGTGTTTCTCCTTGTGCTAGCTCGTAGGAATCTCATGAGAATGACAGCAGGCAGCACCGCGAGCTCCCTCTCCTTCCATGCAATCTGCTTGCGCGTTAAAAGGGGGGTGTCGGTGTCAAAACCGGCGGATCTCCGGTAGGGGGTCCCGAACTGTGCGTCTAGGCGGATGGTAACAGGAGACAAGGGACACGATGTTTTTACCCAGGTTAGGGCCCTCTCGATGGAGGTAAAACCCTACTCCTGCTTGATTAATATTGATGATATGGGTAGTACAAGAGTGGATCTACCACGAGATCAGAGAGGCTAAACCCTAGAAGCTAGCCTATGGTATGATTGTTGTTCGCCCTCTCGGACTAAAACCCTCCGGTTTATATAGACACCGGGTAGGGTTAGGGTTACACAGAGTCGGTTACAATGGTAGGAGATCTACATATCCGTATCGCCAAGCTTGCCTTCCACGCCAAGGAAAGTCCCATCCGGACACGGGACGAAGTCTTCAATCTTGTATCTTCATAGTCCAGGAGTCCGGCCAACTGTGATAGTTCGGCTATCCATACACCCCCTAATCCAGGACTCCCTCAGTAGCCCCTGAACCAGGCTTCAATGATGACGAATCCGGCGCGCACATTGTCTTCGGCATTGCAAGGCGGGTTCCTCCTCCGAATACTTCATAGAAGATTTTGAACACAAGGATAGTGTCCGGCTCTGCAAAACAAGTTCCACATACCACCGTAGAGAGAATAACCTTTGCACAGATCTGTGGCGTATTCCAGGGCGTGACATCACACCACGCCCAGGCCTTTATCTGAATCGTTTTCACTGTTCCACCTCGGTAGCGTTTAGCGAGGCGGTTTCCTTGTACGCGTCTTATCAGAGCGGAGATCGTGCCCCCTTATTCCGGGATTCCCATCAATACGGACGTGGGTAACCCAACCGCGCCATTGATTATGGCGCTTGGGAGATAAGCGAGTTTTACCAGGCTGGCGGGGGACGCATAGCTTCGTCCGTCCATATAAGGGGATAAGGATCCACCTTTTCACCTACGCCTTCTTCCTCCTTTGCTCATCCATTTCCGTGCACTCGAGCTCCAGCGCCCAAGTCCGCACATCCCTCCTCAACCTCCTCCAGCCATGTCCAGAGCGGGAGGCAAGTGGATGGTCTCCTCCGTCACGGAGGGACAAGTCAAAAAAGCTGCGGAAGGCGGATACTTGTCCTGCGACATCGCCAGACGGGCTCCCCGACGAGGCAGCTCATTCCCACCCCAGGCCCCATGAGAGGGTGGTGTTCCTCACTCACTTCCTTCGCGGACTAGGTTTTCCACTTCACCCATTTGTCCAGGGGCTCATGTTCTACTACGGCTGGACTTCCACGATCTGGCCCCAATTTCATCCTCAACATCTCGGCGTTCATCGTCGTGTGCGAATCCTTCCTTTGCATCCAGCCCCACTTGACTTATGGTGAAGACCTTCAATGTCAAGCGAAGGTAGTGGGCGGCCGCCAAGCCGGAGTCGCGGAGGTGCCATGGTTGGCAAGATGGCCAAAGTCCTATGGCTCGAGGGCTCCTTTGTGGAGACCATAAAGGGGTGGCAATCGGGGTGGTTCTACATCACCGAGCAGCGTGACTCTCAATGGGCGGCGGCCCCAATTCGATCCGACTTCCCCACACGACTCACATCATGGAAAGAGACGGGCCTGACGTGGGGTGATTCGGAAGAGCTGTCCGGACTCCAAACCTGCGTCCGAACCCTGGTGGACAAGAATCTCAGGCTTGTCAATGTATTCCAGGTTATGCTCATCCGCCGGATCCTCCCATGCCAACAACGGGCCTTCATATTGTGGGTGTTCGATCCGCACAACACCAAACTACGAAAAGGCTCTTCGACACTACGTGCGAAGATGCACGGAAGGTGCCTTTATTCAAAGGGTCTTTGAGGCTCCCACATCTGCTCTTGAAGATCGCGGATTCAGCTCGCAGCCAAGCTACCGAGGAAAGCTATTTTGCCCTTTACGGGACTCTTGTTTTTCATAGTTTGACTCTATGTGGGATCTAAACTCCCTTACCTTTGACAGGACTGGCGTAACACGTCCGGGCAGGTTAACTATCCGGCTCCCTTGCTAGAAGACCCAGCGAACGCCCGCTTGACGAGGCTGCTGGCTCCGACACCTCACGTGGTGTCGGAGAAGAAGGCCAAGAAGAAGGCCACGGGGACTCGAAGGAGCGCCCGACGCCAGGTGTTTTCGGACTCATCGTCCGACGACTCTCCCCCAGCGGGGGGAGAGAAGAAAAGGAAGGCCGCCCCGACTGGGGAGGACGGAGGGTCCAAGAAAGGAAGGACCCTTCCTCCGGACTTCTCCACCAATGCCGACAACGATGAGGAGGAGTGGCCACCAAGGGCCAAGCCCCTGGCGAGATCGTAAGTGTCCGGAGTCCGGAATAGCTCATGACTTTTTATTTGTCGCATAGTGTCTTCTAACGCCGAATATAATCATGTAGCCCGCCCAAGGACGAGCTCGCCGCTTCGTCGAGCGGCTCCCTGGATTCGTCGGATGTGAATAGCACTTCAGTTCCGACCGCCTCCTCTCCTCGTGGCCTTGAGCGACACCGCGGTGGAGTCCCAAAAGGGGCCCAGCCAGGAGGAGGTGGTCCTGGAGGCGCCGCAAGGCGACCTCCCGGACTTTGGGCGCAAAGGGGGCGAGACTCCCGAGGGCTCTAAGTCCGGCCCTGTGCCGGACTCCATACCGGAACCAGTGGTTCCGAAGTCCGGCAAGCGGACCCTTCGTAAGAAGGGCAAGACTGCGAAGCCGGTGACCTCCATCCATCCGGAGGCACCGGATAGCTTGCTGGAGGCGCTTAACGGCGCCTCCATCGACGAGGAGCACCACACTGTTATGAGTTTTGTGACCCAGAAATTTCAGTCCGCCAAGAGCGGGCTGACTGAAGCCTGCATCAGCCTTCTAATAGGCTTTGAGGTAAGTTTAGAATATGTAAAAATATTACCGCATAGACAGTAGCCCCTGATGCTTAGGTCGGTGTTCGGAAAGAAAAACCGGACTGAGGATCTACAAAGATATCTGAGGAGTCTAACATAAGTATGTCAATATGGGAATGCAGGCTGCTTGACCTCTGCCCACCTTGGCGGAGGTCAATGCATTAAAGCAGAGCCTCGGCGGTCCGAGAACGAGCTCGGCCTTGCCAAGAAGCAATGGAGGACAAGGAAGGTAAGTAATACCTTATTAAAGTAATTCCTTATAGAAAGGATTTGGTTGCAAAAATGACAGGACTAACGTGGGTATTGTAGGGGCCACGAGCGAGGTGGCGACCACGAAGGCGGTGTCCACGGCCGAAAGCAAAGCGGCGGAGCGCACCGAGCGAGAGAAGCAGGAGGCGCGGGTGGCGAAGGTGCGGCAAGAGCTCCGGGCTCGTGGAAAAACACGAGAGTTTGGAGCGTGACTCGAACTTCGAGAGTCCGAGCTCGCCTCGGCTCTTGAGAGTGCCAAAGCCGCTAAGGCCGAAGCCCAAAAAGCCCTCCAGAAATTGAATCATTAAAGAAGATAGCGGCGGTAAGGCATTCTTTATGCAAAGCAAGCATGTGAAAGTGAATTATCTATTACTTACCCGAATCCGGAGCTCTCCACGAGCATTCGCAGATCTGCCCCGTAGTGTGTCTGATGCTGCCGCTTTCTACCACGCCAAGGAGGGGAGCTCGACGAAAAATGTGTTCTGGTCTCAGTATGCTGAGGCCGGACATCCGGTGCCCCTGAGCGACCAGCTGAAGCAGCTGGTCGACCTCCACAAGGTCGCCGAACAGGCCATGAAGGGCCTCATAATTCGGCTGTGGCCATTGGAAACCATGCCTGGGAGCTACTTCGGGCTAGTCTTGGTAATTTGGTGGGCCTTTGTCCATGGATCAAAGTCATCAAGTGCTCCGTCTGCATTGAAGGTGCCTGTCGGGCCTTGCCCGTGCTAAAGTGCACTTTGGGGCAAGCTGGATGCTGAGAAGCTTGTGACGGACGGGCCACCGAAGGGCAAGGAGCATCGCAAGCCCGAAATGTACTATGAGAGCGTCCTGAAGGGTGCCTGCCTTATAGCGGGTGAATGCTCCAAAGATGTAATTTTTGAATAGACTCGCATTTTTTATCCTGTACGCTGAAAATTTGTTCATATGCGCTAAGCAACGCTTGTGAATTTAAAATATTACCTTCTGTGCGGCCGTTTATCAAATTTGACAGATGGCAAGTCGTTGGCTTCAGCCCCCATGCCACGAGTGCTGGGGTGTTCGGGATAAACTTGAGCACTCTTGTTCCCATTCTTGGGGTCCTTCGAGGGAGGCGCTCAACGCAACGAACAAGGCAACCGGACTATAGCGCTTGAACACTCTCACTTAGCCATAGAATTCTATAATTTTAAATTTCGGCGAAGCCCCTAGTATTTGGAAGACCGAGTTCGGGGCGTTATCCACGCCTTGGCCGGATAGTGCCGACTCCTTGCTCTAAGCGACATAAGTCTTTAGGGACCCGAAAAAAACTCTCGAACAGTGACCGGCTCTCGCCCTATCATGACGGTCAGTTTTAGCTTTCTCCACTGAGGTGCTCAACCCAGCTCAGCAGGGCACAATCACAGTTGTTCTCCCAGCGCTACCTTAGCCGATATAACGGAACGTAAGGTACCAAAACATGGGAGCCAGGCAAACCCAACTATTGACCCAAGACATGATTCGGAGCCGATGCATATAATGCTATAAGTTCGGGGTGCCGCACTTGTGAAAGTGTTCGGACTTATCACACCATATTTTTGGGGTACTTAAGCCCCTGGTGTAATCGCCGTACCAAAGTGTACGGGTGCAACGTGTCATGAATGAACATATATATAGATAAAAAAAGGAGTGCAATAATAGGCAAAAGCTATGTATTGTTTATTCGAAAAGTAATGCGCAATGAAAGCGAGCGATACAAATAGTGCGATAAGCAAGGGATGGGACTGTTTAACATGTCCCCGTCCAGGGGTAAGTTGCGGGATGGTATGTAAAACAGGTATAATGCTCGCAGTAGAGACCATCTGGACACTTGACGTAGCTTTCTGCTTCCCTGGCTGTTGCATCATGAGTTCGGCAATTCTAGAGCCGGACAGGGCTTCTGAAAAACGGAGTCCTGAAAGTAAGAGAAAAGAAGAAAGAAAAAGAATGACACAATCGGGAGCCCACAGTGCGGTTGAGCTGCATTGCAGGCGTGCCGTGGTCGTGCCCTCCCTTATGCCCATGGTATCTCCACAGCGTAGTTATGTACGCCGTAGTAATCGGCTTCACAATTTCGCGAGGGCTGGGGTTGGGGCGGATTGCTCTGGCGATGCTTTCCGGATCGTGCAAAGCGGTCTTGTTGTAGGTTACTCGGCGCGCTTGACGGTGTCCGGAAGTTTAATAGCCGGACTCGAGAATTGCTATGAGAGGCTGCTTTGCACCTCCGCCCGCGAGGGTCAGCCGTGTGCTCCTCCGTTCGGAGAAGGCGTTCGGTGTTTCCATTGACCATGATTACTCCTCGGGGCCTGGCATCTTGAGCTTGAGGTACGTGGTGCGGCACCGCATTGAACTTTACCGTCACGGTTCGTCCAAGCGATCGCGTGATAGCATTGCGAACAGGACTATGTCAAAGATTAACTCTTCCTTTCGGAAGTTATCCGGGATCCGAAGACCACTTGAGTGTAACCGAGCCTGTACAATTGGCCTCTACACCTGGTATGACGCCTTTAAAGGTCGTCTTTGTGGGTTTAATCCTTGAGGGTCTATGCCCATTTTGCGCCTTGTATCACGATAGAGCAGGTTCAGGCTGCTACCGCCGTCCATCGGGACTCTAGTGAGGTGGAATCGCATCGATGATTGGGTCAAGAACCAATGCGGCGAATCCACCGTGGCGGATGCTAGTGGGGTGGTCCCTTGATCAAAGGTGATCGGGCGGGAGGACCATGGGTTGAACTTGGGGTGACTGGCTCCATCGCATATCGTCCCTTAGTGCACGCTTCCCTCCCTTTTGGGTATGTGGGTTGCGTATATCATGTTCACCGTCCGCACTTGTGGGGGAAGCCCTTCGTCCTCTATTGTTCGTGGCGGGGCTCCTCCTCGTCATCGCTATGCAGCCCTTGTCATTGAGTTTGGCATTTAACTTGTCTCACTTTGTTTGAAGACCCAACAATCCCTGTTGGTGTGGTTGGCTGGTTTTTCGGGGTGCCATGTATTTGGCACGAGCGATCGAGTATTCGGTCCAGATTGGGCCGGGCCTGAGTATTTCTTTTGAACAGCTTTTCCGCTGACCGGGTTTAGAACCTCTGAATCCGGCATTGGCTACCGTATCTTGACATTATCGCTGTTAATGCGGGCGCTTGTGCTTGTTGCTACGCCGACCTGCCATTGCTGTCCTTGGTATCCGAACTACCGGTGTTTTTGGTCAAGTTATTCTGACGAGCTAACTAGCCAGCTGTCCTCTCCAGCAAAAGCGGGTCATGAGCGTTAATGAGGGCTGCCATGGATTTCAGCTTTTCCTGTCCTAGGTGCCGGGCAAGCCACTCATCGCGGATGTTATGTTTGAAGGCTGCAAGGGCCTCTACATCCGGACAGTCAACGATTTGATTTTTCTTGGTTAGGAACCGTGTCCAGAATTGTCGGCGATTCTTACGGCTGCTGAATTATGTGGCTGAGGTCATCGGCGTCTGGTGGTCGCACATATGTGCCTGGAAGTTATCAAGGAATGCGGCTTCCGTGTCCTCCCAACAGCCAATTGATTACTGCTTAATTTGTTAAGCCAATGCCGAGCTGGTCCTTTAAGCTTGAGTGGGAGGTATTTGATGGCGTGTAGATCATCACCGCGGGCCATGTGGATACGGAGGAGGTAGTCCTTGATCCAAACCGCAGGATCTGTTGTTCCATCGTATGATTCGATGTTTACGGGTTTGAAACCCTCGTGGATTTGATGATCCATCACTTGCCGCGTGAAGCATAGTGGGTGTGTGGCGCCTCTGTATTGGGCTATATCACGACGCAGCTCAAATGAGCTTTGTCTACTGTGTTCGGCCCGGCCGGAATTGCTGTATCCGGTGTGACGATTATCGTCGCGTGTTGTGGGGCGCCCACGCGATCCGAAGATCGATCTTGTTTGCCTTGCCTTGTCCTCCAATATGTCTTGCAGGTCTGGCGCGTTTCCCCATGCCTTGGTACTTTTCGAGCGGCAAAGGTGCGGCTTGAATGGAGGGTCTAGAGGCCTCTCTGTCGCGACCACGGGGTGGCGGTCGGCGCATCATCTTGTTGGTGATGTAGGTTTGGGTGTTGCTTCCTCTAATTGGGGTAGCAGCCTGCGTTTTGGGTATCTCTTGGAGGGGCGTTCGAGTTCGTACTCTTGGCTGCAAGGACTTGATCCATTTGTCACTAGCAAGTCTTGGTCAGCTCTAGGCTCTTTGCTGCTTTTTCTTGAGGCTGCTTGCCGTGGCCATAAGCCCTGCGTTTGAAACGCCTCTGTTGGCGGGATCCTCGAGCACGACAAATTCGTCGTAAATCGTCGAGGCTTGCCTCATCTTTGGAGGGAGGCATATAATTATCGTCCTCCACCTCCACTGTCGCCGCTCTATCATGAGGGCTGGCATCTCCCTCCTCTGTCTTTGAATCTCTTTGGAGGGGGTTGTCTTCGGCACTGTCCGGGGTGTTATTATCTCCCGTGCCGGAGTCACCGTTTTTGCTGTGGCGGGATTTAGAGCGGCGCCGCTGACGCCGACGCTTGGGCTGTTTCTTGAAGGTGTTATCCTCCGCTGTTCCATCGCCGTTCCCATCTTTTGGGATGTCCACCATGTATATGTCGTATGACGAGGTGGCCTTCCAGTGCCACAGAGGCGCTGGTTCTTGGTCGTCTCCGGCATAAATCGTCCATACCGTCGATGTCTTTGGAGTCGAAGTCGAGCATGTCGGTTAAATCATTGACAGTATCTACAAAGTGGGTGGTGGGTGGGCGTTGAATTTCTTCGTCGTCCGCATCCCAACCTTCCTGACCGTAGTCCGTCCAGGGCTCTCCTGATAAAGAGAGAGACTTTAGTGAATCCAGGATGTCGCCAAAGGGTGAGTCTTTGAAAGATGTCCGGCAATGAACTCCATGACGGCGACCAATCGGATTCGATTGGCGGTAGCGCGAAGGTTGAGTCCGTAGAGGAGTCCGGCACCTTGGAGTCACGGGATTCGCAAAGGAGGGATGGTGTTCGCTCAATCGCCGTAGAGATCATAGCCCCGAGGTGGTGTCCAGCCACTCGTCCTCGATCGGCAATTCGGCTCAAAACTAAGGGTCGGGCCGGACGCTAATGCGACCTCGAGGCACCGTTGACTGCGAGCTAGATCGTGCCCATCGAGACAAAGGCGGCACGCTTGGTAGCCCGAATCCGTCGAAGATCAAGTCTCCGCGGATGTCGGCCGTGTAGTTCAAACTCCCAAATCGACTGACGGCGGCGGCGTAACTTCGATCTGCTCCAGATGGCCAAGTGAATTGGCCCGCAGTGCAAACCCACCGAATACGAAGATCTATCCGGGGAGAAAAGTCTCACCCTGGACCGCGTCGTTGTTGATGATCGAAGGAGCCATCCGGCCTAAGGATGACGACACAGAGGAACTCTCAATGAAAGCACCAATGTCGGTGTCAAAACCGGCGGATCTCGGGTAGGGGTCCCGAACTGTGCGTCTAGGCGGATGGTAACAGGAGACAAGGGACACGATGTTTTTACCCAGGTTCGGGCCCTCTCGATGGAGGTAAAACCCTACTCACCTTGATTAATATTGATGATATGGGTAGTACAAGAGTGGACCTACCAAGAGATCAGAGAGGCTAAAACCTAGAAGCTAGCCTATGGTATGATTGTTGTTCGTCCTACGGACTAAAACCCTCCGGTTTATATCGACACCGGGTAGGGTTAGGGTTACACAGAGTTGGTTACAATGGTAGGAGATCTACATATCCGTATCGCCAAGCTTGCCTTCCACGCCAAGGAAAGTCCCATCCGGACACGGGACGAAGTCTTCAATCTTGTATCTTCATAGTCCAGGAGTCCTGCCAACGGTGATAGTTCGGCTATCCAGACACCCCCTAATCCAGGACTCCCTCAGGGGGCTCATGAGCATCGCGACTCAGGAGCTCCTACTGGCTCTCCAGCCCTCACCCCCTGGCCTTGACCACGGCATGCGACCTGGCATACCCGCAGCGGCTGAGCTCGCTCGAGGGCCGGGACCTGAGGACGTAGAGCACGAAGGAGAGCGTGGAGAAGAGGGGGCAGCTCGCATGGACCTGGCCTAGCTACGCATTAACGCGGCGCATCGCAAGGAATCGAACCAGACCGCCAAGATAAGTCTTGCACTCAGATGGGCTAATCGTTGGAGCCTAGGGGTCATGCTTGCGGCAGCCCTATTGCGGCAACGTCGCCTCCCTTTCTTACCTTACCATGGCTACTTGAGCACTAAAGGGGACCCGCTGAGCATTGCGCCTCAGGAGATCTTACTGGACCTCGGGCCGCTCACCTCCTGGCCTTGACCACGGCACGCTACCTGGCATACCAGCGACGGCTGCAGCTTGCCTGGGGACCGGGACTTGTCAGCGTAGAGCACCAAGCCGTCACGAGGTTGGAAAGGGGAGACCGAGCCTAAACAAGACATGCGCTCACAAGTTTCCATAATCGGGATAATATCAACAAAAGACATCACAAACCCTTTACACGCCCCCACGGGGTACTTCTTGATTCCTCGCAGGGAACAAAATACGAGAACCTAGGAGAATCCTATCTACACGCTCCCGCGGCCGATGCCATCATCAATAGTGGGCCACGGGAGGCTGGCGCCAACCCCATCCAGGTCAGCGACGACGGCGGCCGAACGCTGCAGCCTTGCTCCGGGCAGGGCGAGAGCTGGGGGCACGTAGTTGTCGTCGCTCGTCTCCGGAGTCTCATAGAGCTTAGGAGAACCGCTGGACTCCCAAGAGTCGCTACTATTGGTGGAGCCGCGAGCAGAGCGCGCATCAACCTCGCGCTCCCCTCCGGGGCAGCACTCCAGGCGGCGGCCCTCCGCATTGAAGACCTTGAAGGACAATGTGGAAGCGCCGTCATAATCAAAGTGGATCGCGAGGGCGCCCTCAGCACGGCAGACCCGCGCGACCTCACCCCAGCTGCGGGTCATGAAGATCTTGCCGGGGGAGACCGCTTCAACCTCTGCTCCGGTCACCGAAGCATCGCAGTCAGCATGCTGCAACCAGAGCTTGAGGGGTCCCCTCGGCGGCATCACGTCGGAGAAGAACCGTGGGAAGCGGATCCAAGAGCTCGCGGGCATCGCTGCCCATAGCACAAGCTCACGCGAGGAGTCCGCCGCGTGGACTCCAGGAGCGGCGACGCGCGTTACCGCGGCACGTCGACCTTGGCCACGGCGCGCGCGCCGACGCTCGTCGCTCCTTCCTCCTGAGCCCCGGGCTTGGGCATACAGGGGTAGCGGATTTCCAGGAGGAGGCCACTCGCACCAAGGCCTCGTCACCACCTGCATCGCCGCTGCGTCGTGGCGGTGAACCATCCTCTTCTTCGGCGGGAGCGGCGCCGGCCCGTCGAGGGGAGTCTTCCCTTCTCTGCAGCTGAAAATCTTCGGATTGGCGCCATTGCTACTAGCATAGGATCGGGGAGGAAGAAGCAAACAGGATGGGGAGAAGTGGCGACGGGGGCTCTGCCCCCCTCATCATTTATAGCAGGAGAAGACCAACCAGCGCCCCCACAATCATAGGTAATGATGGTTTTCCTTGCATATCGCAGTGACTTGTCAAGTCGGGCAGTTGCCGAGGCAGCATGGGGAAGCGGAGACGCCCACGCCCAATCAACCGCCACGCGTCGACCAAGGCCGCGGAGCTTTGGGGCCATGGCGCTCCACGCTTGACCTTTGGCTTCACCTCGAAGCCAAGCCCGCCGCCTTGGGCCCGGGGCTCTTGTCGGCGTTCAGGGAACGGGGTCCCTAGACTTGCCGACTGCGGCCTGGCGTGGCTTTGCTAGCGAGCATGTATGGCCCATCTTCATCAACAAGGCATCCAAGACCCTGCAAGAGGCCAAGCCTCGGGGAGGCGGACGACCTGCGACCTCCTCGAAGCGGCCTCGCCGAGTGTGCTCGCGAAGGGCGGAGAGATCAAGGCAAGGCAAACCTCGCGAGGTTCTCGTGACGTGAGCCATGACTATCGAGACCAGGTGATACGTCCATTTTGCATCATGCTTTTATATCGATATTTATTACATTATGGGCTGTTATTACACGTTATGTCACAATACTTATGCCTATTCTCTCTTATTTTACAAGGTTTACATAAGGAGGGAGAATGCCGGCAGCTGGAATTCTGGGCTGGAAAAGGAGCAAATATTAGAGACCTATTACGCACAACCCCAAAAGTCCTGAAACTCCAACAAAGTCATTTTGGAAATAATAAAAAATATTGAGCGGAAGAAGTTTACGGAGGGGACCCACCTGGCCACGAGGGTGGGCGCGCCCTACCCCAGTGGCGCCCCCTGCCTCGTGGGCCTCCCTGGCTCTCCGATGGCCATCTTACGCTATATGAGGTCTTTCGTCGAGAAAAAATCATAAGCAACCTTTCGACGAGACTCCGCCGCCACGAGGCGGAACCTTGGCGGAGCCAATCTAGGGCTCCGGCAGAGCTGTTCTGCCGGGGACACTTCCCTCCGGGAGAGGGAAATCATCGCCATCGTCATCACCAACGCTCCTCTCATCGGGAGAGGGCAATCTCCATCAACATCTTCACCAGCACCATCTCCTCTCAAAACCCTAGTTCATCTCTTGTATCCAATTCTTGTCTCCAAGTCCGGGATTGGTACTAGTAGGTTGCTAGTAGTGTTGATTACTCCTTGTAGTTGATGCTAGTTGGTTTATTTGGTGGAAGATCATATGTTCAGATCCTTTATGCATATTAATACCCCTCTGATTATGAACATGAATATGCTTGGGAGTAGTTACGTTTGTTCCTGAGGACATGGGAGAAATCTTGCTATTAGTAGTCATGTGAATTTGGTATTAGATTCGATATTACGATGAGATGTATGTTGTCTAGCCTCTAGTGGTGTTATGTGAACGTCGACTACATAACACTTCACCATTATTTGGGCCTAGAGGAAGGCATTGGGAAGTAATAAGTAGATGATGGTTGCTAGAGTGATAGAAGCTTAAACCCTAGTTTATGCGTTGCTTACGTAAGGGCTGATTTGGATCCATATGTTTCATGCTATGGTTAGGTTTACCTTAATACTTTTGTTGTAGTTGCGGATGCTTGCAATAGAGGTTAATCATAAGTGGGATGCTTGTTCAAGTAAGAAAAGCACCCAAGCACCGGTCCACCCACATATCAAATTATCAAAGTACCGAACGCGAATCATATGAACGTGATGAAAACTAGCTTGACAATATTCCCATGTGTCCTCGGGAACGCTTTTCCTTATATATGAGTTTGTCCAGGCTTGTCCTTTGCTACAAAAAGGATTGGGCCATCTTGCTGCACTTTATTTACTTTTGTTACTTGTTGCTCGTTACAAATTATCTTATCACAAAACTATGCATTACCACTTATTTCAAGATTTTTGCACGAATACCGTCTTTGAAAACCGCTTATCATTTCCTTCTGCTCATCGTTGGGTTCGACACTCTTACTTATCGGAAGGACTACGATAGATCCCTATACTTGTGGGTCATCAAGACTCTTTTCTGGCGCCGTTGCCGGGGAGTGAAGCGGCTTTGGTAGGTGGAATTTGGTAAGGAAAAATTTATATAGTGTGCTGAAATTTACTGTCAGTTGTTACTATGGAAAGTAATCCTCTGAGGGGCTTGTTCGGGGTATCTTCACCCGACCAGAGAAACAAGAGTTGCTCCTCAACCTACTGAACCTACTGAAAATGAAAATGTTCCCTTTGAAGTTCCTTCAAGATGTTAGAAAAACTGCTAGATAATCCTTTTACGTGAGATGGAACAAAGCATCCTGATGAACATCTACTCTATGTGGATGAAGTTTGTGGATTATTTAAGCTTGCAGGTATACCTGATGATGTTGTTAGGAAGAAGGTCTTCCCTTTATCTTTGAAGGGAGATGCATCGACATGGTATAGCCTATGTGATGATACGGGATCATGGAACTATAAACGAATGAAGTTGGAATTTCATCAAAAGTATTATCCTATGCATCTTGTTCATCGTGATCGCAATTATATATATAATTTTTGGCCTCGCGAAGGAGAAAACATCGCTCAAGCTTGGGGAGGCTTAAATCAATGTTATATTCATGCCCCAATCATGAGCTCCCAAGAGAAATAATTCTTCAAAAATTTTATGCTCGGCTTTCTCATAATAATCAATCCATGCTCGATACTTCTTGTCTTTGGCTCTTTTATGATGAAGACTACTGAATTCAAATGGAATTTATTGGATAGAATTAAACACAACTCTGAAGATTGGGATCTCGGCGAAGGTAAGGAGTCAGGTATGACACCTAAGTTTGATTGTGTTAAATCTTTTATGGATACCGATGTTTTCCGTAAATTTAGCACTAAATATGGACTTGACTCTGAGATAGTAGCTTCTTTATGTGAATCTTTTGCTACTTATGTTGATCTCCCCAAGGAGAAGTGGTTTAAATATCATCCTCCCATAGAAGTAAAAGTAGCTGCACCTACTAAAGTTGAAGAAAAGATTGTCACTTATAATGATCCTGTTGTTCCTACTTCTTATGTTGAGAAACCACCGTTCCCTGTTAGAATAAAGGATCATGCTAAAGCTTCAACTGTGGTTCGTAAAAGCAATATTAGAACTTATACACCTCCTGAGCAAATTAAAGTTGAACCTAATATTGCTATTGTTAAAGATCACTTAGCTGATAATATTGGCGGGCATGTTATTCATTTTTGCGGTGAAACCGCTAGAATTGCCAAACCTTGTGCTAAAGATAAACATAGACCTGTGGTAGGCGTGCCTGTTATTTTTGTTAAAATAGGAGATCACTGTTATCATGGCTTATGTGATATGGGTGCCAGTGCTAGTGTTATACCTCATACTTTATACGAAGAAAATTAAGCATGAAATTGCACCTGCTGAGTTAGAAGGTATTGATGTTACAATTAAACTTGCCAATAGATATACTATATCAGCAATGGGAATTGTTAGAGATGTTGAAGTCTTGTGTGGGAAAACTAAATATCCTGCTGATTTTCTTGTTCTTGGTTCCCCACAAGATAGCTTTTGTCCCATTATATTTGGTAGACCCTTCTTGAACACTGTCAATGCTAGAATAGACTGCGAAAAGAATGTTGTTACAATTGGTTTGGGTGATATGTCTCATGAGTTTAATTTCTCTAAATTTAGTAGACAACACCGTGAAGAAGAATTGCCTAGTAAGGATGAAATTATTGGTCTTGCTTCTATTGCTGTACCTCCTAGTGATCCTTTAGAACAATATTTGCTAGACCATGAAAATGATATGTTTATGAATGAAAGAAGGGAAATAGTGAGGTATTCTTTAAACAGGAACCTATTCTGAAGCACAATTTGCCTGTTGAAATCCTAGGGGATCCTCCTCCACCCAAGGGTGATCCCATGTTTGAGCTTAAACCGTTGCCTGATACTCTTAAATATGCTTATCTTGATGAAAAGAAGATATATCATGTTATTATTAGTGCTAACCTTTCAGAGCATGAAGAAGAAAGATTATTGAAAACTCTGAAGAAGCATCATGCTGCTATTGGATATACTCTTGATGATCTTAAGGGCATTAGTCCCACTCTATGTCAACATAAAATAAATTTGGAGAAAGATGCCAAACCAGTTATTGATCATCAACGACGGCTAAATCCTAAAATGAAAGAAGTGGTAAGAAAAGAAATACTAAAACTCCTGGAGGCAGGTATAATTTATCCCGTTGCTGATAGTCAGTGGGTAAGTCCTGTCCAATGTGTCCCTAAGAAAGGAGGTATTACTGTTGTTCCTAATGATAAAGATGAATTGATTCCGCAAAGAATTATTATAGGTTATAGGATGGTAATTGATTTCCGCAAATTAAATAAGGCTACTAAGAAAGATCATTACCCCTTACCTTTTATCGATCAAATGCTAGAAGATTATGCAAACATACACATTTTTGCTTTCTAGATGGTTATTCTGGCTTCTCTCAAATACCTGTGTCAGCCAATGATCAATGAAAGACCACTTTTACATGCTCTTTTGGTACTTTTGCTTATAGACGTATGCCTTTTGGTTTATGTAATGCACCTGCTACCTTTCAAAGATGCACGATGGCTATATTCTCTGACTTTTGTGAAAATATTTGTGAGGTTTTCATGGGCAACTTTTCCGTCTATGGATCTTCTTTTGATGATTGCTTGAGCAACCTTGATCGAGTTTTGTAGAGATGTGAAGAAACTAATCTTGTATTGAATTGGGAAAAGTGCCACTTTATGGTTAATGAAGGTATTGTCTTGTGGCATAAAGTTTTTGAAAGAGGTATTGAAGTTGATAAAGCCAAGGTTGACGCTATTGAAAAGATGCCATGTCCCAAGGACATCAAAGGTATAAGAAGCTTCCTCGGTCACGCCGTTTTTTATAGGAGGTTCATTAAGGACTTCTCAAAATTTCTCGGCCTCTGACCAATTTACTACAAAAAGATATACCATTTGTATTTGATGATGATTGTGTAGAAGCATTTGAAATACTTAAGAAAGCATTGATCTCTGCACCTATTGTTCAGCCACCCGATTGGAATTTACCCTTTGAAATTATATGTGATGCTAGTGATTATGCTATAGGTGTTGTTCTAGGGCAAAGAGTCGATAAGAAATTAAATGTTATTCAATATGCTAGTAAGACTCTAGACAATGCTCAAAGAAATTATGCTACTACTGAAAAGGAATTCTTAGCAATTGTATTTGCTTGTGATAAGTTCAGACCTTATATTGTTGATTCTAAAGTAATTATTCACACTGATCATGCTGCTATTAAATATCTTATGGATAAGAAAGATGCTAAACCTAGACTTATTAGATGGGTTCTCTTGCTACAAGAGTTTGATTTGCATATTGTTGATAGAAAAGGAGCTGAGAACCCCGTTGCAGACAACTTGTCTAGATTAGAAAATGTTCTTGATGACCCACTACCTATTGATGATAGTTTTCCTGATGAAAAATTAAATGTCATAAATACTTATCTTAGTACTCCATGGTATGTTGATTATGCTAATTACATTGTTGCTAAATTTATACCACCTAGTTTCACATACCAGCAAAAGAAAAAGTTTTTCTATGATTTGAGACATTACTTTTGGGATGACCCACATCTTTATAAAGAAGGAGTAGATGGTGTTATTAGACGTTGTGTACCTGATCATGAACAGGAACAGATCCTACGCAAGTGCCACTCCGAAGCTTATGGAGGACACCACGCGGGAGATAGAACTGCACATAAGGTATTGCAATCCGGTTTTTATTGGCCTACTCTCTTCAAGGATGCCCCTAAGTTTGTCTTGTCATGTGATGAATGCCAAAGAATTGGTAATATTAGTAGACGTCAAGAAATGCCTATGAATTATTCACTTGTTATTGAACCATTTGATGTTTGGGGCTTTGATTATATGGGACCTTTTCCAGCCTCTAATGGATACACACATATTTTAGTTGCTGTTGATTACGTTACTAAGTGGGTAGAAGCTATTCCAACTAGTAGTGTTGATCATAACACTTCTATTAAAATGCTTAAGGAAGTTATTTTTCCGAGGTTTGGAGTCCCTAGATATTTAATGACTGATGGTGGTTCACATTTTATTCATGGTGCTTTCTGTAAAATGCTTGCTAAATATGATGTTAATCATAGAATTGCATCCCCTTATCACCCACAGTCTAGTGGTCAAGTAGAATTGAGTAATAGAGAGCTCAAATTAATTTTGCAAAAGACTGTCAATAGGTCTAGAAAAAATTGGTCCAAGAAACTTGATGATGCATTATGGTCCTATAGAACTGCATATCAAAATCCTATGGGTATGTCTCCGTATAAAATGGTTTATGGAAAAGCATGTCACTTACCTCTCGAACTAGAACATAAGGCATATTGGGCTATTAAAGAGCTCAACTATGATTTCAAACTTGCCGGTGAGAAGAGGTTATTTGATATTATGCTCACTTGATGAATGGAGAACCCAAGCTTATGAAAATGCCAAGTTGTTTAAAGAAAAAGTCAAAAGATGGCATGATAAAAGGATACAAAAGCCTGAGTTTAACATAGGTGATTATGTATTGCTATACAACTCTCGTTTAAGATTTTTTGCTGGAAAACTTCTCTCTAAATGGGAAGGCCCTTACATTATCGAGGAGGTCTATCGTTCTGGTGTCATAAAATCAACAACTTCGAAGGCACAAATCTGAAGGTGGTAAACGGTCAAAGAATCGAACATTATATCTCAGGTAATCCTATAAATGTTGAAACCAATGTTATTGAAACCGTAACCCCGGAGGAATACATAAGGGACACTTTCTAGAATGTTTCAGACTCCAAAAAGGAATAGGTATGTCGTACGGTAAGTAAACCGACTCCAAAACTGTTTTTAAGGCAATATTTCTCCGTTTTGGAATATTTAGAAAAATAGAAAAATAAGAATCAGTCCGGGAAGGACACGAGGGCCCCACGAGGGTGGAGGGCGCGCCCTACCCCCCTGGGCGCGCCCCCTACCTCGTGGGCACCTCGTGTGCCCTCCGGACTCCATTTTCTTGCACGATACGTATTTTGGTCGGTAAAAATTCATTATATATTCTCCCGAAGGTTTTGACCCCTGTATCACGCAATTATGCTCTGTTCTTGTTTTGAGCTGTTTTTCTGACAGATCTAGATTATCATGACGTCCCCAAGTGCCTCCAAGGACAAGTTCTTCGAGAAGGTCATCAACCCTTACCTCGCGGAGGTGATGCGACACCCTCAAACCATTGAGATGCGTGATGGGTTGCTGCACATCCGCGATGTTGAGGGACCGAAGGGGACCGGAAGCGTGGAGACGAGGCTCGAAGCAATGGAGCAACAAGTTTTCAAGTGCCAGGGGATGGTGGAACGGGGACTCAACTCCAACCACATGATGATCGCAGAGTTTACCAATAAACACAAGCTGGATGCCGACAACATCCGGGAGGCCATCTTCAAGCTTCACGAGAAGATCGAGCACCTTCAAGCCCAAATCTATGACCTGCAAAACCAAAACTGTGAGTATGAATATAGATTCAAAAGGATGAGTTTGGCTGTAGATTTGAGGATCCCGGAGACTCGATCATCCTTCTATGATGGTGAGCCTATGCCTTGGAAGATGGACGACAAGCCCGCATCATCAACAACACCTCCACCTTCTTCACCAACAAAGAAGGAGATATAATCACATGGGTATGGGCACTCCCCTTGGCAACTGCCAAGCTTGGGGGAGGTGCCCCGGTATCGTATCACAATCACACTCCTATCTTTACCGTTTTTCTTAGTTCGATCCTATTAGTAGTATCTTGATCTAGTAGAATAAAGTTTATGGCATGATCTAGTTTTGAGTTATGCTTTATGATCTCTCTATGTAATCGAGTTCGTGAGCTATATATAATAAAGATTAGTGTTGAGTCAAGGGCTTGATTATTTTTCTATGATCTTGAGTGAATAAAAGAAAGAGAAAAAAAGAAAAAAAGAAACAAAGAGTTTATATTGATCTTATTGAGAGTAATGACTTCATATAGAAATAGTATGATGATTAAAAGTTGTTGGGAGTTGGCATACATAGCTTTGGTCATCGTTGCAATTAATAGTAAGTAATAAGGAAAGAGAGGTTTCACATATAAATATACTATCATAGACATCTTTTATGATTGGGAGCACTCATGCTAAAGAGTTGATGTTGGACAAGGAAGACAATGTAATGGGTTATGTTTTCTTATATCTGAGAAAAAGTATGTTGTCATGGATCATCCAACATGTTGAGCTTGCCTTTCCCCCTCATGCTAGCCAAATTCTCAGCACCAAGTAGAGATACTACTTGTGCTTCCAAAAACCCTTAAACCAGTTTTGCCATGAGAGTCTACCATACCTACCTATGGATTGAGTAAGATCCTTCAAGTAAGTTGTCATCGGTGCAAAGCAATAAAAATTGCTCTCTAAATATGTATGACTTATTAGTGTGGGAGAAAATAAGCTTTATACGATCTTGTGATGTGGAAGAAATAAAAGCGACGGACTGCATAATAAAGGTTCATATCACAAGGGGCAATATAAAGTGACGTTCTTTCGCATTAAGATTTTGTGCATCCAACCATAAAAGCGCATGGCAACCTCTGCTTCCCTCTGCGAAGGGCCTATATTTTATTATTATCTTCTACCTTATGCAAGAGTCATGGTGATCTTCACCTTTCCTTTTTACATGTTATCCTTTGGCAAGCAGGGGTGTTGGAAAGATCCTGATAGATATATCTAATTGGATGTAGGGGAGCATGAGTTATTATTGTTGACATTACCCTTGAGGTAAAAGGTTGGCAGGCGAAACTATAAGGCCCTATCTTTGTCTGTGTCCGATTAAAACTCCGTAACCACAAGTATTGCGTGAGTGTTAGCAACTATGAAAGACTAAATGATAGTTGAGTATGTGGACTTGCTAGAAAAGCTCTGACATAGACTCTTCCCGATGTTATGATAAATTGCAATTGCTTCAATGACTGAAATTATAGTTTGCTGGTTCTCAATAAAGTTTCTGATTCATACTTTTGCATTGTGAACAGATTATTACTTGAGCATAAGAAATCATATGACAATATCTATATATGTTGCTGTCATGAGAAAAACTCATGATGCCTTCATGTCCGTATTTTATTTTTATCGGCACCTCTACCTCTAAACATGGGGTCATATTTATCGTTATCGGCTTCCGCTTGAGGACAAGCAGGTCTAAGCTTGGGGGAGTTGATACGTCCATTTTGCATCATGCTTTTATATCGGTATTTATTACATTATGGCCTGTTATTACACGTTATGTCACAATACTTATGCCTATTCTCTCTTATTTTACAAGGTTTACATAAGGAGGGAGAATGCCGGCAGCTGGAATTCTGGGCTGGAAAAGGAGCAAATATTAGAGACCTATTCTGAACAACTCCAAAAGTCCTGAAACTCCACGAAAGTCATTTTTGAAAATAATAAAAAATATTGAGCGGAAGAAGTTCACTAGAGGGGGACCCACCTGGCCACGAGCGTGGGGGCGCGCCCTACCCCCCAGGACGCGCCCCCTGCCTCGTGGGCCCCCTGTCGGCTCTCTGATGGCCATCTTCTGCTATATGAGGTCTTTCGTCGAGAAAAAAAATCATAAGCAACCTTTCGGGACGAGACTCCGCCGCCACGAGGCGGAACCTTGGCGGAACGAATCTAGGGCTCTGGCAGAGTTGTTTTGCTGGGGACACTTCCCTCCGGGAGGGGGAAATCATCGCCATCGTCATCACCAATGCTCCTCTCATCGGGAGAGGGCAATCTCCATCAACATCTTCACCAGCACCATCTCCTCTCAAAACCCTAGTTCATCTCTTGTATCCAATTCTTGTCTCCAAGTCCGGGATTGGTACTAGTAGGTTGCTAGTAGTGTTGATTACTCCTTGTAGTTGATGCTAGTTGGTTTATTTGGTGGAAGATCATATGTTCAGATCCTTTATGCATATTAATACCCCTCTGATTATGAACATGAATATGCTTGGGAGTAGTTACGTTTGTTCCTGAGGACATGGGAGAAATCTTGCTATTAGTAGTCATGTGAATATGGTATTCATTCGATATTTTCATGAGATGTATGTTGTCTAGCCTATAGTGGTGTTATGTGAACGTCGACTACATAACACTTAACCATTACTTGGGCCTAGAGGAAGGTGTCGGATGTCGGGTTCCGGCAGACCCTTAAGGTTCGAACTCTGGGGTGCGCATGAAGATCTCTCGCCTACCGATCTACGTCTGATTGCGTGGTGAGATCTAAGCCGAAAACGATGAACAACACAAGGGACACAAGATTTATACTGGTTCGGGCCACTGTTGTGGTGTAATACCCTACTCCAGTATGTGGTGTGGTGGATTGCCTCAAGGGCTGATGATGAACAGTACAGGGGAAGAACAGCCTCGCGAGAGGTGTTCCTGAGCTGGTGCGATGAACTGCTTGGGTGAGTTCGATAGCCTCTCTCTCTCTCTCTCTGGCTAGGGTTCTATCTCTGATCCCCACCTCCACGGTGGTGGCTAGCTCTATTTATAGAGGCCCTGGTCCTCTTCCCAAATATTGAGCGGGAAGGGCGCCAACAACGGCCATTTTGAAGGGGAACATCTATTACAAGTTATCCTGACTAAAGTTGGTCTTCGGCTGCCAAAAGCACTGGCGATGACGCCGTCTTGGGCTCCACGGTGACCTCCATCCTACCGCTCCGCTGGTCTTGGTCTCGTTACCTTTGAAATGGCAACCTTTGTCCGATGCCTCGGTACTCCACGCCTGTGCTTGCCCCTTTGCACCAAAGAGGAAACAAGGACACAGCCTTGAGACCGGCGCCCACTTTGGTCTCGATCGTCATGGCTTGCGTCATGAGCACCTCATGAGGTACCCTGCCTTGATCTCTCCGCCTCCTCGCGAGCCTGCTGGCGAGGCCGCCTCTGAGGAAGTCCTGTGTCGCCCGCCTCATGAGGCTTGGCCCCTCGCGAGGGTCTTGAGTCTTCTTGTTGATGAAGATGAGCCGTCTTGGGCCATCACTTGAGCCACGCCCGCAGCCACAGGCGAGCAAGTCCGGGGACCCCTGCTCCCGAACACCCAATGATAGCCCCGGGCCCAAGGCGCGCTCGGACTTGGCTTAGCGGAGAAGCGAAGGGGAAAGTGCGGAGCGCCGCGGGCCCCATCAGCCTGCGGCCTTGGGCCCCGCATGGTGGTTGATTGGACATGGGCGTATCCGCTTCCCCATTACGCGCCTGGTTAGGCGGCCACGAGGCTTTTACATAGTTATCCTCCCTTCGCAGCCCGCGCGCTCCTTGTTCCCCTTACCCCCTTGAACCTCTGCTTCTGCTTCCAATCCATCTCGAGTTCTTCTTCCTTCCCATTGCCATGGCGCCAACGAAAAAGGATAAGGGGAAGAAACCTGCGCCCTCGACCAGCGCGCCTCCGGCGTCTGCTCCTGCCGTCGACAAATCGATAATACTCAACCTGGAAGCCCTGGAGAAGGTCCGCTCCGCGCTTGCCTCCAGCTTCAATGAGTGCGGGAAGACAACGGCCTGGCCCGCGTCCCACGCCTCTTTCGACATGATCGTTACGGAGGTCCGATTCTTTGCCGATGCCTTGTGGACAGGCCTGGTTCCCCCCTTTTCCGCCTTCTTCAACGCGGTGCTTTCTCATTACCAGATCCACATGCTGCATCTTGGCCCCCAATCCATTACTCTGCTTGCTGTCTTCGCCTTTGTCTGTGAGGCCATGGTGGGGATTCCTCCTTCCGTTGCCCTTTTGCGCCACTTCTTTTCTCTACACATGAGCTTCCAGGCCGTTCCGGAGCCGGCCGCCTCAGGGATCGATTTCGGCCTCCCACCTTCCGCGAGCGGGTTCCGGGAGCGGTGGTTGTATGTGGACGTCAGGGTGCCCAGCCCCCTTCTCTCGCATCCGACGCTGCCTGCCATCCCCAATCCTGGTTGGGGTCACGAGAAGCTTACGAGCTCCCAGCTTGCCTTCACCTGGCATCGCTTCGAGAGGCTGAGGGAGCTCGGGGTGACGGCGCCCCGTCTGGTGAAGGAGTTCCTCCAGCGTTGCATCGCTCCTCTCCAGCGCCATTACCACTCAATGTGGGCTTACTCCGTTCGTCAGGACCGCATGAGGCTCCAGGAAAGGGATCTCGCGCATGAGACACTGAAGAAGGTGCTGCTGGTCCTAACTGGCAACCCCTCTCCTGGCAGCGTTCGTCATGGAGGCGCCCTGTTGTACCTTTGCTCAAACAGGGTCGACTTCATGAAGCAGATGCCCCGCTTCGACGAATGGGGGTTGCGTCTAGCTGGCCTTGAGGGGCCCCGCGAGAACCCGGTTGCTGTGGTCCTTCCCCCAGCCGCCAGCGTCGTCCTTGCCCTAGGAGCCGTCGCAGGGAGGCAAGCATCGGCAGGAGTTGGGGGGGCCTGATGTCGAGGTGCTGATGTCGTGTGGGACTCCCGAAGCGTCATCCTCCGGAGCTTATGGAGCCCCTCGCGAGGTGATGGCTGATGAGGGGGCGCGGCCTGCCACTCCCGAGGCCGAAGTCCCCGAGGCCTCGGCAGGCCACCAAGAGGTGACACCTGGTTGCTCCTCTCAGGCTGGTGCCCTTGATGTAGGCCGTCCCGATGCTTCGGCACCCATGCCGCGCGCCGGCCCTCACGTCGCGAGGCTGGGCCGGTTCCGCATAGATTTCAAGGCCCTTCGCAAGAGGAAGGAGACTTTCGGTGGTGATGATCGCCCGTTCCGCCCACTGAAGCACAGGAAGTACTTTGACATGGACGAGTAAGTCCCTCCTTCTCACAGTTCCTTGTCTGCATCTCCCTTCGTTAATCGTGGTCTTTCACGATTCCTTCTGACGAGCCCGCGGAGCCGGCTGACGAGCCGCTTCTTCAGGCTACTCCTCCCTCACCGACCTTGGTCGCCCTGAGTCTGCGTGCTGCCCTAGGTGCAAGCTCGACTGGAGATGCAGGCCGGCTTGCAGCGCGCCTCAATCCTGTCCGCGCGCAGCTCTTCCTTCATGTGCTCTCCTCGGCCACCACCAGCTTGCCCCGAGCTCCTCCACTGATCATAGGCGGCGAGTGGCTGAAGCCGATCTTTGGGTCCTCAGCGGGAGGTGGATCGACGCCCGGCTGGGTCCCCTGCGGGGCTTGCCCGGTGATCGCAGGGGCACCAGCCCCCTGCCGAGAGGGGGCGAACCACTCCAAGGCCCTCCGCCAGCGTCAACGGCGGAGGATGGTGTTTGCGACGTGCTTTCAGCGCAGCGCTCTCCGCCAAGAGTTCCTCCAGAGGGCAGCCCATGCAGTGAGCCAGCTCGGCGCAGAGCTGGCGGCTGAAGACGCGCGTCTCGAAGCTGAAGGCTTGAGGCTGCTCGAGGAGCGGCGCAAGCTGAAGGCGGCCGTTGGTCTCGCATGCCACCAGCGTGACCTTGAAAACGCCAAGGCCGAGGCATCCCTGGCGACCTCTCGGGAGGCCTGTTCCCGGGCTCTTGAGGAAGCTCAGGAGGTAGACAAATGATGCGAAGCTGCGGAGGAGCGCGCGTGGGAGCTCCAAGACTGGTGAAACTCCCTGGAGCAGCAGGTGGAGCTGCGCCGATCCGCCCTTGCACTGCTGAAGGGGGGCCCGCCGTGGAGGAGGAGCTCCAGAGGCGCGAGGAAGCGCTGACGCTGGAGACTGCCGAGCGGAACCTCGATCTGGAGCGGTTGGAGACGAGGGAGCACCAGGTCGCCCGGGCGGAGGACAACGTTGGCGCGCGGGAGGCCCGGATCCAGGAGGAGATCGACCGTCGCATGGCGGAGACTCGCGCCGGCCTTGAGCGCGAGTACGAAGAGCGGCTGAAGTTGATCAGGGATGAAGCCGCGGGCAGGACTGCTGCCCTCCGGACCAGGTTGACTGAAGCCACACAACAAGCTGAGGCCACCGCTGTCGCGCTAGGCTCGGCGCAGGCTGAGCTGGCCTCCTCCCGCGCCGAACTGCTCCTTCTTCAACGGCGGGTTGATGATGTCGAGGCCGTCGCGGAGCGGAATGCCGACGAGATCCGCCAGCGGCAGATGTTGGAACACATACACGGCCCCATGCTCCGAACGCTCAGGGAAAGAGCTAACACGGCCTTGGGCAACATCTGCGAGGCTGCCGCCGAGGAGCCGCATGTGACCAACTACGCCGGCAACCTCCAATTCTTCACTGACGTGGTGGCGATCTCGAGAACCGCTCGAGAGGTCTCGCCACCGGTGGAGGAACGGAGCCGCGGCCTGCTCGCGCGGGCGTTCTCCCACGTCTTTAGCCATCTTCAGAACCTCGATCCCCTCTTCGACTTCGATGCCGCCATCGCCCCGGTGCCTGAGGCTGTCCGAGGCGACCTGGCGCAGTGGGTGGAGGACAATGTTGATGCGCTCATCCGGGCCTTCACTTCCGACGACGATGGGGTGATCGTCGCTGCCGATGAAGGCGTAGTGGTGAACGGTGGTGGAGACGGCGCCAACAACGGTGATGAAGAGGCTGGCGGCGACGACGGTGGTGCCAGCGACGCCTCCGGGGACGCCCTGGGAGGTGCGGCGAGCGATTTGTCCGATTGATCCCGCGCTTCCTCACGCTGCTTGCCCTGCGCAGAAAGAGACTGGGGCATGGCCCTGAAGGTTGTGAGAGCATTTTTGGGAGGGGAAGCCCCTCGTGTAAGAAGATTGTTGCCTAGGTGTTGTTAAGATTGGCGCCGGATGAGTGCCTGCATGACGCCATGATTGTTGCGATGAATAGGTTGTCGTAGTTTTACCTTTGTCTTGGCGAGCCTCGCGTGGGCCTATGGTATCCATTCGAGGGCCCCTTGGGGGTCCCATTTGACCTTGCGGCGAGAGCCTGGCTGGAGCGAACACCGGCCGCGGGACGGCGAGCGCATGTGCTGGGCCCTGCCCTCTACTCGCGAGGGGCCCGCGAGAGGGAGGCAGCTAGTGTGAATTCCAACTTGAACAGAAATCGGGGCACGAGAAAGCACACGAATAAGACACGACACCCCTCCCCACACACACAAACACAAATTCGACTTCAACTTTACATCCGAGACGAGAAAACTTGTTCGCACGAAAAAGAAAGCAAAAGCAAAAGGCCGCGTCCGGCACCTAGTCTAGTCTTCGATGTCTTCTCGCCGGCGCGGGGCTAAGTGCTGCCACTGGGCATGGGAGGGAGCCCCCGAGGCCCGACGGCGGCTCTCCGGAGACTCCGGGGTGTGTACAGCCCCAACTCATTATTACGTGAGAGTGTCACGCGCGGCGAGCTTCACAGGCACTGGTCCGTCTTCATAGGTACTGGCCTTGCTTCATATCGCCAGATGAGGGGCCCGCCTTGCGCCACCCTTGGCCCCATCGACGGCGTTCGGAAACCAGGACGACGCCAATGGGGAAAAGGGGACGCCAACGGTTCCCCCGACGACCACGGGTCCTCTGCCGGGGGCAGGCCCTGGGGCACCTCCCCAGCAGAGGGCCTACCTCCGAAGAACTCCTTGCTCCGCACGCCATGGGGGGAGCCTGGCTCCCGACCCCTCTCTTGCTGCCCCCAGTGCCCTCCTCCTGAGGGGAAGGAGATTGCCACACTGGGGCAGGCATCCGCTGTGGTGACCTGAACCTCCTGCGACCCATGGTTAGCGTAAGCCTGCTCCTAAGGAATTAGCGGTACCCGGTAGTTGTCGAGGCTCCCGTGAGTCTCCTGAAGGAGCTCGGCTTTTGGCGCGTCTTCCACCCAGCCTGGCCCGACGAACGAGCTGTGGTCTTCCTCCAGCGTGTACCCTCGATCCACCATGTGGGGCACACATGCCTCCGGGGCCACCACCCCAAAGGCCTCGCCGTGGTGCTCCACACGCCATGCAGCTCGACTTGAAGCTCCATCTTGGGGACGGTAAGGTGGCGGCCCGCTGGGACCAAAGGCAGCGACGCGCATGCCCTTGCTTACCAGGGGTGGTGCCGGCGCAGCCTGCTGCTCAGCGTTGATGGCCAGGCCGGTGTTGACGAAGCCTTGAGGCGCGCCAGGGGGCGCGTGGGTGCGGATCGGCCCGCCCCGTGATCCTCCCGAGGCCTGGGGTGGAAGCTGGACGCAGAACGGGGGAGCCCCTGACGCAGCGGCATCCAGGAGCTCGGCGACGCGCTCCAGCAGCACGTCGCGGCCGCTTTCTTGCAGCCTGCACCGCAGCAGCTCTCGCGCCACCGTGAGCGCGGCCTTCATGTTTGCCTGCTCCCGTCGGGTGTGCGGCGCCATGGCCGCAGTGTGGCTTGAGGCCCTTGCTGCCGATCGTACTTGTCGTGGAGTGACGGCAGGGGACGCCTGACCGTGCCGCCCGCGTCCCGGAGCGTTCTGCGGGGCGCGGGCTGCCTGGGGTGCGGGGTTGAGGTCACCTTGAGCAGGCGGCACGGCATGGGCAGGCCATACCGCCCAGCGGTCGGAGTTGGCTGTTGGGTCGCCAGACATGGAGGCGGTGACGCGGCGGAGCGTAAGACGGATGAAGGAAGATTCCGGCGCACCCCTACCTGGCGCGCCAAATGTCGGATGTCGGGTTCCGGCAGACCCTTAAGGTTCGAACTCTGGGGTGCGCAAGAAGATCTCTCCCCTACCGATCTACGTCCGATCGCCTCGTGGGATCTAAGCCGAAAACGATGAACAACACAAGGGACACAAGATTTATACTGGTTCAGGCCACCGTTGTGGTGTAATACCCTACTCCAGTGTGTGGTGTGGTGGATTGCCTCAGGGGCTGATGATGAACAGTACATGGGAAGAACAGCCTCGCGAGAGGTGTTCCTGAGCTGGTGCGATGAACTGCTTGGGTGAGTTCGATCGCCCCTCTCTCTCTGGCTAGGGTTCTATCTCTGACCCCCCTCTCCACGGTGGTGGCTAGCTCTATTTATAGAGGCCCTGGTCCTCTTCCCAAATATTGAGCGGGAAGGGCGCCAACAACGGCCATTTTGAAGGGGAACATCTAGTACAAGTTATCCTAACTACAGTTGGTCTTCGGCTGCCAAAAGCACTGGCGATGACGCCGTATTGGGCTCCACGGTGACCTCCATCCTGCCGCTCCATTGGTCTTGGTCTCGTTGCACTGAAATGGCAACCTTTTCCTGACGCCTCGGTACTCCACGCCTGTGCTTGCCCCCTTTGCTCCAAAGAGGAAACAAGGACACAGTGCAGACCGACGCCCGCCTGGCACCCGCCTGGTCTCGATCGTCATGGCTTGCGTCACGAGCACCTCGTGAGGTACCCTTCCTTGATCTCTCCGCCTCCTCGCGAGCCTGCCTGGCGAGGCCGCTCCTAAGGAAGTCCTGTGTCGTCCGCCCCGCGAGGCTTGGCCCCTCGCGAGGGTCTTGAGTCTTGCGCTGACGAAGATGATCCGTACTGGGCCACCACTTGAGCCATGCCGCAGGCCGCAAGCAGGCAAGTCTCGGGACCCCCGTTCCCAGAACGCCGACAAAAGGCATTGGGAAGTAATAAGTAGATGATGGGTTGCTAGAGTGACAGAAGCTTAAACCCTAGTTTATGCGTTGCTTCGTAAGGGGATGATTTGGATCCATATGTTTCATGATATGGTTAGGTTTACCTTAATAATTTTTTTGTAGTTGCGGATGCTTGCAATAGATGTTAATCATAAGTGGGATGCTTGTTCAAGTAAGAACATCACCCAAGCACCGGTCCACGCACATATCAAATTATCAAAGTACAGAACGCGAATCATATGAACGTGATGAAAACTAGCTTGACGATATTCCCATGTGTCCTCGGGAGCGCTTTTCCTTATATAAGAGTTTGTCCAGGCTTGTACTTTGCTACAAAAAGGATTGGGCCATCTTGCTGCACTTTATTTACTTTTGTTACTTGTTGCTCGTTACAAATTATCTTATCACAAAACTATCTGTTACCACTTATTTCAGTACTTGCAGAGAATACCTTGCTGAAAACCGCTTATCATTTCCTTCTGCTCCTCGTTGGGTTCGACACTCTTACTTATTGAAAGGACTACGATAGATCCCCTATACTTGTGGGTCATTACCAGGCGGGCGCCAGCGCGCGCAGCGTCCTTGTTTCCTCTTTGGTGCTAAGGGGGCAAGCGCAGGCGCGGAGTACCGAGGCATCCGGCAAAGGTTTCCATATTAGTGCAACGAGACCAAGACCAGCAGGCGGCAAGACGAAGGTCGCCATGGAGCCCAAGGCGGCGTCACCACCAGAGCCTTTTGCAGGCGAAGCCACTTTTGTCAGGATAAGCTGTACTAGTTGTCCCCTTTCAAATTGGCCGTTGTTGGCTCCCTTCCCGCTCAATATTTGGGGAGAGGACCAGGGCCTCTATAAATAGGACTAGCCACCACAGTAGGAGGGGGAACCAAGCCTGAGATGATCGAATCCACACACACACAAGTTCGCCAACCACAAGAACACCTCAACCTCAGGAGGTTGTTCTTCCCTTTGTACTGTACTACTGTTCATCATCAGCCTAAGAGGCAATCCACCACCCCCACACTGGAGTAGGGTATTACACCACAACGGTGGCCCGAACCAGTATAAATCTTGTGTCCCTCGCGTTGTGAGTTCGTCGAGTTCGTTCTTGAGATCTTAGCAAGCTAGGACGTGGATCGGTAGGGGGAATCTTCGCGCACCCCAGTGTTCGAACCTTGAGGGTTTTGCCGGAACCCGTGATCCGACAGCTACCAAACTTTTTTGTCCAAGCCGGTCATCTGATCTTGTCTGCAGGTAGACGCTCTCTAGATTTGTAGATGTATCATGACAGGGTGGCCGGCTTCAATTTCCTCTACAGGTCATAGGAGTTTCGAGGTGGAAGCTTACCCCTGCCATGATGGCGAGGTACATCGGGGGGATTGGGATATCCTCAGGCCGGTTTATCTCGGCCTCGAGGGGGCGGTCTTGAACCCAGTCGTGTTCTCACATAGGGGTACAGACAACCTCCTCATCGAACTCCGAAAGGAGGCACTTCCGCGGATACAACTGCTTATTTCCCTTGAACCAACGCTTGAGATTTTGCTCTGCATTGAGGACCTTGGTCCATTTATCCGTCATCATGTCCTGTTCGGCTTGAAGCTTTTGGGATTCTAGCTTCATGTTCTTGGCGGTGCTGACAAGCCGCCGATGAAAAGCCTGTAACTGAGGATCATCTAGTGGTTCCTCAGGTATATCAAACTCATCCAGTCCGAGGCTTAAATCTTCCTCGGACCCTAGGTAATAGTCGATATTGTCAGGGTCATCATCATCCATGTTGGGTGTAGTGCCGTTGTGTTGGGCAACATAGTAATTTCAAAAAAAATCTTACGCACACGCAAGATCACGGTTGATGTAGTCGTACGTCTTCACGATCGACCGATCCTAGTACCGAACATACGGCACCTCCACAATCTGCACACGTTCAGCTCGGTGACGTCCCACGAACTCACAATCCAGTAGAGCTTCAAGGGAGAGCTTCGTCAGCACGACGGTGTGATGACGGTGATGATGAAGCTACCGGCGTAGGGCTTCGCCTAAGCACTACGACGATATGACCGAGGTGGATTATGGTGGAGTGGGGCACCGCACACTGCTAAGAGATCAATGATCAACTTGTGTGTCTATGGAGTGCCCCCTCCCCCGTATATAAAGGAGTGGAGGAGGGGGAGGGCCGGCCCTCTACTATGGCGCGCACTGGGGAGTCTACTCCCACCGGGAGTAGGATTCCCCCTTCCAAGTAGTAGGAGTAGGAGAGAAGGAAGGGGAAGAGAGAAGAGAAGGAAGGAGGGGGGCCGCCCCTCCTCCTAGTCCAATTCGGACTAGGCCTTGGGGGCGTGCGGCCTGCCCTAGGAAGCCCCTCTCTCTCTCTCTCCCCTAAAGCCCAATAAGGCACATATACTCCCCGGCGATTTCCCGTAACTCTCCGGTACTCCGATAAATAACCGAACCACTCAGAACCTTTCCGATGTCCGAATATAGCTTTCCAGTATATTGATCTTTACGTCTCGAACATTTCGAGACTCCTCGTCATGTCCCTGATCTCATCCAGGACTCCGAACAACCTTCGGTTCATTAAAACACATAAACTCATAATACCGATCGTCACCGAACGTTAAGCGTGCGGACCCTACGGGTTCGAGAACTATGTAGACATGACCGAGACTCATCTCCGGTCAATAACCAACAGCGGAACCTGGATGCTCATATTGGCTCCTACATAGTCTACGAAGATCTTTATCGGTCAAACCGCATAACAAGATACGATGTTCCCTTTGTCATCGGTATGTTACTTGCCCGAGATTCGATTGTCGGTATCTCAATACCTAGTTCAATCTCGTTACCGGCAAGTCTCTTTACTCATTCCGTAATGCATCATCCCGCAACTAACTCATTAATTACATTGCTTGCAAGGCTTATAGTGATGTGCATTACTGAGAGGGCCCAGAGATACCTCTCCGATACTCGGAGTGAAAAATCCTAATCTCGATCTATGCCAACCAAACAAATACCATCGGAGACACCTGTAGAGCACCTTTATAATCACTCAGTAACGTTGTGACGTTTGGTAGCACACAAAGTGTTCCTCCGGTATTCGGGAGTTGCATAATCTCATAGTCATAGGAACATGTATAAGTCATGAAGAAATCAATAGCAATGTACTAAACGAACAAGTGCTAAGCTAACGGAATGGTCCAAGTCAATCACATCATTCTGTAATGATGTGATCACATTAATCAACAACTCATGTCTATGGCTAGGAAACATAACCATCTTTGATTCAACGAGCTAGTCAAGTAGAGGCAAACTAGTGACACTTTGTTTGTCTATGTATTCACACATGTACTAAGTTTCCGGTTAATACAATTCTAGCATGAATAATAAACATTTATCATGAAATTAGGGAATAAATAATAACTTTATTATTGCCACTAGGGCATATTTCCTTCAGTCTCCCACTTGCACTAGAGTCAATAATCTAGTTCACATCGCCATGTGATTTAACACCAATAGTTCACATCACCATGTGATTAACACCCACAGTTCACTTCGCCATGTGACCAACACTCAAAGGGTTTACTAGAGTCAGTAATCTTAGTTCACATCGCCATGTGATTAACACCCAAAGAGTACTAAGGTGTGATCATGTTTTTCTTGTGAGAGAAGTTTAGTCAACGGGTCTGCCAAATTCAGATCCGTATGTATTTTGCAAATTTCTATGTCTACAATGCTCTGCACGGAGCTACTTTAGCTAATTGCTCCCACTTTCAATATGTATCCGGATTGTGACTTAGAGTCATCCAGATCGGTGTCAAAGCTTGCATCGACGTAACTCTTTACGACAAACTCTTTATCACCTCCATAACCGAGAAATATTTCCTTAGTCCTCTAAGGATAATTTTGACTGTTGTGCAGTGATCTACTCCTAGATCAAAAATTGTACTCCCTTGCCAAACTCAGGGCAGGGTATACAATAGCTCTGGTACATAGCATGGCACACTTTATAGAACCTATGGCTAAGGCATAGGGAATGACTTTCATTCTCTCTCTATCTTCTACCGTGGTCGGGTTTTGAGTCTTAATCAACTTCACACCTTGCAATACAGACAAGAACTCTTTCTTTGACTGTTCCATTTTGAACTACTTCAAAAACTTGTCAAGGTATGTACTCACTGAAAAAATACTTATCAAGCATCTTGATCTAGCTCTATAGATCTTGATGCTCAATATGTAAGCAGCTTCACCGAGGTCTTTGTTTGAAAAACTCCTTTCAAATACTCCTTTATGCTTTCCAGAAAATTCTACATTATTTCCGGTCAACAATATGTCATTCACATATATTTATCAAAAATGATGTAGTGCTCCCACTCACTTTCTTGTAAATACAGGCTTCACCGCAAGTCTGTATAAAACTATATGCTTTGATCAACTCATCAAAGCGTATATTCCAACTCCGAGATGCTTGCACCAGCCCATAGATGGATCATTTGGAGCTTGCACATCTCGTTACCACCATAAGGATCGACAAAACCAACTGGTTGCCTCATATACAACTCTTCATTAACAAAGCCCTTCAGGAATGTAGTTTTGACATCCATTTGCCAGATTTCATAAAATCTGGCAATTTGCTAACATGATTCGGACAGACTTAAGCATCGCTACGAGTGAGAAAATCTCATCGTAGTCAACACCTTGAACTTGTCGAAAACATTTTTGCGACAATTCGATCTTTGTAGATAGTAACACTACTATCAACGTCCGTCTTCCTCTTGAAGATCCATTTATTTTCTATGGCTTGCCGATCATCGGGCAAGTCAACCAAATTCCACACTTTATTCTCATACATGGATCCCATCTCAGATTTCATGGCCTCAAGCCATTTCGCGGAATCTGGGCTCATCATCGCTTCCTCATAGTTCATAGGTTCGTCATGGTCAAGTAACATGACCTCTCGAACAGGATTTCCGTACCACTCTGGTGCGGATCTCACTCTGGTTGACCTACGAGGTTCGGTAGTAACTTGATCTGAAGTTACATGATCATCATCATTAGATTCCTCACTAATTGGTGTAGGAGTCATAGGAACTGATTTCTGTGATGAACTACTTCCCAATAAGGGAGAAGGTACAGTTACCTTATCAAGTTCTACTTTCCTCCCACTCACTTCTTTCGAGAGAAACTCCTTCTCTAGAAAGGATCCATTCTTAGCAACAAAGATCTTGCCTTCGGATCTGCGATAGAAGGTGTACCCAACATTTTATTTTGGGCATCCTATGAAGACGCACTTCTCCGATTTGGGTTTGAGCTTATCAGGTTGAAACTTTTCCATATAAGCATTGCAACCTCAAACTTTAAGAAATGACAGCTTAGGTTTCTTGCCAAACCATAGTTCATACGGTGTCGTCCCAACGGATTTAGACAGTGCCCTATTTAACGTGGATGTAGTTGTCTCTAATGCATAACTCCAAAACGATAGTGGTAAATCGGTAAGAGACAGCATAGATTGCACTATATCCAATAAAGTATGGTTATGATGTTTGGACAGACCATTATGCCGTGGTGTTCCAGGTGGCATGAGTTTGTGAAACTATTCCACATTGTTTTAATTGAAGGCCAAACTCGTAACTCAAATATTTGCCTCTGCGATCAGATCGTAGAAACTTTATTTTCTTGTTACGATGATTCTCTACTTCACTCTAAAAATCTTTGAACTTTTCAATTGTTTCTGACTTGTGTTTCATCAAATAGATATACACATATCTGCTCAAATCATCTGTGAAGGTCAGAAAAAAAATGATACCCGTCGTGAGCCTCAACACTCATTGGACCGCATACATCGTTATGTATTATTTCCAATAAGTCAGTGGCTCGCTCCATTGTTCTGGAGAACGGAGTCTTAGTCATCTTGCCCATGAGGCATGGTTCGCAAGCATCAAGTGATTCATAATCAAGTGATTCTGAAAGCCCATCAGTATGGAGTTTCTTCATGCGCTTTATACCAATATGACCTAAACGGCAGTGCCACAAATATGTTGCACTATCATTATCAACTTTGCATCTTTTGGCATCAATATTATGAATATGTGTATCAACACGATCGAGATTCAATAAACCATTTATTTTGAGTGTGTGACCATAGAAGGTTTTATTCATGTAAACAGAACAACAATTATTCTTTGACTTAAATGAATAACCGTATTGCAATTAACATGATCTAATCATATTCATGCTCAACACAAACACCAAATAACATTTATTTTAGGTTCAACACTAATCTCGAAGGTAAAGGGAGTGTGCGATAGTGATCTTATCATCCTTGGAATCATTTCCAACACACATCGTCACCTTGCCCTTAACTAGTCTCAGTTTATTTTGCAACTCTTGTTTCGAGTTACTACTCTTAGCAACTGAACTAGTATCAAATACAGAGGGGTTGCTATAAACACTAGTAAAGTACACATCAATAACATGTATATCAAATATACCTTTGTTCACTTTGCCATCCTTCTTATCCGCCAAGTATCTAGGGCAGTTCCACTTCCAGTGACCATTTCCTTTGCATTAGAAGCACTCAGTTTCAGGCTTGGGTCTAGCTTTGGGATTCTTCACGGGAGCAGTAACTTGTTTGCCGTTCTTTTCGAAGTTCTCCTTCTTCCCTTTGCCCTTTTCTTGAAACTAGTGGTCTTGTCAACCATCAACACCTGATGCTTTTCTTGATTTCTCCCTTCGTCGATATCAGCATCACGAAGAGCTTGGGAATCATTTCCGTTATCCCTTGTGTTCGGGATATAAATACTAGTGTAACCTGCCCAGGAGGGGCCGGGTTACGCTATGACGATTTATCATATGAAGCCCAATATCAAGCTTGAAGATGGCGGTTCAGTTAAGGGCCCAAAGCCTGCAGGCGACTTAAGGCCCGTAGTGATAAACCGCTGTAGTAGCATGACTTGTATTGTAAGGCAAGGTTAATTAGTCACCGAGCCGGACGCTGTTTATGAGCCGGTCGGACTCTGTAGGCCGCGGGGCGTCAACCCGTGTATATAAGGGGACGACCCACCAGCGGCTTAGGGCAAGTAACATCAAGTCGAGAGCCAGGCATAGCATATTTGCTCCCTGGTCGTCGAAACCCTAGTAATTCCACCTCAACTGGATTAGGCTTTTACCTTCACCGCAAGGGGCCGAACCAGTATAAACCCTCGTGTCCTTTGTCCCACTTTAACCCCTTTAAGCTTCCTAGTTGCGTGGGATCCACGACTAAGTCCTTTCACGAGGACATCTGCCATGACAATTCCACGACAATTGGCGCCCACCATGGGGCCAGCACACGGTGGATTTGAGTTCTTGAAGGGCAGCTTCGAAGGGCTCAAGGGATACGTTGTGGGACGGATGACCAAGAGTCATCGCGGCCAGCTCTACATCGACGACGCCGGCTGGGGTCCCAACGTCGGCTCAATTGAGTACGGGTACCGGGTCCCCTTCGGTGGAATCCACGTCTTCATCGGCCGGATTGGCGAGCCGGGCCGTGAGCCGGACATCTGCACCGATATCATCGAGACGGCTTAGCGTGCAAGACCTGCCCGGGCTCAGCCCGCCGGAAAGCGTGCCTTTGTGGGTTGCATCCATGGAGGAGAACTTTCTGAAGGATCCGTGGATGGCTGTGAGACGGCCGTCTACTCCGATGGTGAGTCGTCCACTGGTGAGACGGATTCGTTATACCAATTGCAAGATGGCGGGCTTGGGGGCTATTCCGATGGCAGCAGTATTCCGGACCCCTTTGAGCCGCCGAGCAGAGTAGGGATCTTCATGGCTGGCACTCAACCCGGTCAAAACTCTACGGCTGCGGCAGCAATAACTTCCGGGTTAGGAGCGGCCGGGCAGGAGGCCCTGTGCGCCCGCCGGCTCAGGTACTGATTGATCTCATGGACAAATTGACGGCCCTATTAACCGCCACAGTTATTCTGGCGAGTCAAGCTGAGCATGATGCAGAGGTAGCACAGGTAAGTGAGGAGATAGCCCGAGCCAAAGAAGCCCTAGCAGCTGAGGACACCAGGTTGGCTGCGGAGCAAGCGGCTTTGGATGCCCGAGCTCGGCAGATCCAGTCAGAGGCTTTTCAGCTTATGATGAATCTGAACGCATCTAATGAGGTGATGAGGAGGATGCACCAGAAGGCTCAATCCCGTTTGCCTCCGGTTTACCCGCCGGAGGTAGACCGGTTTGTAACATCCGGAGCGGGGGCACCGGTTCAGCCCCGGATGATGGAACCTCCTCATGTGAATACGGTCCCGCCTCGCTACGTACCAACACCACCGGGTCATTTTTCCAACCCCTTGGAAAACCTGATTGCTGCATCAGCACGTTTGGCGGCTCTCCCGGTGGATGGCGACTCTCCAACAGCAGTTGAGACGCGAAGGGTCAGAGAACTTCTTCAGACGGCTCTGGCTCAGCAGGAGGCTTATTCCTATAGTCGAGGCAGAATCCATTCAACTCCTCGCCCAAGCCGGAGCCCAAGTTACAGCAGACATATGGATTCGGAGGCCTTGTCAAGCAATGCCCAATGCCGTAACCAGCCAGGTGGGCATAATCCGGTACATGACATGATACGTCGAGAGGATGAGCGGGCGGTTCAGCAGGCGGCTCACCAAACCTTCCCGGAGTATCCAACGACTTCTATCGAGGCAGGTGTGGCCACAAGAACCGGCGGCGTTCCTTGTTTGGTGCCGGCTTTGCGCAATGAGCGTTTGCCCAAGGATTTCAAGGAACCCCGAAAGGTGCCAAATTACATAGCTGATTTACAGCCCGGGGCGTGGATTGAAAGTTATGAGATGTCCATGGAGCTGTTGGAGGTCAGTGATGCGGCGATGGCCAAGTACTTCATCATGATGCTGGACGGAACGGCTCGCACCTGGCTGAAGGGGCTGCCGCCTAATTCCATCGGTTCATGGGAAGAGTTAAAAGCCCGGTTTATCCAGAACTTCAAAGACACCTGCAAGTAGCCCATGTCAATTGTGGATTTCACTAATTGTAAGGAAGAGGAAGGTGAGTCCACCACTCATTGGGTGCGCCGGGTCAAGGAGATAATACATTCGTTTAACAAGATGGATGCCGGCTCTGTGGTCTTAACGTTGGAGAAAAAATACCGATTTGAGCCTCTGAAACAGAAGCTGGGGTGGCTCAAGCGTGATTGTAATGATATGGGCCAGCTGATGGCGGCTCTAGTCAAATATGCCGATTCTGATAGTACCAAGGATCCCGCGTCTGATGAAGAGAAGACAGGGAAGGGAAAGAAGAACGACAATGGAAAGGGTCAGCAACATAGCCCGGCGAGTCAAGGAGGCAATAAACGTAAGGCCGACGATAACCCGGAGTTTGTGGCCAGCACCAATTCCCAGGGTAACAATCAACGGCGCAAGGGGAGGCCACCCCCTCAATCCGGCGGGTCAGGTCCTACTCTTGAGCAACTGCTCCATGAACCTTGTCCGAGACATGGCACTCCGGAAAGGCCAGCTACTCACCTATGGAAAGATTGCGCGATCATGAAGGGTTTCAAAAATTCTAACATGTTCGACGGCAACCATGGGTCTGGTGACGGCTCAGGTGGAGGCGGTTTTCATGGCCCGGGCGGCGGCTCAAGTTCCGGCTTTCAAGGAAATCAAGGTGGTTATAATCAACAATCGGGTCAGGAGGTCAAAGAAGCAGTTAGTCGGGTTATCAGAGCAATCCAAAGCAGCTGAATAGTGGACAGTATCATGTGTTCACCACTAGGTTGTGCAAACGAGACCAGAAGCTTCATAAAAGGGTTGTGAACGTTGTTGAGCCGGCGGTTCCCCGTTATTTAAGGTGGTCAGAGTAGCCTATTGTGTGGAGCAGGGAGGATCACCCTCCCCGGGTTAACAATCCGGGTCAGTTAGCCTTGGTGGTAGCACCTCAGGTTGGTGGATATAAATTCACTAAAGTACACATGGATGGAGGTAGCAGCATCAACATCCTCTATTATGAGACCTTTCGTCGTATGGGGTTGACTGATAAGAATCTTAAGACATCAAACACTGTTTTCCATGGAGTGGTACCTGGTAAGTCGGCATACCCAGTAGGCAAGATTGAACTGGAGGTAGCCTTCGGAGATGAGCATGACTCTAGGGCTGAGAAATTAACCTTTGAAGTGGTCAAGATCAAGAGCCCATATCACGCTCTGTTTGGACGGCCGGCTTATGGCAAGTTCATGGCGCAGCCGTGTTATGTTTACTTGGAGCTCAATATGCCGGGTCACAAGAGCACTATCACAGTACATGGGAGTCGGAAGATAGCCCTAGAATGTGAGGAAGGTGACGCTGCTTATGCTGAATTTGTTTGTGCGGCGGAGGAGTTGAAGATTTATAAGGACAACGTCGAGCCGGCGGACATGACATCTCTGAAGAAACCAACCACAGAGCACGACCTGGTGATGAAGTTTAAGTCGGCGGATGACACCAAGCTTGTTGATTTTGTTCCAGACGACTCGTCTAAGCAGTTCAGTATCAGTACCAATTTGGATCCTAAATAGGAAAGCGCGCTCATCGAGTTCATCCATGAGAACCGGGACATCTTTGCATGGAAATCTTCTGACATGCCGGGTGTACCGAGAGAACTCGCTGAGCACACTCTTAATATTGATCCAAAGTTTAAGCCGGTCAGGCAGTTCCTTCGACGGTTTAACGAGGAGAGACGTAAAACTATCGGTGAAGAGGTGGCCCGGCTCTTGGCAGCCGAGTTTATTGTTGAAGTTTTTCACCCGGAGTGGTTGGCTAACCCGGTGCTCGTACTTAAAAAGAACGGCACCTGGCGTATGTGTGTGGGTTACACAGATTTAAACAAGGCTTGTCCAGCTGATCCTTTCGCTCTCCCCCGTATAGATCAGATCATTGATGCTACGGTTGGTTGTGAGCGTTTGAGTTTCTGGGATGCTTATTCTGGTTATCATCAGATCAAGATGGCAGTTAAGGACCAGGAGAAGATAGCTTTCATCACTCTGTTTGGAGCCTTCTGTTATGTATCTATGCCTTTTGGGCTTAAAAGTGCCTAGGCGACTTATCAACGATGTGTGCAGAACTGTCTCCATAAACAGATTGGGCGTAATGTTCATGCTTATGTGGATGATATTGTGGTGAATTCCAGAGAGAAGGAGACCTTGATAGATGATCTGAAGGAAACCTTTGATAATCTTCGGGTCTACAAAATGATGCTTAACCCGGCCAAGTGTGTGTTTGGCGTGCCAGCAGGCAAGCTCTTGGGTTTTCTGGTTTCTAACAGAGGCATTGAGGCTAAACCAGAGAAGATCAAGGCAATCACCTCTTTTGCTAAACCGGCGTGCGTTAGTGATGTTCAGCGACTGGCGGGTCATATTGCTGCTTTAAGTCGGTTCATAAGCCGGTTAGGTGAGAAGGCCATACCGATGTATCAGATGATGAAGAAAACAGACAACTTTTTCTGGAGCGATGCCGCTAACGCTGCCTTTGAAGATTTAAAGAGATATTTATCTGAGCCACCGGTTCTTGCGGCTCCCATTGATAAGGAACCCTTATTATTGTATGTGGCTGCTAACTCACGTGTTGTCAGTGTTGCAATTGTGGTGGAGCGCAAAGAGGCTGGTAAGGAGCATCCGGTTCAACGGCTGGTTTATTACATCAGTGAGGTGCTTATTGAGTCTAAGCAAAGATATCCGCATTGGCAGAAGCTTGTTTACGGGGCGTTCATGGCAAGCCGGAAGCATAAGCAATACTTCCAAGGTCACCCCATCACTGTGGTAAGTTCTGCTCCTTTGGGAGACATCATTCAGAATAGAGAGGCCACAGGACGAGTCGCCAAGTGGGCCATTGAACTTGGGCCTCATGGCTTAAAATATGTGCCACGCACTGCTATTAAGTCTCAAGCACTGGTGGACTTCATCAACGATTGGACGGAACTTCAGACGCCTGAGGAAAAGCCGGACAACACATATTGGACTATTCACTTTGATGGGTTCAGGCAATTGGAGGGCTCGGGGGCTGGAGTTGTGTTAGCTTCCCATCGAGGTGACAAATTTTGTTATGTGCTTCGGTTGATGTTTCCCTGTACTAAGAATGCATCAGAGTATGAGGCCTTGCTCTATGATCTTCGGATGGCTAAGGAGATGAACTTAAGCCGGGTAAGGTGCTTCGGCGACTCAGATTTGGTGGCTCAACAGGTGTCAGGCAAGTGGGATTCAAAGGATCCTCTCATGGCGACTTATTGCCGTGAAGTTGATGCTATCGCTGGACATTTCAAAGGTTATCAAGTGGAACACATTGATCGAAGAAAGAATGAGGCGGCTGATGCTTTAAGCCGGCTGGGATCTCAGCGTAAGCCAGTGCCACTTAACACCTTCTTAGATATTCTGCATAACCCTTCTGTTAAGTTACCTACAGAGGAAGACTTAGCTGTTCCAGACCCAGAAGCGCAATTGGTGGTGGCTCTTCACGTCATCCCAGATTGGACAGTGCCATATTTGGCTTACATGACCCGGGGCGAGTTGCCTGAGGACGAGACCTTGGCTAGACAAATCGTCCGGCGGTCTAAGTCAATGACAATTGATCATGATGAGTTGCATCATTGCAGCGTTACTGGGGCATTTCAACGTTGTGTGTCGCCTGAGGAAGGTCAAGAAATCCTTCGTGAGATCCACAAAGGCGATTGTGGTCATCATGCCGGCTCAAAATCTGTTGTGGCCAAATCTTTCTGACATGGTTTTTACTGGCTGACGGCTCATCCTGACGTGGAGGATCTGGTCAGTAAATGTGATGGTTGTCAAAAATTCTCACGACGAGCTCATGTGCCGGCTCAAGAATTGAGTATGATTCCAATCACTTGGCCATTTGCAGTCTGGGGGCTTGACATGGTTGGTCCTTTCAAAAGGTCCAAGGATAAAAAGACACACCTCCTGGTGGCGGTTGATAAATTCACGAAGTGGGTTGAGGCAGAGCCGGTCAGTAAGTGTGATGCGGCCACAGCGGTTCAATTCATGAAAAAGGTGATCTTTCGTTTTGGTTTTCCACACAGCATCATAACTAACAATGGTACTAATCTGTCCAAAGGTGCCATGGAAGAATTCTGTCAACGCGAGCATATCCGGCTCGATGTCTCATCAGTAGCTCATCCTCAATCCAATGGTCAAGCTGAAAGAGCTAATCAGGAGATCTTGCAGGGTATTAAGCCCCGGCTCATGGTCCCTTTACAGCGTTTGCCAGGTTGTTGGGTGGAGGAGTTGCCTTCTGTGATATGGATCATCAACACTACACCTAACAGGTCTACGAGTTATACACCTTTTTTCATGGTTTATGGAGCAGAGGCGGTTCTAACAAGTGACATCCGTCATGACTCGCCCCGTGTGGCGGCTTACATTGAAGCTAATAACGAACAAGCCTGTCAGGATGCACCTGACTGGTTGGATGAGAAGCGTGACTTAGCAGCAGCCCGCTCGGCGATTTACCAGCAGGATCCACGTCGTTATCACAGCCGCCGAGTTAAATATAGAACTTTTCAAGAAGGTGATTTAGTGCTCCGGCTCATCCAGGATCAGTCTGACGTGCACAAGTTATCCCCGCCTTGGGAAGGGCCCTTTGTGGTCAGTAAGAATTTACACAACGGGTCATATTACCTCATCGATGTTCAAGAGCACAAAGACTCACGTAAATCGGAGGAAGAGACCCGTCGGCCATGGAATATCGCTCATCTTCGGCCTTACTATACTTGAGTCGCTAGCTCTCATGATGTACATATTTTGACGATGTATATATTATGAAAAGTAATATAGCAGGACCTCTGTCCTTTTCATCCTCAAAAGTTTATATGCCTTCATTATTATATCTTTAAAACGACCAACAGGGAACTGATCATATTTGAATCTGGCTCTCCTCTTGGTCCGGCTCATGATCATATTTGAATCTGGCCGTTAAATATCATGATCACTAAGGGGCTTCCTGTTCAAACATAGGTCGTATACGAACCAAAGAGAACATAGCTGTCGATACCCTTTTGATTGGCATACCGCCAAACCCACTAGGGGGCTTCTTGATCGTATTCAAATCATAGCTCAACCCCTTTTGGGTCTGACATGGATTATATTCGAATCAGCATCATTAAACAACTTTCAAGGTCATTTGGGGGCTTCCTGTTCAAACATAGGTCGTATTCGAACCAAAGAGAACATAGTTGTCGATACCCTCTTGATCGGCAACGCCAAAGCCACTAGGGGCTATATGATCAAATTCAAATCTTAGCTTAACCCCTTTGGAACGGTTTACTGATCGTATTCGAATCAGAAGCCTCAAAATTTTGTCTATTTCTTGTAAAAGTTTTGCAACCACAATTATTTGACTGTCTTGAGACTTTTTTTATCATATTTGAAAGCATCTACGGGGTGGTTCTTATTCCACCAGCTTAACCTTGACCAACAAAAAGTTGTCAGCATATAACAAACATCATTTGTGCTGGCTTTGATAGAATTGGGTTCTCACCCTCACTGTCTGGATCACGTAAACCGACGGCATCATTCAAAGGATCATAGGTATGATATCATCATTTGTATTTCAAGGTTATAACTGATAACAGGTTTATCTATCTATGACTCTTTTGGGTTTTACATAAGTTATATAACCCGCCTTGCGGTGAGTCACCAAGGGTCTTGTGATTTATTTATGTATGCAGGACAGTTGAATCAAATTCTCTTAAGCATAAGGAAATAGATGTTAAGCGTAACACGGAGGAATATCAGATGTTGAGCACCAAATACGTGCGCGATGGCACGACAAAATCTACCCAATTACATGACTCCCCGAGTCCACATGATTAATATTGTTTTTCAGCAAAACACAAAGTATGAGCCGCCAGACGAATCACTTGTTTTGTTGGACAGAAGCTTCCGGGTCATCCCTTTCCGCTCCTCCATCTGTTTCCCTGTCCTGGAAGGTTGATGATGACCAGTCAATGCCACTCAAAGCCTTAAATTCAGCTTCATCATCAATTAGCCCAGCTGGGTCAACTTCAGGGGCGAAGGTATGCTTACGAAGTGGAGGGATTAGGCTGATCTCTTCATAGTGAGGGGTTGGAATTCTCTGATTCTTTACATCATAACCCGGCTGATACTTGGTAAGATCCGTGTCGTTACCAATCAGAGTGGCCACAGGGCGTATTTCTTTCACACAAGCGGTCAAATCCTTCTGGTCAAATGGGGTGCCATCCTCCTTCAGGCTTGGATATCCAATGGTGATGTCGGCCAGGTCTAGCTCAGGTAGCCACACTTTGGCCCAGCTTAATGCAGCTATGGCTCCGGCTCTCGCAGAAGATCGCCTTAATTCTTTGAAATGCTGAGGTAGCACGGCAAGCCGCTTGAGTACATCTGACAGGAGGGTGGGAACTTCATTCGATAGGGCCACGGCGGCTAAGGCACGCTATGACCTGGTGTAGAGTTGTTCTACCAGTGTATAAACTGCCTTCAATTTTACCAGCATGCTTTGGTCAAGATTGGAACTCCTGGGGCCTGCATTGCAAGGTCAGGTAAGTTGATGACAATTGATAGACTTGTTAGAAAAGATTCAAATATTTAACACTTGCAGAATAACTTACCAAAGATTGCTGAGACCATCTGAGATACATGGCGTTTTAAGCCGGATAATTCGGCGGTTGTTTACGCAAGAGTCACGCCACCTTCTCAAATTTCGGCCGGTGATCAAGGCGATCTTTTCATCAGCCCAGGCTTTCTTCTCTGCTTCAAAGTCTTTTTTCAGTTTCTCTTGTTCAGATACACTGTATTCAAACTTGGAGTTGGCTTTTTGGGTTTCAATCTCCTGTGCTTCGAGGCGATTCTTCAAGTCAGATATTTCCGAATGCCGGGTTACAATCAGGGTTATCATAATGCAACATTAAGTCCCAAGCACTTTGCAGGCAAAGGTATTTGGCACTTGGGGGCTAATGTATGCTGAAGAACTCTGTTTACAGTGGCGGTTCATGGAAGTAAGTCCCAAGCACTTTGCAGGCAAAGGTACTTGGCACTTGGGGGCTAATGCATATTGCTGTTCCAAGTACTTCTTGATTTAAACATGATAAGGACCGGTTCAAACATGTTGTTTCAGCCGGCCCTTGGAGGCTACAGGATAAGCCGGACTTCTTACATATATTACTAAGCTGGTCTTAAGTCTACAACATATTTCATCATAAGCAATAGACTTGGGGGCTGGTATAGTAAGGATAAATAAAGTAAAGCAACAAGAGTTATACCTCAGATTTTTTGTGTATATGTTTCACCATGTCAATTTCCATGTCACGGCTATTATGCACTTGATTTATATAACCAGAGACGATTTCTCCAATACTCAGATGAGTATAATCAGTGACATCCAGCTTAGCTTTGCGGTGTTCCAAAAGTTCTTTGGCGGAGCACGTGGCCATCACGGTGGGTATCCCCGGCTCAACAAAGTCAGTTTTGATGATTTCGACATCCAGGTCATCTGTCTTGGTCGGGTTAGGGATCTCCGGATTCTCAGAACCGTCAATGGCTTGCTCGACAGGCGGGTCAGCAGTAGGTGTTGGAATAACGCGGGCTGGTTCAGGCGGCGGCTCATGAGCGGAGGTGTCAGGAGCAGCCGTTCTAAGCTCCGGTTCATTCAAGATCGGCTCTTCGACCGGCTTGTTCTTCTTCGCCCTCCTGCTGGGCTTTACTTGTACGATGTGTAAAAATCAAAAGGTTAGTGCAAAAAACATGAGTAAGATAAGCACAAGATAAACAGATTATCATTACCCTGGAGCAGTTTTGAAAGCCGGCATATTAGACTGCATTGATTCACGGAGGAAGGTGAAGTTCCACGATAGTTTGAGTCAGAAGAATTGAGTGGTTGACGAGTGAAACCCGCCAAAGGATAAAAAGAATGTAAATCGGAGATGACCTCAGTCTGGCATTTTCTTGTTACATCGGGTAAGCCGGAGGAGAGTTCCGCATCTTTACTAGTCCGGTTCTGCCTCCGGCTCTCGTGAATCTGTCACTTCAAAAGAAGTTGAGGATCTTGGTAAGCTAAAGGATGTGAAAATCTTACTTTCCGGGTTACTCTTCGGACTGTCTGTCTCGGCAAATGCATGGAGTCTGAGGAAATTATAGTTACCTCTTCAATCGCTACATGACTCGCTCCTGTATCCTCCTGATGATAATCAGTGTCAATAAGATGGTTAAAAAGGAGCCTAAAGAATCAAGAGCTACCTCTGACTCGGAGGTATCTTCCAAATGAAGCTTATCCGAGGCGCTAGGTTTGTTCCCCTTCTTCCGGCCAGCGGCTTTCCTAGAGGCTTTCTTGGTTTTTTTGGCTTTCTTTGCAGCCTCATGGTCATACTTGACCTTCCAAAATTTGTCATCAGCCTGTGAATTACAACAAAGGTTTTTGAGTAAAGGCGAAATTGTTAAAGTTGAAGGTAAAAATGCTCAAGTCAATAGCTTACTGCTGGAGCCGCGTTAGCTTGGCAGAAATGACTTAAACCTACTTTCCCACAATCTGCCAGGCTCTCATTCAGAAGAGACTTGGTCATATCATCAACGACGTCCTCAGGCAAGTCATCAGGGCTGTGCCGCAGAGGATCATTCTTTTGGCCTGTGTAATCGCACATCAAGCCGGGGCGGCGGCTGATAGGAATAACCCGCCAGGCAAGCCAAACCCGGACCAGATCAATGTCGTTTAGGCCATTCCCCAGAAGAGCCTTGACCTTGCTCATGGTGGGGGCAAGTGTTTGACGTTCAGCCGGAGACAGTTTATTTGGCAAGGTGAGTTGACTCGGCGCAGGCGCGAAAGTCAAGCGAAGGGTTCTCATTAGCCGGAGAAGTGTCTTGACAGTAGAACCGCGTCTGGTTCCAATCTTTAGGGTGACTCGGCGGTTCGGCATACGGAAAGAGACAGTCTCTCCGTCGCTGGATTGAGATTCCACCAAGCTCCAAGCTAGGCCAATTGGCACGTTCATTTTGAAGGTTCAAATAAAATAACTCTCTAAAGAGTAGCAAGCTGGGTTCTTCTCCAAGGTACACCTCACAGAACACTTCAAAATTTTAGATATTTGACACAGAATTAGGCCTGATGTCTTAAGGTCGCAGGTCAAAAAAGTGCAAGACGTCTCTGAAAATCTTTGAGCCGGGTGGAGAAAAGCCCCGGTTCATGTGATCAGTAAAGACGATAACTTCCCCTTCCTTGGGTTGAGGCTTTTCTTCTATCGGATCAGGAGCACGATAGGACATGACTTCCTTCTTCGGCAGATAACGAGTCTTCACAAATTCATTAAAGGTGTTATCTGTGACGATGGATTTAACCCAGTTGCATGTAACGGGTGCTTTGGGAGCCTTGGGCGGCATTATGGTGATGGAAGCCTACGACAAAATAAAAATTTCCGGCTCAAATTTAAGCCGGAGAGAAATACTTCAATTCGTATTCAAGATGGCGACTTATGAAGGAGCCTAACGATATATGGCTAATTGTATCAGATTATTTAAGCCGTCATGAGCATCATAAGAAATTAAGTCATTTAAACCACCATGAGTGGTCGGGATTATTGATTAAGCATTGACTTTGTTAAAGCCGGCGATAAGAGTCGCCGTGGCTATGTGGATCTAACAGATACAGTTTTTGCCTAAGTGTCACACAAACAAGTTTCACAGATTGCAGTTGTTATTTTGGATCAAACGGTCGTTCAGAAAAGAAAATATTCTAGACCTAAAAAGCTGGTACATATGAGTTCATGAGTTCTAATGAGACCTCTGTACAAGGAAAAGGGATCTGCTAGTGTCAAAATTGGACATAAAACGATTACCGCAGGAGTATATGTTGCCTTTTAAATCAGAAGAGGCCGTGACGGAGGAACTATGAAGAAACTGTGATGAACAGCGAAGAAACGCAGAAGAACTGCAAACCCTAAATGCGGATCTGGGGTGCAGGACGGCAAGGACTTACAGCTGCAGATCTACTGCGGAGGATCGCCGCCGTTCTCTGGTCAATTCAGGTTGATGGAGCGGCCAAGATTGACGAAGACGAGATGCTCTGCGGCAGCGGCGGCGGCGGAGCTCGAGCGGCAGCAGAGTCGTGAGAGGAAGAAGACAACACAAAGGGGGAGAATGAGGAAAGACCTAAGGACGTGATTTTTTATAAGGAGAAGACTGACAGAGTAGGCGCGAGAAACGAGGAGGCTGAAACGTGGTTATCCAGCTGCTCGAACGCCTCGATTCTCGGGATGGTTATTAAGATAAGGATCCGTCGGGATATGATTGAATAAAAATTGAATTTAATGGCAGATGATGTCATGGCGAATTATCATAAATCCAGAAGATGATGTCATGGCGGGTTATATCTTCTACGCAGATAGAAGGCAGAAGACTTTTTTCTTAAGGTATTGAAGATTGACATGAACCGGTTCAAATCAATCTGGGGCCTAATGTTGGGGATATAACTACTAGTGTAACCCGCCCAGGAGGGGCCGGGTTATGCTATGACGATTCATCATATGAAGCCCAATATCATGCTTGAAGATGGCGGTTCAGTTAAGGGCCCAAAGCCTGCAGGCGACTTAAGGCCCGTAGTGATAAACCGCCGTAATGGCATGACTTGTATTGTAAGGCAAGGTTAATTAGTCATCGAGCCGGACACTTTTTATGTGTCGGTCGGGACTCTGTAGGCCGCGGGGCGTCAACCCATGTATATAAGGGGACGACCCGCCGGCGGCTTAGGGCAAGTAACATCAAGTCGAGAGCCAGGCATAGTAGATTCGCTCTCTGGTCATCGAAACCCTAGTAATTCCACCTCAACTGGATTAGGCTTTTACCTTCACCGCAAGGGGCCGAACCAGTATAAACCCTCGTGTCCTTTGTCCCACTTTAACCCCTTTAAGCTTCCTAGTTGCGATGGCTCCACGACTAAGTGCTTTCACGAGGACATCTGCCGTGACAATTCCACGACACCTTGCATATTATAGTTCATCACGAAGTTCTAGTAACTTGGTGATAGTGACTAGAGAACTCTGTCAATCACTATCTTATCTGGAAGATTAACTCCCACTTGATTCAAGTGATTGTAGTACTCGGACATTACGAGCACATGCTCACTAGCTGAGCTATGCTCCTACATCTTGTAGGCAAAGTACTTGTCAAAGGTCTCATACCTTTCGACATGGGCATGAGTCTGAAATACTAATTTCAACTCTTGGAACATCTCATATGCTCCGTGGCGTTTCAAAAACGTCTTTCAAGCCCCGATTCTAAGCCGTAAAGCATCGTCCACTAAACTATGAAGTAGTTATCATGTCGATCTTGCCAAACGTTCACAACGTCTGCATTTGCTCCTGCAATCAGTCTGTCACCTAGCGATGCATCAAGGACATAATTCTTCTGTGCAGCAATGAGTATAATCCTCAAATCACGGATCCAATCCGCATCATTGCTACTAACATCTTTCAACTTAGTTTTCTCTAGGAACATATCAAAAATAAAACAGGGGAGCTAAACGCGAGCTATTGATCTACAACATAGATATGCTAATACTACCAGGACTAAGTTCATGATATATTAAAGTTCAATTAATCATATTACTTAAGAACTCCCACATAGATAGACATCCCTCTCGTCATCTAAATGATCACGTGATCCAAATCAACTAAACCATGTCCGATCATCACGTGAGATGGAGTAGTTTTCAATGGTGAACATCACTATGTTGATCATATCTACTATATGATTCACTCTCGACCTTTCGGTCTCCAGTGTTCCGAGGCCATATCTGCATATGCTAGGCTCGTCAAGTTTGACCCGAGTATTCTGCGTGTGCAAAACTGGCTCCCACCCGTTGTATTTGAACGTAGAGCTTATCACACCCGATCATCACGTGGTGTCTCGGCACGATGAACTGTCGCAACGGTGCATACTCAGGGAGAACACTTGTACCTTGAAATTTAGTGAGAGGTCATCTTATAATGCTACCATCATACTAAGCAAAATAAGATGCATAAAGGATAAACATCACATGCAATCAATATACGTGATATGATATGGCCATCATCATCTTGTGCCTATGATCTCCATCTCCAAAGCACCGTCATGATCACCATCGTCACCGGCGCGACACCTTGATCTCCATCGTAGCATCGTTGTTGTCTCGCCAACTATTGCTTCTACGACTATTGCTACCGATTAGTGATAAGCTAAAGCAGTTACATGGTGATTGCATTTCATACAATAAAGTGACAACCATATGGCTCCTGCCAGTTGCCGATAACTTTGTTACAAAACATGATCATCTCATACAATAAAATTTAGCATCATGTCTTGACCATATCACATCACAACATGCCCTACAAAAACAAGTTAGATGTCCTCTACTTTGTTGTTGCAAGTTTTACGTGGCTGCTACAGGATGAGCAATAACCATTCTTACCTACGCATCAAAACCACAACGATATTTCGTCAAGTATGTGTTGTTTTAACCTTCAACAAGGACCGGGTGTAGCCACACTCGATTCAACTAAAGTTGGAGACACTGACACCCGCCAGCCACATGTGTGCGAAGCACGTCGGTAGAACCAGTCTCGCGTAAGGGTACGCGTAATGTCGGTCCGGGCCACTTCATCTAACAATATCACCGAATCAAAGTATGACATGCTAGTAAGCAGTATGACTATTATCGCCCACAACTCACTTGTGTTCTACTCGTGCATATAACATCTACGCATCGAACCTGGCTCAGATGCCACTATTGGGGAACGTAGTAATTTCAAAAAAATTCCTACGCACACGCAAGATCAAGGTGATGCATAGCAACGAGAGGGAAGAGTGTTGTCCACGTACCCTCGTAGACCAAAAGCGGAAGCGTTATGACAACGCGGTTGATGTAGTCGTACGTATTCATGATCGACCGATCCTAGTACCGAACGTATGGCACCTCCGCGGTCTGCACACGTTCAGCTCAGTGACGTCCCACGAACTCATGATCCAGTAGAGCTTCGAGGGAGAGCTTCACAAGACGACGGGCGTGATGACGGTGATGATGAAGCTACTGGCGTAGGGCTTCGCCTAAGCACTACGATGATATGACCGAGGTGGATTATGGTGGAGGGGGGCACCGCATACGGCAAAGAGATCAATGATCAACTTGTGTGTCTATGGGGTGCCTGTCGATGTCAAAACCGGCGGATCTCGGGTAGGGGGTCCCGAACAGTGCGTCTAAGGCGGATGGTAACAGGAGGCGGGGGACACAATGTTTACCCAGGTTCTGGCCCTCTCGATGGAGGTAATACCCTACTTCCTGCTTGATTGATCTTGATGATATGAGTATTACAAGAGTTGATCTACCACGAGATCGTAGAGGCTAAACCCTAGAAGCTAGCCTATGGTATGATTGTTGTTGTCCTATGGACTAACCCCTCCAGTTTATATAGACACCGGAGGGGGCTAGGTTTACACAGAGTCGGTTACAAGGGAGGAGATCCACATATTCGTATTGCCAAGCTTGCCTTCCACGCCAAGGAGAGTCCCATCCAGACACGGGACGAAGTCTTCAATCTTGTATCTTCATAGTCCAACAGTCGGGCCAAAGGATATAGTCCGGCTGTCTGAGGACCCCCTAATCCAGGACTCCCTCTGTAGCCCCTGAACCAGGCTTCAATGATGATGAGTCTAGCGCACAGATTTGTCTTCGGCATTGCAAGGCGGGTTCTTCCTCCGAATACTCCGTAGAAGATCTTGAACACAAGGATAGTGTCCGGCTCTACAAAACAAGTTCCACATACCACCGTAGAGAGAATAATATTTCCACAAATCTAATCTTCTGACACGCTTGGCAGCATGACATCATACCAAGGCCCGGTCATTATTCGAACCGTTTTTCTCAACCAGCCATCGCATCGTATTATGCAGGCGGTTTTCTTGGCACGTTTTGTCGAAGCAGAGATCGTGTCCCCTTATCGCGGGATTCTCATCAATACGGATGTGGGTAACCCAACCGCGCCATCAATTACGGCGCTTGGGGAATAAGAGAGTTTTACTAGGCAGGTGGGGCGGCGTATAGTTCCCTCTGCCCCTATAAAGGGACAAGGATTCCTCTTTTTACCCACGCCTTCTTCCTCCTTGCTCATCCATTCTTGCACACTCCTCAAACCACTCCAAGCATGTCCGGAGCAGGAGGCAAGTGGATGGTCTCCTCCGTCACGGAGGAGAACATCACAAAGCTACGGGGTGCCGGATATCTGGCCGCGGACATCGCACACCGGCTGCCAGATGCGGGGCAGATCATCCCTACGCCCGAACCCCATGAGAGGGTGGTTTTCCTTACCCACTTTGTCAGTGGACTGGGATTTCCCCTCCACCCGTTTGTCCGTGGGCTCATGTTCTACTACGGGCTGGATTTTCACGATCTGGCCCCCAATTTCATCCTCAACATCTTGGCGTTTATCGTGCAGGCGAGGCCTTCCTCCGCATCAGGCCCCACTTCGGCCTGTGGCTGAAGACCTTCAATGTTAAGCCGAAGGTGGTGGTCGGCCAACAAGCGGAGTGCGGAGGCACCATGGTGGGGAAAATGCCTAATGTCACCTGGCTCGAAGGCTCCTATGTGGAGACCACAAAGGGTGGTAGTCGGGGTGGTTCTACATCACTGAGCTGCGTGACACCAACTAGGTGGCGGCCCCCGAATTCCGATCCGGAATCCCCACGCGGCTCACCTCCTGGAAGGAGAAGGGCCTGTCCTGGGGTTCATCGGTGGAGCTGACCGACTCGTAAATGCATCAGAAACATGATGAGCGAGAAAATCAAGCTTGTCAACGTGGTCCAGGTCATGCTCTTTCGCCGGATCCTCCCGTGTCAACGACGGGCATTCAATTTGTGGGAGTTCGACCCGGCCGAGCACAGACGCTGCGAGAGCTCTTCGACACGATGCACAAGGACGTCTAGAAGGTGTTGTTCAAGGGCGTCGAGGTACCTCCTCCCCTTACCGAGGACCGCGGACTCAGCGCAAAGCGCCATGCCAATCCGGTAAGTTTTTTATATCTCAAAGGATGTATATTTTCCCCAGTTTAATCATGTGCGGGATCTAAGCCTCCATGCCATTAACAGAACTGGGTAGAGACAATGGAGCAGATCGATTGCCCAGCCCCCCTGCCTGAGGATCCAGCAAATGCTCTCCTAACAGAGACGCTGGTCCCGACGCCTTACGAGGTGCCGGTGAAGAAGGCCAAGAAGAAGGCCGCGGGGACCCGAAAGGGTCTCCGGCGCAAGGTTGTATCAGACTCATCGTTCGATAACTCCGAGGCGCACTCCTCCCACGAAAACGAGGAGGAGGAAGAGGAAAGTTCTCCCCCCCCCCCCAGCCGGGGAGACAAGAAAAGGAAGGCCGCCCCAACCGGGGAGGCCGAAGGGTCCACGAAGGGAAGGACCCTCCTTACGGACTGCTCCACGACGGCCGCCTACAGCGACGACGAGTGGTTGCCCAGGGACAAGCCCCTGGCGAAGTCGTAAGTATCTAGATACCATAGTAATTCATGGTATGTTTTTATTGCACTGCTTCTCATCATGCTGAACATGATTATGCAGTCCGTCCCGAGCCCGTATCGACATATTATCGTCGGATGGTTCTTTGGACCCGTTGGATATGAATAGCAATTCACTTCCGACCGCCTCCACCCCTCGCCCTACGGACAACATCGAGGTGTTGTCTCAAAGGGCACCGAGCCGAGGGGAGGTATTCCTGGAGGCGCCTCGAGGCGATATTCCGGACCCTGGGTGCAAAGGGAGCAAGACTCCCATGGGCTCCGAGTTCGGCCTCCAGCCGAACACTGTGCAGGAACCTCCAGTGGTTCCGGACTCTGTCAGGCGACCCCCCGTTAATAGGGGCAAGCCGGCCACGCCGGTGGCCTCTGTCCATCCAGAGGCACCAGACAACTTGCTGGAAGTGCTTCGCGGAGCTTCCATCAACGAAGAGCACCGCACTATCATGAGTGCGGTGATCGAGAAGGTTCAGTCCGCCAAAAGCGGACTAACTGAAGCTTGTGCCGACCTCCCTATGAGCTTTCGTGTAAGTAATCCAATTATAGGAAAATATTACTGCAGCGGTAGCCCCGATGCTCGCTTATGCGTTCGTGAAGAAAGGACGAATAGAGGATCAAATAATGACTCAGAGTCTAATCGTAATATGTCTATATGCATATGCAGGCTTCACTGCTGGCCGCTGCCGCACGCACTGCAGAGGTCGCTGCACTGAAGCAGGACCTTGAGCGGTCCAAGGAAGAGCTCGGCCTTACTAAGAGGCAGCTCGAAGAGAACAAAGGTAAGCGATACCCTGTCTATGTATTAAAAAGAAATTTGGTTCTAAATTAATAGGATCATCATGAACTTGCCAGCGGCCACGACCGAAGTGGCGACCCTGAAGAAGGCGCTATCCGAGGCCGAAGACAAAGCGGCCCCGGAGCATATCAAGTGAGAAAATCAAGAAGCCCGGGTAGGTGAGGTGCAGCAAGAGCTCCAGGCTCTCGCCAAAAAACACAACTCCTTGGAGCTTGACTCTAAGAGTGAGAGTTCGAGCTTGCGAAGGCCCTAAAAAGCGCACAAAACGCCAAGGCTGAAGCCCACAAGGCCCTCCAGGAGATTGAGGCGGTGAAGAAGATAGCAGCGGGTAAGGCATTCATTATGCAAAGCAAGCATGTGAAGGAAACTTTCCTTTTACTAACCCGAGTTCGGAGCTCTCCAGGAGCGTTTGCAGATCTTCCCTGCAGTGTGTTGGATGCCGCGGAGTTTTATCGGGCTGAGAAGGGGAGCTCGACGGAGAAGTTGTTCTAGTCTCAGTATACTGGAACCGAACACCCAATGCCTTTGAGCAACCAGCTGAAGCAACTGGTCGAGCTCCACAAGGCGGCTGAACAGGCCATGAAGGGTCTTGTAGTCCGGATGTGGCCTGGCGATCCCCTGCCTGACAGCTACTTCGGTCTGGTGAGGTGGCTTGTGAATCCCTGCCCACGGCTTGAAGTCATAAAGCGGCCCATCTGCATCGAGGGTGCGCGCAGGGCTTTTGCCCGGGCGAAGGTGCACTGGGCGAAGCTGGACGCCGTAAAGCTGGTGAAGGAGGGGCCGCCTGAAGGCCAGGAGCTCTCGTGAATCTGTCACTTCAAAAGAAATTCAGGATCTTGGTAAGCTAAAGGATGTGAAAATCTTACTTTCCAGGTTACTCTTCGGACTTTCTGTCTCGGCAAATGCTCGGAGTCTGAGGAAATTATAGTTACCTCTTCAATCGCTACATGACTCGCTCCTATATCCTCCTGATGATAATCATTGTCAATAAGATGGTTAAAAAGGAGCCTAAAGAATCAAGAGCTACCTCTGACTCGGAGGTATCTTCCAAATGAAGTATATCTGAGGCGCTAGGTTTGTTCCCCTTCTTCCGGGCAGGGGCTTTCCTGGCGGCTTTCTTGGTTTTTTCTGGCTTTCTTTGCAGCCTCATGGTCATACTTGACCTTCCAAAATTTGTCATCAGCCTGTGAATTACAACAAAGGTTTTTGAGTAAAGGCGAAATTGTTAAAGTTGAAGGTAAAAATGCTCAAGTCAATAGCTTACCGCTGGAGCCGGGTTAGCTTGGCAGAAAGGACTTAAACCTACTTTCCCACAATCTGTCAGGCTCTCATTCAGAATAGACTTGGTCATATCATCAACGACGTCCTCAGGCAAGTCATCAGGGCTGTGCCGCAGAGGATCATTCTTTTGGCCTGTGTAATCGCACATCAAGCCGGGGCGGCGGCTGATAGGAATAACCCGCCAGGCAAGCCAAACCCGGACCAGATCAATGTCGTTTAGGCCATTCCCCAGAAGAGCCTTGACCTTGCTCATGGTGGGGGCAAGTGTTTGACGTTCATCCGGAGACAGTTTATTTGGCAAGGGGTGAGTTGACTCCAGGCGCAGGGCGCGAAAGCCGGGCAGAGGGTTCTCATTAGCCGGAGAAGTGTCTTGACAGTAGAACCGCGTCTGGTTCCAATCTTTAGGGTGACTCGGCGGTTCGGCATACGGGAAGAGATAGTCTCTCCGTCGCTGGATTGAGATTCCACCAAGCTCCAAGCTGGGCCCATTGGCACGTTCATTTTGACGGTTCAAATAAAATAACTCTCTAAAGAGTAGCAAGCCGGGTTCTTCTCCAAGGTACACCTCACAGAACACTTAAAAATTGCAGATATTTGAGACAGAATTAGGCCTGATGTCTTAAGGTCGCAGGTCAAAAAAGTGCAAGACGTCTCTGAAAAACTTTGAGCCGGGTGGAGAAAAGCCCCGGTTCATGTGATCAGTAAAGACGATAACTTTACCTTCCTTGGGTTGAGGCTTTTCTTCTGTCGGATCAGGAGCACGATAGGACATGACTTCCTTCTTCGGCAGATAACGAGTCTTCACAAATTCATTAAAGGTGTTATCTGTGACGATGGATTTAACCCAGTTGCATGTAACGGGTGCTTTGGGAGCCTTGGGCGGCATTATGGAGATGGAAGCCTACGACAAAATAAAAATTTCCGGCTCAAATTTAAGCCGGAGAGAAATACTTCAATTTGTATTCAAGATGGCGGCCTATGAAGGGGCCTAACGATATATGGCTAATTGTATCAGATTATTTAAGCCGTCATGAGCATCATAAGAAATTAAGTCATTTAAACCACCATGAGTGGTCGGGATTATTGATTAAGCATTGACTTTGTTAAAGCCGGCGATAAGAGTCGCCGTGGCTAGGTGGATCTAACAGATACAATTTTTGCCTAAGTGTCACACAAACAAGTTTCACAGATTGCAATTGTTATTTTGGATCAAACGGTCGTTCAGAAAAGAAAATATTCTAGACCTAAAAAGCTGGTACATATGAGTTCGTGAGTTCTAATGAGGCCTCTGTACAAGGAAAAGGGATCTGCTAGTGTCAAAAATGGACATAAAACGATTACCGCAGGAGTATATGTTGCCTTTTAAATCAGAAGAGGCCGTGACGGAGGAACTATGAAGAAACTGTGATGAACAGCGAAGAAACACAGAAGAACTGCAAACCCTAAATGTGGATCTGGGGTGCGGGACGGCAAGGACTTACAGCTGCAGATCTACTGCGGAGGATCGCCGCCGTTCTCTGGTCGATTCAGGTTGATGCAGCGGCCAAGATTGACGAAGACGAGATGCTCTGCGGCAGCGGCGGCGGCGGAGCTCGAGCGGCAGCAGAGTCGTGAGAGGAAGAAGACGACAGAAAGAGGGATAATGAGGAAAGACCTAAGGACGTGCTTTTTTATAAGGAGAAGACTGACAGAGTAGGCGCGAGAAACGAGGAGGCTGAAACGTGGTTATCCAGCTGCTCGAACGCCTCGATTCTCAGGATGGTTATTAAGATAAGGATCCGTCGGGATATGATGGAATAAAAATTGAATTTAATGGAAGATGACGTCATGGCGAATTATCATAAATCCAGAAGATGATGTCATGGCGGGTTATATCTTCTACGCAGATAGAAGGCAGAAGACTTTTTTCTTAAGGTATTGAAGATTGACATGAACCGGTTCAAACCAATCTGGGGCCTAATGCTGGGGATATAACTACTAGTGTAGCCCGCCCAGGAGGGGCCGGGTTACGCTATGACGATTCATCATATGAAGCCCAATATCATGCTCGAAGATGGCGGTTCAGTTAAGGGCCCAAAGCCTGCAGGTGACTTAAGGCTCGTAGTGATAAACCGCCGTAATGGCATGACTTGTATTGTAAGTCAAGGTTAATTAGTCACCGAGCCGGACACTGTTTATGCGTTGGTCGGGACTCTGTAGGCCGCGGGGCGTCAACCCATGTATATAAGGGGACGACCCGCCGGCGGCTTAGGGCAAGTAACATCAAGTCGAGAGCTAGGCATAGTAGATTCGCTCTCTGGTCATCGAAACCCTAGTAATTCCACCTCAACTGGATTAGGCTTTTACCTTCACCGCAAGGGGCCGAACCAGTATAAACCCTCGTGTCCTTTGTCCCACTTTAACCCCTTTAAGCTTCCTAGTTGCGATGGCTCCACGACTAAGTGCTTTCACGAGGACATCTGCCGTGACAATTCCACGACACCTTGCATATTATAGTTCATCACGAAGTTCTAGTAACTTGGTGATAGTGACTAGAGAACTCTGTCAATCACTATCTTATCTGGAAGATTAACTCCCACTTGATTCAAGTGATTGTAGTACTCAGACATTCTGAGCACATGCTCACTAGCTGAGCTATGCTCCTCCATCTTGTAGGCAAAGTACTTGTCAAAGGTCTCATACCTTTCGACATGGGCATGAGTCTGAAATACTAATTTCAACTCTTGGAAGATCTCATATGCTCTGTGGCGTTTAAAAAACGTCTTTGAAGCCCCGATTCTAAGCCGTAAAGCATCGTGCACTAAACTATGAAGTAGTCATCATGTCGACCTTGCCAAACGTTCACAGCGTCTGCATTTTCTCCTGCAATCAGTTTGTCACCTAGCGATGCATCAAGGACATAATTCTTCTGTGCAGCAATGAGTATAATCCTCAGATCACGGATCCAATCCGCATCATTGCTACTAACATCTTTCAACTTAGTTTTCTCTAGGAACATATCAAAAATAAAACATGGGAGCTAAACGCGAGCTATTGATCTACAACATAGATATGCTAATACTACCAGGACTAAGTTCATGATATATTAAAGTTCAATTAATCATATTACTTAAGAACTCCCACTTAGATAGACATCCCTCTAGTCATCTAAATGATCACGTGATCCAAATCAACTAAACCATGTCCGATCATCATGTGAGATGGAGTAGTTTTAAATGGTGAACATCACTATGTTGATCATATCTACTATATGATTCACGCTCGACCTTTCGGTCTCCAGTGTTCCGAGGCCATATCTGCATATGCTAGGCTCGACAAGTTTGACCCGAGTATTCTGCGTGTGCAAAACTGGCTCCCACCCGTTGTATTTGAACGTAGAGCTTATCACACCCGATCATCACGTGGTGTCTCGGCACGATGAACTGTCGCAACGGTGCATACTCAGGGAGAACACTTGTACCTTGAAATTTAGTGAGAGGTCATCTTATAATGCTACTGTCGTACTAAGCAAAATAAGATGCATAAAGGATAAACATCACATGCAATCAATATAAGTGATATGATATGGCCATCATCATCTTGTGCCTATGATCTCCATCTCCAAAGCACCGTCATGATCACCATCGTCACCGGCGCGACACCTTGAACTCCATCGTAGCATCGTTTTCGTCTCGCCAACTATTGCTTCTACGACTATTGCTACCGATTAGTGATAAGCTAAAGCAATTACATGGCGATTGCATTTCGTACAATAAAGCGACAACCATATGGCTCCTGCCAGTTGCCGATAACTTTGTTACAAAACATGATCATCTCATACAATAAAATTTAGCATCATGTCTTGACCATATCACATCACAACATGCCCTGCAAAAACAAGTTAGACGTCCTCCACTTTGTTGTTGCAAGTTTTACGTGGCTGCTACAGGCTGAGCAATAACCATTCTTACCTACGCATCAAAACCAGAACGATATTTCGTCAAGTATGTGCTGTTTTAACCTTCAACAAGGACCGGGCGTAGCCACACTCGATTTAACTAAAGTTGGAGACACTGACACCCGCCAGCCAGCTGTGTGCGAAGCACGTCGGTAGAACCAGTCTCGCATAAGGGTACGCGTAATGTCGGTCCGGGCCACTTCATCCAACAATACCACCGAATCAAAGTATGACATGCTGGTAAGCAGTATGACTATTATCGCCCACAACTCACTTGTGTTCTACTCGTGCATATAACATCAACGCATCGAACCTGGCTCGGATGCCACTGTTGGGGAACGTAGTAATTTCAAAAAAAAATCCTACGCACACAAAAGATCATGGTGATGCATAACAACGAGAGGGAAGAGTGCTGTCCACTTACCCTCGTAGACCGAAAGCGGAAGCGTTATGACAACGCGGTTGATGTAGTCGTACGTCTTCACGATCGATCGATCCTAGTACCGAATGAACGGCACCTCCCCGATCTGCACACGTTCAGCTCAGTGACGTCCCATGAACTCACGATCCAGTAGAGCTTCGAGGGAGAGCTTCGTCAGCACGACGACGTGATGACGGTGATGATGAAGCTACTGGAATAGGGCTTCGCCTAAGCACTACGATGATAAGACCGAGGTGGATTATGGTGGAGGGGCGCACCGCATACGGCTAAGAGATCAATGATCAACTTGTGTGTCTATGGGGTGCCTGTCGATGTCAAAACCGGCGGATCTCGGGTAGGGGGTCCCGAACTATGCGTCTAAGGCGGATGGTAACAGGAGGCGGGGGACACAATGTTTACCCAGGTTCTGGCCCTCTCGATGGAGGTAATACCCTACTTCCTGCTTGATTGATCTTGATGATATGAGTATTACAAGAGTTGATCTACCACGAGATCGTAGAGGCTAAACCCTAGAAGCTAGCCTATGGTATGATTGTTGTTGTCCTATGGACTAACCACTCCGGTTTATATAGACATCGGAGGGGGCTAGGTTTACACAGAGTCGGTTACAAGGGAGGAGATCCACATATTCGTATTGCCAAGCTTGCCTTCCACGCCAAGGAGAGTCCCATCCGGACACGGGACGAAGTCTTCAATCTTGTATCTTCTTAGTCCAACAGCCGGGCCAAAGGATATAGTCCGGCTGTCCGAGGACCCCCTAATCCAGGACTCCCTCAGTAGCCCCTGAACCAGGCTTCAATGATGATGATTCCAGCGCGCAGATTTGTCTTCGGCATTGCAAGGCGGGTTCTTCCTCCGAATACTCCGTAGAAGATCTTGAACAAAAGGATAGTGTCCGGCTCTACAAAACAAGTTCCACATACCACCGTAGAGAGAATAATATTTCCACAAATCTAATCTTCTGACACGCTTGGCAGCATGACATCATACCAAGGCCCGGTCATTATTCGAACCATTTTTCTCAACCATCTACTGCACGTATTGCGAGGCGGTTTTCTTGGCACGTTTTGTCGAAGCAGAGATCGTGTCCCCTTATCGCGGGATTCTCATCAATACGGATGTGGGTAACCCAACCGCGCCATCAATTACGGCGCTTGGGGAATAAGCGAGTTTTACTAGGCAGGTGGCGCGGCGTATAGTTTCCTCCGCCCCTATAAAGGGACAAGGATTCCTCTTTTTACCCACGCCTTCTTCCTCCTTGCTCATCCATTCTTGCACACTCCTCAAACCACTCCAAGCATGTCCGGAGCGGGAGGCAAGTGGATGGTCTCCTCCGTCACGGAGGAGAACATCACAAAGCTTCTGAGGTGCGGATATCTGGCCATGGACATCGCACACCGGCTGCCAGATGTGGGGCAGATCATCCCTACGCCCGAACCCCATGAGAGGGTGGTTTTCCTTACCCACTTTGTCCATGGACTGGGATTTCCCCTCCACCCATTTGTCCGCGGGCTCATGTTCTACTACGGGCTGGATTTTCACGATCTGGCCCCCAATTTCATCCTCAACATCTTGGCGTTTATCGTCGTGTGCGAGGCCTTCCTCCGCATCAGGCCCCACTGTGGCCTGTGGCTGAAGACCTTCAATGTTAAGCCGAAGGTGGTGGTCGGCCAACAAGCGGAGTGCGGAGGCACCATGGTGGGGAAAATGCCTAATGTCACCTGGCTCGAAGGCTCCTATGTGGAGACCACAAAGGGGTGGCAGTCGGGGTGGTTCTACATCACCGAGCCGCGTGACACCAACTAGGTGGCGGCCCCCGAATTCCGATCAGGAATACCCACGCGGCTCACCTCCTGGAAGGAGAAGGGCCTGTCCTGGGGTTCATCGGTGGAGCTGACCGGACTCCAGAAATGCATCAGAAACATGATGAGCAAGAAAATAAAGCTTGTCAACGTGGTCCAGGTCATGCTCTTTCGCCGGATCCTCCCGTGTCAACGACGGGCATTCAATTTGTGGGAGTTCGACCCGGCCGAGCACCAGACGCTGCGAGAGCTCTTCGACACGACGCACAAGGACGTCTAGAAGGTGTTGTTCAAGGGCGTCGAGGTACCTCCTCCCCTTAACGAGGACCGCGGACTCAGCGCAAAGCGCCATGCCAATCTGGTAAGTTTTTTATATCTCAAAGGATGTATATTTTCCTTAGTTTAATCATGTGCGGGATCTAAGCCTCCTAGTAATTCATGGTATGTTTTTATTGCACTGCTTCTCATCACGCTGAACATGACTATGAAGTCCGTCCCGAGCCCGTATCGACGTATTTTCGTCGGATGGTTCTTTGGACCCGTCGGATATGAATAGCGATTCACTTCCGACCGCCTCCACCCCTCGCCCTACGGACAACATCGAGGTGTTGTCTCAAAGGGCACCGAGCTGAGGGGAGGTATTCCTGGAGGCGCCTCGAGGCGATATTCCGGACCCTGGGTGCAAAGGGAGCAAGACTCCCATGGGCTCCGTGTTCGGCTGGAGCTCCGAGTTCGGCCTCCAGCCGAACACTATGCCGGAACCTCCAGTGGTTCCGGACTCTGTCAGGCGACCCCAGTTAATAGGGGCAAGCCTCCCGTGCCGGTGGCCTCTGTCCATCCAGAGGCACCGGACAACTTGCTGGAAGTGCTTCGCGGAGCTTCCATCAACGAAGAGCACCGCACTATCATGAGTGCGGTGATTGAGAAGCTTCAGTCCGCCAAAAGCGGACTAACTGAAGCTTGTGCCAGCCTCCTAACAGGCTTTCAGGTAAGTAATCCAATTATAGGAAAATATTACTGCAGACAGTAGCCCCTGATGCTCTGTTTGCGTTCGTGAAGAAAGGACGAATAGAGGATCAAATAATGACTCAGGAGTCTAATCAGAATATGTCTATATGCATATGCAGGCTTCACTGCTGGCCGCTGCCGCACGCACTGCAGAGGTCGCTGCACTGAAGCAGGACCTTGAGCGGTCCAAGGAAGAGCTCGGCCTTACTAAGAGGCAGCTCGAAGAGAACAAAGGTAAGCGATACCCTGTCTATGTATTAAAAAGAAATTTGGTTGTAAAATAATAGGATCATCATGAATTTGCCATGGGCCACGACCGAAGTGGCGACCCTGAAGAAGGCGCTATCCGAGGCCGAAGACAAAGCGGCCCAGGAGCATATCAAGTGAGAAAAGCAAGAAGCCCGGGTAGGCGAGGTGCAGTAAGAGCTCCAGGCTCTCGCCAAAAAACACAACTCCTTGGAGCTTGACTCTAAGACGTGAGAGTTCGAGCTTGCGAAGGCCCTTGAAAGCGCACAAAACGCCAAGGCTGAAGCCCACAAGGCCCTCCAGGATATTGAGGCGGTGAAGAAGATAGCAGCGGGTAAGGCATTCATTGTGCAAAGCAAGCATGTGAAGGAAACTTTCCTTTTACTTACCCGAGTTCGGAGCTCTCCAGGAGCGTTTGCAGATCTCCCCGCAGTGTGTTGGATGCGACGGAGTTTTATCGGGCTGAGGAGGGGAGCTCGACGGAGAAGTTGTTATAGTCTCAATATACTGGGACCGAACACCCAATGCCTTTGAGCAACCAGCTGAAGCAACTGGTCGAGCTCCACAAGGCGGCTGAACAGGCCATGAAGGGTCTTGTAGTCCGGATGTGGCCTGGCGATCCCCTCGACAGCTACTTGATGCAGTGAGGTGGCTTGTGAATGCCTGCCCACGGCTTGAAGTCATAAAGCGGTCCATCTGCATCGAGGGTGCGCGCAGGGCTTTTGCCCGGGCGAAGGTGCACTGGGCGAAGCTGGACGCCGTATATCTGGTGAAGGAGGGGCCGCCGGAAGGCAAGGAGCATCGCCATCCCGAAATGTGTTATGATAGTGTCCTGAAGGGTTCGCGCCTTGTGGCGGAGGAATGTGCTAAAGATGTAATATTTGAATGAACGTACTCATGTGATCCTGTAATGTGAAACGAGTTCATTTGCGCTATGCAATGTTTTTTATTTTAAAATATTACCTTCTATGCGGCCGTTTATAAAATCTAAGAGTTGGCCAGTCGTCGGCTTGTGCCCCCATGTATCTAGTACTGAGGTGTTCGGGATAAACCTGAGCACTCTTTATCCCAATTTTGGGTCCTTCGAGGGAGGTGTTCAGCACAACGAACCAAACAATCGGACTATAAGGCTTTATCACTCTCACTTAGCCATAGAAGTCTACAATTTTAAATTTTGGCGAAGCCCCTAGTATTCGTATGGCCGAATTTGGGGCGCTATATACGCCTAAGTCGGGCAAGGACGACTCCTCGCCCGAAGCGGAAAAAGTCTTTAAGGACTTGAGACCTCTCGAACAGCGACTAGCTCTCGCCTAATCATGACAGTCAGTTTTCGGCTTTCTCTACTGAGGTGCTCGTCTGGAAGAACCGGGACACAATCGCAGTAGTTCTCCCATCGCTACCTTAGCCGATATTGCGGAACATAAGGTACCAAAACATGGGAGCAGGGCAAACCCAACTATTGACCCAAGACATGATTCGGAGTTGATGCATATAATGTTATAAGTTCGGGGTGCCGCACCGTCGAAAGTGTTCGGACTTCTCACACCGTATTATGGGGTATACTGAGCCCCCTGGCTTATTGGTCGTACCAGAATGTACGGGTGCAAGTTGTCATAAATAAACAGACAAGAAAAAAGAAGGGTAATGCAATAATAGACTAATTCTATGCATTGTTATTTAAATAATACGTCGAAGCGTACTGGTACAAGTAGTGCAATAAGCAAAAAATAGGACTATTTGACATGTCATATCCAAGGGCAAGCTGCGTATGGGTATTAAAAAATGGGTACTTCGATTGTTATCAGAGACCACCTGGGGATTCCCTTGTATGTCTTAGCTTCTTGCTTCCTTGGTTGTTCCTTCCCGTAATGTGTCCAGCAATCAGGCTATCGGAAAGGGCTTCCAGAGAGTAAGGTCCTGAAAGAGAGGAAATGATAAAGGTATACAGCCCCTGGGGCAGTTGAGCCGCATTGTGGGATGTGCCTTGGCCGTGCCCCCGCCTATGCCCATGGTATTTTCAGTGCGTAATTATGTACGCGCGGCACATATTTCGTCGCTTGACTGGGACTAGGACGGGGGCCGAATTGCTAGGCAAGCTCTGAACGTGTCAGGCGATCCTGTTGCAGGTTACTCCGGAGTTGCTTGAAGGTGTCCAGGGGCTTAATCGCTGAATTGGCGGTTTGCCTTAAAAGGTTGCTTTGCGCCTCAGCTGCGAGGGCCGCAGTGTGCTCCTCCGTGCGGAGCGAGCGTTCTGTGTTTCCATTGACTGTTATAACCCCACGAGGTCCTGGCATTTTGAGTTTGAGGTATGCATAATGCGGTACCGCATTGAATCGGCAAATGCGGTTCGCCCGGCGAGGCGTGATAGCCATCAAGCGAACGGACGATATCGAAGATTAACTCCTCGCTTCGGAAGTTGTCTGGAGATCCGAAGACCACTTCCAGTGTGATTGAGCCCGTGCAATGGGCCTCTACACCTGGGATAACACCTTTAAAGGTGGTTTTAGTGGGTTTGATCCTCTAGGGGTCTATACCTGATACGTCTCCGTCGTATCTATAATTTTTTATTGTTCCATGCCAATATTATTCAACTTTCATATACTTTTAGGCAACTTTTTATACTATTTTTGGGACTAACATATTGATCCGATTGCCGGTGCGGTTCACATGCATTTGCATGTTTTGGTTTCTCAGAATATCCATATCAAACGGAGTCCAAACGGGATAAAAACAGACGGAGATACTTTTCGAAATATTTGGAAAATCTGGAGGAAAAATTAACGTGAACCAGTGTCCGAGGTGGCCACGAGGTAGGGCCCCCCCTAGGGCGCGCCCCTGACCCTCGTGATCCACCTGTAAGGCGGTTGGCGCTCTTCTTTTGCCGCAAGAAAGCTAATTTTCGGGAAAAAAATCAGGGGAAGGTTTCAGGCCAATCGGAGTTACGGATCTCCATATATACACGAAACGGTGAAACAGAGCCGTAATGTAACGCGTAAACAAAGAGAAACAGAGATAGATCCAATCTCGGAGGGCTCTCGCCCTCCCAAGCCATGGAGGCCAAGGACCAGAGGGGAAACCCTTCTCCCATCTAGGGAGGAGGTCAAGGAAGAAGAAGACGAAGGGCGGCCCGCTCCCCTTCTCTTCCGGTGGCGCCGGAACGCCGCCGTGGCCATCATCATCATCACCGCGATCTTCACCAACACCTCCGCCATCTTCACCAACATCTCCATCACCTTCCTCCCTATATTTACAACAGTCCACTCTCTTGCAACCCGCTATACCCTTTACTTGAACGTGGTGCTTTATGCTTCATATTATTATCCAATGATGTATTGCCATCCTATGATGTCTGAGTAGATTTTCGTTGTCCTATCGGTGGTTGATGAATTGCTATGATTGATTTAATTTGCTTGTGGTTATGTTGCTGTCCTTTGGTGCCCATCATATGAGCTGCCACGTGGATCACACCATAGTGTTAGTTGTATGTTGATAGGACTATGTATTGGAGGCAAGAGTGATGAAGCTTCAACCTAGCATAGAAATTGATGCATACGGGATTGAAGGGGACCAATATATCTTAATGCTATGGTTGGGTTTTACCTTAATGAACGTTAGTAGTTGTGGATGCTTGCTAATAGTTCCAATCATAAGTGCATAGAATTCCAAGTAAGGGATGACATGCTAGCAGTGGCCTCTCCCACATAATACTTGCTATCGGTCTAGTAAAGTAGTCAATTGCTTAGGGAAAATTTCGCAACTCCTACCACCACTTTTCCACACTCGCTATATTTACTTTAGTTGTGTTTTTATCTAAGCAGCCCCTAGTTTTATTTTCGTGCCCTTTACTTTCTTGCAAGCCTATCCAAAAAACACCTACAAAGTACTTCTAGTTTCATACTTGTTCTAGGTAAAGCGAACGTCAAGCGTGCGTAGAGTTGTATCGGTGGTCGATAGAACTTGAGGGAATATTTGTTCTACCTTTAGCTCCTCGTTGGGTTCGACACTCTTACTTATCGAAAGAGGCTACAATTGATCCCCTATACTTGTGGGTTATCAATACCCATTTTGCGCACTGTATCCTGATAGAGCATGTTCAGGCTGTTGCCGCCGTCCATGAGGACTCGAGTGAGGTGAAATCCGTCGATGATGGGGTCAAGGACCAATGCGGCAGATCCGCCATGTCGGATACTAGTGGGGTGGTCCCTACGATCGAAGGTGATCGGACAAGAGGACCATGGGTTGAACTTTGGGGCGACTGGCTCCATCGCATAGACGTCCCTTAGTGCACGCTTCCGTTCCCTCTTGGGAATGTGGGTTGCGTATATCATGTTCACCATTTTCACTTGTGGGGGGAACCTCTTCTGTCCTCCCGTGTTCGGCGGCCGGGGCTCCTCCTCGTCGTCGCTATGCAGCCGCTTGTCCTTGTTTTCGGCGTTCAGTTTGCCGGCCTGCTTGAACACCCAGCATTCTCTGTTGATGTGATTGGCTGGCTTGTCGGGGTGCCGTGAATTTGACACGAGCGATCGAGTATGCAGTCCAAACTGGATGGGCTTGGAGTACTTCTTTTGAATGGCTTTTTCCGCTGACCAGATTTAGAGCCACTGAATCCGGCATTAACTGCCGTATCTTCGGTGTTATCGTCGTTGTTGCGGCGCTTATGTCTGTTACGACGTGGTCTGCCGTTATTAGCTTTGGTATCTGAAGTGCCCGGATTCCTTGATGTGTTGTTGCTGCGAGCCAGCCAGCTATCCTCGCCCGCGCAAAAGCGGGTCATGAGTGTCGTGAGGGCTGCCATAGACTTCGGCTTCTCCTAGCCGAGGTGCCGGGCGAGCCACTCGTCACGGATGTTATGCTTAAATGCCGCTAAGGCCTCTGCATCCGGACAGTCGACAATTTGTTTTTTCTTAGTTAGGAACCGTGTCCAGAATTGCATGGCCGGTTCCCCTGGCTGCTGAGTTATATGGCTCAAGTCATCAGCATCCGGTGGTCGCACATAAGTGCCCTGGAAGTTGTCAAGGAATGCATCTTCCAAATCCTCCCAACTGCCAACAGAGTCTGCTGGCAAGCTATTCAGCCAATGCCGAGATGGTCCTTTGAGTTTTAGTGGGAGGTACTTGATGGCATGTAGATCATCACTGCGAGCCATGTGGATGTGGAGGAGGAAATCCTCGATCCATACCGCGGGATCTGTTGTACCATCATATGATTCAATATTTACGGGTTTAAAACCCTCTGGGAATTCGTGATCGATTACTTCATCAGTGAAGCATACGGGGTGTGCGGCGCCTCTATGTCGGGCTATATCACGACGCAGTTCATATGAGTCTTGTCTGCTGTATTCGGCCTGGCCGGATTTAATTTTAGTGTATCCGGCGTGACGGTCAACGTCCCGCGTTGGTGCGTGCCCCCGTGATCCGTAAATCGATCTTGCATGTTTTGCCTTGTTTTCCAATACGTCTCGCAGGTCCCGCGTGTTGCCCCGGGCCTTGGTATTTTTGTTTGAGTGGCGGCGGGGTGCAGGCTAAACTTTAGGCTGAAATGCCTCTCTGTCTCGGCCACGAGGTGGCCGATCAGCCGCATCGTATGCTGGTGATGTAGGTTTCAATGCTTCCTCCTCGAGTCGGGGTAGCAACCTGCGCTTTGGGTAACTCTTGGAGGGGCGTTCGAGTTCGTATTCCTCGGCCGCAAGGACTTCTGTCCATCTGTCTGCTAGCAAATCTTGATCAGCTCGAAGCTGTTGTTGCTTTTTCTTCAGGCTATTTGCTGTGGATATAAGCCGGCGCTTGAAGCGCTCACAGCTTGACGGGATCCTCGAGCACGATAAATTCTTTCGTCACGAGACTCACCTCGCCTTCCAGAGAGGCATGTAATTGTCATCCTCCTTTTCTCCATCTGCTTTGCCTCGAGGGCTAGCTTGTTCATCCTCCCGCTCTAAATCTGGCTGGAGGGGATTGTCGTCGTCTTCGGCACTATCCGGAGTGTTATTGTCTCTTGTGCCGGTATCACTACTTTTGCTATGGTGGGACTTAGAGCGGCGTCGCTGACGTCGATGCTTGGGTTGCTTCTTGGAGGGTTCATCCTCCGCTGTCTTATCGCCATCGCCTTCTTTGGGGGTATCCACCATGTATATATCATATGATGAGGTGGCGGTCCAGCTACTGTGCGGTGGTTCTGTTAAATCTCTGCATCATCGTCCATACCGTCGATGTCGTCGGAGTCGAAGTCGAGCATGTCGGTTAAATCATCGACAGTGGCTACTAAGTGGGTGGTGGGTTGGGAGCGAATTTCTTCATCGTCCGCATCCCATTCTAGCCGGACATAGTTCGGCCAAGGTTCTCCTGACAAGGAGAGAGACCTTAATGAATTTAGCACATCGCCAAAAGGCGAATGCTGAAAGATATCCGCGGAGTTAAACTCCATGATCGGTGCCCAATCGGATTCGGTAGGCACGGACGCAGGCGGCTCGGAGCCCATGGTCGGGGACGAATCCAATGGTTCGGCAACACGGCTCTCGTAAGGGGTGAAGTCAGTATTCGGCTCTATCGCCACTGAGAGTGCGGCCTCCATGGCGGGGTCTATCCACCCGTCCTCGGATGGCGCAATTTGCTCCGGATTGAGGGCCGGAGTAGTTGCAGGTGTGATCTCCCGAACACTGTCCGACGGCAGAGCTACGTCATGCTCGTCGTGATTGTGCGGCGCACCAAACATGGGTTCAAATCCGTCGAAGATCAAGTCTCCGCGGATGTCGGCAGTATAGTTCAAGTTTCCGAACTCGACACGATGGCGGGCGTAGCTCTCGATCTGCTCCAGATAGCCAAGCGAGTTGGCCCATAGTGTGAAGCCGCCGAATACGAAGATCTGTCCGGGGAGGAAAACCTCACCCTGGATCGCATTATTGCCGATGATTGAAGGAGCCATCAAGCCTTATGGTGACGGCACAGTGGACCTCCCAATGAAAGCACCAATGTCGGTGTCAAAACCGGCGGATCTCGGGTAGGGGGTCCCGAACTGTGCGTCTAAGGCGGATGGTAACAGGAGGCAGGGGACACAATGTTTACCCAGGTTCGGCCCTCTCGATGGAGGTAATACCCTACTTCCTGCTTGATTGATCTTGATGATATGAGTATTACAAGAGTTGATCTACCACGAGATCATAGAGGCTAAACCCTAGAAGCTAGCCTATGGTATGATTGTTGTTGTCCTACGGACTAACCCCTCCGGTTTATATAGACACCGGAGGGGGCTAGGGTTACACAGAGTCGGTTACAAGGGAGGAGATCCACATATCCGTATTGCCAAGCTTGCCTTCCATGCCAAGGAGAGTCCCATCCGGACACGGGGCGAAGTCTTCAATCTTGTATCTTCATAGTCCAACAGTCCGACCAAAGGATATAGTCCGGCTGTCCGAGGACCCCCTAATCCAGGACTCCCTCAGTGCCCCCTCCCCTGTATATAAAGGAGTGGAGGAGGGGGAGGGCCGGCCCTCTACTATGGCGCGCCCTGGGGAGTCCTACTCCCACCGGGAGTAGGATTCCCCCCCCCCTTCCAAGTAGTAGGAGTAGGAGAGAAGAGAAGAAAGGAGGGGGCTCCGCCCCTCCTCCTAGTCCAATTCGGACTAGGCCTTGGGGGGCGCGTGGCCTGCCCTAGGCAGCCCCTCTCTCTCTCCCCCTAAAGCCCAATAATGCCCATATACTCCTCGGCGAATCCCCGTAACTCTTTGATAATCCGATAAATAACCGAACCACTCAGAACCTTTCCGATGTCCGAATATAGCCTTCCAATATATCGATCTTTACGTCTCGAACATTTCGAGACTCCTCGCCATGTCCCTAATCTCATCCGGGACTCCGTACAACCTTCGGTTCATTAAAACACATAAACTCATAATACCGAACGTTAAGCGTGCGGACCATACGGGTTTGAGAACTATGTAGACATGACTGAGACTCATCTCCGGTCAATAACCAACAGTGGAACCTGGATGCTCATATTGGCCCCTACATATTCTACGAAGATCTTTATCGGTCAAACCGCATAACAACATACGATGTTCCCTTTGTCATCGGTATGTTACTTGCCCGAGATTCGATCGTCGGTAGATCAATACCTAGTTCAATCTCATTACCGGCAAGTCTCTTTACTCGTTCCGTAATACATCATCCCGCATCTAACTCATTATTTACATTGCTTGCAAGGCTTACAGTGATGTGCATTACCGAGAGGGCCCAGAGATACCCCTCCGATACTCGGAGTGACAAATCCTAATCTCGATCTATGCCAACCCAACAAATACCATCGGAGACACCTGTAGAGCACCTTTATAATCACCCAGTTATGTTGTGACGTTTGGTAGCACATAAAGTGTTCCTCCGGTATTCGGGAGTTGCATAATCTCATAGTCATAAGAACATGTATAAGTCATGAAGAAAGAAATAGCAATGTACTAAACGATCAAGTGCTAAGCTAACGGAATGGTTCAAGTCAATCACATCACTCTCTAATGATGTGATCCCATTAATCAAATGACAATTCATGTCTATGGCTAGGAAACATAACCATCTTTGATTCAACGAGCTAGTCAAGTAGAGGCAAACTAGTGACACTCTGTTTGTCTATCACACATGTACTAAGTTTCCGGTTAATACAATTCTAGCATGAATAATAAATATTTATCATGAAATAAGGAAATAAATAATAACTTTATTATTGCCTCTAGGGCATATTTCCTTCACATTGATGGGACCGTTATTGGCGTTATAGCCCGTGTCTTAGTCATCGGCGTCGTCTGCTGTATCGCCATTATCGGTCCCATCGCCGTTATCAGTAGCGTGAAGGCTAGCATCGCCATTTCCTACGCCTTTATTACGACGACGGCGGCATCGGCATTTGAGTGGCTCCTCCCCTTTTTCCTTGGGGGTGTCTACCATGTAGACGTCGAAGGTAGAGGTAGATGTCCAGTTTTCGGTGTAACTGGATGTGAGAGGTGACGTTGTATATCACATATCGTCAACATCCTCCTCTATGTCCATGTTCTCTTCAGATGCATAGTCTAGCACATTGGTTAGATCCTCGATCGTGGTGGGTGGGACGAGAAATTGCATGCATTTGGATCTAAATCCTTTCTGGTGGTAGGCCGAGATTTGCCTATCCGAGATTCTGATATCCCAGATCTGGCCCAACATCTTGTCAAAGACGAGAAGGTCGATTCCGCCCATCTTCCAACAACGGGTGATGTTGAGCTGGGCTTCAGTTGACGTGCTGCAAAAGGCTGCCTTAGAGTTTCTATAGGGCAGGCTCACCGCCTGGGCCGATGAGGGAGCGATCGGATCCGAAGTCAAGACTGGACCCATAAGAGCAGCTGTACCAACGGTCCACTTCAAGATCGAATCTGGGCATGGGTGGCGGTGTCGACAGGCCAATCTGACATCTGGCCTAGGGCGGTAATCTTGCCCTAGAGATCCGTGGAATTTTCCGGGTCGGCGAGCCGAGTGGCTTGGCGTGGAGGGAAATCCCTGATCTGGCTTAAATGGCATGTCGTATGAGCGACTAGCGTCTGCCGAAGACAAAGAGCTAGACAGGGACAAAGGTATCCCGTAGCCAGTGTTATCGATGATCCACCATTGAGCACGTGTGATCACCTGGTGGGACCTACATGGGCCACCAATGTCGGTGCTAAATATGGCAGATCTCGGGTAGGGGGTCCCAAGCTTGATGTTCTGAGCTACATGGTAACAAGGAATGTAGGAACACGATGTTTTACCCAGGTTCGGGCCCTCTTGAGGACGTAAAACTCTATGTACTGCTTCTTATTATTGATAATAATGGGGTACAGAGTACGGATTGATCTACCTTGAGATCGTATGAGTATTGTTCTAAGCTTTAAACCTCGCAAAGGTGAATTTGTGTCTTTCTAAGGACTAAACCCCATGTCTTATATAGACACCCAGGATATCTAGGGTCTACAAATGGACGCTTACAATCTCTAGAGATATAGGCATGCCGATTCAAACATGCTTAAAGTAAGTGCCAAGTCTTCAGGAGATCTTCGTTTTGATCGCGCTGAGGGCCGGGGTCGGTATGGCCATGTCAACAGTCTTTAATGGGTCCTCGCCCCGGCCCATTACCGGCGGGCCTAGCTGGCAAGTACCCCCTAATCTAGGACACCAACAGTTAGTACCCCTTAGTCTAGGACACCGTCACTCGTGCCTTCCAAATGATCTTCTTCATTGAGATAAGTGTGGCCATGAAAATTGAGCCTCGTACATCGATGCCGCTGAGTACTCACCCTTCGTGAATGACTTCATATTTTTTTTCTAGAATATGCATGAGTGTGCATACTATGCATTAAAAAGAGAGGACAAGTATATGTACCCAAGTCTACATACAAGTTTTGATACAACCATGCTCAAAGCACCACCACAATTCACCACCCAAAAAGATTACATAATTACATAGTATATCATTGTCAACATCCTCATTCAATTGCGTGTAGCTTCATTGATCCCAAAGATCCCATGATAGCCCATTACTATATTTTTTATACAATCATTCTCATGCATACCTTCTTTAACCTTTCAATTTTTTTTACTTTTTGAAACCTCAAATAAATATCCTTCTGCTTCCAACTTTGTAGCTACGGAGAGTGCAAAAAATATGTCTTCTCACCATTGCTAATGTTGATAGTTGTGAAGGGGTAAAAGAGATCCATATCCATCTCATCACATGGGTTTTCCTTGCTAACCTTGATCTTTGTCGGTTCTTTGCATTCAAGATATGGCCATTTCAAACCGAGCGCCCTAGCAAATTTTTCATGGTGAAGGACCACTGTCACCACCAAAGTGGATGGTCAACAAACAAGCTCTCAGTTAATCTTGCACTTTCCAACGTCACGTGATCAATCGCCACTTATAGGGGAATATCCTATTTAATGATTATAGATACATGGTTAATGATATAAAACACACACTCTCTTTTGCGTGTGACGAGCGACATGGGTTAGTTAAAATATGCGCTCTAATGATGTTGTGCGAGCCAATGTTTTTCTCTTGCCACTTTTGTTACGCTACAAGCGCTACATGTGGCTTTCAGTTTTTTCTTATCATTTTTGGCTGGATTCTTTTTCGTTTTTTACAGTTGGTTATTTGTTCTAGTTTCTTGGCAACTACTATTTCACATATGTGTGCATGTGTGCACTTCGGTACTACTATCTCTCAATGATAGTTTTTTTTGCTTTATAGAGAACGTACATGCATGCATGCGTAAATCTTCCACCTAATGCTTACATCATTGCATTAGTTGTTTCTTCAAATTTTTGAATTGAATCTATCTCACAAACCATTAATTTGATTAGTGACCCGTCTTCATCGGTGGTTTTGTCTCGATGAGTTCTTTGAAACAAAGTTCTCATATTGAAATGTTTGGACGAGAAAAAATTTGTCGCCATCAGCTGTCAGTATGTCACCATAGTTTCCGTATTAACTATGAATTGTTGCTACAATGATTGTATATAGTTACCATGCAATATTTTTGAACACTGCAAGCGTACTCATAACTAGGGAGTGAGTATTCAAGTGTTAAAAATAAGTAGGAAGAGGCATCAACCAACACAAGTATCATGGAACAAGTCTTGTAGTGATGTATATCAACGTCGAGAACTCTTTCAACTAAGTTAATTTAATATGGAAACTAAGTGGTTAATAACCAAATAAATACGTGACAATAATCTGGCAAGTAGCGGTGAAAAAAATTAGCTAGTTTAGAAATCTTGCTGCGAGGAAGCTAAGGTGTAAGCAGATTGTAATTGCATCAGTGGTTTAAAAGATAATTTAAAAAATCAAATTTAGGGAGATCCTTTGCTGATTTTTTTTTTGAGGCAAGGGAGATCCTTTGCTGATGTCATGTTGTTGTATGTTTGCATGCATGCATGGGACATGGGGAGGATGGCGCAATGCCGCAAGCCCAATACTCGGCACCGCCGCTACCTAGCATGGTCATTCTTTCTGTATGATCAATTTTATTTTCTTTTTTCTCCTTTTCTCTTTTTCCCTTTTTCATTTTCCCATTTTAGTTTATTTTTCCTTTCTACTTTTCAAATTCATCAACATTTTAAATTACATGATCATTTTCTAAATTCATTGATATGATGTACATTTTTGAACTTTCAAGATTGTCTTAAAATACATGACATTTTTTTAATTCATAAAATACTATAGATATTTTTAAATTAAATATATTTATTAAAATTTTGAAGTTTTAAATTCAGTATTTTTTAAATAAATTAGGAAAAAAAACCAATTCATGAAAACTTTTGAATCCATGAACTTTTTTCAAATTCATAAATATTTCAAAAAAATCAAACATTTTATTTTCTCGTAAAGTACTGTATTTTTTAATCATGATTTTTCTAATTCAGCGATTTTTATAAAGGGCAAAATTTACCACTTTTTCCGATGATATGGTCAAGCAGGACGAGCGGGTTGACGAGTAAATGAGCATGCGTTATTGGCCCACAGCCGGGCGAGCGTTGTTTGTAGCTGAAAACGCGGACCAAATGAGAACTTACAAGCCCAACGTCGAAATACACGATCAGACCAAAAAGATGGATGTTCTCAAAAATAAAAATGATGGAGGAAAAAAAATGGAAAAACCTGGGGCTAACCTTCCAGACTGCATTAAATTAAATCTAAAAAAGAAACTTCTACACAGCGCAAATCGCTCAGGGTGCAGCGCACAAAATCAGTTTTCTTAATCAGGCTTTCACACGCCTCTGGCCTCTCCAGACGGCATGCATATACTCCCTCTGGTCCTTTTTACTCTGCATATTAGGTTTGTCCGAAGTCAATCTAATTCAACTTTGATCAAGTTTATATATAAAATTATAGACATTCACATAACAACACCAATATCATTAGATTCATCTTGGAATATATTTTCATATTATATTTATTAGATATTATAGATGCTAATAATTTTTCATATAAATTTGGTCAAACTTAGCAAATTTTGATTTTCGGCAAATCCAATGTGGAGAGTAAAAAGGACCGGAGGGAGTAAATTCGGTCAAATATTGCATCTTATCGTGTGAAGCATACGAAAGTGTGCCATGCACACACCAGCCTTTTTTTTCTGAAAAATGTACACACCACGCCTAGTTCCAGCTGGATGTATATAATCTCTTTTCTTCCAGGATGTATATAATCTTTAAAAAAACGAAATACCTATTGCTTTAACTAGAAGAACAAATCCCACTAAAAAAACTAGAAAATCAAATCTCGCTTGTGTACATGAACCTAGCGAAACCGCGTTACCCCGCACACGCTCTCATATCAATTATTATTAGTGCACACCAGAATCCGAAATTTCTTGGCCCGATCAAAGCAGGCGCCACCAAGAAACCCGATCATAAGCAAAGGCTTATAATGAGCAGCAGAGGTGCACGGACGTGAAGACGAGATCTCCAGTAGATCGCAGCAGCTAGCAGAGCACTGAACGTAGACAGGCAGAGGCAGGGACACGATTCAGACAGCGAAGTGGAATCCCTATGCTCCCAACTCCAGCCTACACCGCATGCGTGAACCCCAGGCGATTTAACAACGAAATCCGTCCAGGATCCACATAAGAAATGGCCATCGGATGCAGCGCCTGCCTGACCGGAGGGAGCACATCGCCCGCCAAGTGGCCATTGACAAATGAGCGGCTGGCTCGGTTTCGCGCTGCTGCTCCGTGTAACATGCAACTGTCTGCCGCAGCGGTTGTGCAGAGAACCTGGTACACTTGGCTTGCGCTGGGCACTTTGGAGTTTGGACGGGGAGGTGGCAAGCGGCATGTGCGTTTTTATCCCCAGCAGCGGGGTAGCAGGGGGCCGTCTTGGGGTTTTGCGCCAAGCAAGATCAGATCAGGCCCTTCGATTGCTGGCTACTCTTCGTCAATTCATGGCAAGCACGCCATTGTCTGCCTACTTGTTAAGGGCTCAAAATCATTATTGCAAACAAATCACCCCAAGTTTTTGAGTACAGTAAAGGAACTATTCCGGCAGTCTTCTTGCGAATGAATAACTACTACCGGGATCCGTTTCAAAAAAAAAAAAATAACTACTACCGGTTGATGGTTCACATGTGGGGTAGGAGTATATTTGTACGAATTTGGCCCTTCATGCACCCCAATGGTTCACATGAATAACTACTAGCGGTTGATGGTTCCAAAGAGGCCTAGCAAGTCAGGGCTTGTTTGGTGAATCACCAAGTGAGCAAAAACCCTAAGCTGGCACCTCCGTGTATACGCACGCTTGTGCATACTACTTGTCCCTCCGCTTGGCAACATGACCAGGCTGGACTGACAGATACGACTTAACTAATTGGAGATGGGACACGTATACACGGCTCCGTATAATATACTACCACGAAACAGGAGATGTATATATATGTTATAAAAAGGATACCCTGTTTCAATCATTTGTACCGTATCCTTATATATGAATGTGTAGTCAATAGCTCGTGACAGATTGCAAAGTTGACTTGTCTGTATACATGAGTTTATAAAATATTAGATTTAGGCATTCAAATCCAAAAGATATGTGACTACGTTTTCCCAACTGTAAAGTCAATCCATGCTGTATATGATGAGAAAATAAATTGGTTTCTTTTCCATCCATGTTGTGCATAGAACCTAAACCGGCATCAGTATTTGCAAAGCTGCGAATGGCGCCCATAATTAGGTTCAATTTTATGCAAGAGATGATCTTGGCAAAAAGAAATATACGCATAGAGTGGGTCGTCGATGCATTTATAGTTCCAGATCTTCTGTAGGCCACGAAAGACCACAAAGAAAAACTAAGAAATTAATAGAAAAACAAATGGGAGAATAAAACATAAAGGCAAATCTGATGTGTCAGGTGACTGAGGTTTAGTTAAATCTCAATCGAATGACGTCAAGCAACAAAAATACAATCTCAAGTATACATGTTAGAGCACGCTTCAGGTTTGCAAAATTTAGTGGAAGAACCTTTTCAATCCTTCTATGCTATCTTAGGTCAGACATTTGTCTTTTTTCCTTAGCTAGGAAAAGAAAACGTTCATGAAAATTCGAATCGGAATATGTGCGCTTTTATGGGCTATATGGAATTGCAGGAACGATTTGATATTTAACAGACAAAACAATTTATCTTTCTTGCAGGTCATCTTCAGAGCTACTGCTTGGATCCGTCGCTGGCCCTTACTCACTCCTATGGAATCCAGGAGTCATTGGTTCTTGGGTGCAACCTTTGGGAGATGATAGCACGGGCTTTATTCAACCGGTTCGGATGGCGGTCGACAATGTAACAGGATAGGAGTCTAGGGAGCTTATCCTTCTTTTTGCCATTCCGGTTATGTTTGTCGGCATGAACTTTGTTTCTGTTCTTTTTTCGCTCCACTTGCGAGCTGTAATACTTTGACGACTTTGTGTTACTATGCGAACTTTTAATAAGATGGCTGCATGCATCATTATGATGCAGAGGCCGGGGGTATACCTCCATTTCTAAAAAAAAATTGAAAATTTGGTAACTCATAGTGTATTCCTACACACACACACACACACACACACACACACACACACACACACACACACACACACACACACACAAGACTTCTTAGTGTTTTTTTTAGAATTGTAAACATTTTTAATGAGGAGATAGTTGGAGGTCGGGAGCCAAAAGATATTGTTGAATTTCTCTACTCTTTCATTTAAACTACCATATGAAGTACTCAAGATTAAGAAAAAATATGAGAGAGGTTATGCAATGTGGGACCTGTAAGAGCTAAAAACATATGATACATAACAAAATACTTTGGTTGCGACACGGGAAAATGCAATAATCTTTCTGAAGGCACAAACAAAAATTTCCTAAAATTGGACACCATAGAGTCACATATTTTCCACTAAAAGTATATCCAAAACATTTTGTAGGTAAAGTTCCTTTTTTAGAAACTCATGACAGAAATAGACGCTTACATAAACACACACATTGACCCCTATATAGTTCTATATGTAAGATATAAAATAGTAGAATCCTCCAGATTTCGTTTGAATGAAATGTGATGCGGAGCATCCTACGGTCATCCTCATGAACCTACCTTCGTTTCCCACGACACCACATGGGCCAATGACTGGAGCTCGAGCAAAGGCTATTGAAACTAAGGTGAACTCGCTCCTCTCCGAACTACCACTTTTCACATGTGAGACATGGCTACTACCTCAAGCGGAGACCCTATGTGTGATCAGGTACTTAGAGGGAAGCCACGGAGCAATTACATCCAACGGACAAGACGGCGAGGACACCAAGTACAAGGACCAAACAGAGAAGCTGCCAGAAGTCTACAGCCACCGGACGACCGGACCACGCAAGACATCCGACGCCTGGAGCCTCCACCAGCCTGAAGGGCCAGCCAGCGAATGCTACAGCGGCCGGACGACCGACACGGACCAGACGTCCGACACCTTCCTAGCGACCGGACGACCGGGCCCCTCCGGAAATCCGGTGCCACCTCACAGAAGGAAAATGACGGAAATCCGAACTCTCTGGACGACCGGCGACCAGATGACCGATCGCCTCCGTATATCCGACGCCACCTGATCAAAGCCGAAATGCCGGAAGTCCGAGCGTTACCGGACGTCCGGACCCTCACGAGCCACCGGACGACTGGCAACGGTAGGACGTCCAATGCCTGTCTGCGCACAGTGTTTCGGATCGAAGCCCATGTACCCCTTTGCCCCCTTATACTATATATACTCCTCATCCTCCCTCTTATTAGCGTCAGCATTGGTTTAGCTCATATGAGAGATAGAGCTTTGCTCATCCACTTGATACATACTCCATTAGAGACTGAGGCCTCCGCGCAGAAGATCCCAAGTGGATTCAAGATCTCGTCAAGGGAAGATCCGCTCACGGATTCAAGACTCCATCTCATCACGGATTGGGAAGAACTACCGATCGTTTGTATCATCCCTTGTTGTGTTTTGATCGTCTATAACTCTTTATGTTCATGGATCTAGCACATGTGTGATCATTTCTCGTTGATTTGAGCGTTTCCTCTCGTTTCCCCTCTCGAGTGTTCTTTGTGTTCTTCATGGGATCCCCTTCAAATTGTGAAAGATCGTCCTTAGGGTTCCACCCTACATCAAAATGGGACTGTAGTCGAGTACATTTTGGATATGTATACAATCGTTACATGTCATTCTTGCCAATTGGCAACGTTACTCTATATGAAGGTCAAACTTGCACGTTATAAATTTATAACAGAAGGACAAAAAATGTATTCCCAATGTGTTATTTTCCTCCATGCGAATCATATTAGATATAACCTAACTCTTTAGAATACAAATTGTCTCTATTCTTTTTTATTTGAGAATTAGATGCTGCTTGGCATGGGAAATGATGCTCCCAAAACACCATGAGATGTTGGAGTGGAGCTTAACTAAAATGCCACATGGCAAAATCTTGTGAGATGAAACAATTATCCGTGGATGATTCTTATGGGGACCCGAGATCTAAGATATACAAGTATAGTTGTAAAGGATCATATAGGAAGCCCAGATTCGTGCCCCGGCTCAGTTGTCATATCTCACTAGTCCACGGGTGTCGTGTCATATACTCTGAAAGATCCCGGAACATTGAACTGGCGGTCTCAAGGGAGACACCAAAACCATCTGACTGGTATCCAATGTTCCCACACAAGTCTATAGGAGTTGGCTAATGAAATCCCAAACACATAGACACGTCGCTTCATCATGTATTTTTGATCAACTGCTAGCAAATGCATAACAAAGATTTCAAAACCCTACACACAACATGCACTTCATAATTATACACATATTATGCACGTCGCATGTCTGGAAACAACAAGTATCACAACACAAACTTTATGACTCAAAACATATATATCCAATGACTCGAACAAACAAACAAAATAGAGTTATTACACGCAGGGGTCAGATGAACCAACACCCAACTACAAGCAAGAGCAAGTTATGCCTTAGTATAGAACAAGTTTAATAAGCGGAATAAGAGGCCTTGAATCTCAAGCAACAACTCTCCCAAGGCACCAGACTGTCATCTGGAACTTCCAAGTTACTAGTCGATATCGATCTCCATGAAGAAACCACCATCAGGTTCGGTGATCTCCTCTGCAACAAGTTAATTAAGCAAGGATGAGTACAATTTTACTCCGCAATACTTGCATCAAAACTAGCTACACATGCTCAAGTATCAAGGGGGAGGATGTGGACTAGTTTGCAGAATTGCCAACTTTGACTTTGGATACTCTAAGTTACATGTACCAGTAGCTTGTATCACGAGTAAGATAACGCATATGAATCCATCATCTAGGTAATCACCACACTGATACACCACCGGGAATCCTCCCTCAACTCGTCCACGAGGAAGCAATTCAAGGTATTCACGGTTATCTTAACACTATTAACATAACCATTAAAGTTTTCTATGATCGACCATAGATCACCAAGTAGCCACTTAACTGTAGACATGCCTATTCGAATATAATTAACCCTGCAAGGGTGTACAACATTTCCCACATGCATTGATCATCTCTTAATGCCAGCTAGTAGCACACTTTAGGTTGTGTCCCGACAAACGATGGTCGAGTATGACTCTTACCTTAACACTTGAATGTAGTCCAAGGAGTCGCCTATCTGGGCTGAAGCCATAGTCGGGAGTCCGGCCGAGTTCTCCGATGCGTCCTCAAACATTGTCTGCAGGTCCCCAAACCCATCCGATGGCACATGGGAAGTTGTGTCACATTTCTTTGTCATGCAATGCCAATTCCTATGCATACGTCGCGAAAACCCAAACTAGTTGTGACTCCTGCACTAGTCTGAGGCAAGCTAGTAGGTCAGGGGGAGGGGGGCGGGGGGAAAATTTTTATATAGGCCTAGTATTAAAGGAAAATTGAAACGCCCCTGGGCCGCTAAGCGCTAGAGTGGGCTGGAGTGACGGCTCGAGGCGACGAGCGCTAAAACATGATCGACGATCGTACTCCTCGACTCCACCCACTGCCAAGCGGGACAGAAGTAGGTGGGCACATTTACTATGACCGCGGACGGTGGTTGGCCGACCAACATGTGGGGGCACGGCGGGCAACGGGAGGACGCGCGGCGCGTCTGCTTCGCGTTCGCGCTGGCGCATTACAGACCCGGATTTAGGCTGGAAATGGTCTGCACAGACGCAAAGATACAAGAAGTACGGTCCTATGAGCGGCTTAAATGAGACAACCCATCGTTTTCTCCAACACAGGCTCTCATTTTCAGATGTAGTCATATCCACACTTATACCCTTTGCATCTATCTCTAACATGAACACCACCATTTTTGACTGATCCAACATGGTGGACATGAAACTTGCTATAAGCATGACAACAGTAGGGCCACATTAAGATAACAAGCAACTCATAATCATGCTAGGATCAAGATAAAGTTATGTACGGTTACAAGGATATGTCATGCAAAGGATGGGTTCCATCTAGGGAATGAAAGTAGGGGAGAGTCAAGTCTTCTAGCTCCGTCTTGCAGCGGCTCTTCTCCGCCAATGACCTCTTGGTCGTTGGTGTTGATGGGGTCATCGGATCCCGCGTGTGCAGATCGTTTTAGATTTATGTTTTAGGGCCCTAGTAGCTTAGGTTTTTGGGTCGTTCGACGTCTTTGCTTCAGCGAGGGCAACACTGAATAAAGAAGCTCCAGATTCTTCCGCGACGAGGCGATCGTCTCTATGGTCGGTGATGGATTTGGGAACTAGTCTGTTAAAGCGGGGATGTCATGGCGACGACGGCATACTTGTGGTGAACTTGTGTCCTCGGGCTCCGTCACTGCGATGGTGTTTGCTCTAGTGTCGGCGCGACGCTTGAAAGTAGTCTAGGAGCGGATGCATATTGTGATCTGCATCGACGACATCTTGAAGACGGAACGTGTGTCGGGTTCGTGGTTGATTGATGAAGGTATGGTTTCCACCTTCGGTGACTTAGTTGCGCTGGAGTGCTAGATTTGGAGTTCGATGGCGCGTCGAGGGTGTTGCGCCGGTCTGATTCATTCGACGACATTGATTTCGGCTTTGTTGACCACCTTGGAGGTCCGAAAAGTTGCATATCAGCGATGGAGCCGCATCGAGCTCGGCTGAGGAGGTGTCCATTAATTTTTTCCTTTGGTTGTTGTTGTGGTGGTGCCAGAGGCAGGTGACAGGCATTGGTGTCAAGCTCAGAGGATTCTTCGAACTTGATTATAATTTTACTTCTTGGCTAGTGGTCCTTTGTGTAAAGGCAAGAGTTCCACTATCTTTCCAGTTTTGTCATGTCGGTCTTTATGTGGCTTGTGCCATAATCTTTATAATATAGATGAGACACATATTACCATGCAAAAAATCTAGGGAATGAAAGTAACAGTTGAGTCGATAAACCCTCATGAAGTGGAACACGAGAGTAAGTTTCAAGAATAGGATTATTGACATGGTCAAGGGGTTTTTGTTTTCCTTGCAGCTTGGTACATGGCTACTGCTCTTTAGTGGCGGTCTCATACTCTACATTGGGTTCAACTTCTACCGGGAAGAACAAAACACCAACAAGAAACGAGATAACATTCAATGAAGTGCAATGCTCATTAAAGATGCATGTCATGACATGCTAAAGGTATTGAACTGAATTAATGCATTAAGAATCAATTTAATTGAAGTGAACTTGATCAAATATAGCAAGCCAAAACTCCAAAACTATGATTAAAATGACAAATTACATGTTTTGTTTTGAATAGTAATTTTCGGTTGCTTTAACATCCATGATCATGGCATAAAGAGTAAGAGCACATTTTTGAAGATTTTTATATATTATAAATATTTTTTGGCATGTATGAATTTTCTGTGAATTTCCAAAGGTTAGAAGTTCTTTTAATTCAAAAATTATATCTAAAACTAAAAATCACTAGAAAACCTTTTGTTACTTGTACAAACTCTAGCCATAGTCAATGACATATGGGGCCAGTGAAAGCTGAGTCATCTTCAGTCAAACAGACACATGAGGCCGCGACGATTAACTAATTCCTAACAAGAAAAGTAAAACATGGTTAATTAGCTCAGCTCCAGTCAAATGTTAATCTGGTTCCATAAGGGCTCGAGAGGATCCGCCCGCTTCTTCACCTCCACCTCATTTCCAAAACAGAAGACGAGGGAGGGCTCCTACTGCTACGCCATTGGAACTGAAGAAGTAGATTGGAGGCGGGCGAGAGGGGACTGTGCAATGGCGTCTGAGAGGACAATGAATAAAGCAGAGAGGGTAGGCCCCCACACTTTTATAGGCCGTCGTGAGCGCCACTAATTGGGCAGTTAAAGAGGTGGTAGGTGGTAGGCGACTGACGGAGAGCGGTCAAAGGGCACGAATCCTTGTGAGAAACAACGTGGGAGCCTACTCGCACGCCTGATGGCTGCTGACACGGCTCCTTCCGGCTGGCTCACACGCCAAACAGGAGATGATGATGCATGGAGGCCATCGGATGGGCTGTCAGGGGAATGTGACGGAGCGGACGTGGCATTAATGGTCGGGTGCCCATCGTCAGTGGTGTGTGGGAGGTCGGGGTGCTTCAAATCCCACGTGCGACATGTGGAGGAAGAAGGTGAAATTTTTCCTCACGCGCTATTTGTTGGGTTTGGAGCGAGCTTCATATTCGCCCTCCACGGCCTCCAAATATGGAGGCTATGAGCTTGTTTATGCTTCATAAATTATGGCGATCAAGAGTCATATGGCGACTATGATAGAGTGCCATTTTGGGTGCAAACTCAACATATTTCCGGTTATTACGGGGACTAGTAGACAGAGGCACATCGGCACGCCGCGTCCGTCGTGAAGCCTGTGTGTGTGGTTGTCTTGTTTTTCTGATAGAAGAAAGGAGGGCAGTGGGTAAGCGAGCTGACAGTTGGTAATGTGCAAGCTAATTTAACTTAGATAAATACCGACATGTATGAAAAAATAGTTCACCCATGGTTACAAACACTTGTCTATTTATATTAAAGGTTCTATCCAAAGTTGTTCCTATCATGGTAGTCAAAGTTTGAAAATCGTCTGGTTCAACCAAAAGTTGTACAAAATAAAGCTTTGTTCAAATCTAAGGAATTTTTTTTTACATTTTAATAATCACATTTTACATATAATACCCCATCCTACAACGGTTGAAAATTTGTATTAGTGAATGAAGTAAAATACAGAAGAAGGAAAAACGCCACAAAAGTGAATAAGAAAATAGAAAGGATTAACCTTTATACAAAGGTCCACTCATTTAGGCTCAGTGTTGGCAGGCCAGTCAAAAAACCAACAATGTGATTGTTTAATGCTTACAAATTTTAGTTCACAAAACAGCAAAAACTAATGAAAATACTTTAGTAAAAAGATAGAACCTTTGGCATTATAGTGCATTGACGATTTGTTTATACATGATATTTTGATTAATATTTGTTGCATCCCATAGCCCTAATCGTGAGAAATAGTACGCATGAGCAACGGAATTAGAGATGCATTATCAATCAAAATTAAGTATAATTCTCACAGTCTTAAACGATAGTAACCTGGAAACTCTAAGGCACATAATTTTCTTTGATTTGCTTATTTTATGGTGTCCTGCAGAAAAACTTGCTAGGTATTGGATTATAATTAACCTAACTTTATATAGAAGGTAGAATGAGGAAAAAAAATGCTACCCCTTGTACTACTCACAACATTATATTGATAGGGTGTACGTGTTTGCCGTTCATAGGGGTGTGTATATGTCAGCATATGTGTTGTATAGTGTCGGCACTTGTGCTCTCATTTTTCTGGATTTATTCAAACTCTATAGGGTGTGGTGCGTGCGTTCATAGAGGTGAGTGTATGTGAGCATCTGCACAACGTTATATGGATGGGGTGTACGTGTGTGCTGTTCATAGGGGTGTGTGTATGTCAACATCTGTGTTGTACAGTGTTGGCACTTGTGCTCGTATTTTTCTGAATTTATTTCAGGCTCTCTAAATAGCATTATAGGGGTAGGATGTGTGTGCATGCATTCATACATGTGAGTGTATGTGAGCATCTGCGTTGTACTGTGTTGAAAACAAAATAAAAATAAAACCAAGTAATAACCAAACAAAATACCAACACTGTCATCTAGGAAAGCACTCACACCAAAGTACTTCAAATGCATGGCATCAGCGCTAACTTAGAAGCTTGCGATATTCGTTCAGTGGAAGGAGACGTTCCCGTCGACTACAAAGGCGCATGTGGTGGCTTCATCAATCTTAAGATGTTGTGTTGGCTTAGTATCTTGAAGGCTTTCATAATTACAGGATATGTGTGTATGTTCATAAGAATGAGTGTATGTGCGTATATGTGAGCATCTACGGTGTACTATGTGAAAAAGGTAGCAAACACAAAAGGAAAGCCCTAGTAATGAACAAAATGAAAACTAATGTGAGCATCTTCGTTGACAGTGGTGTTCGCATTTTCATGGACGATATTCGTTCAGTGATGGAAATATTTTCGTCGATTACGAAGACGCTTGTGATGATTTCGCCAATTTTAATATGTTGTGTTGACTCCGTATTTAAAAAAAAATCATAAGTGTAGGATGTGCGCGTGTGCGTTCATAAGGTGAGTGTATGTGTGTATATCTGAGCATCTGCGTTGTACTTTTTTTTCAAAAAGGGGTCAGGCCCCGGCCTTTACGTCAGAACGATACATACAGTCATATTATTAATAATAAGCAAAATGTTTTACAAAGGTCTTCAGGTCTCAAAAGCAAAAAAAACTCACAAAGAGAATAAGCAATATGACAGGAAAGCCACCACCGGCAGGCAAAAATATAAGATAAGAAATTAAAAACCTATCTTATTACATGACCATCATCCAAACCGATTAAAGATATCCCGAACTACCGTTTCTCATCGGATAGATCCAGTAACCAAATGCATCTGCCCCTTAGTACTGTGTTAAAAAATAGTAATAAAGATAATGAAAATCGCACTAGTGAACATAATGTAAAACTAAAACGTGTCAATTAGAAAGACATGTAAATCAATCTCTATGAGTCAGAGTTCTTCAAGGCTAGTTACGTAGCTTCCCACGTGACAATATTTTAAATAAAACAGAAGGTCAAGGAAAAACCGGTGATGGACCAGGAAAAAAAAACCTGGGACACGCGTCGACGTGAGATAGAGGCTCGTGCAAACACTTGGAACTCCTTATCCACTTTAATTATCTTACATATGATGCTCATATACCTAAAAAGATTTTTGCTCCGCTTTATATACACGATGAGAAGGTCCTTTTACAAAGCAAATAAAAAATAAAACAAGATTGCAGAGAAGCCCTACCTATCCCAAAGGGACCTAGACTATTGCAAGAAATGGAACCAGGCTTCTAGGGAAATCACCGGACACCGATGCACCGCTCATGCCAAGTTGTCATAGGGGCCTGTACCATTCCGTTCTAGAGTGTGGAGTGTCGATCCTGCCTACGAACAGCGCGGACCTCGAATGGTGCTAACAAGGAAACATGTAAAAGATTAGGAGGCAAGCGAGACCGCCTAACTCCAGAGTTAAAGACGCTTTGAGATAGGAACCTAACTAGCTCGTCGATACTGACGAAGCGTGACCGGAATAAACCTAGGCTCCATGGCAACGTTGTCAATAGGGTGATGGCGCAACGTGTCGCCGCCGTCGAGACCAAAGATTGGTCAAGAGTTTTCATCCAAATCCCTGCGGCAGGAGAGGGACCATAGAGACATCCTCAAGATGGATGCAACACCCACGAGCATCGCCGCCGCTGGCGTTGAGGAGCAGAGCTTTCACCTGGAGCCTCCCACCCACGTCACACCGAGGAATCCCAAGCACCGGTCCACCCTGAGTCCCCGAGGATAGGCTTGTTGCCATGAAGTCAGACCTCCACTTGGAGCCACCACAGCCGAAGTACCAACGACACCATGACCACCCACCGCAACATCCTCGCCGCCCACATGACGAAGGAACGCCGCCAAGAAGCTCGGCGGAGAGCCAACCAGACAGACCGCCACTCGGGGCCGCCGCCCCAGTGTCCAATGCCCACCCTCGCTCCCGCATACCAGCAACAATTACCAACCCACACACACATCACTAACCTTGCGACGGCGCCACCATGTGGCCCGATGACGACTCTGCTATGGTTGCTCTTGGCCTGTTTTTCGTACTAACATCCTGTAATTTGTAGAGTTCGCTTCCTTTTTTTCTTTTCTTTCAAACTTTCGCCGATAACTTTCGCAAAGTAGCCTTTCATAGTCAAGTGTGGAGGGAGAAAAGGCAAGGAAAGACGCAACATACTCCTGCCGACACGAAGGCGAAACTAGAGAGTTGGATCCCATCGTGGAACTGGGACATGGTCCACCCCCTGCGGCTGCGCGTGGGCGTGGCCGTGGCCGTGGGGCTAGACCCCGACGTGCCCAGCGGAGCTTCATATGGGTGTTTGGGGTGCTATGGTAGGAGATTTAGAACGGGAGCACGGCAAATGAATGCCATCTTTAGCTGGTACACGGTGGACCTACGTCTCTACGCGGCTACACGCGTCTGCTGTTGGTGCATACGTCATGTTTGCTCAGAGCAGCTGAAAGTTCTCGTAGAAAACAGGAGAAAATACAACACACGTAATGCCCAGAGATAGTAAATGAGGCAAGAGCACTAGAGAACCAGAAACTTGCGTTGGATGTGATAGTTTAGTCCATAAACTTGCAAAAGGTGATCAACTCATCCACAAACTTGCAAACTATGTGATGGTTTAGTCCACGTACCAATCGAACGGACAATTGGCGCCAATTGTCAGTATGGCACATCCGGTCGGACCGCTCTTTTATGGAAAACCCTCAACATTTCAGAAGTCACGCCCAGCCCCTGTTTCCCATGTCTTCTTTATCCCTGTCCAAATCCCTAGCTCCTTGATAAAGAAGACTGTCGGCGATCGGTCGAGCTCGGCCAGTCCACGATCGGTCGGTCGGTCCCCGCGAAGGTCGAGATCCGGACGATATGAAGCTCTGGTTGCGCATGTGACTTGGGGCGGCTGGTCGTGTCCGATGGCGTGCTCACCGTCAAGGCTACCGTGCTTTCGTCTTTGTCGGTAATGTCGATAAGCCCCCAAGACATGCTCGGATGACCGCTTCGAGCTCCCTGCACCGTGACGCCTGCCTTCCTCTTTCTCCGACTCGGCCACGCGCCGCCTCTCGATCTCCACCGCCTGTGATTAACCGTCGGATTCCTGTGGTGAATACGCTCCTCTCCTCTCCCTCTACGTTTCGCCTCAACCAATTTTATTCCTCCTCTTTCTCTCTCTCTCTCTCTGTGTGTGTGTGTGTGTTTGTGCAGAGTAAGTGGTAAGTAGCATTCCATGCATTTTTTTAGAAATTGGCAGCTTGCACTGCCTATATGTTAAGGAGTAAAGAAAATACAGAGGTTACATTACATAGTCGGTTTTTATTGTGTCCCCCACCGAAATAAAAAAAGAGGAGTTAATCTGACTCCATGAATTTTGATCTGCAGCTGGGCTCTGACTTCTGAATGTTCTCATCTGATTTGCTCTAGTAACTGAATCCTGGTAGAGCAGCCCCCCATTGTATTAGAATTTAGAATATATCTCTACTACTAATAAACAATCAAACATAAACTTCTTTAAAAGCACCCCACAAACGTACGCGAACCCATTACCACCGCATGATTGGGCCCATTAAACTTAATCCAACCGCTAGCCTTGATCTATTCCGTTTTCTGTGTGCACTTAGCAATTTAGGTTGACTGGCCATACTCCACCAAAAGAAAAATATCTAACTTCACACCCACCGACCCACATCGTCGGATCCCTACAATCACGCACGCAAAAATAGAAACTGTCATCGTTTGCCTTTGTGATCCATTCATTTCAAGCCCTGGAATCACGCTCGCAAAAACAACAACTACAATCACACGGAAACGCCATTCAACACACCGAAACAATCTAGAGGAGGAGTCTTCAATCTCGACCAACGCGGCCATGGATTTGTCCACCGGGAGCTCGACCTGGGCGCCACGGAGATGTACCGCATCGCACGGCAGCCGCCGCTTCTAACGCGATGCCGTGGTCCGCATCGAGGCGACGACGGTGTTAGGGTTATCCCTAAACGTCCGAGTGGCGACGACGACTAATGTTCGACGGCGATGGCAGGCGATGGTGGCGAGCTCCGGCAGGCCGGGCCGGGCAGCGTGTGCGGCATCGCGGGGAGGCAGGCATGTTATGGGGGTGGTCGAGGTGGCTCATAGAGGAGCTCGCGCTCTGCAGCCATGGCATGGCCACGCCGGCAGCGGGCCTCGCTGCCGTCACGACACGGCGACAGCGGGTGGGACTACGGGATGACGGCGACCAGGAGGCTGTGCTCGGCGCTTACCCACGCAGCGCATGACCAAGGCGGTTGACACCTTGCGAGACCAGAGACCGGCCCTGGCTAGCAAACACCGATTCTGCCTCTCTTAAACCGTGTGTAAGATTCAAGACCCTGTTCATTTATTTGTTGAAATTTGGTGCGTCTGCGTGTTTTTGTTCTTGCCATGTTTCATGGCCCAGTTAAATAAGGCGATCTGAGTTCTTGGATTGGGTGTCCAATCGGCGGCAGTCGTACGTTCTTCGAATGTGTTGGTTTGATGCTCGCGGACACTTGTGGCCTGCAAATTCTTTTAGTTCATGGGGAGATGGATGGGATTTTCTAATTTGACTCAACAATGTGTTCTGTTAGTTCTCTGTACAATTGGATCAACTTGGTAACCTAAGAATGATGTTCTGGTTATCCTTGCAAAGTATTTTTCTTGTTTCTGTACTCCATTTGTGCTGGGAAGTACGTAGCTATTTTACAAGGAATGCTCTACCATTTTCTGGGTGGAGCTGGAAGAAGGGGAGCTAGATGACACACATTCAGGGGAGCAAGAAGAGGATGATCAGAATTACGAAGTGGAGCTTGGAGGATCACAGCCTGGTAACTTTTCTTCTCTATATTGTTCATGAGTGACCAAGGAAACATCCCAAATGACATCATTTCATAGGAAACCTCGAGAAAGTTGCTGGATGTCAAGAGAACGTACCACAAACCACCACAGGACTACCATGTCTTCCGGTGTCCAGTTGCCAGTTGCTTGTCCGACATCATTAGGACGTGAGGTGAGAATGTTGTACCTATGAGTTTTTTACGCTCTTCAATCAACCATGAAATGAATGCGCACTCTATAATGCAGTATATTCTCTTGTGCTCGGTCCAATTTCAGACGACTTGAGTGTACCCGACCTCCCAAATGGCATATTACCATAGACTCCACAAAATATATTTTTTGTTTTCAATTGGCTATCACATGATATTTGGGAGTTAAATTCTCAAAAGTTTCCATTAAGCTTGTTTACTGCCCAAGTCGTCCTTTGTTTGTTTATTTCTTCACTATATAGTTTCTTAGAGTGGAAACCATATTTTGCTTCATCAGCATTACTATTCAAGAATCCATGCTCAAGTTAGATGAATGTTACAAATCATCCATCATACCTTAATGCTACCTTTTGTGATTCTTATTCTTGTTCGTGAATTGGTTTGTGATTCTTATTCTAATTTCCAATCTTATTTTCTGCTCCAATATCTGACATTTTTCTTCTCACCACGTCCAATATGAACAAATTTGAAAATAAGCGGTGCTCTGAGTTGTTGATACAGTATTGTTATTACTGCAAGATAAAGAATATGGTATGTTCCCATTTACTTGTATTGTTCTTCCATAATAACATAATTGTTGTCCATTAGAATTCTTTGTGTTTTGCCATTTAAAGGTTTCTCTTGGAATATGAGGTTCCAAAGATAGTAGCTGCTGAATGAATGTTAATATAGCTACGAAATAACAAAGTACTGAATAAATTACCATATCCAAGTGCTCCATGAGTGAATAACAGAACGATGCACTGACAAAATGAAAATGTTTTGTTTGGATTCCAAGCAAGAAAATAGTTGGTCCCTATTATAAACAACATAAATTCTGTATGGTTTCCATAATTTTGTGCTTATATGTGAATCTTGGGAAGTGTTCATCTTATAATGTAATGTACGTCCATGTTATAGCATCTGCACTATCTCATTCAATTTGTTTCTCCCGGTAAAACACATGACATTCAGGCTTAAGACTTATAAGGAAGGGGAGCGAGTGATACACACTACTACACCCTTGAGAAGAACCATTTAAACAATTAGTTCCAATTTAGTGAAGTGAGCTGCTTCAAATTTTTACATGATAAAGAGTATTGAGAATGTAAATGTGATTAGCATGGTGGTATTAGTGTCATGTGGTGTGGATATGAACAACCAAAATAGATGTTCCTATGTACTCTCCAACAATGGTGAATGCAAATATACTAAACTGGTACCTCCACAATGTCACCATATATAGTACAAGTTACCTACTTATGAACTACTATGTCACAGGTTGATCTCCCATGTTGATTTGCTTTCTTTGATGGTTGTATGTTAGAACTCAATGTTGCAACAAAAAAAATCTCCTAACAAAATATATATTTGGTTTCTGCAGAAAAATTTCTTGTGTATAATGGAAGTGGATAAGTGATAACTATTCTTGCCTGAAGGTGCTTTGTCTCAACCTGTGCAACACAGGCACAATGTTGATTTTCCCTGGCAGAATCTTTGTAAAATATATTATTTTCATTTTTCTTGTATCAGGTTCGAGCATGGAGGTGTCAGTCCGACATGTGAGTGTTTATGGCATTCCAACTTTTGACATCACTTTTATTTCTAGGACCCTGATAAGTGCCACACGTGTGGCACGAAGCAATTCCCTCCTGGCATTTTTTGATGGCAAGTTTAATTACCTGAGAATGGCAACTTTTTGTTTGGATGGAAAGTTTCAGTATTTTGAAGGTATGGCAATTTTAGTTGTAAAAAAAGTCAGGGTGGTGTTACTTTGTGCCACATGTGTGACACTTATCATTTGGTTGTGAAGATCTTCTTTTGACAGTTTTTGACATCACCAGCTTTTGACCCTTTTTACAACCAACTTTTGACACCACTATATATTGTTGCACCACGGTATAGCTTCTGCACATTCGCTCATATTTCGCATATCCTACATAACGTGGCAAATTTTATCCAAAAAATGAGTTAAGAGGATGATTATACGGACGATCCACTTAGCAACTGTGTTTATTTAAATATAATTGTCTCATAACTAAGATGTACATAGAAGTTTACTCTTGTGGCCATACGTGCGTTGCACGTGCATACTTACTAGTCAATACAAGTTATTGGTTATACTAGTACTAGATGCAGACTACGGCCAATTTCAGATCACCATTTCAGTAGTTTGTTCCATGTATCGGTTTCCTGTCAAACTTAATAGTTACAAACATGCATTTCTCTTTATATCTCTTTAGTAATTACTGTATATGTGTATACATCTTTGGAGAAGGAAGGAGACAATAATACTACTAATAAATAAAATGTTTGCAGGTTGATAGTTGATAAGGGAAACAGGGATAAAGAAGACAAGAGAAATAGGGACTGCGGGCATGATTTCCTGAAATATTGAGGGGTTTTCCACAAAAGAGCCAGCTGGGCGCCAATTGTCCGTCTCTGATTGGCTGTGGACTAAACCATCACATACAGTAAAGTTTTATTATTTAATGCACCACCTTTTACAAGTTTATGGACTAAACCATCACATATAACGCAAATTTCTGGGTCTCTAGTGCTCTTGCCTCATAGTAAATCATATCGCTGAGATTAGAAGACAATACGTTTTTTTCTTTTTCTAAAAGTACTAAGTTGACAACGCTAGCTGTATTCCCCACGTGGCGATAATGACCAGTGCCGAGTTGGGGCGGGACTATCGTAATGACCTCACCCGCACTACAACCTTATAGACTGGCTGCCAATTTTTTTCTAATGTGATTACATGTCAATATCACCCGATAAAAGAAGTATATCGTCTGTTTTGCTTAGACAAATGTCACTCACAAAAAGGTTGGCACGTCACCGATGCATGCTAGACTCATTACGAAAAGGGAGCCAAAAGCGAGCACGGTGAAACTGTGAACTTCAGTGGCTGGGTACGGCTGTTTTCATTGGCTCCACAGCAGCAGGTTCGCAACGGCAATAGATCACCGTGTCCTTTTTTTTGGCGCCACGCGAACATTTAGCAAAAATCAACCGGGATAAACCAGGATTAGAGAGTACTACGGTTTCAGGGATTTTGAGTTTAAGGTTTAATTCAGAATTACAGTATGAATTGAAGGATTATTTTAGATTTTTTTTCCACAAAAAAGAATCTCGGCTGCCGTGCCCACCCGGGATCATTCGGGATTTCCCATTTTAATCATGTTGCTATTGCTCATGCCCCACTTGGAGCACTTGTTGCTCACTACCAACGAAGGGGACAGGTGATTCAGAAGTGGGTGAAAGACATTACCCTATTTATTTGAGAGCAAAAAAGCACCAACTTAATACGTATCCTTTGCTTTTTATCAAGACGGTCAGGTGGCATGTACAGTTTGGAGCCGAGGCAAGCCACAATTCTGGAGCTCGGGATTACACAACAATTTTACGGATAATGCCGCCACATAATCTATGTAGGAAACCTGCAAAATCCATGTGTACAAAAGCAAGTTGAGCTGGCTCCAACGTTATTTCCTTTTGTCGTGTACTCTTAGTGTGTTTATCCGAAAGAAGAAGAAAAATGTACTCCTATTTTGTTTACCGAGTGTTACTACCAGTACCCCGGTCCAGACATACACGGTGTTAGCCCACCTTGGTCTGCTCAAAGATTTCAACCCTGACGCCGCCGGCAACATCCTTTGGAACCCGCGGCGCGACGGCTTTGACTGGACAATGGGGATTATCGATGGCGAGAGCCAGCCGAGGGAGAGCCACAACTCCTGTGCAACCCGTGGGTAGGCACCACAGCGCGACGACGGCCACCACCGCCGCCGCCGTGACGACCGCAGCAAGCGTCGAGACGGAGAGGAAGTCCGGCAAGGCAAAGGGACGACAGAGCCGACTGGGCCGCCAGGTGTTCTTCAAGAGCGCTACGTGCAGCGTACAACATAAGAGAGGACAGGCGCCATGAAGACCAGGGGCGCCGTGACGACCGCCGTAGCGAGCGGTGTGGTGAGCGCCGCAGAGTGACCGCTGATGGCGTGCTTGAAGACGGTCTGGAGCAGTAAGAGGAGACGGCGCAGTCTCCCACCTCCTTCAAACCGGCATCGCAGCCCCCCGCAGTAAGAGGAGACCGCTGATGGGACTGCCTGGGTCAGGAAGACGCCTAGGATTGCCTCGGTCATCTGCATCCCACAGTCGAGCGCCATCAACAATGAAGTGCTACCTCCTCGCAACAACGAAGCCATCAGTGCTACAGCCAGCCCATCGACTGAGTCAGTGGAGCACATCCTCACCTTTGCGGCCATGGGTGGCACTGAAGAAGAGGCCCTCTCCACTCCAGTATGGGGACACTACAACGCCACCCCAGAACACACACCTGATATGTCCCATGTCCGTGCCACAATAACAATTGATGACCCAATTTTCTGCAGTATAGAGTCGGGCCTGCTATCTCCTCCTGCCTGGTCACCACCTCCAAGGCCAACAACAAGGTGCGAGATGTTGGCAAACGGAGATGGCATCTCGCTCAGGCGTGCCAGCATCAGACTCAACTCCAATCCAAAGGGAACGCCAATTGCCGTGTTGACTGAGAAACTGCTATGTCGTCGCATGGGCATTGTGCAGGAGAGTGAGATGGTCATCGAAGCATCGATCACCAAATTTGTGGATCTCTTTCAAGGGAAGCTACCACTATCACAACGACACCTTACGTGCCCTCTTCCAGCTCGACTATGACCTTGCAAAAACTGTTGATGACGTCCTTTGAGGGAGTCCCGGATTAGGGGGTGTCCGGATAGCCGAACTATCACCGTTGGCCAGACTCCTGGACTATGAAGATACAAGATTGAAGACTTCGTCCCGTGTCCGGATGGGACTTTCCTTGGCGTGGAAGGCAAGCTTGGCGATACGGATATGTAGATCTCCTACCATTGTAACCGACTCTGTAACCCTAATCTATCCGGTGTCTATATAAACCGGAGGGTTTTAGTCCGTAGGACGTAACAACAATCATACCATAGGCTAGCTTCTAGGGTTTAGCCTCCTTGATCTCGTGGTAGATCTACTCTTGTACTACCCATATCATCAATATTAATCAAGCAGGAGTAGGGTTTTACCTCCATCGAGAGGGCCCGAACCTGGGTAAAACATCGTGTCCCTTGTCTCCTGTTACCATCCGCCTAGACGCATTTTCGGGACCCACTACCGAGATTCGCCGGTTTTGACACCGACATTGGTGCTTTCATTGAGAGTTCCTTCCGTGTCCGCCATCGTAGGATGCCTCATCTCGCCTTTTAAAGACGATACCATCGCCAAAGAAGCCTTGGCCATCGGGTCGACTTTTCGCTAGGCGGTTTTCTCATGACCGCTTAGTTCGCCGCTGCTACCGACGATGACCTCTCGAGTCATCGAAACCAATCTCCATGTTAGTTCGAACTTGCCGAACAGTTAGATCCGATCGAGCTCTCCTCCATAAATGAGCTCTTGGATCGCATCGCCGCCTCGAGTCGCCACAGACTACGACCGGATCGGGCCTAAAACCGATCCGAGAGAGATCAACTCTCCCCAGGCTACCCATCATGTTGCTGTGATAGAGGAGCAATGCGGCGATTCTTCTTCTATCTTAAGGACTAGCTACGTCCGGATTCCCGATCCCTCCATGCCGGATTCCTGCAGAGGGACGGATGTCGATCAAGCCCTGAACTTAAAGTCAGGCGGCGGGTTGGACTCATTGGATAACACTCAAAAATCCAAACTTCCGAGTTTGGAAACTTCTCGGCTCCTGAGTCCTAAATTGGACGGGGTTCCGGATCTAGATCCACCCGCCCACCCAAACATTAGCGATCTCTCTCGAATTCGGCAAGAGCCCGCTGAAACAAAGACATCATTATCGGGCCAGATTCCTCCGGTTATGAACAGGATAAAGGACTGCCGAGAGGAGGACGCAATCCCAATTTTTCTGCAATAATTGCACGGACAAGGGAATCCTAAACTCCATAAGTCATCGCGAAATTACACGCTTTGGTCGACTTGGCGACCATAGTACAAAAGTATCTTGTGCGATGGAGAGCGCTGGAAAACCGAAAGTAAATTTTGGGATAATCCGCCCCAAATACATCCCTAGTCCGAAATAAAAGGGTGCATCACTATCAAGCACTGGTCAAATACCAAAAACCAAAACCCCTAAAGGGTACGGAACCAAGCACCGAGGGTTGGCTAAACGGACCTGCAAAATTCATAGCACGTAGGGCGCCACTCCAACTCATAGCCTTCGAGCATGTTGGATACTACTACAGTGGCCAAAAGTGGCGAAGAGCTTCTAGCTTCGTAATCCCAGCCCAAAGAACACCAAGACGGTGATAACAAATCTTGAGACTTTTTCATCAAATAACATGCGAAACAAACACTCCATAACCTTGCCGAAGTCTACCAAGTAGCAACAATAAATCCATGGAGTGACAAGGCTATTACATTTAATGCCAAAGGATTTAACCTAAATTCGAACAGCCCGAGCACCACCGCATTGGTTCTCGGTCCGATAGTGGACGGCTTTCGCCTTACTAAGGTACTCATGGATGGCGGCAATGACTAAACCTCATCTATGAGGAAACCCTCCCAAAATGGAAATAGATCGAACCGCATTGAGCGAAGCAGCACAACCTTTAGAGGAATAATCCCTAGCCGGAAGCATGCCGCACAGAAAAATCACACCGGACGTAGTGTTTGGCTCACGGACAATTACAGGTCCGAGGAGGTCACATTTCAAGTGGCCCCGCTCAACAGCCGGATATCATGCTTTATTAGGACGAGAGGCATTCACAATTTTTCAAGCTATACCCCATTATGGGTACATGAAGCTCAAAATGCCCGACCTAACGGAATCATCGCCTCGCTAGTGATCCTAACATAGCACTCCGCCGAAAACAAGACAATCGCACTAGCCCTCGAGGCACTATCTCAAGCCCTAGCGGCCGAGGAACTCATCACAACAAGGCTCCACGGTGAATGTGGACGATGTGATACTTGATAAAAGATCCAAGTCCACCTCTTTTAAACCAGCGGATGAAATAGTCAAATTCCAAGTCCACCCAACGGACCCTACAAAGACGGCCTCCATTGGGGCACAACTAAACCCTGACGTAGATGCCGCACTACGAGAATTTCTACGAGAAAACTGGGACATCTTTGCCTGGCACCCTTCAGACATGCCAGGAATCCCACGTCGGCTGGCCGAGCACAGCCTAAATATCCTAAAAGGATTCAAGCCGATCAAACAGGCTCTTCTACGCTTTTAGCACTCCAAGAGACAGGCCATGGGAGAGGAGCTAGCCAAACTTTTGGAAGTCGGATTCATCGTAGATATAAAACATCCGGACCGGCTAGCAAACCTGGTGATGGTACCAAAGAAGGATAAATCCGCGCCTATGTGTTGATTTTAAAGACCTTAATAAGGCTTGCCCAAAGGATCCCTTCCTCCCTCAAATTGATCAAATTATTGACGCCTTCTGAGGACACGACTCATTGTGCTTCCTCGACGCATACTCCGCCACCACCAAATCAAGATGGCGGAGCTGCACCAAGCTGCAACGCATTCATCACCCCATACGGCCCGCTCGCTTCAACACAATGCCCTTTGGGCTCAAAAACGCCGCCGCAACATATCGTCAGCATGATTCGTATATGTCCGCAAACCAGATCAAGAAAACGGTGGAAGCATATGTAGATGACGTGGTCGTCAAAACCAAGCACGCCGAAACTCTAGTAGACGACTTGAGGCTCACATTCGACAATCTTCAAAATATGACATCAAGCTCAATCCGAAAATGCGTCTTGGCGTTCCAAACCGGAAAGCTCATGGGCTTCATTGTGTCCTAGAGAGGAATTGAAGCAAACCCAGCCAAGATCCGAGCTCTGTCACAATTGGATATTCCAAAAGACCTCAAACAAATACAAAATTGACGGATGCGAAGCGGCTCAAAGCCGCTTTATCTCCCGCTTGGGAGAAAAGGCGTTACCCTTTACCGCCTCCTCCCAAGACCGAACACTTGAGGGATTTGATGCCGCCACGGCCGGTCTCGAAGAAATAAAGGCCATTTTGGCAACAAATCCAGTCCTGGCCGTGCCCAACGTGGGCGAACCAATGCTATTATATATCGCCGCAACACATCAAGTCGTCAGCGCGGTGCTCGTTGTCGAACGAGAAACGGACGGACACCGGTTCCCTCTCCAAAAACCGGTTTACTATGTGTCCACCGTCCTAACTCCATGCAAGTCCTTACCCACACTATCAAAAGATAGCATACGCGGTGTTCATGGCATCCCGGAAGCTACGACACTACTTTCAAGAGTGTTCGATAACGGTAGCCTCCGAAGTACCTCTTAACGATATTATAAACAACCGCAACGCGACGGGCCGGATTGCTAAATGGGCCATAGAGCTCCTTCCATTCGACATAACTTATAAGCCACGACGAGCTATTAAGTTGCAGGTTTTGGCCGACTTCGTGGCGAATGGATCAAGCGAACTCCCTAAAGAGTACGGCGCATACTCCAATTGGATCATGCACTTGGCGGCTCCAAAATGTTGGCCGGCATGGTGTCAAGGCGTCGTCCGACGTCCCCAACCGGGGACACAGTCCAATACGCCCTTCAAATAATGTATACGGACTCCAACAACGCGGCCGAATCACGAGGCCCTTCTCGCACGGCCTCCGGATGGCGATCTCCATGGGCATTAAATGCCTAGAGGTGCGCGATTCAACCTCGCGATATCTCAAATAAACGGAGACTTTGATGCCAAAGATCCAAAAATGGCAGCATACCGCAATGCGGTCCTAAAAATGTCAGCTCGGTTCGAAGGGCTCGAATTTCATCATATAGCCCGGGATAACAACCAGGTGGCGGATATATTGGTACACATCGGTGCAAAACGGGATGCCGTCCCACCCAATATCTTTCTGGAACGGTTGTTTAAGCCATCCGTACTATGGGAAGTGGAGTTCGGCAATAACAATCCGGACCCAACCGCAGGTTCGACGCCGAACACTCGACACAACCGGAGGCTCGCCCCGAGATAACACTCTCGCTCACGAAATAATTGCGATTATCGCCTGGGATCGGAACCATTCCTAGCCTACCTAACTAGGCAGAACTCCCCGAAGACCAAAATGAGGCTCACGTGCATAGTATGGCGATCTAAAGCCTATAAAGTCCATGAGGGAGAGCTTTATAAGAAAAGCACTACCGGAGTCCTTCAAAGGTGTATCTCTGAAGAGGAAGGGCGAAACCTCCTGGCTGAAATTCATGCTAGACTGGGTGGGCACCACGCCGCAGCCCGGCCCCTTGTAGGCAAGGCCTTCCGTACAGGATTTTATTGGCCGACGGCCCGGGCAGATGCACAGGACTTAGTCCAACGATGCGTCGGTTGCAAGCTTTTTGCTAACCAAAGCCACATGCCACCCACCGCCCTTAAAACTATACCCATCACCTGGTCGTTCGCGGTCTGGGGGCTTGACATGGTTGGACCCCTTAAGGGAGGAACCCACAAGCAAAAATACCTATTGGTCATGGTGGATACATTCACCAAATGGATAGAGGCCAAACTCAGAAAACGGCGAATCCGACCAGTGATAGACTTCATATCGTGGGTAGTGCACCGTTACGGTGTCCCCCACAAGATCATTACCGATAACGGCACCAACTTCACGGCCGATGAGGTCAAATTATGGTGCAAAAACATGGGCATCAAGCTCGACACGCCTCACTCTATCACCCTCAAACCAACGGCCAAGTCGAACGAGCAAATGGTCTAATCATGAGCGGCATTAAACCCGCACTAGTGCGGTCCTCAAGGAATCTAACACGACCGGGTTGAGGAGCTTCGACTCCGTACTACGGGGGTTGCGGACCATGCCGAATCGTACTACCGGATTCACACCATTCTTTATGGTGTACGGCGCAGAGGCGCCTTGCCTGCGACATAATACATGACTCACCTCAAGGCGCATGTATGAAGAAAGAGAAGCCGAGCTCGATCGGCAGGACAGTTTGAAGCATTGGAGGAGGAGCGCGACGTGGCAAAAGCTCGCTCCGCATTCTATCAACAAAGCAGCTCAAGATATCAAAGCAGGAAGCACGGCCAAAGCTTATAACGTTGGCGAACTAGTTCTACGCCTGCCGGACAAGAAAAAGGACAAACTCAAGCCCAAATGGGAAGGTCCCTTCATCATCGACCAGGTCCTGACCGGCGGAGCATACCGTCTGTGAAACGCATCGGATAACCAATTCAAGCCGAACCCATGGAACGCAGCCTGTCTACGAAGATTCTACGCCTAAACGCCGGACTCCAAATTCGTCTGCTTCCTCCGTCCACATTTTCTATTTTTGCTGTCTTTTATTTCTCTCCTTCCTCCTCCTTCTTCTTGAAGCCTCTAGAGGCTCGTTTGCGCCTTTTTCGCACATACTTGACGCGCTGTCCGCGCCATTATACCCGGGTTTTTTTCACGTAGCTTATTTATACGGGCTTCATGCCCAACACATGCGTTAAACTTCCGCATGTACCTTTTATTCACCATTATATGCATCGATATGACTTAAGTTTTGGCCAAGCTGGGTTGCCTGGCTCCTGTGCTTACCCCCACGTTCCCGATTGTTCGGGTAGGTGGTAAAGGGAGCACCTCTGCGATTGTTACTGCCGGGTCAGCCGGATGTGTACCTCAGACTGGGTGAAGCAGAAAGCTAGCGTTCTTAAGGGAATATTCGGTCGGTGAACTGTAAGATGATTTTCAATTATTTACCCATCTGCCCCCAGATGATTTTCTGCTTTCATAGCAGCTTTGACATGCACTTTAGGGCATGCATCCCAGCGAAAGGAACCCTTAACGGAAATATTCTCCCTGGAAGATGTTTTTTACTACCCATGTAATATAACATAACTAGTTGGGCACGTGTCTGATACAGCAATCATGACCCCTACGCCTTGTCTCCATGCATACCTCGGTTCTTATATAACCACGACGGTATTCGGACACACCTGCACTATTGGGTCCCGAGGTCGGCTTAAAAGGTCCGCTATGACAAACAATCTACAATCCGCTAGAAGACATTTTTTCATGTCATATTTTTACATAGTCAACTCAACTCATTGTATTCCTCCTCAATGCCATCTAATAGGCTATCTAATTTACAATCTTGTTGGAATACTTGGCGCCAATTCTACTTGGTCAGACACTAAGCTTACAGGATCTCCATCCCATCAGCCCCACAGGTCCGACCTCGCCATGTGGTTTGAGTCAGCCTTCGCTCATCAAGGCGTCTTTACCATGGCCCGGCCTCCTGGCGCCTTTGACGGCAGGTCGATATCTTCCATAGCTCGGAAGCGCCACCGTGCTCCTCGAAGCCGCCTCGCCAGCTCCCCAATGCCTTCGGGCAGGGAGATAGATGGCCACAAGGCCTGGCCGATGCCTTTCATCACCGCCGGACTTGCTCGGTAAATGACGCAATTCGGGAAGAAGATCACACGAAGAATCGGGCATCTCCTCCTCAGACGACTGTGAGCAAACCTGCATACATGTTTATGTTAGTTGCCTTCGCCGAACTCTTTCACAGATTCGCTCAAGCACTTATCGAAAATGACGCGACGAAGCCGCCGATTCTCCTTTACAGAGTCGCATAACCGGGCACGAACATCCTTTAGTTCCTCACCCAGTTTGGTGTTGGCATCTTGGAGGTTATTTTTCTCCTGCCGCACCCTCGTAAGCACGCTCTCACCGGCCTTTAGCTGGCGCAAGAGCTGTTGCTTGTCCGGATCTAGTCCGGCGCCATCTGCAATATTTTTGTCAGATCTACACACCCGCCGCACTTCATAAATTATTTATCTTTTAAAGCGTATATTACCAGAGGGGGTCTCTGTGGCTCCCTCAGAAGTGCTAGTGCGGCCTCAAGTTGGGCCTTGCACTCTTCAAGCTCCCGGGACAGTCGGGTATTCTTTTTCAGAAGATCTCAAGATAACAAATGATCCTTAAATCAGTTATTCTAACTATTTTAAGTCTCGGGGGCTACTGGCATATATAACTGTCAAATTTCCTTACCCGTATGTCCTTTACATATTGCTCCGTGGCTCTGGCTAGACCATCTTGAGCGGCACGGAGGTGCGCATCTCCCGAATCGAAGGCATTCAAGGCCTCTTGGGAGAAACATCCACGAAGAACTGTCTCGTGGCGCCTGTGATTCAAGGCGCTCTCCACCTCGGAGTTGGTGGCGGACAACCTGTCGGCATCCTCTGTGGGAGGAGCATCCGACGCACGTCTCGTGCTCGCCTCAGCCTCCGGTCCCGGCTTTGAAGCCTGGCCGGTGAAGGTTCGATTGGCAACCTCTCCGGACTCAGTCCGGTGAGCGCTCTTTTTCCTGAAAAGAGCACAAGTGTTAGTACGCCTTCCAGAATCAATCCACGGGAGTATGGTGACACGCCATACCGCTATGGCGGAGTTTCGATCCGGACCGCACTTCTTTTTAGCCTGCGGGGCTGCACTGCCCTTTGTTGGCCAGCCGCCGCGGGCTCGGCTTCCTGCCTCGAAGGTACCCCCTGCGAAACACCATTGGTATACGGTGATAAAAAATAAGCATGGATGGGTCATTATCAGGGTTTTGGGATCTTGGTCTCAGTCACCTGTGAGGCTGGAAGTATTCCGGGGTAATCAGCCGTAATGGCAACCAAAGCATTGTCGATGCTCAGTTGGTAAAACACCCCATCGATCAACTCCACCTTTATATCCGGATCCTCTTCGGAGGTCGGATCGAGGGACCGCTCTGGATCCTCGGGTTGTGGGGGCGGGCTGTGTATCTTCTCCATAGTCCGGCGCAGTTCCTGCGCATAAACCAGGAAATGAGATATTTAACCACGGGAACATGGATCGGACAGGTCACAAAGATGTTTGCTTACCCAGCTTCGAGGATTATTCGAAGAAAACTCCTTCAGTGGATTGACGTGGAGGAAATCCTCCACCTCTCCTTTATACATGGCAGACAAGATCTTCACCAATTCGGTGATCGATCCCGGCCCTTTGCGGCCATGGCGGGTGGCATCATCCTCCCCGTTGAAGTCCCACATGGGGTGGCCCCTATATTGGAGCGGCTGCACTCCCCTTATAATACAGATTGCCATGACTCCAATCATGGTCAATCCGGCATGAGCCAATAATCTTATTCGGCTCATCAAATAGAGGACATCCCGGTCATTTTCCCTCCGGGGGCTCCGAGGGCGCCAGCTTAGGCGCTTCTTCAGAGGATCATTGCTAAACTCCTAAGGCCGATCCGAACAGGATCCGCAGCGGGACGCCCTCCATGCAAAACCATTCAAGGCCGGTCTTGACGCCTTCTTCGGGGTTCGGATAGGTATCCGGTCCCGGCGATGCGCCATAGCTCGGCTCCGCCCACTTGATATATTGACCCCTCATGAGAACGGGGTACTAGGCAGAATAATCTCTTCCACAGCCCGAAATGACCCTCAACGCCCAAGAACAGTTCGCAAAGGGCCACGAAGCCCGCGATGTGCAGGATGGAGGTAGGAGTAAGGTGGTGCAACTGGAGGCCGTAGAACTCCAAGAGCCCCCGGAGAAACAGATGGATTGGAAATCCGAGTCCTCTTACTAGATAAGAGATGAAGCATACCCGCTCTCCTTTAGAGGGATCGGGGACACTCTCCGCTTGCTTTCCACCCTTGTAGGTGGCAAGTCCGGCTCGAACCGGAAGCATGAAGGCCGGGGGAAGAAATCCCTTGGTTTGGAGTATAACTAGCTCGCTATGCGGATCGAGCATCTCTCCCAATTTCCAGTGAGGGCTGGGAGCGCGAGAGGAGGAGCCACGCCGACCGTCCATGATGGAATGGGCTTTGGTCGAGGCGCTCGATGAAAGCTTCATGAAGGGGGATGGTGTGACTCAGATCTAGATCCTCGCCCTTTTATAGGCAGCTCATTTGCGCAGCTAGGGGGTAATTGTAAAATACCACGGCTTTTAGATTCATTCAAACACGTGGAAGATGGCCATTATTGGGCGTAGAAGCCAAGGAGCGCAGCATTTATCGTGCGGACACTATTCGACAAGTATATGGAATTGAGAAGAACCCGCCTCGCAATGCCAAGACAATCAACGCGTCGGACTCATCGTCATTGAAGCCTGGTTCGGGGCTCTTGAGGGAGTCCCGGATTAGGGGGTGTCCGAGAGCCAAACTATCACCGTTGGCGGACTCACGGACTATGAAGATACAAGATTGAAGACTTCGTCCGTGTCCTAGGATGGGACTTTCCTTGGCGTGGAAGGCAAGCTTGGCGACACGGATATGTAGATCTCCTACCATTGTAACCGACTACTGTAACCCTAACCTATCCGGTGTCTATATAAACTGGAGTGTTTTAGTCCGTAGGGACGTAACAACAATCATACCATAGGATAGCTTCTAGGTTTTAGCCTCCTTGATCTCGTTGTAGATCTACTCTTGTACTACACATATCATCAATATTAATCAAGCAGGAGTAGGGTTTTACCTCCATCGAGAGGGCCCGAACCTGGGTAAAAACATCGTGTCCCTTGTCTTCTGTTACCATCCGCCTAGACGCACAGTTCGGGACCCACTACCCGAGATCCGCCGGTTTTGACACCGACACCCTTCTCAGCCATGGTGGAGGCGCTGCCATTGATCACTCCCAGGCGGGTGCAGGCCAGGAGTAGTAGCTCGTGTGCACCTTCATGAAGATTGAAGCTCTTTTAGTTATCAATGTTCGAACAACTAAATTTGAAGGATTTCGTAGACTTTGCAAGGCCTGATGTACCCCACTAGTATTGTAAAGTACTCTAATTCATGCATTCGCAAGACTCTGCTAGCTCATGTTGCTTGTTTCTTTGGTGCATACAACACTACCTTTGCTCCCGTGTTTGTGATTGTGACTTCGTGAGCTCTGTTGCAATTATCAAGGATGCCTTAAGCAATACCACTGCTACCGTGCTTATGTTTGTACCCTTGCTGATTAGCTACTTCCATGGGCAATGCCTGGTTTCAAAATGAATGCACGCCCAAACATATTATGCTGGAACGTCCGAGGTTTAAATTCCCCCAACAGAATAATAACTATTAGTGCCACCATCACTGCAACATCATGTGACATGGTCTGTCTTTAGGAATCCAAATTAGAGAACATTGATGCTCTTTCTGCAGCTTACCTGGGAGGCCATAAGCTTTGCCTAGAGGCCTGCAAACGGGACGCGTGGGGGCATTCTGATTTTGTGGAATGACGAGGTTGTACAAGTTTCTCCCATAACTTTTGGTGACTTCTTCCTATCGGCAATGGTCAATGTTCCGGAAGATGATAGTTCCTTCAAGATAACAACCATTTGTGGTCAATCGACTTCGGCCCGTATGACGATTTTTCAATGAGCTCAAGGGTCAGAAACCACAACAGGGAGTGAGGTGGCTTGTACTCGGAGATTTTAACCAAATATATAATCCCGAGACAAGAATAGAGGCAACATCAACAGAAGCAGACTGATTCGTTTCAAAGAGGCCTTAAACAATTGTGAGCTTACTGTTGGGGAACGTAGTATTTCAAAAAAATTACCTACGCACACGCAAGATCCATCTAGGTGATGCATAACAACGAGCGGGGAGAGTGTGTCCACGTACCCTCGTAGACCGAAAGCAGAAGCATTTAGTAACGCGGTTGATGTAGTCGAACGTCTTCGCGATCCAACCGATCCAAGTACCGAACACACGGCACCTCCGTGATCTGCACACGTTCAGCTCGGTGACGCCCCTCGTACTCTTGATCCAGCTGAGGCCGAGGGAGAGTTCCATTAGCACGGCGGTGTGGTGACGGTGTTGATGAAGTTATCGACGCAGGGTTTCGCCTAAGCACTACAACGATATGACCGAAGTGGAAATCTATGGAGGGGGGGCACCGCACACGGCTAAGACAACTGTCAACTTGTGTGTCAATGGGGTGCCCCCTCCCCCGTATATAAAGGACTGGAGGAGGGGAGGGTCGACCCTTATAGGGCACGCCCAAGGGGGGAGTCCTACTCCCACTAGGAGTAGGTTTCCCCCCTTCCCTTGTTGGAGTAGGAGAAGAAGGAAGAGGAAGAGAGAGGGAAGGAAAGGGGGGGGCCGGCCCCCACCCAATTCGGATTGGGCTTGGGGGGGGGGCGCCCTCCACCTGGCCGCCTCCTCCTCTCTCCCACTAAGGCCCAATAAGGCCCATTGACTCCCCGAGGGGTTCCGGTAACCCCCCGGTACTCCGGTAAATGCCCGAACTCATCCGAAACCCTTCCGCTGTCCAAACATAGCCTTCCAATATATCAATCTTTATGTCTCGACCATTTCGAGACTCCTCGTCATGTACGTGATCATATCCGGGACTCCAAACTACCTTTGGTACATCAAAACACATAAACTCATAATATCGATCATCATCAAACGTTAAGCGTGCGGACCCTACGGGTTCGAGAACTATGTAGACATGATCGAGACTCGCTTCCGGTCAATAACTAATAGCGGAACCTGGATGCTCATATTGGTTCCTACATATTCTACGAAGATCTTTATCGGTCAAACCGCATAACAACATACGTTGTTCCCTTTGTCATCGTTATGTTACTTGCCCGAGATTCGACCATCGGTATCTCAATACCTAGTTCAATCTCGTTACCAGCAAGTCCCTTTACTCGTTCCGTAATGCATCATCCCGTGGCTAACTCATTAGTCACATTGCTTGCAAGGCTTATAGTGATGTGCATTACCGAGAGGTCCCAGAGATACCTCTCCGACAATCGGAGTGACAAATCCTAATCTCGATCTATGTCAACTCAACAAACACCATCGGAGACACCTGTAGAGCATCTTTATAGTCACCCAGTTACGTTGTGACGTTTGATAGCACACAAGGTGTTCCTCCGGTATTCGGGAGTTGCATAATCTCATAGTCATAGGAACATGTATAAGTTATGAAGAAAACAACATCAATAAATAACGATCATAGTGCTAAGCTAACGGGTGGGTCAAGTCAATCACATCATTCTCTAATGATGTGATCCCGTTTATCAAATGACAACTCTTGTCCATTGCTAGGAAACTTAACCATCTTTGATTAACGAGCTAGTCAAGTAGAGGCATACTAGTGACACTCTATTTGACTATGTATTCACACATGTACTAAGTTTCTGGTTAATACAATTCTAGCATGAATAATAAACATTTATCATGATATAAGGAAATATAAATAACAACTTTATTATTGCCTCTAGGGCATATTTCTTTCAGTCTCCCACTTGCACTAGAGTCAATAATCTAGATTACATTGTAATGATTTTAACACCAATGGAGTCTTGGTGCTGATCATGTTTTGCCCGTGAGAGAGGCTTAGTGAACGGGTCTGCAACATTCAGATCCGTATGTATGTTGCAAATCTCTATGTCTCCCTCCTTGACTTGATCGCGGATGGAATTGAAGCGTCTCTTGATGTGCTTGGTTCTCTTGTGAAATCTAGATTCCTTTGCCAAGGCAATTGCATCAGTATTGTCACAAAAGATTTTCATTGGACCCGATGCACTAGGTATGACACCTAGATCGGATATGAACTCCTTCATCGAGACTCCTTCATTTGCTGCTTCCGAAGCAGCTTTGTACTCCGCTTGACACGTAGATCCCGCCACGATGCTCTGCCTGGAACTGCACCAACTGACAGCTCCACCATTCAATAAAAATACATATACGGTTTGTGACTTAGAGTCATCCGGATCAGTGTCAAAGCTTGCAGCGACGTAACCGTTTACGACGAGCTCTTTGTCACCTCCATAAACGAAAAACATATCCTTAGTCCTTTTCAGGTACTTCAGGATGTTCTTGATCACGTCCAAAGGATCCACTCCTGGATTACTTTGATACCTCCCTGCTAAACTAATAGCAAGGCACACATCAGGTCTGGTACACAACATTGCATACATGATAGAAGCTATGGATGAAGCATAGGGAATGCCTTTCATTTTCTCTCTATCTTCTGTAGTTGTCAGGCATTGAGTCTGACTCAACTTCACACCTTGTAACATAGGCAAGAACCCTTTCTTTGCTTGATCCATTTTGAACTTCTTCAAAACTTTATCAAGGTATCTGCTTTGTCAAAGTCCAATTAAGCGTCTTAATCTATCTCTATAGATCTTGATGCCTAATATATAAGCAGCTTCACCGAGGTCTTTCCTTGAAAAAATCGTATTCAAGTATCCTTTTATGCTATTCAGAAATTCAGTATCATTTTCGATCAACAATATGTCATCCACCTATAATATCAAAAATGCTACAGAGCTCCCATTCACTTTCTTGTAAATATAGGTTTCTCCAAAAGTCTCTATAAAACCATATGCTTTGATCACACTATCAAAGCGTATATTCCAACTCCGAGAGGCTTGCACCAGTCCATAAATGGATCGCTGGAGCTTGCACACTTTGTTAGCACCTTTTGGATCGACAAAACCTTCTGGTTGCATCATATACAACTCTTCTTTAAGATATCCATTAAGGAATGCAGTTCCATTTGCCAGTTTTCATAATCATAAAATGCGACAATTGCTAACATGATTCGGACGGACTTAAGCATCGCTACGGGTGAGAAGGTCTCATCGTAGTCAACTCCTTGAACTTGTCGAAAACCTTTCGCAACAAGTCGAGCTTTGTAGACAGTAATATTACCGTCGGCGTCAGTCTTCTTCTCGAAGATCCATTTATTCTCTATGGCTTGCCGATCATTGGGCAAGTCAACCAAAGTCCACACTTTGTTCTCATACATGGATCCCATCTCAGATTTCATGGCCTCAAGCCATTTCGCGGAATCTTGGCTCATCATCGCTTCCTCATAGTTCGTAGGTTCGTCATGGTCAAGTAACATGACCTCCAGAATAGGATTACCGTACCACTCTGGTGCGGATCTTACTTTGGTCGACCTACGAGGTTCGGTAGTAAGTTGATTAGAAGTTTCATGATCATCATCATTAGCTTCCTCACTTACTGGTGTAGGAATCACTGGAACTGATTTCTATGATTAACTACTTCCCAATAAGGGAGCAGGTACAATAACCTCATCAAGTTCTACTTTCCTTCCACTCACTTCTGTCGAGAGAAACTCCTTCTCTAGAAAGGATCCACTCTTAGCAACGAATATCTTGCCTTCGGATCTGTGATAGAAGGTGTACCCAACAGTCTCCTTTGGGTATCCTATGAAGACACATTTCTCCGATTTGGGTTCGAGTTTATCAGGTTGAAGCTTTTTCACATAAGCATCGTAGCCCCAAACTTTAAGAAACGACAACTTGGGTTTCCTGCCAAACCACAGTTCATATGGTGTCGTCTCAATGGATTTAGATGCTGCCCTATTTAACGTGAATGCAGCCGTCTCTAAAGCATAACCCCAAAAAGATAGCGGTAAATCAGTAAGAGACATCATAGATCACACCGTATCTAATAAAGTATAATAATGATGTTCGGACACACCATTATGCTGTGGTGTTCCGGGTGGCGCGAGTTGCGAAGCTATTCCGCATTTTTTCAAATGAAGACCAAACTCGTAACTCAAATATTCTCCTCCATGATCAGATCGTAGAAATTTTATTTTCTTGTTACGATAATTTTCCACTTCACTCTGAAATTCTTTAAATGTTTCAGACTTATGTTTCATCAAGTAGATATACCCATATCTGCTCAAATCTTCTGTGAAGGTCAAAAAATAACGATACCCGCCGCGAGCATCAACATTAATCGAACCGCATACATCAGTATGTATTATTTCCAACAAGTCTATTGCTCGCTCCATTGTTCCGGAGAACGGAGTTTTAATCATCTTGCCCATGAGGCATGGTTTACAAGCATCAAGTGATTCATAATCAAGTGATTCCAAAAACCCATCATAATGGAGTTTCTTCATGCGCTTTACACCAATATGACCTAAACGGCGATTACCACAAATAAGTTGCACTATTATTATTAAACTTATATCTTTTGGCGTCAATACTATAAATATGTGTATCACTACTATCAAGATTTAGTAAAAATAGACCACTCATCAAGGGTGCATGACCATAAAAGATATTACTCATATAAATATAACAACCATTATTCTCTGATTTAAATGAATAACCATCTCGTATCAAACAAGATCCAGATATAATGTTCATGCTTAACATTGGCACCAAATAACAATTATTCAGGTCTAAAACTAATCCCGAAGGTAGATGTAGATGTAGTGTGCCGACGGCGATCACATCGACTTTGGAACCGTTTCCCACGTGCATCGTCACCTCGTCCTTAGCCAATCTTCGCTTAATCCCTAGCCCCTGTTTCGAGTTGCAAATATTAGCAACATAACCAATATCAAATACCCAAAGGCCATCACAGCATTAGTAAGGTACACATCAATAACATGTATATCAAATATACCTTTCACTTTGCCATCCTTCTTCTCCGCCAAATACTTGGGTCAGTTCTGCTTCCAGTGACCAGTCCCTTTGCATAAGAAGCACTCAGTCTCAAGCTTAGGTCCAGACTTGGGCTTCTTCACTTGAGCAGCAACTTGCTTGTCGTTCTTCTTGAAGTTCTCCTTCTTCCCTCTACCCTTTATCTTGAAACTGGTGGTCTTGTTGACCATCAAAACTTGATGCACCTTCTTGATTTCTACCTCCGCAGCCTTTAGCATCGCGAAGAGATCAGGAATTGTCTTATCCATCCCTTGCATAGTATAGTTCATCACGAAGCTTTTGTAGCTTGGTGGTAGTGATTGAAGAACTCTGTCAATGACACTATCAACTGGAAGATTAACTCCCAGCCGAGTCAAGTGATTGTGGTACCCAGACATTCTGAATATATGCTCACTGACAGAACTATTCTCCTCCATTTTGCAGCTGTAGAACTTATTGGAGACTTCATATCTCTCAATCCGGGCATTTGCTTGAAATATTAAATTCAACTCCTGGAGCATCTCATATGCTCCATGACGTTCAAAACGTCGTAGAAGTCCCGGTTTTAAGTCGTAAAGCATGGCACACTGAACTATCGAGTAGTCATCAGCTTTACTCTGCCAGGCGTTCACAACGTCCAGCGTTGCTCCTGGAGCGGGTCTTGCACCTATCGGTGCTTCCAGGACGTATTTCATCTGTGCAGCAATGAGGATAATCCTCAAGTTATGGACCCAGTCCGTGTAATTGCTACCATCATCTTTTAACTTAGTTTTCTCTAGGAACGCATTAAAATTCAACGGAACAATTGCACGGGCCATTTATCTACAACAACATAGACATGCAAAATACTATCAGGTACTAAGTTGATGATAAATTAAAGTTCAATTAATCATATTATTTAAGAATTCCCACTTAGATAGACATCCCTCTAATCTTCTAAGTGATCACGTGATCCATATCAACTAAACCATGTCCGATCATCACGTGAGATGGAGTAGTTTTCAATGGTGAACATCACTATGTTGATCATATCAACTATATGATTCACGCTCTACCTTTCGGTCTCAGTGTTCCGAGGCCATATCTGCATATGCTAGGCTCGTCAAGTTTAACCCGAGTATTCTGCGTGTGCAAAACTGGCTTGCACCCGTTGCATGTGAACGTAGAGCTTATCACACACGATCATCACATGGTGTCTCGGCACGACGAACTGTAGCAACGGTTCATACTCAGGGAGAACACTTATACCCTGAAATTTAGTGAGTGATCATCTTATAATGCTACCGCCGTACTAAGCAAAATAAGATGCATAAAGGATAAACATCACATGCAATCAATATAAGTGATATGATATGGCCATCATCATCTTGTGCCTTTGATCTCCATCTCCAAAGCACCGTCATGATCACCATCGTCACCGGCTTGACACCTTGATCTCCATCGAAGCATCATTGTCGTCTCGCCAACTATTGCTTCTATGACTATCGCTACCGCTTAGTGATAAAGTAAAGCAATTACATGGCGATTGCATTTCATACAATAAAGCGACAACCATATGGCTCCTACCAGTTGCCAATAATTGTGTTACAAAACATGATCATCTCATACAACAATTTATATAATCACGTCTTGACCAGATCACATCACAACATGCCCTGCAAAAACAAGTTAGACATCCTCTACTTTGTTGTTGCAAGTTTTACGTGGCTGCTACGGGCTTAGCAAGAACCGTTCTTACCTACGCATCAAAACCACAACGATTTTTCGTCAAGTTTGTTGTTTTAACCTTCAACAAGGACCGGGCGTAGTCACACTCGATTCAACTAAACTTGGAGAAATAGACACCCACTAGCCACCTCTGTGCGAAGCACGTCGGTAGAACCAGTCTCGTGTAAGCGTACGCGTAATGTCGGTCTGAGCTGCTTCATCCAACAATACCGCCGAATCAAAGTATGACATGCTGGTAAGCAGTATGACTATTATCGCCAACAACTCTTTGTGTTCCACTCGTGCATATAACATCCACGCATAGACCTGGCTCGGATGCCACTGTTAGGGAACGTAGTATTTCAAAAAATTTACCTGCGCACACGCAAGATCCATCTAGGTGATGCATAGCAACGAGCGGGGAGAGTATGTCCACGTACCCTTGTAGATCGAAAGTGGAAGCGTTTAGTAACGCGGTTGATGTAGTCGAATGTCTTTGCGATCCAACCGATCCATGTACCAAACGCACGACACCTCCGCGTTCTGCACACGTTCAGCTCGGTGACGTCCCTCGTACTCTTGATCCAGCTGAGGCGGAGGGAGAGTTTCATCAGCACGACGGCGTGGTGACGGTGTTGATGAAGTTACCGACGCAGGGCTTCACCTAAGCACTACAACGATATGACCGAGGTGGAAATCTGTGGGGGGGGGCACCGCACACGGCTAAGACAACTGTCAACTTGTGTGTCTATGGGGTGCCCCCTCCCCCGTATATAAAGGAGTGGAGGAGGGGAGGGCCGGCCCTCATAGGGCGCACCCAAGGGGGGAGTCCTACTCCCAGTAGGAGTAGGTTTCCCCCCTTCTCTTGTTGGAGTAGGAGAAGAAGGAAGAGGGAGAGAGAGGGAAGGAAAGGGGGGGGGGGCTGGGCCCCCACCCAATTGGGATTGGGCTTGGGGGAGGGGGGGCCTCCACCTGGCCGCCTCCTCCTCGCTCCCACTAAGGCCCAATATGGCCCCTCCCCGGGGGGTTCCGGTAACCCCCCGGTACTCCGGTAAATGCCCGAACTCATCCGGAACCCTTTCGGTGTCCAAACATAGCCTTCCAATATATCAATCTTTATGTCTCGACCATTTCCAGACTCCTCGTCATGTCCGTGATCATATCCGGGCCTCCGAACTACCTTTGGTACATCAAAACACATAAGCTCATAATATCGATCGTCATCGAACGTTAAGCGTGCGGACCCTACGGGTTCGAGAACTATGTAGACATGACCGAGACTCACTTCCGGTCAATAACCAATAGCGGAACCTGGATGCTCATATTGGTTCCTACATATTCTACGAAAATCTTTATCGGTCAAACCGCATAACAACATACATTGTTCCCTTTGTCATTGGTATGTTACTTGCCCGAGATTCGATCGTCGGTATCTCAATACCTAGTTCAATCTCGCTACCAGCAAGTCTCTTTACTCGTTTCATAATGCATCATCCCATGGCTAACTCATTAGACACATTGCTTGCAAGGCTTATTGTAATGTGCATTACCGATAGGGCCCAGAGATACCTCTTCGACAATTGGAGTGACAAATCCTAATCTCGATCTATGCCAACTCAACAAACACCATCGGAGACACATGTACATCATCTTTATAGTCACCCAGTTACGTTGTGACGTTTGATAGCACATAAGGTGTTCCTCCGGTATTTGGGAGTTGCATAATCTCATAGTCATAGGAACATGTATAAGTTATGAAGAAAGCAATAGCAATAAACTAAACGATCATAGTGCTAAGCTAATAGATGGGTCAAGTCAATCACATCATTCTCTAATGATGTGACCCCGTTCATCAAATGACAAATCTTGTCCATGGCTAGGAAACTTAACCATCTTTGATTAACGAGCTAGTCAAGTAGAGGCATACTAGTGACACTCTGTTTGTCTATGTATTCGCACATGTACTAAGTTTCCGGTTAATACAATTCTAGCATGAACAATAAACATTTATCATGATATAAGGAAATATAAATAACAACTTTATTATTGCCTCTACGGCATATTTCCTTCACTTACAGAGATCCACTTGTAGAACAGGCGGTTCGCTTGGTCGAACAAGCACCTAAACCCAACTTTGAGCAAGCTGGATGGCTTTTTATGCAATGAAGACTCGAATATCCACTTCAGCAGCCACATCCTTCATGCACTATCATCCTTTTCCTCGGATCATTGTCCACTTTTGCTTGCCTCGGACCGAGGACCAAAGTGGCCGCCTTCTTTCAAGTTTGAATTTTTTTGGGTCAAGATGCCGGGATTCAAGGAAGTAGTGCAAAAGTCCTAGAACGAGGAAATCACCCACGGCGAACCTTGTCAGATTTTATTCCTCGAGTTGCAGAAAGTTGGACGCCACCTCAAGTCTTGGAGTAAAAGCATGTTCTCGGCTGCTAAGTTCCATCTTCACATGGGCCTTGAGGTGATCCTACACTTTAATTTGGCCATGGAGCATTATAAGTGCATCTAGTGTCACCCCTTGCTGGTTTTGGAGTATTGACAACTAACGTGGTTGAGGGACTAATGTGTTTGTGAGATTCATAGGAGAACACAGGTAGAAGTCCCTCACTGATTCGATTTACCTATCAGAGATGACCCCTAAAAATGTATGAAGACATTGAAGACAATGGTGGTTCGTGAAGACATTCACGTCGAAGATAATGACATGTGAATACATTCACTTGAAGACAATGGAGTGCGAAGATATAGTTTCTTTCGTAGTTTCAGTTTCTTCTTTCTGGAGTCATAGGAACCACCGAACTGTCAAGTGGGGTCCAAGTGAACAAAGTCAAAAAATTTATGTGATGCTCAACCCAAATCATATGTCTTCGAGTGAAGACACTGAGAGATAATCTTATCCAGAGTTGGATGAGTCAGCTTTACTTGTAGCCCAAGTCTAGCTGTCGCGTGTGTTTGAAGTCCGACCATTGGACACGTGTCGGTTCCCTAGTGACCCAGGGTCATTTCGAACATATCATGTCGGGTTGCCTCATGACTAAAAATAGCCCACCCCCTACACCATAAATTGGTGGCTGCTCAGAGTTAGTGCACGACTTTTGTTGTTTGAGAGCAAATCACCTCCGAAGCCTTTGACAGAGAATCCTTGCGAGGACGAAACCCAAAACATCCAAATCCCAAAGAGTGTTGGCATCACTGAAGTCTTTCTGTCCGCGTGGTCTGAACACTTATTACACTTGAAGACTGTGTATCTTCCAGTTGGTTAGGTGTCGCGTTCTAAGGATCCAAGAGTCTTTGTGGATCGCCGGTGAACGAAATTTGTGAAGGTTTGGAAGTCTACCTTGAAGACTTACCAGAGTGATTGGGCGAGGACTAACTGACCTTAGGTCAAGGAGAATAAGGTGAAGACGTGGTGTTGTGGGTTCAATCTCAGCCTCCCTAACCAGAGGTACAGTTTTCACAGCAACTAGAATTGGTCTACAAAATCCTTGTCTTCATGAAGCAACTGGTTCTATCACCTCACCCGTTACTTACTATTTAGCTTTGTGAAGTCATTGCTTATTTGCCCTGTTTGACTTCACTGTGTGAATACATTCTCCTTGTTTGCATATTTGGCTTCATACTGTCTACCTATTCTGATCCACTCTACCTAGCTGCTATCCGTCTTTGTGTTTATTATGTACTATCTCCTTGACTATGGCATGGCTAGTGTAGTTTATCTTCTGATGTATAATGTCTAGGTTCTATTTGTTGTTTGTCTTTGAAGACATTGCCTGTCTTGTAGACTTCCATAAAAATCACCTATTCACCCCACCCTCTAGTCGATAACTATCACTATCAATTGGTATCAGAGCGAGGTGATCCCTTGTTCTGTGTGATTCAGTTTAACCACCTGGAGTTTTAGCTATGTCGACTGCAGGGATAATCAAAGTCTTCGTTGCCTTCCCAAAGTCCGTGAAGGCGTCTCTGCTGCTGATGTCAAGAGGTTCGCACAGCTGGACTCAACTGCCAAGAACATCATCTATGGTCATCTGACCAAAGGGCAGTGTGGCCATGCGAGTGCTCTGGAATCTACGGAACTAGTCTGGGACTGGCTGTCCAAGGTCAAAGAAGGTGTCTCAACACAAAGAGACTCAAGGATAGATGTGCTTCTCAATCTGTTCAACCGATTCAAGAGGAATGACAATGAGAATGTCCAGCTCACATTCGACCACCTCACTGATATCACAAATGAGCTTCGCGCACTTGGGGCCACTTAGATCACCAAGCATGAAGTTGTGAAGAAACTATTGAGATCACTTGACAGCTCATTTGACACCCTATCACTGATGATCCAAGAATGTCCTGACTTCAAAGATCTCGATCCATCTGACATACTTGAGAAGCTCAACACACATGAGTTCCAGCTATCTGAAAAGAGATATATCTATAGTCCCAACTATTACCGATCTCGTGCCTTGAAGGCAAAGGTTGTATCCTCATCTGAAGAATTTGACTGCAGTTCTGATGATCCTGAAGACATAGGCAAAGAGCTAGCAATGCTTGTGAGAAAAGTTCCAAAGGTTCTCCAAAAAGAATCGCTTCGGAAAATCTTCAAGATCCAGATCCAAAAATGATGAGGCTTCCACCCATGACTACAAGAAGAGAACATGCCACAAATGCAAGAAGCTAGACCACTACATATCTGAATGTCCTCAATGGGAAAAGGAAGCAAAGAAAAAAGAAGAAGAGCAAGGAATATGACTCTGACGATAAGAAGAAGAAGAAATCCTCAAAGTCTTCTTCAAAGTCTTCATCTTACAAGAAGAGCTCATCTGGCAAGGCACGTGCGTTCATTGGCAAGGAAATGGATTCAGAGGAGGAGTCTGCTTCTAAGGAGGCGGAGGTGGAGTCTGCGGAGGAGTCTGATTCAGGCGTGGCAAGCATGGCTCTAGCTTTGGCATTTGTCGCCAAGTACATCTTCAACACCAAATACAATGGTCACGACACCGACGCTGAAGCCAATGATGACGACGATTATGCTCGCACCTACCGCTTCATGGCAAGAGGTGCTAAGGGTACCACTCCGAAAGCTACTGAATGGATCATGGATAGTGGATGCACTAACCACATGACTGGTGATCGAAGTCTTCTCATGGGTTCTACTCTTTGGTGATCGAAGTCCAACATCAACCTTTAGCATACAATATTTTAATGAGTGCTCACAATCACAAAAGATGTCTAAGATAATATATTTATATGTGAAACCTCTCTTTCTTTATTACTTCCTATTAATTGCAACAATGACCAAAACTATGTTTGTCAACTCTCAACAAATTTTATTCATCATACTTTTTATATGTGAAGTCATCACTCTCCATAAGATCATTATATAATTTTTTTTACTTCTTTTATTCTTTTCTTTTTCTCAAGATCATTGCAAGAAAGCAAATCCCTCAACTCAAAGCTACTCTTTATTATATAACTCACGAACGCGATTATATAGATAGATCACAAAGCAAAACTCAAAACTAAATCATACTAAAAACTTTATTCCACTAGATCAAGATATTACCAAAAGGATCAAACTAACAAAGACGATAAAGGTAAAGATGTAATGGTGATACAATACCAGGACACCTTCCCCAAGCTTGGCACAAGCCAAGGGGAGTGTCCATACCCATATACTCAATTTTCCTTCTTTGGAGGTGATGGCGGTGATGTAGATGATCATATGAGTTTATCCTTATTCCTCTGCTTACGCTTGAGGATGGTATTTTCCTCCCTTAGGTCATCGATCTCCTGCTCCAGTATTAATATCTTTTTGCATAATTCTTGCTTGTTCTCCTGCAAAAAGACGAAAAGGGATAAACTCGATCTTAGGTTTCTTTGCTTTATTGGGGTGACTTGACTTTTTAAACTCCATATGCATGTCCCCAGGTTGGCGTAGTTGTCGGTGTCAAAACCGACGGATCTCGGGTAGGGGGTCCCGAACTGTGCGTCTAGGATCGATGGTAATAGGAGACGGGGGACACTATGTTTACCCAGGTTCGGGCCCTCTCTATGGAGGTAATACCCTACTTCATGCTTGATTGATCTTGATGAATATGAGTGTTACAAGAGTTGATCTACCACGAGATCGTAATGGCTAAACCCTAGAAGTCTAGCCTATGTGAATATGGTAATTAATGTCCCCTATCCGGACTATGCTCTCCGGTTTATATAGACACCGAGAGATCTAGGGTTACATAGAGTCGGTTACATAAGAAGGAATCTTCACACTGGTCGCCTAGCTTGCCTTCCATGCCAAGGAAAGTCCAATCCGGACACGGGTATAGTCTTGACCTTTGTATCTTCACAGCCCATCGGTCCGCCCAATGAATAACAGGTGGACGCTCGAGGACCCCTTATTCCAGACTCCTCAAGAGTCTTTAACCTGGCTTCAATGATGAGGAGTCCGGCGCGCAGATTGTCTTCGGCATTGCAAGGCGGGTTCCCTCCTTCCGAACTCCGGAATAGTCTTCGGATGTAGTAGATATATCCGGACCTGTGTATATAATTGCAGAAAATACAATACTCCACGAGTCTAATTTTTTGATAAATGTTTATGACATCGCATCACGCCTGCCCGGTTACTATTTCCAATCATTGGTCGTGACGTCATTTCATCGCCCTCGGACGCGGTTTTACCGGCACGTCTTGACAAGGCAGAGATCGTGTTCCCTTATTCATGGGACTTTGATTAATGCAAGCGTGGGTAACCCAACCGTCCCCTAGGTACAACTCTCTGGAGATAGGTAAGTTTCGAGACCCAGGTGGATACGCTTAGTATTTGGGGTCTTTATATAGGGTCCCAGGCTCGTCTTCTTCCATTGCACTTGCTTCTTCCTCAACCCTAGCCACCCCAAGTTCCAACCCTCGGGTTCCCATCGCCAACAGCCCTAATCATGTCCGGATCCAACCATCAAGGCCTGTGGGTGGCTTCTTCTGTCACAGAGGACAATATTGCGAAGCTCCGCCCAGCGAGGTATCTGACCACGGAAATCCTTCATTGGCTTCCTGCACAGGGGCAGGTCGTTCCTACCCCCAAATCTGGCGAGAGGGTAGTGTTTGTGTCCCACTTCCTCCAGGGGTTAGGGTTCGCGCTTAACCCCTTCGTCTGGGGGCTCATGTTCTAGTATGGGCTAGACTTTCACGATCTGGCCCCAGACTCTATTCTCCTCATCTCAACATTTATCGTCACGTGTGAGGCCTTCCTCCGGACTCCTCCGCACTTTGGTTTGTGGATCAAGACCATTGACGTGAGGCCGTAGGTGACAGAGGAGGAGCAGGAAGAGTGCGGCAGCGTCACAATAGGCAAGCTTGCCAGCGCGGTTTGGTTTGAAGGATCTTTCGCCAAGTCTTCCGACCTATGGCAGCAGGGATGGTTTTATATCTACGAGCCGCGGGGCTCCAAGTGGGCGGCTACGCCTGCGTTCCGACCCGGCCCTCCAATTCAGCTTGCTTCATGGATCAACAAGGGACTGGACTGGGGATCATTCAATGAAGTGCAGACCCTGCAAGGTCGCATCCGAAGCCTTACCGAGAAGGGCATCGGTCTTGTGAACGTCGTTCAAGTAATGCTAGTCTGTTGGACCCTGCCATGTCAGCGGCGGCCTCTCCGTATGTGGGAGTTTAATCCAGAAGGGCGGCCTCTTCAAAGACTTCTTCGCACCACGCATCGAAGGAATGTGGAAATTATATTTCGGGAGCGAGCAATGGCCGGACACCACCGAAGATGTCGGCCTTGACTGCAATCATCCGGACACTACGGTAAGTACTCAAACTCTGAACACCTTCCATTCAAGCATCTCTTGACAAGATACTGAACAATCCGTCCCCATACAAGACTGGATAAGGAAAGCAGTGTTAATCTGGTGTCTGACGCCCCTTCTCGAAGAATCTGCGACCGCCCTGCTGACGAGAATGCTGATTCCCAGACCGTACCAGGTGCCTGCAAAGGGGTGCGAGAGCGGGGAGCCTGAAGGTGATACCCGCCCCGAGGACGAATTAGACGCTGTGTTCGGGGAAACCGAAACTCTTTCGCCCAAGGGCAAAGGTGCGGAGGAAGCTCTTTATGGCAAAAAGAGGGCTGCTTCCGAAGATCGGGAGGGGAAGCCTTCCAAGAGAAGAAAAATGCCATCGTCGGGCAGTTTGTGCCAGGCGAGCGTTGCTGCCGTAAGGTTTTCTGGCGAGGATGAACCTCTGGCCAAACCGTAAGTGGGGCACTTTAAACGTACCTCATTCTTCCCCTATTAGTGAAGTAATCATCCCACATATGCACATCCACGCAGGTTAACGCCTGGTGTTTCTCAATCGTCCTCCTCCTAGGGAGACCTTCTTCCGGAGATGATGGAGAGTGACACGCCATCTCCGGACTCTTCGCCCAACAGGGGGATGATACCGAAGTATCGTCCCGAGGGGCTCCTCCCAATCGTCAAACAGTGCAGGAAACAAAGAAGGCCTTACCCGAAGGTGGTGCCTCTGTCACCCAGGGTTTGGGAATCAAGAATGGCGGCCCCGAACCATCCGGTTTATAGCCGGAGACGATTCTGGGGGAGAGTAAGCAGATTCCTTCAAAGGAATGCCATACTCCTGCGGCGGTTTCCGAAGACCCCGGAGCGCCGGAAATGCTGACAGGTGATGACCCACAAGTATAGGGGATCTATCGTAGTCCTTTCGATAAGTAAGAGTGTCAAACCCAACGAGGAGCAGAAGGAAATGATAAGCAGTTTTCAGCAAGGCATTCTCTGCAAGTACTGAAATAAGTGGTAGCAGATAGTTTTGTGATAAGATAATTTGTAACTAGCAACAAGTAACAAAAGTAAATAAAGTGCAGCAAGGTGGCCCAATCCTTTTTGTAGCAAAGGACAAGCCTGGACAAACTCTTATATAAGGAAAAGCGCTCCCGAGGACACATGGGAATATCGTCAAGCTAGTTTTCATCACGTTCATATGATTCGCATTCGGTACTTTGATAATTTAATATGTGGGTGGACCGGTGCTTGGGTGCTGTTCTTACTTGAACAAGCATCCCACTTATGATTAATCTCTATTGCAAGCATCCTCAACTACAACAAAAGTATTAAGGTAAACCTAACCATAGCATGAAACATATGGATCCAAATCAGCCCCTTACGAAGCAACGCATAAACTAGGGTTTAAGCTTCATCACTCTAGCAACCCATCATCTACTTATTACTTCCCAATGCCTTCCTATAGGCCCAAATAATGGTGAAGTGTTATGTAGTCGACGTTCACATAACACCACTAGAGGCTAGACAACATACATCTCATCAAAATATCGAATCTAATACCAAATTCACATGAATACTAATAGCAAGACTTCTCCCATGTCCTCGTGAACAAACGTAACTACTCACAAAGCATATTCATGTTCATAATCAGAGGGTAATAATATGCATAAAGGATCTGAACATATGATCTTCCACCAAATAAACCAACTAGCATCAACTACAAGGAGTAATCAACACTACTAGCAACCTACTAGTACCAATCCCGGACTTGGAGACAAGAATTGGATACAAGAGATGAACTAGGGTTTTGAGATGAGATGGTGCCGGTGAATATGTAGATGGAGATTGCCCTCTCCCGATGAGAAGAGCGTTGGTGATGACGATGGCGATGATTTCCCCCTCCCGGAGGGAAGTGTCCCTGGCATAACAGCTCTGCCGGAGCCCTAGATTGGTTCTGCCAAGGTTCCGCCTCGTGGCGGCGGAGTTTCATCCCGAAAGGTTGCTTATGTTTTTTTCCTCTACGAAAGACCTCATATAGCAGAAGATGGCCATCGGAGAGCCAACGGGGGGCCCATGAGGTAGGGGGGTGCGCCCTACCCCCCTTGTGGCCAGGTGGGTCCCCCTCTGGTGAACTTCTTCCACTGTATATTTTTTTATTATTTCCACAGATGACTTTCGTGGAGTTTCAGGACTTTTGGAGTTGTGCGTAATAGGTCTCTAATATTTGCTCCTTTTCCAAATTCATTCCAGCCGCATTCTCCCTCCTTACGTAAACCTCAGAAATAAGAGAGAATAGGCATAAGTATTGTGACATAACATGTAATAACAACCCATAATGCAATAAATATCAAAATAAAAGCATGATGCAAAATGGACGTATCAACTCCCCCAAGCTTAGACCTCGCTTGTCCGCAAGCGAAAGCCGATAACGATAAATATGTCCCCATGTTTAGAGGTAGAGGTGTCGATAAAATAAAATACGGACATGAAGGCATCATGATTATTCTCATAACAGCAACATATATAGATATTGTCATATGATTTCTTATGCTCAAGTAATAATCTATTCACAATGCAAAAGTACGAATCATAAACTTTATTGAGAACCAACAAGCTATAATCTCAGTCATTGAAGCAATTGCAATTTATCCGAACATCAGAAAGAGTCTATGTCAGAGCTCAATAGCAAGTCCACATACTCAACTATCATTTAGTCTTTCATAATTGCTAACCCTCATGCGATACTTGTGGTTACGGAGTTTTAATCGGACACAGAGAAAGATGGGGGCTTATAGTTTCGCCTCCCAACCTTTTACCTCAAGGGTAACGTCAACAATAATAACTCATGCTCCCCTACATCCAATTAGATATATCCATCAGGATCTTTCCAACACACTGTGCTTGCCAAGGGATAAAATGTAAAAAGGGAAAGGTGAAGATCACCATGACTCTTGCATAAGGTAGAAGATAATAATAAAAGATAGGCCCTTCGCAGAGGGAAGCAGAGGTTGCCATGCGCTTTTATGGTTGAATGCACAAAATCTTAATGCAAAAGAACGTCACTTTATATTGCCCCTTGTGATATGAAACTTTGTTATGCAGTCCACGCTTTTATTTCTTCCACATCACAAGATCGTATAAAGATTATTTTCTCCCACACTAATAAGTCATACATATTTAGAGAGCAATTTTTATTGCTTTGCACCGATGACAACTTACCTGAAGGATCTTACTCAATCCACAGGTAGGTATAGTGGACTCTCATGGCAAAACTGGTTTAAGGGTTTTTGCAAGCACAAGTAGTATCTCTACTTGGTGCTGAGAGTTTGGCTAGCATGAGGGGGAAAGGCAAGCTCAACATGTTGGATGATCCATGACAATATACTTATCTTAGATATAAGAAAACGTAACCCATTACGTTGTCTTCCTTGTCCAACGTCAACTCTTTAGCATGTCATATTTTAATGAGTGCTCCCAATCATAAAAGATGTCAATGATAATATATTTATATGTGTAATCTCTCTTTCCTTATTACTTCCTATTAATTGCAACGATGACCAAAGCTATGTTTGCCAACTCCCAACAACTTTTAATCATCATACTATTTCTATGTGAAGTCATTACTCTCAATAAGATCAGTATGAACTCTTTGTTTCCTTTTTATTCTTTTTCTTTTTTTTTCTTTTTTTCAATCAAGATCATGGCAAAATAATCAAGCCCTTAACTCAACACTAATCTTTATTATATAACTCACGGACTCGATTACATAGAGAGATCATAAAGCAAAAACTCAAAACTAGATCATGCCATAAACTTTATTCTACTAGATCAAGATACTACTACTAGGATCAAACTAAGAAAAACGGTAAAGATAGGTGCGTGATGGTGATATGATACCGGGGCACCTCCCCCAAGCTTGGCAGTTGCCAGGGGGAGTGCCCATACCCATGTGATTATGTCTCCTTCTTTGGTGATGGTGGAGGTGATGGATAGTCGCACACCAAGCGTAAGAAGTCCTCCAACTTGCGAATAATGCCCTTGAGTGCAACGATATGCTCCTTCAACAAAATATTTTCACTTGTGAGATACTTGTGTTGAATACGAGCTAACTCAATCATCTTGAAAGCTTCGATCTCAGTTGAGGTAAGAAGATTGTGATCAAGTTAAAGGATGTCTTTTGCTGCCGGAGCTTGGTTCTCCGTGGCTTTCTTGATCCCTTCAACCTTGTTGATCTCCATGGGTTCTTCCCTCTTCAGCTCTATCTTCATTAGCCAAGCATCTTTGTCACCATTGTTGGAGGAGGGGGACGACATGATGCCTGACCTTGGCAACCTTGACAGAGAACAGCTCAAAATAAGAACAAGGGATATTTGGGTGATACGGGAGTCAAAACTTTTGGGAGAATATATAATGAATTTTTACCGACCAAAATATGTAATGTGCAAGAAAATGGAGTCCGGAAGGCACACGAGGTGTCCACGAGGTAGGGGGGCGCGCCCAGGGGGTAGGGCGCGCCCTCCACCCTTGTGGAGCCCTCGTGTCCTTCCCGGACTGCTACTTATTTTTCTATTTTTTTAAATATTCCAAAACGGAAAAATATTGCCTTAAAAACTGTTTTGGAGTCGGTTTACTTACCGTACCACATACCTATTCCTTTTAGGAGTCTGAAACGTTCTGGAAAGTGTCCCTTATGTATTCCTCCGGGGTTACGGTTTCAATAACATTGGTTTCAACATTTATAGGATTACCTAAGATATAATGTTTAATTCTTTGACCGTTTACCACCTTCGGATTTGTGCCTTCGAAGTTATTGATTTTTATGACACCGGAACGATAAACCTCCTCGATGACGTAGGGGCCTTCCCATTTAGAGAGAAGTTTTCCTGCAAAAAATCTTAAACGAGAGTTGTATAGCAATACATAATCACCTACATTAAACTCACGCTTTAAACAACTTGGCATTTTCATAAGCTTGGGTTCTCCATTCATCAAGTGAGCTAATATCAAATAACCTCTTTTCACCAGCAAGCTTGAAATCATAGTTGAGCTCTTTAATAGCCCAATATGCCTTATGTTCTAGTCGAGAGGTAAATGACATGCTTTTCCATAAACCATTTTATACGGAGACATACCCATAGGATTTTTATATGCAGTTCTATAGGCCCATAATGCATCATCAAGTTTCTTGGACCAATTCTTCCTAGATCTATTGACAATCTTTTGCAAAATTAATTTGAGTTCTCTATTGCTCAATTCTACTTGACCACTAGACTGTGGGTGATAAGGAGATGCAATTCTATGATTAACATCATACTTAGCAAGCATTTTACGAAAAGCCCCATGAATAAAATGTGAACCACCATCAGTCATTAAATATCTAGGGACTCCAAACCTCAGAAATAATAACTTCTTTAAGCATCTTAATAGAAGTGTTATGATCAGCACTACTAGTTGGAATAGCTTCTACCCACTTAGTAACGTAATCAACAGCAACTAAAATATTGTATAACCATTAGAGGCAAGAAAAGGTCCCATTTAATCAAAGCCCCAAACATCAAATGGTTCAATAACAAGCGAATAATTCATAGGCATTTCTTGACGTCTACTAATATTACCAATTCTTTGACATTCAATCACAAGATAAGACAAACTTACGGGCATCCTTGAAGAGAGTAGGCCAATAAAAACCGGATTGCAATACCTTATGTGCGGTTCTATCTCCCGCGTGGTGTCCTCCATAAGCTTCGGAGTGACACTTGCGTAGGATATGTTCCTGTTCATGCTCAGGTACACAACGTCTAATAACACCATCTACTCCATCTTTATAAAGATGTGGATCATCCCAAAAGTAATGTCTCAAATCATAAAAGAACTTTTTCTTTTGTTGGTATGTGAAACTAGGTGGTATAAATTTAGCAACAATATAATTAGCATAATCAGCATACCATGGAGTACTACGAGAAGTACTTATAACATTTTATTGTTCATCAGGAAAGCTATCATCAATAGGTAGTGGGTCATCAAGAACATTTTCTAACCTAGACAAGTTATGCATAGCGGGTTCTCAGCTCCTTTCTATCAACAATATGCAAATCAAATTCTTGTAGCAAGAGAACCCATCTAATAAGTCTAGGTTTAGCATCCTTCTTTTCCATAAGATATTTAATAGCAGCATGATCAGTGTGAATCGTTACTTTAGAATCAACAATATAAGGTCTGAACTTATCACAAGCAAATACAACTGTTAACAGTTCTTTTTCAGTAGTAGCATAATTTCTTTGAGCATTGTCTAGAGTCTTACTAGCATAATGGACAACATTTAATTTCTGATCAACTCTTTGTCCTAGAACAGCACCTACAGCATAATCGCTAGCATCACACATAATTTCAAAGGGTAAATTCCAATCAGGTGGCTAAACAATAGGTGCAGAGATCAATGCTTTCTTAAGTATTTAAAATGCTTCTACACAATCATCATCAAAGACAAATGGTATATCTTTTTGTAATAAATTAGTCAGAGGCCGAGAGATTTTTGAGAAGTCCTTAATGAACCTCCTATAAAATCCGGCGTGACCAAGGAAACTTCTTATACCTTTGATGTCCTTGGGACATGGCATCTTTTCGATAGCATCAACCTTGGCTTTATCAAATCCAATACCTCTTTCAGAAACTTTATGCCCCAAGACAATACCTTCATTAACCATAAAGTGGCACTTTTCACAATTCAAGACAAGATTAGTTTCTTCACATCTCTGCAAAACTCGATCAAGGTTGCTCAAGCAATCATCAAAAGAGGATCCATAGACGGAAAAGTCGTCCATGAAAACCTCACAAATCTTTTCACAAAAGTCGAGAATATAGCCATCATGCATCTTTGAAAGGTAGCAGGTGCATTACATCAACCAAAAGGCATACGTCTATAAGCAAAAGTACCAAAAGGGCAAGTAAAAGTGGTCTTTGATTGATCTTTAGCTGACACAGGTATTTGAGAGAAACCAGAATAACCATCTAGAAAGCAATAATGTGTATGTTTGCATAATCTTTCTAGCATTTGAACGATAAAAGGTAAGGGGTAATGATCCTTTTTAGTAGCTTTATTTAATTTACGGAAATCATTTACCATCCTATAACCTGTAATAGTTCTTTGCGGAATCAATTCATCTTTATCATTAGGAACAACAGTAACACCTCCCTTCTTAGGGACACAATGGACAGGACTTACCCACTGACTATCAGCAACAGGATAAATTATACCTGCCTCTAGAAGCTTTGGTATTTCTTTTCTTACCACTTCTTTCATTTTAGGATTAAGCCTTCGTTGATGATACGGACTGGTTTGGCATCTTCTTCCAAATTTATTTTATGTTGACATAGTGTGGGACTAATGCCCTTAAGATCATTAAGAGTATATCCAATAGCAGCACGGTGCTTCTTCAGAGTTTTCAATAATCTTTCTTCTTCATGCTCTGAAAGGTTAGCACTAATAATAACAGGATATATCTTCTTTTCATCAAGATAAGCATATTTAAGATTATCAGGCAACGGTTTAAGCTCAAACACGGGATCACCCTTGGGTGGAGGAGGATCCCCTAGGATTTCAACAGGCAAATTGTGTTTCAAAATAGGTTCCTGCTTAAAGAATACTTCATCTATTTCCCTTCTTTCATTCATAAACATATCATTTTCATGGTCTAACAAATATTGTTCTAAAGGATCACTAGGAGGTACCGCAATAGAAGTAAGACCAATAATTTCATCCTTACTAGACAATTCTTCTTCACGGTGTTGTTTACTAAATTTAGAGAAATTAAACTCATGAGTCATATCATCCAAGCCAATAGTAACAACACTTTTTTCGCAGTCTATCTTAGCATTAACGGTGTTCAAGAAGGGTCTACCAAAAATAATGGGACAAAAGCTATCTTGTGGGGAACCAAGAACAAGAAAATCAGCAGGATATTTAGTTTTCCCACACAAGACTTCAACATCTCTAACAATTACCATTGCTAATATAGTATCTCTATTAGCAAGATTAAGCTTAATTGTGACATCAATATCTTCTAACTCAGCAGGTGCAATTTCATGCTTAATTTCTTCATATAAAGTATGCGGTATAACACTAGCACTAGCACCCATATCACATAAGCCATGATAACAATGATCTCCTATTTTAACAGAAATAACAGGCACGCCTACCACAGGTCTATGTTTATCTTTAGCACAAGGTTTGGCAATTCTAGCGGTTTCACCACAAAAATGAATAACATTCCCATCAATATTATCAACCAAGAGATCTTTAACAATAGCAATATTAGTGTAGCGACCCGACCTCAGATGGTCAAGTCTACGTATACATGTCATCCTGGATCGGTAATGCTTTGACACACGATTACTCGAAGGATTTATAACAGAGTAGCAATCACACACTTATTACATCGAATGTCTCAAAAGAGAACTTATTACAATAATATGGCTTAAGGCCATCTAATGCGATAACAACGGAAGGCTTGGAAGACAAAGTGAGTCCATCAACTCCAACGGCATAATCGAAAGCTGCACAGCGACCTACCAATCCTTACTCCTCGTTCGAAAAGTCTGCAACATAATATGTTGCAGCCCGAGAACGGGTCAGCACATGGAATATGCTGGCAATGTAACACATAGAGAGTAATGAAAGAATAAGCTATACTACATGCATATATGGCTGGTGGAAAAGCTCTATGGTTACATTTTTGCAAAAAAGCCAACTTTTCCCTACATCAAAGGAATAAATTTTATTTTAACTATCATGGTGGTTGAAACATCATTGAGAGGGTATAACCCCAAATCAATCCCAATTAAGGTATTAAACAACCCAACAATATTAATTTAGAGTGATGAGATACATGTGAATACTCAAGTACTAGATACTCAGAATTGTCCATAACCGGGGACATGGCTAACCATGATTAGATTCTACACTCACGAAGAGGTTTTAGCACTTTTCCCCACAAGACTCGATCGCCTCCGTTGGTTTCTCGTGACTACTGAGGTGTTTGAGAAAGCGGATGACCGAGACACAGATCTTTCGAAACATTAACTCTCTACTCCGGATAGATCATACCAAACCTATAAAACCCACTACCACTGATCTACCTCTTGAGAGCTTCACGTAACTTACTCAACTATGCTAGAGCCCATAATAGCTTGTGGCTGCACACGGAAGTTTCTAGCATGAATAGTCTCAGCCCCTTTGAGCACAGGTGGCGGTCCTTAGGAAGATCACACGGGTACCCCGGGATTTCCATAATAAAACAGACAACACTGGGTTCCCCAGGTTCCTCAATCCACCCAGATGTGTATTTAAGTTGCCACCTTAAAGTAAACCATTAATTAACAATCTCACATCTGTCGTGAATATCTCTCAAACCCAAACCACGTCTCACGAGCATAGCATATCAATATAAGCAACACGTAGAAGTAACTCCCAAGGGTTTGATAGTAACAGGCAATAGGTTCCTACCTCATCATCTACTTCCCAACCCACAAATTAATGCCATCCTAATCATGCAATGTTTGAGGATTGAGCTAATGCACAAAAACTGGGTATGAAAAGGTATGATCAAGTGTTACTTGCCTTGCTGACGATCCGTGAATCCTAGAGACTCGTAGTAACACGCTTCGCACTCCGGGAATTCTATCGCAAGCAAACAATACATACATAAGCAACAAACAAAGATGCACAAATGAAACTTCAACTGAAAGAGGTTGACCGGAGAGTTCAACTTAAGAACTCCGGTTTGCAAAAAGAATCAAACCAAACGAAACAACGAAACTCAACAATGAGAGACAATATACGTTTACTAATCTGAACTTGAGTCAACTTTTACAGAGGCAAAAACTGATTTAAGTTGTCTATTCGGAAAGAGGGTTTCGAGATGAAACTCCGAGCGCTTGAATTGCACGATTCCGATAAACGAGCGAAAAGTTATACTAATTTGAACATCGGTTGTAAATCGCGATCGAAATAATCGCGGAATAAAACCGATAAAAGAAAAGCGACGAAGCGGCTAAACGAGCGAGCGTTCGTTAGCGGAAACTAAACGACGAGCGGTTCAGAAAGCGAACGAACGGGTGAACGTTCTTAAAATAAATAAACCGTAAAAAAACCAATCTAAAAAAAACGGCTAGTGTTTTATAAAAAAACCGAAGTGTTATTTAAAAAAAACCGGCGGCTACCTCCCATCGTCCGTCTGGGCGGCGGTTGCTCAAGCGGGTCCGACGAGGGGCGGCCAGGGCGGGCGGGCGGCGACTTCGGCGATGGGCGGCGCGGGAGGCGGCGGCGACGGTGGGCGGCGGGCGCTGCTCGCTCGACTCGGCTTTGCCGAGGCGGCGGCAAGCGGCGGTGGTGGTGGTGGTGGCGGGTTAGGGGGAGAGGGGCGGTATTTAAAAGGGGAGAGGTGGCTTGGAGGAGGGCAAGGCGGCGGGAAAGAGTCTGCTCGGACTCTTGTCCGACGCCAAGGCAGCGGGCAAGTGAGTCATGAAGTGAGCCATGCGTCTTGGGCCTGCTTCTTTTTAGCCAAGTTTGACGCTGGTTTTTTTTAAACATTCCACTAAAATTGTAAAACCCTAGGAAAATAAATAAAATCTAAAATGCCAAAACAAGTTTTATTTGCCTAAATAAAATATTTAGAACAAGATGAACTTTTCTTGGCCCCTAAAATGCAATTTTGAATATATGCAAATTTTCTCTAGGCAAATAAAATTCCAAATAAATAAAATAAAATTCCAGATAATGATTTTAATATTTTTCCTCTGGTATTTCAATTATTTTTGGAGAATTCATATTATCTCCTCTCGTTTTATTATTAAACTTGAAATATTTTTCCGGAGAGAAAAATAATAAAATTCAAAATCCTCGTCTTCATTATTTGATAAAATTCAAATATGAAAATCGGAAAATCCCCAACTCTCTCCGAGGGTCCTTGAGTTGCTTAGGATTTCGAGGATGGCAAATGAGAATGCAGTAAAATATGATATGCATGGATGACCTGTGTATAACATGCCAAATTGAATATTTGGGATGTTACAAACCTACCCCCCTTAAGATGAATCTCCCTCGAGATTCGGGTTAACTAGAAAATAGGTGCGGATGGTCCTTGCGAATATCATCTTCTCGCTCCCAGGTGGCTTCCTCCTCGGTATGGTGGCTCCACTGAACTTTACAAAACTTGATAACTTTGTTGCGAGTGACTCGGCTGTCGAAATCCAAAATCTTTACTGGCTTCTCCTCATAAGTCAAATTACTATCCAACCCAGACGCCTCTAGGGGCACTGCATCTTTTAACGGTATGTCGGCCATCTCAGCGTGGCACTTCTTCGGGCCAGATACGTGAAACACATCGTGAACTCCCGACAATCCTTCGGTAACTCCAGCTTGTAGGAAACTTCTCCCATTCTTTCCAAAACACGATATGGTCCTACGAATCTTGGGGCTAACTTTCCCTTTACTCCAAACGTTTCACTCCCCTCAGGGGTGATACTCGCAGATAGGCTCTGTCTCCAATTTCATAGGTTACTTCCTTGCGTTTTGAATCTGCGTAACTCTTCTGTCTAGACTGTGCAATCTTTAGTCTGTCTCTGATCAGTTTAACCTTCTCCTCTGAGTCTTTGATCAAATCTGGTCCAAACAACTGACGGTCTCCGACCTCATCCCACATCAAGGGTGTTCTACATCTGCGTCCATACAGAGCTTCGAACGGTGCCATCTTCAAACCGCCCGGTAGCTGTTGTTATATGAGAATTCTGCGTCACGGCAAATTGTCATCCCAACTAGATCCATAATCTAGCGCCGCAGGCTCTTAACATATCCTCCGTGATCTGGTTAACTCTCTCTGTCATCCATCCGTCTGTGGGTGGAATGCGGCATCAATTCCAATCTGGTACCCAAAGTTTGGTGTAGCTGATGCCAAAACTTTGAAGTAAATTGTGTTCCTCTATCTGATACGATGCTCCTTGGAACTCCGTGCAAACATACGATCCTGGCCATATATATTTTGGCCAACTTGGCACTTGTATAAGTTGTTTCCACTGGGATGAAGGGAGCTACTTTGGTCAAACGATCCACAACTACCCATATTGAATCATATCCTACTTTGGTTACGGGTAATCCAGTGATAAAATCCATGCCAAGTTTGTCCCACTTCCATTCGGTATTGGCATAGGCTGTAATAGTCCTGCTGGCTTTTGGTGCTCTGCCTTCACTCTCGACATACATCACAAAGCAGTACGCATCGGCAATATCCTTCTTCATACCACCACCGTAAACGTTCCTTCAAGTCCAAATACATCTTGGTGTTTCCGGGGTGAATCGAGTATGGGGAGTCATGGGCCTCTTGAAGTATTAACTTCCTGATCTCCGAATTGTTGGGCACATAAATCCAGTCCTCAAACCACAAGGTATCGTGCTCATCCTCACGAAGACCTTTGGCTTTTCCTTTGCCCATCTTCTCTTTTATCTCAGCAATCTCTTTATCCTCCTTCTGAGCTTCTCGAATCTTATCCAACAATGTCGACTGAACCTCCATTGTTGCAAGAAAACCTCTTGGAACAATCTCCAACCGAAGTTCCATAATATCCTCTGCTAACTCCTTTGGCAGTCCTCTACTTTCAAGGATATTGGCATAACTCTTCCGACTCAAAGCGTCTGCTACGACGTTGGCCTTTCCTGGATGGTAGTGTAGCTTCATATCGTAATCCTTTATAAGCTCCAGCCATCTCCTCTGTCTGAGGTTCAACTCCTTCTGTGTGAAAATGTACTTCAAACTTTTATGATCCGTGTACACATCACAACGGTTTCCAATGAGATAATGTCTCCAGGTCTTCAACGCATGTACTACAGCTGCTAACTCCAAATCATGCGTGGCATAGTTCAACTCATGTGGCTTCAGTTGTCGTGAGGCATATGAAACAACTTTTCCGTCCTGCATAAGAACACATCCAAGTCCCAAGCGAGAGGCGTCACAATACACTTGAAACTCCTTATGTATATCTGGCAATGTCAGCACTGGGGCTGTAGTCAACCGCGTTCTTCAACTCTTGGAAGCTTGTCTCACAATCCTCTGTCCATTTGAACTTGGTATCCTTCTTTAGCAATTATGTCATTGGTTTAGCAATCTTGGAAAGATTCTCAATGAATCTCCGATAATATCCTGCCAGTCCAAGGAAACTAAGAATCTCGCTGACTGAAGTGGGTGCCAACCATTCGATCGACTGAATTTTCTTTACCGATCTACTGCTATACCCTCTCCTGATATAACATGCCCAAGAAATCCAACTTCCTTCAACCAAAACTCGCACTTGCTGAATTTGGCGTATAACTGGTGTTCCCTGAGTTTCTCAAGAACCAAACGTAGGTGTCCTGCGTGCTCCTCTTCGTTCTTCGAGTAAACCATAATATCATCGATAAACACCACAACAAGCTTGTCCAAATACTCCATGAACACTTTGTTCATCATACTCATAAAATAGGCAGGGCGTTAGTCGGTCAAATGACATGACCATATACTCATATAATCCATATCGTGTGGTGAATGTTGTCTTTGGTATATCCTTCTCTCGGATCTTCAACTCGATGGTATCCTGTTCGTAGATCAATCTTAGAAAACACCTTAGCTCCTTGCAACCGATCAAACAGATCATTAATCATCGGTAAGGGATACTTGTTCTTTATCATTACTTCATTCGTAGCTCGGTAATCAACAACCATCCTTAGGGATTTATCCTTCTTCTCCACCAAAAGTACCGGGCTCCCCAAGGTGATGAACTTCTACTGAATGTAACCTTTCTCCAATAGCTCCTTGATCTCGCTTCTTAATTTCCTCCGGATCATTTGCGGGCATCCGATAGGGTCTCTTTGATATTGGCCCTGCACTGCATTAGTTCTACCGTAAACTTCGATGTCTCGATCCGGTGGCATGCCCGGTAACTCTTCCGGAAAAACATCTGGATAATCCTTCACTCTGTGTACTTCCTCTTGTACAACTCCGTGAGGGTATTCACTTGGCTCCTCTTAGGCACATGCCTAGATACATACTTAATCCTTTTTCCTCTGGGTGGTAAGATAAATTGACTTGCTAGCACAATCAATACTTCCTCCAAACTTTGACATCCAATCCATACCTAATATCACATCCAATCCTTGCGACTCCAAGATTATTAGGTCAGACGGAAAAACATGCGTGCCAATGATTAGGGGTATCTGGGTGCACCACTTGCTAGCCATGTACTCTGCTTCCAAAGTAGCTCACTAAAAGAGGGTCCTAAGGGTCCAGGTTGGTAACTTAAACTTATCCACAAATCCCCTTGATATGTATGAATGCGATGCACCAGTATCGAAAAGAACAATAGCGGTAAATGATTGAACCAAAAACTTACCTATTACCGCGTCCGGCTGCTCTTCAACTTCCTCCACGTTAACGTGGTTCACTTATCCTTTGTTGAATGGATTTGGCTTCTTCCCGGCGCTTCCATTTCCGTTTCCATTCTTTCCTTCAGGGCAGTCGTTGGCATAGTGCCCTGTCTTCCCGCACTTAAAGCAAATAACTTGGCTCAAGTCTCTCTTGGCGGGTGTAGTTGGGTTTGAGCGATTCTGATTATTGTTGGCTCCATTTTCATTCCCATTCTCCGCACCATGATGCGATCCTCCTCCAGTATGGTTATGTCCTCCATGGTTATGAACTAGTCCTCCCGAGTTCGGGGTTAAGCGAGGCTTCCGTGAGCTCCCGAGTTATACTTCCCTTGTCCATACTTCCTCTTACGACTCTCAATTTGCTGTTGCTTCCTTCAATCATTAGGGCCTTATCTACCAACTCCCGGTAGTTGTTGAAAGTTGCCACCATCACCGCATACTCATCTCATCATTCAACCCTTCCATAAACTTCTCTTGCTTCATGCATCTCGTGGCCACATCATCGTGGGCATAGCGTGATAACTTGCTAAACTCATCCACGTACTGAGCCACTGTACGGTTCCCCTAGCGTAAGTTGCGGAACTCACGCTTCTTTATCTGCATGGCTCCAGTTGAAACATGGGCCGTGCGAAAAGCTTGTTGGAACTGGTCCCAAGTGACATTGGCTATAGGAAAACTAGCCGTGTAATTCTCCCACCATGCGGCTGCTGGTCCATCCAATTGATGTGCGCAAAGCGCACTCTTTCAAAGATCCGTGCATCCTGCGGTGGTTAACTCCCTTCCAATACCGTAACCAGTCATCTGCAACTATTGGCTCGGTGCTACTGGAAAACACCGGCGGTTGTAACCTTAGAAAACGGGCTAAATTGTCCACTGGCGGCGGGTTGTTGTTGTTGTTGTTGTTGTTGTTGGCATTGCCCTGGTTCTGAACTAGCAATTGCATCAAGGCATTCTGCTGTTGGATCAACTGAGTGAGCTCCGGTGGGAAAACAAAACCGGGGTCACGTCTCGGAGGCATCTGAAGGTTTAGATGGGAGGGATTAGAATAGAAAGAGGTCTAGTGAGAAAACACTAACCATATGCACATGAGGCAAACACACATTCATTCAATCAAGCAAGCAAGGGCATACAAAACGATCTAGGACTATCGCATAAGTGCTCAACTACTACTAGTTACATGGGGGAAATACTACTATTATATGGTGGTCATTTAGAAATTTTGATCGGTGGAAAACTCCATGATGTCTGCTCCAGCTTCGTCTTCATAGTCATCATCACTTGGATCTGAGTCGGTTGTCATCGATGATGATGTAGTTGTCTGGACAAGCGGGATCTTCTTCCTCTTCTTGCTCCTCTTCCTTGGGTGCTGGTCCTCCCATGAAGACTCCGATCTTCTTGACTAGGTCGTCGTTCTTCTCCAAGAGTATTTTGATTTCTTCCTCATATCCATCGCGTGTCGACTTGAGTTCTTCCTCCAGCTCGATGATCTTAGTTTTCGCCTTCTTCAAATCCATCATGTCTGCGCACATCTGGTTCTCTTAACATCGAATGTGCTGGTTTAGCTCCTGGATGTAGGCTGCAATGGATCTATCCTTCTTGGTGCTGATTACTTCCCATTGCTCCTCTTGGCGCCCACATATTTGGTATATGGTTTCTTTAAGCTCCTTATTGTAGACTTCTCCAATGCGTCCCATGGTAATGTGAGCTGCCATACTCTTTCCCAAACTCCATGTTGGTGCATTGAAAACACATACTATGGGCTCCGTGCTTGGCGCAAACGTCCTTACGGGAACTAGAGCTTGAATCTTCCAGCATTGTTTTTCTGGTAAGGTGGCATTGTACGTCCCGGTGAAGCTTGGTATTCCAATATTCAGGTACCTAGTGACTTCCTTCAAGTGGCGTCCAAAAGGTGTGTCTTCATCCGGTTGTGCAAATTTGTACTTCATCTCCGTCATCCTAAAGAGTGGAAAAATGGAGAGGGGTCAGAAATGAGTAGAGAGGAGTGACCTATGGTTTTATCTTAGTGGTCGTGTCCTACACTCAGCGTGTGCTCTGATACCATCTCGTAGCGACCCGACCTCAGATGGTCAAGTCTCTGTGCTTCCGTGTCATCCCCTGGATCGGTAATGTTGACACACACAAGACTCAAGGATTTATAACAGAGTAGCAATCACACACTTATTACATCGAATGTCTCAAAAGAGAACTTATTACAATAATCTGGCTTAAGGCCATCTATGCGATAACAATGGAAGGCTTGGAAGACAAAGTGAGTCCATCAACTCCAACGGCATAAGCTGAAAGCCTGACAAAGAACGACCTACCAATCCTTACTCCTCGTTCAAAAGTCTGCAACATAATATGTTGCAGCCCGAGAACGGATCAGCACATGGAATATGCTGGCAATGTAACACATAGAGAGTAATGAAAGAATAAGCTATACTACATGCATATATGGCTGGTGGAAAAGCTCTATGGTTACATTTTTGCAAAAAAGCCAATTTTCCCCTACATCAAAGGAATAAATTTTATTTTAACTACCATGGTGGTTGAAACATCATTGAGAAGGTATAACCCCAACTCAATCCCAATTAAGGTATTAAACAACCCAACAATATTAATTTAGAGTGATGAGATACATGTGAATACTCAAGTACTAGATACTCGTAATCGTCCATAACCGGGGACACGGCTAACCATGATTAGATTGTACACTCTGAAGAGGTTTATGCACTTTTCCCCACAAGACTCGATCGCCTCCGTTGGTTTCTCGCACTGAGGTGTTTGAGAAACGGATGACCGAGACACAATATTTCAGAAACATTAACTCTCTACTCCGGATAGATCATACCAAACCTATAAAACCCACTACCTGCTGATCTACCTCTTCGAGAGCTTCACGTAACTTACTCAACTATGCTAGAGCCCATAATAGCTTGTGGCTGCACACGGAAGTTTCTAGCATGAATAGTCTCAGTTCCTTTGAGCCTGGGTGGAGGTCCTTAGGAAGATCACACGGGTACCCGGGATTTCCAAAATAAAACAGACAACACTGGGTTCCCCAGTGCCTCAATCCACCCAGATGTGTATTTAAGTTGCCACCTTAAAGTAAACCATTAATTAACAATCTCACATCTCTGTCATGAATATCTCTCAAACCCAAACCACATCTACGAGCATAGCATAGCAATATAAGCAACACGTAGAAGTAACTCCCAAGGGTTTGATAGTAACAGGCAATAGGTTCCTACCTCATCATCTACTTCCCAACCCACAAATTAATGACATCCTAATCATGCAATGTTTGAGGATTGAGCTAATGCACAAAAACTGGGTATGAAAAGGTATGATCAAGTGTTACTTGCCTTGGTCGACGATTCGTGAATCCTAGAGACTCAGAGTAACACGCTTCAGACTCCGGGAATTCTATCGCAAGCAAACAATACATACATAAGCAACAAACAAAAGATGCACAAACGAAACTTCAACTGAAAGAGGTTGACCGGAGAGTTCAACTTAAGAACTCCGGTTTGCGAAAAGAATCAAACCAAACGAAACAACGAAACTCAACGGCGAGAGAGACAAGATCCGTTTACTAATCTGAACTAGAGTCAACTTTTACAGAGGCAAAAACTGATTTAAGTTGGCTATTCGGAAAGAGGGTTTCGAGATGAAACTCCAGGCACTTGAATTGTCTGATTCCGATAAACGAGCGAAAAGTTATACTAATTTGACATCGGTTCAGAAATCGCGATCGGAATATTCGCGGTATAAAACCGATAAAAGAAAACGACGAACGGCTAAACGAACGAACGTTCGTTAGCGGAAACTAAACGACGAACGGTTCGTAAAAACGAAAGAACGGGTGAACTTTCTTAAAATAAATAATCCAGAAAAAAACCAATCTAAAAAAAAGGCTAGGGTTTTATAAAAAAACGAAGGGTTATTTTAAAAAAAAACCGGCGGCTACCTCCCATCGTCTCTGGCGGCGGTTGCTGCTCAAGGGGTCCCACGAGCGGCGAGGGGCGGGCGGGCGGCGACTAGCGAGGGCGGGCGGCGGCGCCGAGGCGGCGGCGATGGCGGTGGCGGGCGCTGGCTCGGTCGGGTCCGAGGCGGGCGGCGGGCGGGCGGTGGTGGTGGTGGCGGGTTAGGGAGAGGCGGTATTTAAAAGGGGAGGGAGAGGTGGCTTGGAGGAGGGGGCGGGAAAGAGTCCGGCCTGGGACTCTTGTCCGACACGGCGCGGCGGAGCTCACAAAGTGAGGCGGCGGGCGGCTTGGGCTCGGCTGGTAGGCCTTTGGCCCGGGCGCCGGGTTCTTTTTTAAACATTCCACTAAAATTGTAAAACCCTAGGAAAATAAATAAAAATCTAAAATGCCAAAACAAGTTTTCTTTGCCTAAATAAAATATTTAGAACAAGATGAACTTTTCTTGGCCCCTAAAATGCAATTTTAAATATATGCAAATTTTCTCTAGGCAAATAAAATTCCAAATAAATAAAATAAAATTCCAGATAATGATTTTAATATTTTTCCTCCGGTATTTCAATTATTTTTGGAGAAGTCATATTATCTCCTCTCGTTTTAGTATTAAACTTGAAATATTTTTCCGGAGAGAAAAATAATAAAAATTCAAAATCCTCGTCTTCATTATTTGATAAAATTCAAATATGAAAATCGGAAAATCCCCAACTCTCTCCGAGGGTCCTTGAGTTGCTTAGGATTTCGAGGATGGCAAATGAGAATGCAATAAAATATGATATGCATGGATGACCTGTGTATAACATGCCAAATTGAAATTTTGGGATGTTACAATTAGGTTCAACTTTAAATTGCTCAGGAGGTGTATAAGTTCTAATATTACTTTTACGAACAACAGTTGAAGCTTTAGCATGATCCTTTATTCTAACAGGGAAGGGTGGTTTCTCAACATAAGAAGTAGGAACAATAGGATCATTATAATTGATGATCTTTTCTTCAACTTTAGTAGGTGCAGCTACTTTTTACTTCTATGGGAGGATGATACTTAAACCACTTCCCTTGGAAAGATCAACATAAGTAGAAAAAGATTCACGTAAAGAAGCTACTATCTCGTAGTCAAGTCCATATTTAGTGCTAAATTTACGGAAAACATCGGTATCCATAAAATATTTAACACAACCAAACTTAGGTGTCATACCTGACTCCTTACCTTTGTCGAGATCCCAATCTTTAGAGTTGCGTTTAATTCTATCCAATAAATTCCATTTGAATTCAATAGTCTTCATCATAAAAGAGCCAGCACAAGAAGTATCGAGCATGGTGCGATTGTTTTCAGAAAGCCGAGCATAAAAAATTTGAAGAATTATTTCTCTTGAGAGCTCATGATTGGGGCATGAATATAACATTGATTTAAGCCTCCCCCAAGCTTGAGCGATGCTTTCTCCTTTGCGAGGCCAAAAATTTTATATATAATTACGATCACGATGAACAAGATGCATAGGATAATACTTTTGATAAAATTCCAACTTCATTCGTTTATAGTTCCATGATCTCGTATCATCACATAGCCTATACCATGTTGATGCGTCTCCCTTCAAAGATAAAGGGAAGACCTTCTTCGCGCGGTTTGGTTTGAAGGATCTTTCACCAAGTCTTATGACTTATGGCAGCAGGGGTGGTTTTATATCTACGAGCCGCGGGGCTCCAAGTGAGCGGCTACGCCTGCGTTCCGACCCGGCCCTCCAATTCAGCTTGCTTCATGGATCAATAAGGGACTGGACCGGGATCCACAACGGCGTGCAGACTTCGCAAGGTCACATCCGAAGCCTTACCGAGAAGGGCATCGGTCTTGTGAACGTCGTTCAAGTAATGCTAGTCCGCCGGACCCTGCCATGTCAGCGGCGGCCTCTCCGTATGTGGGAGTTTAATCCAGAAGGGCGGAGGCCTATTCAGCACTTCTTCCGGAAATTATATTTCGGGAACGAGAGCAATGGCCGGACACCACCGAAGATGTTGGCCTTGACTGCAATCATCCGGACACTAGGTAAGTACTCAAACTCTGAACACCTTCCATTCAAGCATCTCTTGACAAGATACTGAACAATCCGTCCCCATACAAGACTAGATAAAGAAAGCAGTGTTAATCTGGTGTCGGACGCCCCTTCCCGAAGACTCTGCGACCGCCCTGCTGACGAGAATGTTGATTCCCACACCGTACCAGGTGCCTGCAAAGGGGGGCAAGAGCGGGGAGCCCGAAGGTGATACCCGCCCCGAGGACGAATTAGACGCTGTGTTCGGGGAAACCGAAACTCTTTTGCCCAAGGCAAAGGTGCGGAGGAAGCAATTTATGGCAACAAGAGGGATGCTTCCGAAGATCAGGAGGGGAAGCCTTCCAAGAGAAGAAAAATGCCTTCGTCGGGCAGTTTGGGCCGGGCGAGCGTTGCTGCCGTAAGGCTTTCTGGCGAGGACGAACCTCTGTCCAAACCGTAAGTGGGGCACTTTAAACGTACCTCATTCTTCCCCTATTAGTGAAGTAATCATCCGACATATGCACATCCACGCAGGTTAACGCCTGGTGTTTCTCAATCGTCCTCCTCCTCGGGATACCTTCTTCCGGAGATGATGGAGAGTGACACGCCATCTCCGGCCTCTTCGCCCAACAGGGGGATGATACCGAAGTATCGTCCCGAGGGGCTACTCCCAATCGTCAAGCAGTGAAGGAAACAAAGAAGGCCTTACCCGAAGGTGGTGCCTCTGTCACCCAGGGTTCGGGAATCAAGAATAGCTGCCCCGAACCATCCAGTTTATAGCCGGAGACGATTCTGGGGGAGAGTAAGCAGATTCCTTCAAAGGAATGCCATACTCCGGCGGTGGTTTCCAATGACCCCGGAGCGCCGGAAATGCTGACAGGTGATGACCCACAAGTATAGGGGATCTATTGTAGTCCTTTCGATAAGTAAGAGTGTCGAACCCAACGAGGAGCAGAAGGAAATGATATGCGGTTTTCAGCAAGGTATTCTCTGCAAGTACTGAAACAAGTGGTAACAGATAGTTTTGCGATAAGATAATTTGTAACGAGCAACAAGTAACAAAAGTAAATAAAGTGCAGCAAGGTGGCCCAATCCTTTTTGTAGCAAAGGACAAGCCTGGACAAACTCTTATATAAGGAAAAGCGCTCCCGAGGACACATGGGAATATCGTCAAGCTAGTTTTCATCACGTTCATATGATTCGCGTTCAGTACTTTTAGAATTTGATATGTGGGTGGACCAGTGCTTGGGTGCTGTTCTTACTTGAACAAGCATCCCACTTATGATTAACCTCTATTGCAAGCATCCGCAACTACAACAAAAGTATTAAGGTAAACCTAACCATAGCATGAAATATATGGATCCAAAACAGCCCCTTACGAAGCAACGCATAAACTAGGTTTTAAGCTTCTGTCACTCTAGCAACCCATCATCCACTTATTACTTCCCAATGCCTTCCTCTAGGCCCAAATAATGGTGAAGTGTTATGTAGTCGACGTTCACATAACACCACTAGAGGCTAGACAACATACATCTCATCAAAATATCGAACAAATACCAAATTCACATGACTACTAATAGCAAGACTTCTCCCATGTCCTCAGGGACAAACGTAACTACTCACAAAGCATATTCATGTTCATAATCGGAGGGTAATAATATGCATAAAGGATCTGAACATATGATCTTCCACCAAATAAACCAACTAGCATCAACTACAAGGAGTAATCAACACTACTAGCAACCTACTAGTACCAATCCCGGACTTGGAGACAAGAATTGGATACAAAGAGATGAACTAGGGTTTTGAGATGAGATGGTGCTGGTGAAGATGTTGATGGAGATTGCCCTCTTACGATGATAGGAGCGTTGGTGATGACGATGGCGGCATTTTCCCCCTCCTGGAGGGAAGTGTCCCCAGAATAGCTGCACGAGCCCTAGATTGGTTCCGCCAAGGTTCCGCCTCGGGGCAGCGGAGTTTCATTCCGAAGGTTGCTTATGTTTTTTCCTCAACGAAGACCTCATATAGCGTAAGATGGCCATCATAGAGCCAACGGGGGCCCACGAGGTAGGGGGCGCTACAGGGGTAGGGCGCCCCCACCCTCTTGGCAGTGTGGGTCCCCTCCGTGAACTTCTTCCAGTGGATATTTTTTATTATTTCCAAAAATGACTTTCATGGAGTTTCAGGACTTTTGGAGTTGTGCAGAATAGGTCTCTAACATTTGCTCCTTTTCCAGCCCAGAATTGCTGCTGCCGGCATTCTCCCTCCTTGCGTAAACCTTGTAAAATAAGAGAGAGTAGGCATAAGTATTGTGACATAACATGTAATAACAGCCCATAATGCAATAAATATCGAAATAAAAGCATGATGCAAAATGGACGTATCAACAGGCATGCTGCGACGAGCGTCCATTTCAGAGAAGCACCGTGCCTTGATAATTACGGTGGTCGAAAAGGTTCTATCTGCGAAAAGCGGATTGAACGAGGCCTTCTCGAGCCTTCTAAGAGGTTTTGAGGGTTGTGATGTAGTTTTGCTAATTGAATAATATTGATAGAATGCACATGTTGTATATGCAGTAGCCCCTGAGACTCGGATTGCCTTCCGAAGGAAGCGATTGGAGGATCAAAAAGATATGCTCAGTTACTAACCTTGATTTAACTTGGAATACATGCTGCCTCCCCTCCTGCAGCTACCCGAAATATGGAAGTGGCCGAACTACAGCGAAAGCTGGATATTGCAGGAGATGACATAACATTGATCAACAGGCGTCTTGACGACTTGCAAGGTATATATTTCAAGCATTCCTTACACCAATGTTCTTGTAATGTAGGCCTGACGCCGAAAAGGGTTTTATATGAAATGTGCATGGTTGCAGATGGTGCTGCCGCCGTTGAAGCTCTTCGGGTGGAGCTAGCCCGGGCCAAGGAGCAGGCCCGGTGTAGTGATGCGGCTGCCAAGAAGTCATCGACTGATCTAAGAGCCGAACAAGCAGCTCGGCGCCAAAGTGAGGAGAAAATATCCGCACTGGCGCTTGAATTGAAGAATATTGCCAGTCGTTGTGAATTCCTTGAGAAGGATAATAAAGTCAAAATGGCTGAACTTGATAAGGCCGTACGAGAGGCGAGTGAATCTCGGTCTGAATCTAGGGCAGCTCGTGAAGAGATTCGGCAGGCTAAGTAGATAGCGGCCGGTAAGCCCTTTTTTGCTTCAGACTAAGTTTGGCGATCCGGACTATGCTCAGCTAAACCAGGTATGGAGTTCTCCGATAGAATTTTTGGACTTGCCGAAGAGTTCTTCCGATGCCGCGCAATTTTACCAAGCGCAAGAGGGGTATGTAACGGAGAAGCTTTTCTGGTCACAATTTGGCGCATCAAAGCGCCCTCATTTATAAATGAACAGATGTCCCAATGGGCCGAGCTTCATAGGATATCCGGCGACGCCATGAAAAATGTAATAATCCGGTTGTGGCCGAGTGAGCCTGTTCCCAAGAGCTATTTTGGCCTGGTGCGGCGTCTTGTTGATGTGGTGCCGCGTATCGATGCTGCATAGCGGTCGACGTGCATTGAGGGTGCACGGATGGCCTTTGCTCGAGTTAAGACATTCTGGGGGAAGATGAAGGCCGTCGATGTTGCGGCAAAGAGTCCGCCCAAGGGCAAGGACCGTAATGAGCCGGAGCATTATTTTGAAGACGTCCTGGAAGCCGCCCGCCTGATAGAGGGTCAATGCTCGACGAATATAATGTTCGAGTGAGGTGTATTAGAATTGTAAAAGACAATTTTATAATTGATCTATCTTATGTTTTTGCTCCAAAGCTTGAATTCCTCCTGTGCGGCCGTTTTAATAAAATCTGAAAGTTTTCCAGTCGTCGGCTTCGGCCCCCTAGTAGGAAGTACGGGGGTGTTCGGAAAAGCATTTAGTCACTCTTTATACAACGTCTTGGTCCGTAAAGGAGGTGATCATGCAGCGAACCAGGCAATCGTACTATAAAGCGTTAACACTTTCAGTTAGCCATAGGAGTTTTATGGTGGGGCTATGACATAGCCCTTGGTATGTATGCGGCGTATAATGCCTTGCATATTTGATCTGAAAAAGATCCCTCGTGTGACACGGAGAATCGCTAAGGATTCCAAGAAGTCATCAAGTGGTTGATCAGCTCTCGCCGCATCATGACAGTCAGTTTTCGGCTTTCTCTACTGAGGTGCTCGTCCGGTTTAGACCAGGGCACAATCGCAGTAGTTCTCCCTTTACTACCCTAGCCGATAGAGCGGAACGTAGGGTAGAAAGCACAGGAGCCGGGCAACCCAACTATTGACCCAAGACAATTATTCGGACCTGATGCATATAAGGCCAAACTTGCGATGCCGAAGTACGCTATAGAGTTGTTCGGACTTTTGCTGGCAACTCTTTCGTTCCCATACCGAGCCCCTGGCAGGGTATGCCGAGGTGCATCTGTAACGCAGCCGTTGAGGCCGTACTCATTGTTGCAAGAGTATGAAAGATTAGTTCGGACGAGGTTTACTCGGAGCGGAGCAATACACCAATGAAGAATTTATGTATATATATATATATAATAATAATAATAATAATAATAACAATAATAATAATAATAATAAAGAAACCACAAGCCCGGCTATTTGACATGCTCGGGGTTGGGTACAGAGGAAAAAAGGGCATAGTACAGGCTCGGAATAAAGAGTGCGGTCTACAAAAAGTTATTTTGGACCTCCTGTCGCACGTGTGCGCCGCCCGTCCTCGGGGAGGGGGTTCCTTAACAGAAGTATCCCCTTAGGTGAGTGTATGGATCCGAACTCTGATAGAGTACGTTGTAGATGCTGTCGTGTTGGTCACCTGTTCTTAAGAAATGATACAGAAAAAAAAAGGAAAACAGATAAAAATGTTACGGGGATTCTTGCAGGGTTGTCCATATTGTGCTTCCGCCGATGCCCATGGTATCTTGAGTGCGTAGTGATGTACGTGTGGTGTAAATCTCGCCAGTATGGTAGGTGGGTGGTGGAAGCCGAATTGCTATTTCCGTTCCGGGAGTGGTCGAACTTCGAAGGGAAACTGCTTCTGGCCCCTGATGTTCGGCTGGCGAACCGCTCCGTCGTCTTTATCGCCTGGTGGCCTCCTCCCCTTGTAATCGGCGTTGAGCTTGCCTGCCTGCTTGAGGACCCAACAGTTTATGTTGGTATGGTTAGCTGGCTTATCAGGATGACCGTGAATCTGACAAGGTCGGTCTAATATTCTGTCAAGGGTGGATGATCCATCCTGATTTGCCTTTAGTGGCTTCTTCCGTTGACCGGGTTTCGGATTGTGAAATCCGGCGTTGACCGTTGTGTCGCGTAATCTTTCAGTATTGTTGCGACTGTTGTGCTTCGGTTCGTCATGGCTTACAGTTGCCGTCTCGAATTTCGGAAGTGCCTGGGTCGCTAGCGTTGTTGCTTTTACGAGCGAGTCAGTTGTCTTCTCCCGCACAAAAGGGAGTCATTAGAGCGGTAAGGGCTGTCATGGATTTGGGTCCTTCCTAGCCGAGGTGACGCGCTAGCCATTCATCCCGGACGCCATGTTTGAAGGCTGTGAGGGCTTCTGCGTCCGGGCAGTCGACAATTTGGTTCTTTTTGACTAAGAACCTAGTCCAGAGCTCCTTGGCTGACTCGCCGGGCTTCTGGACAATATGACTTAAGTCATCGACATCTAGTGGGCGGACATATGTTCCTTGGAAGTTGTCTTGAAAGGCGTCTTTCAAGTATTCCCAGCTACCAATAGAATTTTCTGGCAAACTGTTTAGACAGTACCGAGCTGTCCCTTTAAGCTTGAGAGGTATGTATTTAATGGCATGAAGGTCGTCTCCGCAAGCCATGTGGATATGGAGGAGGTAATCCTCAATCCACACCGCAGGATCTGTTGTTCCATCGTATGATTGGATGTTAATGGGTTTAAACCCGTCTGGAAATTCATGCTCCATTACCTCGTCAGTGAAGCAGAGAGGGTGTGCGGCTCCTCTATGTTGAGCCACACTATGAAGAACCTCCGGCGGACTCCGTTTACGGAGTTTGGACCGGGCGTGGTCGGCTCTGTTGTGTCTGAATAGGTGACCATCATCACCGGTCGGGGCATGCCCCTGCGATCTGTGTATTCACTTTGTGTTTCCTGTTCTACCCTCCAGGTCCTGTTGGAAGTCGCGAGTGTTCCCCCGAGATGTTTTATTCTTGTTTTGACGGCCGGATGGGTTGGTATGATGCTCTGCTTGGGCTGCTGCTTTATCCGGACCGAACTATGGTCGGCCTACAGCCTTATTCGATGGTGGTGTGGGCTCCAACGCCCCGCCATAGTATTGAGGGGGCCACCTGCTGTTGGGGTGGCTCTTGTCTGGGCCAATAAGGTTGTATTCTTCGGCGGCCAAGAACTCGGTCCATCTATCATTGAGCAAATCTTGGCTCGCTTGAAGCTGCAACTGCTTCTTTCTTAAGCTCCTGGCAGTGGCTATGAGCTGGTGTTTAAAGTGCTCCTGCTCGAGAGGTTCCTTAGGCACGATAAAGTCCTCGTTGTCGAGGATCTCCTCTTCCTCGGAGAGTGGGAGATAATTGATATCCTCTGATTCTCCATATGTTGCCTGTTCATCAGGGTTGTCTTGCCCACCTTCATGTTCCTCCTGTTCGGATCCTACCTCAATAGGGTCTTCATCGTCCGGAGTGTTGTCTTCCCCGGTGCTAGTATTATTTTCTCTTGAGCATCGTGACTTGGAGCGGCGCATGGCGCGCCGGTGTTCGGACTATGCACCAGGAGGTTTATCCTCAACTGGGTCCTCCTTGTCATCGTCGAAAGCGTCGTTGCGTGTGTCTATCGTACACACGTCGTACCATGAAGTGGCCATCCCGCTGATGTCTACTACGCAACCTTCTTCGTGTAGACGTTGTTGGGCCTCCAAGTGCAGAGGTTTGTAGGACAGTAGCAAATTTCCCTCAAGTGGATGACCTAAGGTTTATCAATCCGTGGGAGGCGCAGGATGAAGATGGTCTCTCTCAAGAAACCCTGCAACCAAATAACAAAGAGTCTCTTGTGTCCCCAACACACCCAATACAATGGTAGGTGCACTAGTTTGGCAAAGAGATGGTGATACAAGTGCAATATGGATGTTAGATATAGGTTTTTGTAATCTGAAAATATAAAAACAGCAAGGTAACAAGCGATAAAAGTGAGTGTAAACGGTATTGCAATGCTAGGAAACAAAGCCTAGGGTTCATACTTTCACTAGTGCAAGTTCTCTCAACAATAATAACATAGTTGGATCATATAACTATCCCTCAACATGCAACAAAGAGTCACTCCAAAGTCACTAATAGCGGAGAACAAACGAAGAGATTATGGTAGGGTACGAAACCACCTCAAAAGTTATTCTTTCCAATCAATCCGTTGGGCTATTCCTATAAGTGTCACAAACAGCCCTAGAGTTCGTACTAGAATAACACCTTAAGACACAAATCAACCAAAACCCTAATGTCACCTAGATACTCCAATGTCACCTCAAGTATCCGTGGGTATGATTATACGATATGCATCACACAATCTCAATTCATCTATTCAAACCAACACATAGAACCACAAAGAGTGCCCCAAAGTTTCTACCGGAGAATCACGACGAAAACGTGTGCCAACCCCTATGCATAGGTTCATGGGAGGAACCCGCAAGTTGATCACCAAAACATACATCAAGTGAATCACGTGATATTCCATTGTCACCACAGATACGCACGGCAAGACATACATCAAGTGTTCTAAAATCTTTAAAGACTCAATCCGATAAGATTACTTCAAGGGGAAAACTCAATCCGTTACAAGAGAGTAGAGGGGGAGAAGCAACATAAGATCCAACTATAATAGCAAAGCTCGCGATACATCAAGATTGTGCCAAATCAAGAACACGAGAGAGAGAGAGAGAGAGAGAGAGAGAGAGAGAGAGATCAAACACATAGCTACTGGTACATACCCTCAGCCCCGAGGGTGAACTACTCCCTCCTCGTCATGGAGAGCGCCGGGATGATGAAGATGGCCACAGGTGAGGGTTCCCCCTCCGGCAGGGTGCCAGAACAGGGTCCCGATTGGTTTTTGGTGGCTCTCTAGGTTTTGCGGCGGCGGAACTCCCGATCTAATCTCTGTTCTGGAAGTTTTAGGGTACGTGGAGTTATATAGGGGAAGAAGCACGTCAGGGGAGCCACGAGGGCCCCACGAGGCACGGGGCGTGCCCTAGGGGGTGGGCGCACCCCCCACCCTCGTGGCTTCCTCGTTCCTTCCTTGAAGTGGGGTCCAAGTCCATCGGGTAGCTTTCGTTCCAAAAATAACTTCTCTAGTTGATTTCGTTCCGTTTCGACTCCGTCTGATATTCCTTTTCTTCAAAACACTGAAATAGGCAAAAAAAAAAGAATCTGAAATGGGCCTCCGGTTAATAGGTTAGTCCCAAAAGTAATATAAAAGTGGAAAATAAAGCCCAATATTGCCCAAAACAGTAGATAATATAGCATGGAGCAATCAAAATTATAGATACGTTGGAGACGTATCAAGCATCCCCAAGCTTAATTCACCTTTCGTCCTCGAGTAGGTAAATGATAAAAAGATAATTTTTTATGTGGAATGCTAGTTGGCATAATTTCATTGTAATTCTTCTTAATTGTGACATGAATATTCAGATATGAAAGATTCAAGACAAAAGTTCATATTGACATAAAAATAATAATACTTCAAGCATACTAACTAAGCAATTATGTCTTCTCAAAATAACATGGCCAAAGAAAGTTCATCCCTACAAAATCATATAGTTTAGTCATGCTCCATTTTCGTCACACGAGATTGCTCTCATCATGCACAACCCCAATGACAAGCCAAGTAATTGTTTCATACTTTAGTAATCTCAAACCTATAAACTTTCACGCAATATATGAGCGCGAGCCTTGGATATAGCACTATGGGTGGAATAGAATATGATGATGGGGGTTATGTGAAGAAGACAAAGAGGAGAAAGTCTCACATCAACGAGGCTAATCAATGAGCTATGGAGATGCCCATCGATTGATGTTAATGCGAGGAGTAGGGATTGCCATGCAACAGATGCACTAGAGCTATAAATGTATGAAAGCTCAATAAAAGAAAGTAAGTGGGTGTGCATCCAACTTGCTTGCTCACGAAGACCTAGGGCACTTGAGGAGGCCCATCGTTGGAATATACAAGCCAAGTTCTATAATTAAAAACTCCCACTAGTATATGAAAGTGACAACATATGAAACTCTCTATATGAAAAACATGGTGCTACTTTGAAGCACAATATATGAGACTCGCTATATGAAGAACATGGTGCTACTTTGAAGCAGAAGTGTGGAAAAAAAGGATAGTAGCATTGCCCCCTTTTTTTTGGCCTTCTTTTTTTCTTTTGGCATTTCTCCTTTTTTTTGGGACAATGCTCTATTAAATGATGATCATCACACTGCTATTTATTTACAACTCAATGATTACAACTCGATACTAGAACAAAGTATGACTCTATATGAATGCCTCCAGCGGTGTACCGGAATATGCAATGATTCAAGAGTGACATGTATGAAAGAGTTATGAACGGTGGCTTTGCCACAAATACGATGTCAACTACATTATCATGCAAAGCAATATGACAATCATGAATGTGTCATGATAAATGGTATGGTGGAAAGTTTCATGGCAATATATCTCGGAATGGCTATGGAAATTCCATAATAGGTAGGTATGGTGGCTGTTTTGAGGAAGATATAAGGAGGTTTATGTGTGAAAGAGCGTATCATGTCACGGGGTTTGGATGCACCGGCTAAGTTTGCACCAACTCTGAATGTGAGAAAGGGCAATGCACGGTACCGAAGAGGCTAGAAATGATGGAAGGGTGAGAGTGCGTATAATCCATGGACTCAACATTAGTCATAAAGAACTCACATACTTATTGCAAAAATCTACAAGCCATCAAAACCAAAGCACTACGCGCATGCTCCTAGGGGGATAGATTGGTAGGAAAAGACCATCACTCGTCCCCGACCGCCACTCATAAGGAGGACAATCAAATAACACCTCATGTTTCAAATTTGTTACATAACGTTTACCATACGTGCATGCTACAGGACTTGCAAACTTCAACACAAGAATTTCTAAAATTCACAACTACTAAACTAGCACGACTTTGATATTATCACCTCCATATCTCAAAACAATCATCAAGCATCAAACTTTTCTTAGTATCCAACACACTCATAAGAATTCTTACAAATCTTTTATGCTTAGCATATTAGGATTATTTAAGAAAATTACCATGATATTTAAGACTCTCAAAATAATCTAAGTGAAGCATGAGAGTTCACCTATTTCTTCAAAATAAAACTACCACCATGCTCTAAAAGATATAAGTGAAGCACTAGAGCAAACGACAAACTACTCCGAAAGATATAACTGAAGATCAATGAGTAGTCGGTTAATTATACAACTATGTGAAGACTCTCCCATTTAATAATTTAAGATCTTCATAATTTATTCAAACAGCAAGCAAATCTAAAGAAAATAAAATGACGCTCCAAGCAAAACACAGATCATGTGGTGAATAAAAATATAGCTCCAAGTAAAGTTACCGATGAACGAAGACGACAGAGGGGATGCCTTCCGGGGCATCCCCAAGATTAGACGCTTGGTTATTCTTGAATATTACCATGTGGTGCCTTGGGCATCCCCAAGCTTAGGCTCTTTCCACTCCTTATTCCATAGTCCATCGAATCTTTACCCAAAACTTGAAAACTTCACAACACAAAACTTAACAGAAAACTCATAAGCTCCGTTAGCGAAAGAAAACAAAACACCACTTCAAGGTACTGTAATTAACTCATTATTTATTTATTTTGGTGTTAAACCTACTGTATTCCAACTTCTTTATGGTTTTTAAACTATTTTACTAGTCATAGATTCATCAAAATAAGCAAACAACACACGAAAAACAGAATCTGTCAAAAACAGAACAGTCTGTAGTAATCTGTAACTAACGAAAACTTATGGAACTCCAAAAATTCTAAAATAAATTGGTGGACCTGAGGGATTTGTCTAGTGATCATCTGAAAAAATAATCATCTAAATAGCACTTTCCAGTAAAAAGTTCTAGCTAATCTCATGAGCGCTAAAGTTTCTGTTTTTTTTACAGCATGATCATAAAGACTTCACCCAAGTCTTCCCAAAGGTTCTACTTGGCACAAACACTAATTAAAACACAAAACCACATCTAAACAGAAGCTAGATGGAATATTTATTACTAAACAGGACCAAAAAGCAAGAAAATAAAATAAAATTGGGTTGCCTCCCAACAAGCGCTAACGTTTAACGCCCCTAGCTAGGCATGATGATTTCAATGATGCTCACATAAAAGATAGGAATTGAAACATAAAGAGGGCATCATGAAGAACATGACTAGCACATTGAAGTCTAACCCAATTCCTATGCATAGGGATTTTGTGAGCAAACAACTTATGGGAACAATAATCAACTAGCATAGGAAGGCAAAACAAGCATAACATCAAAACTTTAAGCACATAGAGAGGAAACTTGATACTCCATTGGGCTATTCCTATAAGTGTCACAAACAACCCTAGAGTTCGTAGTAAAATAACACCTTAAGACACACATCAACCAAAACCCTAATGTCACCTAGATACTCCAATGTCACCTCAAGTATCCGTGGGTATGATTATACGATATGCATCACACAATCTCAAATTCATCTATTCAACCAACACATTTAACCTCAAAGAGTGCCCCAAAGTTTCTACCGGAGAGTCAAGACGAAAACGTGTGCCAACCCCTATGCATAGGTTCATGGGCGGAACCCGCAAGTTGATCACAAAATATACATCAAGTGAATCAATAGAATAACCCATTGTCACCACGGTTATCCCACGCAAGACATACATCAAGTGTTCTCAAATCATTAAAGACTCAATCTGATAAGATAACTTCAAGGGAAAACTCAATCCATTACAAGAGAGTAGAGGGGAGAAACATCATAAGATCCAACTATAATAGCAAAGCTCGCGATACATCAAGATCGTGCCAAATCAAGAACATGAGAGAGAGAGAGAGAGAGAGATCAAACACATAGCTATTGGTACATACGCTCAGCCCCGAGGGTGAACTACTCCCTCCTCGTTATGGAGAGCACCGGGATGATGAAGATGGCCACCGGTGAGGGTTCTCCCCTCCGGCAGGGTGCCGAAACAGGGTCCCGATTGGTTTTTGGTGGCTATAGAGGCTTGCGGCGGCGGAACTCTCGATCTATTCTGCCCTCCGATGGTTTTAGGGTATATTGGTATATATAGGAGGAAGAAATACGTCAAGGAAGCCACGAGGTGCCCACGAGGGTGGAGGGTGCGCCCAGCGGGGGTGGGCGCGCCCCCCTGCCTCGTGCCTTCCTCGTTGATTCCCTAACATGCACTCCAAGTCTCATGTATTGCTTTCTTTCCAAAAATAACTTTTCCGAAGGTTTCATTCCGTTTGGACTCCGTTTGATATTCCTTTTCTGCGAAACACTAAAACAAGGGAAAAATAGAAACTGGCACTGGGCTCTGGGTTAATAGGTTAGTCCCAAAAATAATATAAAAGTGTTTAATGAAGCCCATAAACATCCAAAACGGATAATATAATAGCATGAATACTTCATAAATAATAGGTACGTTGGAGACGTATCAGCATCCCCAAGCTTAATTCCTGCTCGTCGTCGAGTAGGTAAATGATAAAAGAAAGAATTTATGAAGTGTGAATGCTAGCAGGTGCACAAGTTTGATCAATGATAATTTCAATCACTTTTTCTAGCATCATTATATGTCATAACAGTAGCTCAACTCATAGAACTTTTCATGATCAAGTAACAAACTATTCACATGTTAAAGTATAGATCATAAACTTTCTTGAAAACTAACAAACCGTGTTATTAGTCATCAAACAATTACAATTCATCTTATTTTCAGGAAGAGTCTATGTCAGAGCTTTGATTTAGCAAATCCCACATACTGAACTATTATATAGTCTTCCATGATTGCTACCACTCAAAGCATATTTTTAGAACAAATAGTATTCATCGAACACAGAGAAAGATAGGGGCTTAATGTTTCGCCTCCCAACCTTTTACCTCAAGGGTAATGTCAACAGTAATAATTCATGCTCAAATATATTTGAATGGCCATATATGCTTAGATCTTTCTATCACATGATGCTTGCCAACTAAAGAGTGGGTTGGAATGAGAAGGAATACTACTGACTCTTGCATAAAAGTAAAAGATAGGCCCTTCGCAGAGGGAAGCAGGGATTTGCAGAGGTGCCAGAGCTCGAAGCAAAAACAGAGATGAAAATAATTTTGAGAGGTATGCTTTCATTGTCAACATAACGACCAAGAGTTTCCAATATCTTCCATACTACATACATTATAGGCGGTTCCCAAACAGAAAGGTAAAGATTTTTACCCCACCCCCCTCCACCAACAATCATCAATCCATGGCTTGCCCGAAACAACGGGTGCCTCCAACTAACATCAATCCTGGGGGAGTTTTGTTTGAAATTATTTTTGATTTGATTTCGATCTTTTGATCATGGGACTAGGCATCCCAGTTAACAGCCATTTTGTCGTGAATGATGAGCGGAGTCCACTCATTATGAGAATAACCCACCTAGCATGGAAGATACTGCTAGCCCCTAGTCGCTACATGAGCGATTCGGGCATACAAAACAGATTATTATTTGAAGGTTTAGAGTTTGGCACATGCAAATTTACTTGGAACGGCAGGTAAATACCGCATATAGGTAGGTATGGTGGACACTCATGGAAGAAACTTGGTTCAAGGGATTTGGATGCACAAGCAGTATTCCCGCTTAGTACATAAATTTTGGCTAGCAAAGGATTCTAAATAGCAAGCACCACATGTTAGAGGATCCATAACAATATAAATTCTATACAAATATACCCAAGCATAACTCATTATGTTGTCTTCTTTGTCCAACATCAACTAATTTGCACAGGTTTGAAAATAATTAATGGGGCTCACAATCATAGAAGATGTCCAAAATAGTATATTTATATGTGAAATCTCTCTTCCTTCAATATTCTTTCATGAATTGTTCAAGTAACCAATACAATACTTGCTAACCTTCAACAAATTTACCACCTCTACTTCTTATATGTAAAGGCATTACTCCCCATGGGAAAGGCATATGAAACATATATAATTTCGGATTTATGACATTCAAATTATTCAACAATTTACTCAAAGGATATAAGTGAAGCACATGAGTAAATGACAAACTACTCCAAAAAGATATAAGTGAAGATCAATGAGTAGTTAAATAATTATGTAGCTATGTGAAGACTCTCTCTCATTTAAGAATTTCAGATCTTGGTATTTTATTCATATAGCAAGAAAAACAAAAGAAAATAAAATGACGCTCCAAGCAAAACACATATCATGTGGTGAATAAAAATATAGCTCCAAGTAAAGTTGCCGATGAACGAAGACAAAAGAGGGGATGCCATCCGGGGCATCCCCAAGCTTAGGCTCTTGGTTGTCCTTGAATATTACCTTGGGGTGCCTTGGGCATCCCCAAGCTTAGTCTCTTGCCACTCCTTATTCCATAGTCCAGAATCTTTACCCAAAACTTGAAAACTTCACAACACAAAACTTAACAGAAAACTCGTGAGCTCCGTTAGCGAAAGAAAACAAAACACCACTTCAAAGTACTGTAATGAACTCATTCTTTATTTATATTGGTGTAATATCTACTTTATTGCAACTTCTCTATGGTTCATACCCTCCGATACTACTCATAGATTCATCAAAATAAGCAAACAACACATAGAAAACAGAATCTGTCAAAAACAGAACAGTCTGTAGTAATCTGTATCAAACGCAAAATTATGGAACTCCAAAAATTCTAAAATAAATCGGTGGCCTGAGGAGTTTGTCTATTAATCATCTGAAAAAAGAATCAACTAAATAGCACTTTCCAGTAAAAAGTTTTAGCTAATCTCGTGAGCGCTAAAGTTTCTGTTTTTTACAGCATGATCATAAAGACTTCACCCAAGTCCTCCCAAAGGTTCTACTTGGCACAAACACTAATTAAAACATAAAACAACATCTAAACAGAAGCTAGATGGATTATTTATTACTAAACAGGACCAAAAAGCAAGAAACTAAAATAAAATTGGGTTGCCTCCCAACAAGCGCTAACGTTTAACGCCCCTAGCTAGGCATGATGATTTCAATGATGCTCACATAAAAGATAAGAATTGAAACATAAAGAGAGAATCATGAAGAATATGACTAGCACATTGAAGTCTAAACCAATTCCTATGCATAGGGATTTTGTGAGCAAACAACTTATGGGAACAATAATCAACTAGCATAGGAAGGCAAAACAAGCATAACATCAAAACTTTGAGCACATAGAGAGGAAACTTGATATCATTGCAATTCCTACAAGCATATGTTCCTCCCTCATAATAATTTTCAGTAGAATCATGAATGAATTCAACAATATAACCAGCACCTAAAGCATTCTTTTCATGATCTACTTGCATAGAAAATTTACTACTTTCCACATAAGCAAAATTCTTCTCATTCGGAATAGTGGGAGTATCATAAAAGACTTGAATACTATAAATTGTTTCCACGATAAAAGAGTAATGTTCAGAAAAAGGGTAATCACAATCATGACAAGTTTTATAAATATAATCATCACTACATTTTATAGCATAAGTTTCATCACAATAATCATCATAAGCAGCAACTTTGTTCTCATCATAATCAATTGAAACCTCTTCCGAAATAGTGGATACATCACTAAATAAAGTTATGACCTCTCCAAATCCACTTTCATAAATATTATAAGATTCAACATCCTCCAAAATAGTGGGATCATTACTTCCTAAAGTGGACACTCTTCCAAACCCACTTTCATCAATATAATCATCATAAGTAGCAGGCATGCTATCATCATTATAAATTTGCATATCGAAACTTCAGAGGCTAAAAATATCATCTTCATTAGACATAACATCCCCAAGCTTGGGACAAACATTAATTGCAGCAAATATATTCTCATAAACATCATCTTCTTCAAACATAGCATCCCCAAGCTTGGGCCTTTTCATATCATAAGCATAATCACTCTCATTATTAATAGTATGGATAGCACCAATCGTATAGCGATTGTCATATTCCAAGCAAGTGCCAAAAAGATTTTCAAGATCATAAGAAGTACCATTATCTTCCCAATCATAATCATCACAACAAGCAATAGGCATAACTAGATCATCATCAAATGCATCATCTTCCACAATTATTTTTGATTCATTTTCATGAGGCACAACAATAATAGGAGCAACATTATTTGGGAGGGATACCTTTTAACCTTTGCTTCTCCGGTTTTTCTTTTTCTTCTTCACATCATGTGCGGGTTTATCCTTCCTTTTTGAGCTCCTTATTGATGAGATTGGTTGAATAGAAAGCTCCTCCTCGTTACCTGATTCATCATAAGAAATAATATGAGGATATTGGGAAGTCTCTTCTCTTTCATTATTGTTCTCTTCATCTTCTATTTGCTTTCTTTTCTTTATGTAATTGGCAATATAAGGATTTTCAATGTAATTCACTGCACAATACATATAAATTTCCTCTAGATCAAAATTAAGAAGTTTATAACGGGCAAATTCTGGGAGATAGTTAGTTATACGTTTCATTTCTTCATAGCCCATAAGCAAACTAAGTTCATTATAATGTGCAAGGGAAATCAAGTCATCACAATTTTTGGACATGATTAGATCATGAAACAATTTGCATCGAATAGTTAAATGACCCCGTTCATTGCAAAGTTCACAAGTACGGCTAAGAAAATTTAAATTTTCAGCACAAACATCTAGCCTTTCTTGCAACAATTTAGTTTCTAAATGATTATGCCTCTTGCAATATCTATCTTCCCTATTTGGTGTGTACTTGCAAACCCAATGCACTCCACAAAAATTGACATGTTTATAGGAGACATTTTCATCATAACTAGTGCAATCATCATTAGTACTATGGATATTCAAAGAGTTCATACTAACCACATTGCAATCATGCTCATCATTCAAAGATTTAGTGCCAAACATTTTATAGACTTCTTCTTCTAGTACTTGAGCACAACTTTTCTTTTCATCATACTTACGAAAGATATTAAAAAGATGAAGCGTATGAGACAAACTCAATTCCATTTTTTGTAGTTTTCTTTTATAAACTAAACTAGTGCTAAAACAAGAAACAAAAATATTCGATTGCAAGATCTAAAGATATACCTTCAAGCACTCACCTCCCTGTCAACGGCGCCAGAAAAGAGCTTAGTTGACGGAGTGTGAGTGCCGCTTACCTAGCCTCCCCGGCAACTGCGCCAGAAAAGAGCTTCATGTCTACTACACAACCTTCTTCTTGTAGACGTTGTTGGGCCTCCAAGTGCAGAGGTTTGTAGGACAGTAGAAAAATTACATCAAGTGGATGACCTAAGGTTTATCAATCCGTTGGAGGCGTAGGATGAAGATGGTATCTCTCAAGCAACCCTGCAACCAAATAACAAAGAGTCTCTTGTGTCCCCAACACACCCAATACAATGGTAAATTGTATAGGTGCACTAGTTTGGCAAAGAGATGGTGATACAAGTGCAATATGGATAGTAGGTATAGGTTTTTGTCATCTGAAAATATAAAAACAGCAAGGTAACTAATGATAAAAGTGAGCGTAAACGGTATTGAAATGCTAGGAAACAAGGCCTAGGGTTCATACTTTCACTAGTGCAAGTTCTCTCAACAATAATAACATAATTGGATCATATAAATATCCCTCAACATGCAACAAAGAGTCACTCCAAAGTCACTAATAGCGGAGAACAAACGAAGAAATTATGGTAGGGTACGAAACCACCTCAAAGTTATTCTTTCTGACCAATCCATTGGGCTATTCCTATAAGTGTCACAAACAGCCCTACAGTTTGTAGTAAAATAACACCTTAAGACACACATCAACCAAAACCCTAATGTCACCTAGATACTCCAGTGTCACCTCAAGTATCCGTGGGTATGATTATACGATATGCATCACACAATCTCAAATTCATCTATTCAACCAACACATAGAACCTCAAAGAGTGCCCCAAAGTTTCTACCGTAGAGTCAAGACGAAAACGTGTGCCAACCCCTATGCATAGGTTCATGGGCGGAACCCGCAAGTTGATCACCAAAACATACATCAAGTGAATCAATAGAATAACCCATTGTCACCACGGTTATCCCATGCAAGACATACATCAAGTGTTCTCAAATCATTAAAGACTCAATCCGATAAGATAACTTCAAAGGGAAAACTCAATCCATTACAAGAGAGTAGAGGGGGAGAAACATCATAAGATCCAACTATAATAGCAAAGCTCACGATACATCAAGATCGTGCCAAATCAAGAACACGAGAGAGAGAGAGAGAGAGATCAAACACATAGCTCTTGGCACATACCCTCAGCCCCGAGGGTGAACTACTCCCTCCTCGTCATGGAGAGCGCCGGATGATGAAGATGGCCATCGGTGAGGGTTCCCTCCGGCAGGTGTCTTGGAACAGGGTCCCGATTGGTTTTTGGTGGCTACAGAGGCTTGCGGCGGCGGAACTCCCGATCTATTCTGTCCTCCGATGGTTTTAAGGTATATTGGTATATATAGGAGGAAGAAATATGTCAGGGGAGCCACGAGGGGACCACGAGGGTGGAGGGCGCGCCAAGGGGGGTGGGCGTGCCCCCTGCCTCGTGCCTTCCTCGTTGATTCCCTAATGTGCACTCCAAGTCTCCCGTATTGCTTTCTTTCCAAAAATAACTTTTCCGAAGGTTTCATTCCGTTTGGACTTTGTTTGATATTCCTTTTCTGCGAAACACTGAAACAAGGGAAAAAACAGAAACTGGCACTGGGCTCTAGGTTAATAGGTTAGTCCCAAAAATAATATAAAAGTGTTTAATAAAGCCCATAAACATCCAAAACGGATAATATAATAGCATGAATACTTCAAAAATTATAGATACGTTGGAGACGTATCACGGCGCTGAACTTGAAGATCGATAACCGATCGAGTTCGGTATCTGCAGACTCGCAGGGTTCGGAACTTGTCGTCGGGGACGAGTCCGGGGTTCCGCTGATGCGGATATCATACGCAGTAGAATCTGTGTGCGGCTCCAACACCGCGAAATCGGTAGCCCCCGTGATGGGGTTGAGCTTCCCATCCTGGGACGACTTGATCTGCTCCGGATCTAAGGCCAGAGTTGCTGCAGGAGCTATCTCCTGGATGCGGCCCGATGACAGGTTTAAGCCATGTCCATCGGGGTGGCGGGGGGCGATTGCCGCGGTCTCGAATCCGTCAAAGATCAAGTCTCCACGGACGTCCGCAACATAGTTCAAGCTTCCGAATCTGACCTGATGGCCAGGGGCGTAGCTGCCGATTCTGCTTCCAGATGGCCAAGCGAAGTTGGCTCAGCAGTACGATGCCGCCGAACACAAAGATCTGTCCGGGGAGAAAGGTTTCTCCCTGGAGAACGTCATCATCGACGATTGAAGGGGCCATGGAACCTTTTGTTGACGGCACAGTGGAACTCTCAATGAAAGCACCAATGTCGGTGTCAAAACCGGCGGATCTCGGGTAGGGGGTTCCGAACTGTGCGTCTAGGATCGATCGTAACAGGAGACGGGGGACATGATGTTTACCCAGGTTCAGGCCCTCTCTATGGAGGTAATACCCAACTTCCTGCTTGATTGATCTTGATGAATATGAGTGTTACAAGAGTTGATCTACCACGAGATCATAATGGCTAAACCCTAGAAGTCTAGCCTATGTGAATATGGTAATGAATGTCTCCTATCCGGACTATGCTCTCCAGTTTATATAGACACCGGAGAGATCTAGGGTTACATGGAGTCGGTTACATAAGAAGGAATATTCACAGCTGGTCGCCTAGCTTGCCTTCCACGCCAAGGATAGTCCAATCTGGACACGGGTATAGTCTTCGGCCTCCGTATCTTCACAGCCCATCAGTCTGGCCCAATGAATAACAGGCCGGACGCCCGAGGACCCCTTAGTCCAGGACTCCCTCAGTAGTGGGACTTCCTCTTCATCTGATATTGTCCCTTCCTTTCTCTTCGGATCATAGTCTTCTTATTCCTCCTTGGTCCAACAATAATGCTCCACATACCCGTAAACCTTGGGGTCTGGAATGTAATCAGCTACATAGCTCTCTCCCTTTGAATCTTGGGACAACATGCTTTCAGATCTGGTAGAAAAACAACTCAAAATGAGAACAGAGGATTTTGCCTTGATACGGTGGTCAAAACGTTCGGGAGATTATATAATGAATTTTACTAACCAAAATAAGTATTCTGCAAGAAAACGGAGTCCGGAGGGCACACGAGGTGGCCACAAGCCTAGGAGGTGCGCCTCCAAGGCTTGTCGCCTCCTTGTGCACTTTCCGGGCTACTTTTTATTTTCGTAATTTTTTAAATATTCCAAAACGGAGTAAAATTGCCATTGGAAAAGTTTTGGAGTTGGTTTACTTACCGTATCACATACCTATTCTTTTTTGGCGGTCTGGAACATTCTGGTAAGTTTCACTTATGTACTCCTCCCATGTTATGGTATTAATAATATTGGTTTCAACATTTATGGGAGTACCTGAGATATAATGTTTGATTCTTTGCCCGTTTACCACCTTCGGGTTATTGCCTTCGACATTGTTCATCTTGATGGAACCGGAACAAAAAACTTCCTCAATAATGTAAGGCCCTTCCCATTTAGAGAGAAGTTTTCCTGCAAAGAATCCTAAACGAGAGTTGTATAGCAAGACGTGGTCACCTAAATTAAATTCACGCTTTTGTATCCTTTTGTCATGTCATCTTTTAACTTTTTGTTCAAAAAGCTTAGCATTTTCATAAGCCTGGGTTCTCCATTCATCAAGTGAGCTAATTCCAAACAACCTCTTCTCACCGACAAGTTTGAAATCATAGTTGAGTTCTTTAATTGACCAATAAGCTTTATGTTCTAGTTCTAGAGGTAAGTGGCATGCTTTTCCATAAAACATTTTATATGAAGACATACCCATAGGGTTTTTATTGAAGGAAATATGCCCTAGAGGCAATAATAAAGTTGTTATTTATATTTCCTTATATCATGATAAATGTTTATTATTCATGCTAGAATTGTATTAACCGGAAACTTAGTATATGTGTGACTACATAGACAAAACAGAGTGTCCCTAGTATGCCTCTACTTGACTAGCTCGTTAATCAAAGATGGTTATGTTTCCTGACCATAGACATGTGTTCTCATTTGATGAACGGGACTACATCATTAGAAAATGATGTGATGGACAAGACCCATCCGTTAGCTTAGCATTATGATCGTTGAGTTTTATTGCTATTGCTTTCTTCATAACTTATACATGTTCCTCTAACTATGAGATTATGCAACTCCCGAATACCGGAGGAACACCTTGTGTGCTATCAAACATCACAATGTAACTGGGTGATTATAAAGATGCTCTACAGGTGTCTCCGAAGGTATTTGTTGGGTTGGCATAGATCAAGATTTGGATTTGTCACTCCGATTGTCGGAGAGGTATCTCTGGGCCCTCTCGGTAATGCTCATCACTATAAGCCTTGCAAGCAATGTGACTAATGCGTTAGTTACGGGATGATGCATTACGGAACGAGTAAAGGTACTTGCCGGTAACGAGATTGAACTAGGTATGATGATACTGACGATCGAATCTCGGGAAAGTAACATACCGATGACAAAGGGAACAACGTATGTTGTTATGCAGTTTGACCGATAAAGATCTTCGTAGAATATGTAGGAGCCAATATGAGCGTCTAGGTTCCGCTATTTGTTATTGACCGGAGATGAGTCTCGGTCATGTCTACATAGTTCTCGAACACGTAGGGTCCGCACGCTTAATTTTCGATGACGATCGGTATTATGAGTGTATGTGTTTTGATGTACCGAAGGTAGTTTGGAGTCTCGGATGAGATCACGGACATGACGAGGAGTCTCGAAATGTTCAAGACATGAAGATTGATATATTGGATGACTATATTCGAACACCAGAATGGTTCCGAGGTGTATCAGGTATTTACCCAAGTACCGGGGGGTTACCGGAACCCCCCGGGGGTTTAATAGGCCTTCATGGGCTTTAGTGGGATAGAGGAGGAGGCGGCCAAGAGGAGGGGCGCCCCCCCAAGCCCAATCCAAATTGGGGAGGGGGGCCGGCCCCCCTTTCCTTCTCTCCCTCTTCCCTTTCCTTCCCCTCCTAGTTGGACTAGGAAAGGGGGGAACCTACTCCTAGTAGGAGTAGGATTCCCCCCCTTGGGGTGCACCCCATTAGGCCGGCAGGCCCCCTCCTCCACTCCTTTATATACGGTGGAGGGGGCACCCCATAGACACACAAGTTGATTTCTTAGCCGTGTGCGGTGCCCCCCTCCACAGATTTCCACCTCGGTCATATTGTCATAGTGCTTAGGCGAAGCCCTGCGTTAGTAACTTCATCATCACCGTCAACTTGCCGTCGTGCTGACGAAACTCTCCCTCGCCCTCAACTGGATCTAGAAGTTTGAGGGATGTCACCGAGCTGAACGTGTGCAGACCGTGAAGGTGCCTTGCGTTTGGTACTTGATCGGTTGGATCGCGAAGACGTTCGACTACATCAACCGCGTTACTTAACGCTACCGCTTTTGGTTTACGAGGGTACGTGGACACTCTCCCCGCTCATTGCAATGCTTCTCCTAGATAGATCTTGCGTGATCGAAGGAATTTTTTTGAAATACTACGTTCCCCAACAGTGGCATCCGAGCCAGGTCTATGTGTAGATGTTATATGCACTAGTAGAACACAAAGAGTTGTGGGCGATAATATTCATACTGCTTACTAGCATGTCATACTTTGATTCGGCGGTATTGTTGGATGAAGCGTCCCAGACCGACATTACATGACCGCATTCATGAGACTGGTTCTACCACCGTGCTTCGCACACAGGTGGCTAGTGGGTGTCTGTTTCTCCAACTTTAGTTGAATCGAGTGTGACTATGCCAGGTCCTTGTTGAAGGTTAAAACATCACACTTGATGAAAAATCATTGTGGTTTTGATGCGTAGGTAAGAACGGTTCTTGCTAGATGCCCGTAGCAGCCACGTAAAACTTGCAACAACAAAGTAGAGGACGTCTTGTGATGTGATATGGTCAAGATGTGATGATATATAAAATGTTGTATGAGATGATCATGTTTTGTAGCAGTTATCGGCAACTGGCAGGAGCCATATGGTTGTCGCTTTATTGTATGAAATGCAATCGCCATGTAATTGCTTTACTTTATCACTAAGCGGTAGCGGTAGTCGTAGAAGCAATATTTGGCGAGATGACAACGATGCTTCGATGGAGATGAAGGTGTCAAGCCGGTGACCATGGTGATCATGAGGGTGCTTTGGAGATGGAGATCAAAGGCACAAGATGATGATGGCTATATCATATCACTTATTCGATTGCATGTGATGTTTATCTTTTATGCATCTTATTTTGCTTAGTACGGCGGTAGCATTATAAGATGATCTCTCACTAAATTTCAAGGTATAAGTGTTCTCCCTGAGTATGCACCGTTGCTACAGTTCGTCGTGCCGAGACACCACGTGATGATCGGGTGTGATAAGCTCTACGTTCACATACAACTGGTGTAAGCTAGTTTTGCATATGCGGAATACTCGGGTTAAAATTGACGAGCCTAGCATATGCAGATATGGCCTCGGAACACTGAGACCGAAAGGTCGAGCGTGAATCATATAGTAGATATGGTCAACATAGTGATGTTCACCATTGAAAACTACTCAATCTCACGTGATTATCGGACATGGTTTAGTTGATATGGATCACGTGATCACATAGATGATTAGAGGGATGTCTATCTAAGTGGGAGTTCTTAAGTAATATGATTAATTGAACTTTAATTTATCATGAACTTAGTCCTGGTAGTATTTGCATAACTATGTTGTAGATCAATAGCTCGCGATGTAGCTCCCCGTTTTATTTTTGATTTGTTCCTCGAGAAAAACTATATTGAAAGATGATAGTAGCAATGATGCGGACTAGGTCCGTGATCTGAGGATTATCCTCATTGCTGCACAGAAGAATTATGTCCTTGATGCACCGCTAGGTGACGGACCTATTGCAGGAGCAGATGTAGACGTTATGAACGTTTGGCAAGCTCGGTATGATAACTACTTGATAGTTTAGTGCGCCATGCTTTACGGCTTAGAACCGGGACTTCAAAAACGTTTTGAACGCTCCGGAGCATTTAAGATGTTCCAAGAGCTAAAATTGGTATTTCAGACTCATGCCCGAGTCGAGAGATATGCCCGAGTCGTCGTGCTGAAATCGATGAAGGTAGAAATCAAGAAAAGCATCAAATGTTGATGGTTGACAAGACCACTAGTTTCAAGTAAAAGGGCAAGGTAAAGAAAGGGAACTTCAAGAAGAATGGCAACCAAGTTGCCACTCCCATGAAGAAGCCCAAAGCTAGACCCAAGTCTGAAACTGAGTGCTTCTAATGCGGAGGAAATGGTCACTAGAAGTGGAACTGCCCCAAATAATTGGTGGATAAGAAGGATGGCAAAGTGAACAAAAGTATATATGATAAACATGTTATTGATGTGTACTTTACTAGTGTTCATAGTAGCCCCTGGGTATTTGATACTGGTTCAGTTGCTATGATTAGTAACTCGAAATAGGAGTTACGAAATGAACAAAGACTAGTTGAGGGCAAGGTGACGATGTGTGTTCGAAATGATTCCAAGGTTGATAAGATCACCATCGCACACTCCCTTTACCTTCGGGATTAGTGTTGAACACTATTTGGTGTTTGCATTGAGCATAATATGATTGGATCATGTTTATTGCAATACGGATATTCATTTAAGTCAAAGAATAATTGTTATTCTGTTTACATGAATAAAGCCTTCTATGGTCATACACCCAAGGTGAATGGTTTATTGAATATCGATCGTAGTAATACACATATTCATACTATTGATTCCAAAAGATGCAAAGTTGATAATGATAGTGCAACATATTTGTGGCACTACCGTTTAGGTCATATTGGTGTAAAGCGCATGAAGAAACTCCATGCTGATGGGCTTGGAATCACTTGATTATGAATCACTTGATGCTTGCGAACCATGCCTCATGGGCAAGATGACTAAGGCTTCGTTCTCCGGAACAATGCAGCGAGCAACTGACTTATTGGAAATAATACATACTGATGTATGCGATCCGATGAGTGTTGAGGCTCGCGGCGGGTATCGTTATTTTTCTGACCTTCACATATGATTTGAGCAGATATGGGTACATCTACTTGATGAAACATAAGTCTGAAACATTTGAAAAGTTCAAAGAATTTCAGAGTGAAGTGGAAAATCATCATAACAAGAAAGTTTCTACGATCTGATCGCAGAGACGAATATTTGAGTTACGAGTTTGGCTTCATTTGAAACAATGTGGAATAGTTTCGCAACTCACGCCACCTGGAACACCACTGCGTAATGGAGTATCCGAACATCATAACCGTACTTTATTAGATATGGTGCAATCTATGATGTCTCTTATCGATTTATCACTATCATTTTGGGGTTATGCATTAGAGATAGATGCATTCACGTTAAGTAGGGCACCATCTAAATCCGTTGAGACGACACCATATGAATTGTGGTTTGGCAAGAAACCCAAGTTGTCGTTTCTTAGAATTTGGAGTTGCGATGCTTATGTGGAAAAGCTTCAACCTGATAAGCTCGAACCCAAATCGGAGAAATGTGTCTTCATAGGATACCCAAAAGAAACTGTTGGGTACACCTTCTATCACAGATCCAAAGGTGATACGTCTCCAACGTATCTATAATTTTTGATTGCACCATGTTATATTATCTACTGTTTTGGACAATATTGGGCTTTATTATCCACTTTTATATTATTTTTGGGACTAACCTATTAACCGGAGGCCCAGCCCAGAATTGTTGTTTTTTGCCTATTTCAGAGTTTCGAAGAAAAGTAATATCAAATGGGGTCCAAACGGAATGAAACCTTCGGGAACATGATTTTCTCACCGAACATGATCCAGGAGACTTGGACCCTACGTCAAGAAAGAAAGGAGGAGGGAACAAGGTAGGGGGCACGCCCACCCCCCCCCCCCCAGGGCGCGCCCTCCACCCTCGTGGGCCCCCTGTTGCTCCATTGACGTACTCCTTCCTCCTATATATACCTCGCACTTCAAACGATCGACACGGAGCCAAAAACCTAATTCCACCACCGCAACCTTCTGTACCCACGAGATCGCATGTTGGGGCATGTTCCGGAGCTCCGCCGGAGGGGGTATCCGCCACGGAGGGCTTCTACATCATCACCATAGCCTCTCTGATGAAGTGTGAGTAGTTTACCTCAGACCTTCGGGTCCATAGTTAGTAGCTAGATGGCTTCTTCTCTCTTTTTGGATCTCAATACAATGTTCTCCCCTCTCTTGTGGAGATCTATTCGATGTAATCTTCTTTTTGCGGTGTGTTTGTTGAGATGGATTAATTATGGGTTTATGATCAAGATTATCTATGAACAATATTTGAATCTTCTCTGAACTCTTTTATGTATGATTGGTTATCTTTGCAAGTCTCTTCGAATTATCAGTTTGGTTTGGCCTACTAGATTGGTTTTTCTTGCAATGGGAGAAGTGCTTAGCTTTGGGTTCAATCTTGCGGTGTCCTTTCCCAAAGGATGAGGGGCAGCAAGGCACGTATTGTATTGTTGCCATCGAGGATAACAATATGGGGTTTTTATCATATTGCATGAATTTATCCCTCTACATCATGTCATCTTTCTTAAGGCGTTACTCTGTTTTCTTGAACTTAATACTCTAGATGCATGTCGGATAGCGGTCGATGAGTGGAGTAATAGTAGTAGATGCAAGGTGAGTCAGTACTTGTCTCGGACGTGATGCCTATATACATGATCATACCTAGATACTCTCATAACTATGCTCAATTCATCAATTGTTCAACAAGAATTCGTTCACCCACCATAAAATACTTATCCTCTTGAGAGAAGCCACTAGTGAAATCTATGGCCCCCGGGTCTATCTTCATCATATTAATCTTCCAACACTTGTTTATTATCTTTGCTTTTTTACTTCGCTTTTATTTTACTTTGCATCTTTATCACAAAAATACCAAAAATATTATCCTATCATATCTATCAGATCTCACTCTCGTAACTGGCCGTGAAGGGATTGACAACCCCTTATCGCGTTGGTTGCGAGGAGTTATTTGCTTTGTGCAGGTACTAGGGACTCGCGTGTAGCCTCCTACTAGATTGATACCTTGGTTCTCAAAAACTTAGGGAAATACTTATGCTATTGTGCTGCATCACCTTTCCTCTTCAAGGAAATCCAACGCAGTGCTCAACAGGTAGCAAGAAGAATTTCTAGCTACTGCTGTCGGGGAGTCTACGCAAAAGTCAACATACCAAGTACCCATCACAATCCCCTATCTCCCGCACTACATTATTTTCCATTTGCCTCTCGTTTTCCTCTCCCCCACTTCACCCTTGCCGTTTTACTCACCCTCCCTTTTCCGTTCGCCTTTTTTTTTTGCTTCTCTTTTGTTTGCTCGTGTGTTGGATTGGTTGTTTGTCACGATAACTCAAGATAATACCAAATTGTGTGACTTTACCAATACCAACAATAATGATTTACTTAGCAATCCAATTTCTCCTCTTACCAATACTGAATCTTGTGAAATCAATACTGCCTTAATGAATCTTGTCATGAAAGATCAATTCGCCGGCCTTCCTAGTGAAGATGCCGCTACTCATCTAAATAGCTTCGTTGATTTGTGTGATATGCAAAAGGAGAAAGATGTTGATAATGATATTGTTAAATTGAAGCTATTTCCTTTTTCGCTTAGAGATCGTGCTAAAGCTTGGTTTTCTTCTTTGCCTAAGAATAGTATTGGTTCTTGGAACAAGTGCAAAGATGCTTTTATCTCTAAGTATTTTCCTCCCGCTAAGATCATCTCTCTTAGAAACGATATTATGAATTTTAAGCAACTTGATCATGAACATGTTGCACAAGCTTGGGAGAGGATGAAATTAATGATATGTAATTGCCCTACTCATGGTTTGAATTTGTGGATGATTATATAATTTTTTTATGCCGGATTGAATTTTGCTTCTAGAAATCTTTTAGATTTGGCCGTGGGAGGCACTTTTATGGAAATCACTTTAGGAGAGGCTACTAAACTCCTAGATAATATTATGGTTAATTAATCTCAATGGCACACTGAAAGATCTACTAATAAAAAACTACATGCGATAGAAGAAATTAATGTTTTGAGTGGAAAGATGAATGAACTTATGAAATTATTTGCTACTAAGAGTGTTCCTTCTGATCCTAATGATATGCCTTTGTCTACTTTGATTGAGAATAATAATGAATCTATGGATGTGAATTTTGTTGGTAGGAATAATTTTGGTAACAACGCGTATAGAGGAAACTTTAATCCTAGGCCTTATCCTAGTAATCCCTTTAATAATTATGGAAATTCCTACAGCAATTCTTATGGAAATTTTAATACAATACCTTCTGAATTTGATACTAGTGTTAAAGAGTTTATGAATTCGCAAAAGAATTTCAATGCTTTGCTTGAAGAAAAATTGCTTAAAGTTGATGAATTGGCTAGGAACGTTGATAGAATTTCTCTTGATGTTGATTCTTTAAAGCTTAGATCTATTCCTCCTAAGCATGATATCAATGAGTCTCTCAAAGCCATGGGAATTTCGATTGATGAGTGCAAAGAAAGAACCGCTAGGATGCGTGCTACGAAAGATGCCTTTTTTAAAGCGTGTTCTTCCAATTTCTATGAAAATAAAGATGAAGATCTAAAAGTTATTGATGTGTCCCCTATTAAATCTTTGTTTTGCAATATGAGTCTTTAAAATTATGAGACTGAATATGATCCACCCTTACCTAGAAGGCGTTCCAAAAATTCGGAGTTTTTAGATCTTGATGCTAAAATTGATAAAAGTGGGATTAAAGAAATCAAAACCCTAGATGTTGCTAAACCCACTATTTTGTATTTCAAGGAATTTAATTATGAAAATTGCTCTTTGATTGATTTTATTTCCTTGTTGCAATCCGTGCTAAATTCTCCTCATGCTTATAGTCAAAATAAAGCCTTTACCAAATGTATCGTTGATGCCTTGATGCAATCTTATGAAGAAAAACTTGAGTTGGAAGTTTCTATCCCTAGAAAACTTTATGATGAGTGGGAACCAACTATTAAAATTAAGATTAAGGATCATGAGTTCTATGCTTTATGTGATTTGGGTGCTAGTGTTTCCACTATTCCCAAAACTTTGTGCGATTTGCTAGATTTCCGTGATTTTGATGATTGCTCTCTAAACTTGCACCTCATGGATTCCACTATTAAGAAACCTATGGGAAGAATTAATGATGTTCTTATTGTTGCAAATAGGATTTATGTGCCCGTAGATTTTATCGTTGTTGATATAGATTGCAATCCTTCATGTCCTATTATTCTTGGTAGACCTTTCCTTAAAAGGTTGGTGCAATTATTGATATGAAGGAAGGGAATATTAGATTCCAATTTCCATTAAAGAAAGGCATGGAACACTTCCCTAGGAAGAAAATAAAATTACCATATGAATATATCATGAGAGCCACTTATGGATTGCGTGCCAAAGATGGCAATACCTAGATCTATCCTTGCTTTTATGCCGAGCTAGGGGCGTTAAACGATAGCGCTTGTTGGGAGGCAACCCAATTTTATTTTTTAGTTTTTTTGATTTTGCTTCTGTTTAGGAATTAATCTTTGATCTAGCCTATGGTTAGATATGCCTTTATGTTTTAATTACTGTTTTTGCCAAGTTAAACCTATAGGATCTTCTTGGATGATAGTTATTTGATCTTGCTGTAATTTCCAGAAACTTTCTGTTCACGAAAACAATTGTTAAAAATCACCAGAACGTGATAAAATAGTGATTCCAATTGGTTATGATCAATAAACAAATTACCTAGGTTGTCCTATTTTGGCTGATTTTTTGTATTTCCATAAGTTTGCGTTAGTTACCGATTACTACAGACTGTTCTGTTTTCGACAGATTCTGTTTTTCGTGTGTTGTTTGCTTATTTTGATGAATCTATGGCTAGTAAAATAGTTTATAAACCATAGAGAAGTTGGAATACAGTAGGTTTAACACCAATATAAATAAATAATGAGTTCATTACAGTACCTTGAAGTGGTTTTTGTTTTCTTTCGCTAACGGAGCTCATGAGATTTCTGTTGAGTTTTGTGTTGTGAAGTTTTCAAGTTTTGGGTGAAATCTTTTGATGGATTATGGAACAAGGAGTGGCAGAGCCTAATCTTGGGGATGCCCATGGCACCGCCAAGATAATCTAAAGACACCAAAAGTCAAAGCTTGGGGATGCCCTGAAGGCATCCCCTCTTTCGTCTACTTCCATCGGTAACTTTACTTGGAGCTATATTTTTATTCACCACATGATATGTGTTTTGCTTGGAGCGTCTTGTATGATTTGAGTCTTTATTTTTTTATTTAGCCACAATCATCCTTGCTGTACACACCTTTTGAGAGAGCCATATATGATTTGGAATTTGTTAGAATACTCTATGTTCTTCACTTATATCTTTTGAGCTATATATTTTTGCTCTAGTGCTTCACTTATACTTTTAGAGCACGGTGGTGGATTTGTTTTATAGAAACTATTGATCTCTCATGCTTCACTTAGATTATTTTGGGAGTCTTAAATAGCATGGTAATTTGCTTAATAATCCTAATACGCTTGGTATTCAAGATTTGTAAAACTTTCTTTTGAGTGTGTTGAATACTAAGAAAAGTTTGATGCTTGATAATTGTTTTGAGATATGAAGATGGTGATATTAGAGTCATGCTAGTTGAGTAGTTGTGAATTTGAGAAATACTTGTGTTAAAGTTTGTGATTCCCGTAGCATGCATGTATGGTGAACTGTTATGTGATGAAGTCGGGGAACGATTTATTCATTGATTGTCATCCTTGTGAGTGGCGGTCGGGGACGAGCGATGGTCTTTTCCTACCAATCTATCCCCCTAGGAGCATGCGCGTAATACTTTGCTTTGATAATTTGTAGATTTTTGCAATAAGTATATGAGTTCTTCATGACTAATGTTGAGTCCATGGATTATATGCACTTTTCTTCCTCCCACCATTGCTAGCCTCTCTAATACCGCGCACTCTTCGCCAGTATGATACACCCACCACATGCCTTCCTAAAAAACAGCCACCATACCCACCTGTCATGGCATTTCCATAGCCATTCCGAGATATATTTCCATGCAACTTTCTACCAATCCGTTTATTATGACACGCTACATCATTGTCATATTGCTTAGCATGATCATGTAGTTGACATCGTATTTGTGGCAAAGCCACTATTCATAATTCTTTCATACATGTCACTCTTGATTCATTGCATATCCCGGTACACCACCGGAGGCATTCATATAGAGTCATATTTTGTTCTAAGTACCGAGTTGTAATTGTTTAGTTGTAAGAAAATAAAATTGTGATGATCATCATTATTAGAGCATTGTCCCAAGTGAGGAAAAGGATGATGGAGACTATGATTCCCCCACAAGTCGAGATGAGGCTCCGGACGAAAAAAAGAGGCCATGAACAAGGAAGAGAAAAGGCCCAAATAAAAAAATGAGAGAAAAAGAGAGAAAGGACAGTGTTACTATCCTTTTACCACACTTGTGCTTCAAAGTAGCACCATGATCTTCATGATAGAGAGTATCTCATTTTGTCACTTTCATATACTAGTGTCAATTTTTCATTATAGAACTTGGCTTGTATATTCCAATGATGGGCTTCCTCAAAATGCCCTAGGTCTTCATGAGCAAGCGAGCTGGATGCACACCCACTTAGTTTCTTTTGTTGAGCTTTCACATACTTATAGCTCTAGTGCATCCGTTGCATGGCAATCCCTAGTCACTAACATTGATATCTATTGATGGGCATCTCCATAGCCCGTTGATATGCCTAGTTGATGTGAGGCTATCTTCCCCTTTTTGTCTTCTCCACAACCACCATTCTATTCCACATATAGTGCTATATCCATGGCTCACGCTCATGTATTGCGTGAAGATTGAAAAAGTTTGAGATTGTCAAAAGTATGAAACAATTGCTTGGCTTGTCATCGGGGTTGTGCATGATTTAAATACTTTGTGTGGTGAAGATAGAGCATAGCCAGACTATATAATTTTGTAGGGATAACTTTCTTTGGCCATGTTATTTTGAGAAGACATAATTGCTTTGTTAGTATGCTTGAAGTATTATTATTTTTATGTCAATATGAACTTTTGTCTTGAATCTTTCGATCTGAATATTCATACCACAATTAAGAAGAATTACATTGAAATTATGCCAAGTAGCACTCCGCATCAAAAATTCTGTTTTTATCACTGACCTACTCGAGCACGACTGTGAATTAAGCTTAGATGCCTGATACGTCTCCAACGTATCTATAATTTTTGATTGCTCCATGCTATATTATCTACTATTTTGGACAATATTGGGCTTTATGATCCACTTTTATATTATTTTTGGGACTAACCTATCAACCGGAGGCCCAGCCCAGAATTGCTGTTTTTTTTTTTTCATATTTCAGAGTTTCGAAGAAAAGGAATATCAAACGGAGTCCAAACGGAATGAAACCTTCGGGAACGTGATTTTCTCACCGAACATGATCCAGGAGACTTGGACCCTACGTTAAGAAAGAAAGGAGGAGGGCACGAGGTAGGGGGCGCGCCCATCCCCCAAGGGCGCGCCCTCCACCCTCGTGGGCCCCCTGTTGCTCCACCGACGTACTCCTTCCTCCTATTATACCTACGTACCCCCAAATGATCAGATACGGAACCAAAAACCTAATTCCACCGCCGCAACCTTCTGTACCCACGAGATCCCATCTTGGGGCCTGTTCTGGAGCTCCGCCGGAGGGGGTATCCACCACGGAGGGCTTCTACATCATCACCATAGCCTCTCCGTTGAAGTGTGAGTAGTTTACCCCTCACACCCTCGGGTCCATAGTTAGTAGCTAGATGGCTTCTTCTCTCTTTTTGGATCTCTGCTACCTCTTGAGCACTGCATCGGATTTCCCGAAGCGGAAAGGATGATGCAGCAAAGTAGCGTAAGTATTTCCCTCAGTATTTGAGAACCAAGGTATCAATCCAGTAGGAGGCTACGCGCAAGTCCCTCGTACCTACACAAAGCAAATAGCTCCACGCAACCAACGTGATTAGGGGTTGTCAATCCCTTCACGGTCACTTACGAGAGTGAGATCTGATAGAGACGATAGATAATATTTTTGGTATTTGGTATAAAGATGCAAAGTAAAATAAAAGCAAAAGTAAAAAAGCAAAGCAATAATAAAGCGTAGGAAGATTGATATGATTAAGATAGACCCGGGGGCCATAGATTTCACTAGTGGCTTCTCTCAAGAGCATAAGTATTCTACGGTGGGTGAACAAATTACTCTTGAGCAATTGACAGAATTGAGCATAGTTATGAGAATATCTAGGTATGATCATGTATATAGGCATCACGTCCGAGACAAGTTGACCGACTCCTGCTGCATCTACTACTATTACTCCACTCATCGACCGCTATCCAAAGATGCATCTAGAGTATTAAGTTCAAGAAAATAGAGTAACGCCTTAAGCAAGATGACATGATGTAGAGGGATAAATTCATGCAATATGATAAAACCCCATCTTGTTATCCTTGATGGCAACAATACAATACGTGCCTTGCTGCCCCTCACATCGGGAAAGGACACCGCAAGATTGAACCCAAAGATAAGCACTTCTCCCATTGCAAGAAAAACCAATCTAGTAGGCCAAACGAAACTGATAATTCTAAGAGACTTGCAAAGATAACCAATCATACATAAAAGAATTCAGAGGAGATTCAAATATTGTTCATAGATAATCTTGATCATAAACCCACAATTCATCGGTCTCAACAAACACACCGCAAAAAGAAGATTACATCGAATAGATCTCCACGAGAGGGAGAGAACATTGTATTGAGATCCAAAAAGAGAGAAGAAGCCATCTAGCTACTAACTATGGACCCGAAGGTCTGAGGTAAACTACTCACACTTCATCGGAGGGGCTATGATGATGTAGAAGCCCTCCGTGGTGGATTCCCCTTCCGGCGGAGCTCCGGAACAAGCCCCAAGATGGGATCTCGTGGATACAGAATGTTGCGGCGGTGGAATTAGGTTTTTGGCTCCGCATCTAATCGTTTGGGGGTACGTAGGTATATATAGGAGGAAGGAGTACGTCGGTGGAGCAAAGGGGGGCCCACGAGGCAGGGGGCGCGCCCTCCACCCTTGTGGCCGCCTCCCTTCTTTCTTGACGTGGGGTCCAAGTCTCCTGGATCATATTCGGTGAGAAAATCACTTTCCCGAAGGTTTCATTCCGTTTGGACTCCGTTTGATATTCCGCTTTCTTGAAACATTGAAATAGGCAAAAAACTTGACAATTCGGGCTGGGCCTCCGGTTAATAGGTTAGTCCCAAAAATAATATAAAAGTGGAAAATAAAGCCCAATATGGTCCAAAACAGTAGATAATATAGCATGGAGCAATCAAAAATTATAGATACGTTGAAGACGTATCAATCTCAATACAATGTTCTCCCCCTCTCTTGTGGAGATCTATTCGATGTAATCTTCTTTTTGTGGTGTGTTTGTTGAGATCGATGAATTGCGGGTTTATGATCAAGATTATCTATGAACAATATTTGAATCTTCTCTGAATTCTTTTATGTATGATTGGTTATCTTTGCAAGTCTCTTCGAATTATCAGTTTGGTTTGGCCTACTAGATTGCTTTTTCTTGCAATGGGAGAAGTGCTTAGCTTTGGGTTCAATCTTGCGGTGTCCTTTCCCAAAGGATGAGGGGCAGCAAGGAACGATTGTACTGTTGCCATCAAGGATAACAAGATGGGGTTTTATCATATTGCATGAATTTATCCTCTACATCATGTCATCTTGCTTAAGGTGTTACTGCTTTTCTTGAAGTTAATACTCTAGATGCATGTCGGATAGCGGTCGATGAGTGGAGTAATAGTAGTAGATGCAGGTGAGTCGGTCTACTTGTCTCAGACGTGATGCCTATATACATGATCATACCTAGATACTCTCATAACTATGCTCAATTCTGTCAATTGCTCAACAGTAATTCGTTCACCCACCGTAAAATACTTATGCTCTTGAGAGAAGCCAATAGTGAAATCTATGGCCCCCGGGTCTATCTTCATCATATTAATTTTCCAACACTTGTTTATTATCTTCGCTTTTTTACTTTGCTTTTATTTTACTTTGCATCTTTATCACAAAAATACCAAAAATATTATCCTATCATATCTATTAGATCTCACTCTCGTAAGTGACCGTGAAGGGATTGACAACCCCTTATCGCGTTGGTTGCGAGGAGTTATTTGCTTTGTGCAGTACTGTGGACTCGCGCGTAGCCTCCTACTGGATTGATACCTTGGTTCTCAAAAACTGAGGGAAATACTTACGCTATTGTGCTGCATCCCCTTTCCTCTTCAAGGAAATCCAATGCAGTGCTCAAGAGGTAGCAGAAGGAAAGATCTTTGTTGCTAAGACCGGATCCTTTCTAGAGAAGGAGTCTCTCTTGAAAGAAGTGAGTGGGAGGAAAGTAGAACTTGTTGAGGTAGTTGTACCTTATCCCTTATTGGAAAGCAGTTCATCACAAAAATCAGTTCCAGTGATTCCTACACCAATTAGTGAGGAAGCTAATGATGATGAACATGAAACTTCTGATCAAGTTACTGCCAAACCTCGTAGGTCAACCAGAGTAAGATCTGCACTAGAGTGGTACGGTAATCCTGTTCTGGAGGTCATGTTACTCGACCATGACAAACCTATAAACTACGAGGAAGCGATGATGAGCCTAGATTCCGCGAAATGGCTTGAGGCCATGAAATCTAAGATGGGATCCATCTATGAAAACAAAGTATGGACTTTGATTGACTTGCCCGATGATCGGCTAGCCATTGAGAATAAATGGATCTTCAAGTGGAAGACGGACGCTGATAGTAGTGTTACTATCTACAAAGCTCGAATTGTTGCAAAAAGTTTTCGAGTTCAAGGTGTTGACTACGATAAGATTTTCTCACTCGTAGCGATGCTTAAGTCTGTCCGAATCATGTTAGCAATTGCTACATTTTATGAAATATGGCAAATGGATGTCAAAACTACATTCCTTCAAGGATTTCTTAAAGAAGAGTTGTATATGATACAAACAGAAAGTTTTGTCAATCCGAAAGGTGCTAACAAAATGTGCAAGCTCCACCGATCCATCTATGGACTGGTGCAAGCATCTTGGAGTTGGAATATACGCTTTGATAAGTTGATCAAAGCATATAGTTTTATACAGACTTGCGGTGAAGCCTGTATTTACAAGAAAGTGAGTGGGAGCACTACAACCTTTCTGATAAGTATATGTTCATGACATATTGCAGATCGGAAATGATGTAGAATTTTCTAGAAAGCATAAAAGAGTGTTTGAAAGGAGTTTTTCATAGAAAGACGTTGGTGAAGCTGCTTAAATATTGGGCATCAAGATCTACAAAGATAGATCAAGATGCTTGATAAGATTTTACAATGAGTACATACCTTGGCAAGATTTTTGAAGTAGTTCAAAATGGAATAGTCAAAGAAGGAGTTCTTGCTTGTATTGCAAGGTGTAAATTTGAGTAAGACCCAAAACATGACCACGACAAAAAATAGAAAGAGAATGGAAGTCACTCCCTATACCTGAGCCATAGGTTCTATAAAGTATGTTATGTTGTGTACCAAACCTTTTGTGTACCTTGCCATGAGTTTGGCAAAGGGATACGATATTGATCCAGGAGTGGATCACTTGACAGCGGTCAAAATTATCCTTAGAAGACTAAGGAGATATTTCTCAATTATGGAGGTGATAAAGAGTTCATAGTAAAGAGTTACGCCGATGCAAGCTTTTACACCGATCCGGATGACTCCGAGTCTCAATCTAGATACATATCGAAAGTGGGAGCAATTAGCTAGAGTAGCTCCATGCAGAGCATTGTAGACATAGAAAATTCGCAAAATACATACGACTCTGAATATGATAGACCCATTGACTAAGCTTCTCTCACAAGCAAAACATGATCACGCCTTAGTACTCTTTGGGTGTTAATCACATAGCGATGTAAACTAGATTATTGACTCTAGTAAAACCTCTGGGTATTAGTCACATGACGATGTGAACTAATCACATGGTGATGTGAACTATTGGTGTTAAATCACATGGCGATGTGAACTAGATTATTGACTCTAGTGCAAGTGGGAGACTGAAGGAAATATGCCCTAGAGGCAATAATAAAGTTGTTATTTATATTTCCTTATATCATGATAAATGTTTATTATTCATGCTACAATTGTAACCGGAAACTTAGTACATGTGTGAATACATAGACAAAACAAATTGTCCCTAGTATGCCTCTACTTGACTAGCTCGTTAATCAAAGATGGTTATGTTTCCTGACCATAGACATGTGTTGTCATTTGATGAACGGGATCACATCATTAGAGAATGATGTGATGGACAAGACCCATCCGTTAGCTTAGCATTATGATCGTTGAGTTTTATTGCTATTGCTTTCTTCATGACTTATACATGTTCCTCTAACTATGAGATTATGCAACTCCCAAATACCGGAGGAACACCTTGTCTGCTATCAAACGTCACAACGTAACTGGGTGATTATAAAGATGCTCTACAGGTGTCTTCGAAGGTGTTTGTTGGGTCGGCATAGATCGAGATTAGGATTAGCCACTCCGATTGTCGGAGAGGTATCTCTGGGCCCTCTCGGTAATGCACATCACTATAAGCCTTGCAAGCAATGTGACTAATGAGTTAGTTACGGGATGATGCATTACAACGAAAAAAGAGACTTGCCGGTAACGAGATTGAACTAGGTATGATGATACCGACGATCGAATCTCGAGCAAGTAACATACCGATGACAAAGGGAACAACGTATGTTGTTATGCGGTTTGACCGATAAAGATCTTCGTAGAATATGTAGGAGCCAAAGCATCCAGGTTCCGCTATTGCTTATTGACCGGAGATGACTCTCGGTCATGTCTACATAGTTCTCGAACCCGTAGGGTCCGCACGCTTAACGTTCGATGAAGATCGATATTATGAGTTTATGTGTTTTGATGTACCGAAGGTAGTTCGGAGTCCCGGATGAGATTACGGATATGACGGGGAGTCTCGAAATGTTCGAGACATGAAGATTGATATATTGGATGACTATATTCGGACACCGGAATGGTTCCGAGGTGTATCAGGTATTTACCGGAGTACCGGGGGGGTTACCAGAACCCCCCAAGGGTTTAATGGGCCTTCATGGGCATTAGTCGGAGAGAGGAGGAGGCGGCCAAGAGGAGGGGCGCGCCCCCCAAGCCCAATCCGAATTGGGGAGGTGGGCCAGCCCCCCTTTCCTTCTCTCCCTCGTCCCTTTCCTTCCCCTCCTAGTTGGACTAGGAAAGGGGGGAACCTCCTCCTAGTAGGAGTAGGATTCCCCTCCTTGGGGTGCACCCCATGAGGCCGGCCGGCCCCCTCCTCCACTCCTTTATATACGGGGGAGGGGGCACCCCATAGACACACAAGTTGATTTCTTAGCGTGTGCGGTGCCCCCTCCACAGATTTCCACCTCGGTCATATTGTCGTAGTGCTTAGGCAAAGCCCTGCATCGGTAACTTCATCATCACCGTTAACACGCCGTCGTGCTAACGAAACTCTCCCTCAGCCTCAGCTGGATCTAGAAGTTCGAGGGACGTCACCGAGATGAACGTGTGCAGATCGCGGAGGTGTCGTGCGTTCGGTACTTGATCGGTTGGATTGCGAAGACGTTCGACTACATCAACCGCGTTACTTAATGCTTCCGCTTTCGGTCTACGTGGGTACGTGGACACACTCTCCCCGCTCGTTGCTATGCTTCTCCTAGATAGATCTTGCGTGATCGTAGGAATTTTTTTGAAATACTACGTTCCCCAACATTTATATGAGTTCTCGAAGCCCATAATGCATCATTAAGTTTCTTAGACCAATTCTTTCTAGATCTATTAACAGTCTTTTGCAAGATCAATTTTATTTCCCTATTACTCAATTCTACTTGACCACTAGACTGAGGGTGATAAGGTGATGCAATTCTATGGTTAACATCATACTTAGCAAACAATTTACGGAAAGCACCATGAATAAAGTGTGAACCACCATCAGTCATTAAATATCTAGGGACTCCAAACCTCGGGAAAATAACTTCTTTAACCACTTTAATAGAAGTGTTATGATCAGCACTACTAGTTGCAATAGCTTCTACCCACTTAGTAGCGTAATCGACCGCAACTGAAATATGAGTATACCCATTAGAGGATGGAAAAGGCCCCATATAATCAAAACCCCAAACATGAAATGGTTCGATAACAAATGGATAATTCATAGGCATTTCCTGACGTCTACTAGTGTTACCAATTCTTTGACATACATCACAAGACAAGACAAACTTACGAGCATCCTTGAAGAGAGTAGGCCAATAAAAACGAGATTGTAGTACCTTATGTGCAGATCTATCTCCAGCATGGTGTCCTCCATAGGCCTCAGAGTGACACTTGCGTAGGATCTATTCATGTTCATGCTCAGGTACACAACATATAATAACACCATCTACTCCTTTATAAAGGTGTGGGTCATCCCAAAAGTAATGTCTCAAATCATAGAAAAACTTTTTCTTTTGTTGGTATGTCAAACTAGGTGGTAAAAATTTAGCAACAATGTAATTAGCATAATAAGCATACCAAGGAGTACTACGAGAAGCATTTATGACAGCTAATTGCTCATCGGGAAAGCTACCATCAATAGGTAGTGGGTCATCAACAACATTTTCTAACCTAGACAAGTTGCCTGCTACGAGATTCTCAGCTCCCTTTCTATCAATAATATGCAAATCAAATTCTTGTAGCAGGAGAACCCATCTAATAAGTCTAGGTTTAACATCTTTCTTTTCCATAAGATATTTAATAGGAGCATGATCAGTGTGAATAGTTACTTTGGAATCAACAATGTAAGATCTGAACTTATCATAAGCAAACACAACTGCTAGAAATTCTTTTTCAGTAGTAGCATAATTTCTTTGAGCATTGTCTAGAGTTTTACTAGCATAATGGATAACATTTAATTTCTTATCAACTCTTTGTCCTAGAACAGCACCAACAGCATAATCACTAGCATCACACATAATTTCAAAGGGTAGGTTCCAATCAGGTGGTTGAAAAATAGGTGCAGAAATTAAGGCTTTCTTAAGAATTTCAAATGCTTCTACACAATCATCATCAAAAACAAATGGAACATCTTTTTGCAAGAGATTAGTGAGAAGCCTAGAAATTTTAGAGAAGTCTTAATAAATCTCCTATAGAAACCAGCATGACAAAGGAAACTTCTTATACCTTTGATATCTTTTGGACACGACATTTTTTCAATAGCATCAACTTTGGCTTTATCTACTTCAATACCTCTTCTAGAGATTTTATGCCCCAAGACAATACCTTCATTAACCATAAAGTGGCACTTCTCCCAATTCAAAACAAGATTAGTTTCTTCACATCTCTACAAAACTCAACAAGGTTGCTTAAACAAACATCAAAAGAAGTTCCATAAATGGGAAAATCATTCATAAAAACCTCAACAATCTTTTCACAAAAATCAGATAATATAGCAGTCATACATCTTTGAAAGGTAGCAGATGCATTGCATAAACCAAAAGGCATACATCTATAAGCAAAGGTACCAAAAGGGCATGTAAAAGTAGTTTTTTCTTGATCCTCCTGTGACATAGGTATTTGAGAAAAACAAGAATAACCATCTAGGAAGCAAAAGTGTGTATGTTTGGATAGTCTTTCTAGCATCTGATCAACAAAAGGTAGAGGGTAATGATCTTTATTAGTAGCTTTGTTTAATTTTCTAAAATCAATTACCATTCTATAACGTGTAACAATCCTTCGTGGGATCAATTCATTTTTATCATTATGAACAACAGTAATACCTCCCTTCTTAGGGACACAATGAGCAGGACTTACCCATCTACTATCAGCAATAGGATAGGTTACACCTGCTTCTAGAAGCTTCAATATTTCATTTCTTACCACTTCTTTCAACTTAGGATTCAACCGTCGTTGGTGATCAACAACTGGTTTAGCATCAGGTTCCATATTAATTTTGTGCTGACATGGAGTGGGGCTAATGCCCTTAAGATCATCAAGAGTATATCCAATAGCGGCACGGTGCTTCTTCAGAGTTTTCAATAATTTATTTTCTTCCTGCTCTGAAAGGTTAGCACTAATAGTAACAGGATATATCTTCTTTTCATCAAGATAAGCATATTTCAAAGTGTCAGGTAATTGTTTAAGATAAAAAACAGGATCACTCTTGGGTGGTAGAGGATCTCCAAGAGTCCCAACAGGAAAATTGTGTTTCAAAACGGGCATTTGTTTAAAGAATATTTCATCTATTTCATTTCTTTCATCCATGAACATATCATTTTCATGGTCTAGCAAATATTTTTCTAAAGGATTAGTAGGAGGCACGACAATACAAGCAAGACCATTAATTTCATCTTTACTAGGCAATTCTTTATCACGAGGTTTCCTACGAAATTTGGAGAAATTAAACTCATGAGACACATCCCCGAAATTTACACTAACATTTTCTTTCTTACAATCTATCTTAGCATTGACAATGTTCAATAAAGGTCTACCAAATATAATGGGACAAAAATCATCTTGTGGGGAACCAAGAACAAGAAAATCAGTAGGGTATTTTATTTTCCCACACAAGACTTCAACATCTCTAACAATCCCAACTGGTGAAATAGTATCTCTATTAGCGAGCTTAATAGTAACATTAATATCTTCTATTTCAGCAGGTGCGATATCGTTCATAATTTCTTGATATAAAGTAAAGGGAATTGCACTCGCACTAGCACCCAAATCACATAAGCCATGATAACAATGATCTCCTATCTTAACAGAAACAACAGGCATGCCAACAATAGGTCTATGTTTATCTTTATCGGCGGGTTTGGCAATTATAGCAGCTTCATTACAGAAGTAGATAACATGCACATCAATATTATCGACCAAGAGATCTTTAACCATAACAATACTAGGTTCAACTTTAATTTTTTCAGGAGGTGTAGGTGTTCTAGTATAACTCTTACGAACCACAACTTAAGCTTTAACATGTTTTTTCATCCTAATAGGACAGGGTGGTTTCTCAATGTAAGCAGTAGGAATAACATGATCAACTTTATAAGTACTTCAACTTTTATAGGTTCTACTACTTTTACTTCAATGGGAGGATGATATTTAAACCACTTCTCCTTAGGGAGATCAACATGATTAGCAAATGATTCACAAAAATAAGCTACTATCTCAGAGTCAAGTCCATATTTGGTGCTAAATTCACGAAACACATCGGTATCCATAAAAGATTTAACACAATCAAACTTAATGTTTATACCTGACTCCTTACCTTCGTCGAGCTCCCAATCTTCAGAGTTGCGTTTAATTCTTTCAAATAATTCCCATTTGAATTGAATTGTCTTCTTTACAAAAGAACCAGTACAAGAAGTATCGAGCATGGATTGATCATTACGAGAAATGCAAGCATAAAAGTTCTGAATAATAATTGCTCTTGAGAGCTCATGATTGGGACATGCATATAACATTAACTTAAGCCCCCCCCCCCCAAGCTTGAGTGATAGGTTCTCCTTCATGAGGCCAAAAATTATATATATATGCATGCTAGAATTGTATTAACCGGAAACTTAGTACATGTGTGAATACATAGACAAAACAGAGTGTCCCTAGTATGCCTCTACTTGACTAGCTCGTTAATCAAAGATGGTTATGTTTCCTAACCATAGACATGTGTTGTCATTTGATGAACGGTATCACATCATTAGAGAATGATGTGATGGGCAAGACCCATCTGTTAGCTTAGCATTAATGATCGTTTAGTTTTATTGCTATTGCTTTCATCATGAATTATACATGTTCCTCTAACTATGAGATTATGCAACTCTCGAATACCGGCGGAACACTTAGTGTTCTATCAAACATCACAATGTAACTGGGTGATTATAAAGATGCTCTAAAGGTGTCTCCGATGGTGTTTGTTGAGTTGGCATAGATCGAGATTAGGATTTGTCACTCCGTGTATCGGAGAGGTATCTCTAGGCCCTCTAGGTAATGATCATCACTATAAGCCTTGCAAGCAGTGTGACTAATGAGTTAGTCGCAGGATAATGCATTATGGAACGAGTAAAGAGACTTGCCGGTAATGAGATTGAACTAGGTATTATGATACCGACGATCGAATCTCAGGCAAGTAACATACCGATGACAAAGGGAACAACATATGTTGTTGTGCGGTTTGACCAATAAAGATCTTCATAGAATATGTAGGAACCAATATGAGCATCCAGGTTCCGCTATTGGTTATTGACCGGAAGTGAGTCTCGGTCATGTCTACATAGTTCTCGAACCCATAGGGTCCGCACGCTTAACGTTCGATGACGATCGGTATTATGAGTTTGCGTGTTTTGATGTACCGAACGTAGTTCGGAGTCCCGGATGTCATGACGAACATGATGAGGAGTCTCGAAATGGTCGGGACATAAAGATCGATATACAGGAAGGCTATGTTTGGACACCAGAAGGATTCCAGATGAGTTTGGGCATTTACCGGAGTACCGGGGGGTAACCGGAACCCCCCGGGGAGTCAATGGGCCTTATTGGGCCTTAGTGGGAGAGAGGAGGAGGCGGCCAGGTGGAGGGCGCACCCCCCCCCCCAAGCCCAATCTGAATTGGGTGGGGGCCCAGCCCCCCTTTCCTTCCCTCTCTTTCCCTCTTCCTTCTTCTCCTACTCCACCTAGGGAACGGGGAGGAATCCTACTCCCACCGGGAGTAGGACTCTCCCCTTGCGCGCCCCTATGAGGGCCGGCCCTCCCCTCCTCCACTCCTTTATATACGGGGGAGGGGGCACCCCATAGACACACAAGTTGACAGTTGTCTTAGCCGTGTGCGGTGCCCCCTCCACAGATTTCCACCTCGGTCATATCGTTGTATTGCTTAGGCGAAGCCCTGTGTCGGTGACTTCATCAACACCGTCACCACACCGTCGTGCTGACGGAACTCTCCCTCGGCCTCAGCTGGATCAAGAGTACGAGGGACGTCACCGAGCTAAACGTGTGCAGATCGCGGATGTGTCGTGCGTTCGGTACATGGATCGGTTGGATCGCGAAGACATTCGACTACATCAACGCGTTACTAAACGCTTCCGCTTTCGGTCTACAAGGGTACGTGGACACACTCTCCCCGCTCGTTGCTATGCATCACCTAGATGGATCTTGCATGTGCGTAGGTAATTTTTTTGAAATACTACGTTCCCCAACAGTGCCATCCGAGCAAGGTCTATGCGTAGATGTTATATGCACGAGTAGAACACAAAGAGTTGTGGGCGATAATAGTCATACTGCTTACCAGCATGTCATACTTTTATTCGGCAGTATTGTTGGATGAAGCGGCCCAAACCGACATTACATGGCTGCGTCCATGAGATGGGTTCTACCGCCATGCTTCACACACAGGTGACTAGTGGGTGTCTGTTTCTCCAACTTTAGTTGAATCGAGTTTGAATATGCCTGGTCCTTGTTGAAGGTTAAAACAACACACTTGACGAAAAATCATTGTGGTTTTGATGCGTAGGTAAGAACGGTTCTTGCTAGAAGCCCGTAGCAGCCACGTAGAACTTGCAACAACAAAGTAGAGGACGTCCAACTTGTTTTTGCAGGGCTTGCTGTGTTGTGATATGGTCAAGACGTGATGGTATATATATTGTTGTATGAGATGATCATGTTTTGTAACAGTTATCGGCAACTAGTAGGAGCCATATGGTTGTCGCTTTATTGTATGAAATGCAATCGCCATGTAATTGCTTTACTTTATCACTAAGCAGTAGCGATAGTCGTAGAAGCAATAGTTGGCGAGACGAGAACGATGCTTCGATGGAGATCAAGGTGTCAAGCCGGTGACGATGGTGATCATGATGGTACTTTGGAGATGGAGCTCAAAGGCACAAGATGATGATGGCCATATCATATCACTTATTTGATTCCATGTGATGTTTATCCTTTATGCATCTTAGTTTGCTTAGTACGGCGGTAGCATTATAAGATGATCTCTCACTAAATTTCAAGGTATAAGAGTTCTCCCTGAGTATGCACCGTTGCTAAAGTTCATCGTGCCGAGACACCACGTGATGATTGGGTGTGATCAGCTCTACGTTCACATACAACGGGTGCAATCCAGTTTTGCACACGCAGAATACTCGGGTTAAACTTGACGAGCCTAGCATATGCAGATATGGCCTCGGAACACTGAGACCGAAAGGTCGATCATGAATCATTTAGTAGATATGATCAACATAGTGATGTTTACCATTGAAAACTACTCCATCTCACGTGATGATCGGACATGGTTTAGTTGATATGGATCACTTGATCATTTATATGACTCGAGGGATGTCTATCTAAGTGGGAGTTCTTAAGTAATATGATTAATTGAACTTTAATTTATCATGAACTTAGTCATGATAGTATTTGCAAATTATGTTGTAGATCAATAGCTCGCGATGTAAACTCCCCGTTTATTTTTGATATGTTCCTAGAGAAAAATAAGTTGAAAATTGATAGTAGCAAAGATGCGGACTAGGTCCGTGATCTGAGGATTATCCTCATTGCTGCACAGAAGAATTATGTCCTTAATGCACCGCTAGGTGACAAAACTATTGCAGGAGCAAATGCATACATTATGAACGTTTGACAAGCTCGGTATGATGACTACTTGATAGTTTAGTGCACCATGCTTTACGGCTTAGAACCGGTACTTCAAAAAAGTTTTGAATGCCATGGAGCATATAAGATGTTCCAAGACCTGAAATTGATATTTCAGACTCATGCCCGAGTTGAGAGGTATGAGACCTCTGACAAGTATTTTGCCTACAAGATGGAGGAGAATAGCTCAACCAAAGGAGCATGTGATCGTAATGTCTCGAGTACTACAATCGCTTGAATCAAGTGGGAGTTAATCTTCCAGATAAGATAGTGATTGAAAGAGTTCTCTAGTCACTATCACCAAGTTACTGGAACTTAGTGATGAACTATAATATGCAAGGGATGACGAAAGTAATTCCCAAGCTCTTCGCGATGCTGAAATCGGCGAAGGTATAAATCAAGAAATAACATCAAGTGTTGATGGTTAACAAGACCACTAGTTTCAAGAAAAGGGCAAAGGGAAAGAAAGGGAACTTCAAGAAGAATGGCAAGCAAGTTCCCACTCCCATGAAGAAGCCCAAAGCTAGACCTAAGCCTGAGACTAAGTGCTTCTACTGCAAAGGGACTAGTCACTGGAAGCGGTACTGCCCCAAGTATTTGGCGGATAAGAAGGATGGCAAAGTGAACAGAAGTATATATGATATACATGTTACTGATGTGTATTTTACTAGTGTTCATAGTAACCCCTGGGTATTTGATACTGGTTCAGTTGCTATGATTAGTAACTTGAAACAGGAGTTGCAAAATGAACAGAGACTAGTTAAGGGCGAGGTGACGATGTATGTTGGAAGTGATTCCAAGGTTGATAAGATCACCATCGCATACTCCCTCTACCTTCGGGATTAGTATTGGACCTAAATAAAGGTTATTTGGTGTTTGCGTTGAGATGAGCATGATTGGATCATGTTTATTGTGACACGGTTATTCAATTAAGTCAGAGAATAATTGTTGTTCTGTTTACATGAATAAAACCTTCTATAGTCTTACATCCAATGAAAATGGTTTACTGAATCTCGATTGCAGTGATACACATATTGATAATATTGATGCCAAAAGATGCAAAGTTAATAATGATAGTGCAACATGTTTGTGGCACTGTCGTTTAGGTCATATTGGTGTAAAGCGCATGAAGAAAATCCTTACTTATGGGCTTTTGGAATCACTTTATTATGAATCACCTGATGCTTGCGAACCATGCCTCATGGGCAAGATGACTAAGACTCCGTTCTCCGGAACAATAGAGAGAGCCATTGACTTATTGGAAATAATACATACTGATGTATCCAGTCCGATGAGTGTTGAGGCTCGCGGCGGATAATTTTCTTACCTTCACACATGATTTGAGCAGATATGAGTATATCTACTTAATGAAACACAACTCTGAAATGTTTGCAAAGTTCACATAATTCAAGAGTGAAGTGGAGAATCATCATAACAAGAAATAAAATTTCTACGATCTGATCGCAGAGGCGAATATTTGAGTTATGAGTTTGGCCTTCATTTAAAACAATGTGGAATAGTTTCACAACTCATGCCACCTGGAACACCACAGCGTAATGGTGTGTCCGAACGGCGTAACCGTAATTTATTGGATATAGTAAGATCTATGATGTCTCTTACCGATTTACCACTATCGTTTTGGGGTTATGCATTAGAAACAGTTGCATTAACGTTAAATAGGGCACCATGTAAATCCATTGAGATGACACCGTATGAACTATGGTTTGGCAAGAAACCTAAGCTGTCATTTCTTAAAGTTTGGGGCTGCGATGCTTATGTGAAAAAGCTTCAACCTGATAAGCTCGAACCCAAATCGGAGAAATGTGTCTTCATAGGATACCCAAAAGAAACTGTTGGGTACACCTTCTATCACAGATCCGAAGGCAAGATATTCGTTGCTAAGAATGGATCCTTACTAGAGAAGGAGTTTCACTCGAAAGAAGTGAGTGGGAGGAAAGTAGAACTTTATGAGGTAATTATACCTTCTCCCGAATTGAGAAGTAGTTCATCACAGAAATCAGTTCTAGTGATTCCTACACCAAATAGTGAGGAAGCTAATGATGATGATCATGAAACTTCAGATCAAGTTACTACCGAACCTCGTAGGGCAACCAGAGTGGTACGGTAATCTTGTTCTGTAGGTCATGTTACTTGACCATGATGAACCTACGAACTATGAGGAAGCGATGATGAGCCCAGATTCCGCGAAATAGCTTAAGGCCATGAAATCTGAGATGGGATCCATGTATGAGAACAAAGTATGGACTTTGATTGACATGCCGGATGATCGACGAGCCATTGAGATTAAATGTATCTTCAAGAGGAAGACAAACACTAATAGTAGTGTTACTATCTACAAAGCTCGAATTCTCGCAAAAAGGTTTTTTGACAAGTTCAAGGTGTTGAATACGATGAGATTTTCTCACTCATAACGATGCTTAAGTCTATCCGAATCATGTTAGCAATTGCCGCATTTTATGAAATTTGGCAAATGGATGTCAAAAATACATTCCTTAATGGATTTCTTAAATAAAAGTTGTATATGACGCAACAAGAAGGTTTTCTCAATCCCGGTGCTAACAAAGTGTGCAAGCTTCAGCGATCCATCTATGGACTGGTGCAAGCATCTCAGAGTTGGAATATATGCTTAGATGAGTTGATCAAAGCATATAGTTTTGTACAGACTTGCGGTGAAGCCTGTATTTACAAGAAAGTGAGTGGGAGCACTACATCATTTCTGATAAGTATATGTGAATGACATATTGTTGATCGGAAATAATGTAGAATTTTCTGGAAAGCATAAAGGAGTGTTTGAAAGGATTTTTTCAAAGAAAGACCTCGGTGTAGCTGCTTACATATTGAGAATCAAGATCTATAGAGATAGATCGAGACGCTTGATAATTTTTTTCAATGAGTACATACCTTGACAAGTTTTTTTTTGAAGTAGTTCAAAATGAAACAGTCAAGGAAGGAGTTCTTGCCTGTGTTGCAAGGTGTGAGTTGAGTAAAGACTCAAAACCCAACCACGGCAGAAAATAGAAAGAGAATGAAAAGTCATTCCCTATGCCTCAGTCATAGATTATTGATCTAGGAGTGGATCACTGAACAACGGTCAAAATTATCCTTAGTGGAATAAGGAAATGTTTCTCGGTTATGGAGGTGACAAAGAGTTTGTCGTAAAGAGTTACGTCGATGCAAGCTTTGACACTGATGTGGATGACTCTAAGTCTCTATCTAGATACATATTGAAAGTGGGAGCGATTAGCTAGAGTAGCTCCGTGCAGAGCATTGTAGACATAGAAAATTTGCAAAATACATACGGCTCTGAATGTGGCAGACCCATTGACTAAACTTCTCTCACAAGAAAAACATGATCACTCTTTGGGTGTTAATCACATAGCGATGTGAACTAGATTATTGACTCTAGTAAACCCTTTGGGTATTAGTCACATGGAGATGTGAACTTCACATAAAGATGTGAACTATTGGTGTGAAATCACATGGCGATGTGAACTAGATTATTGACTCTAGTGCAAGTGGGAGACTGAAGGAAATATGCCCTAGAGGCAATAATAAAGTTGTTATTTATATTTCCTTATATCATGATAAATGTTTATTATTCATGCTAGAATTTTACTAACCGGAAACTTAATACATGTGTGAATACATAGACAAAACAGAGTGTCCCTAGTATGCCTCTACTTGACTAGCTTGTTAATCAAAGATGGTTATGTTTCCTAACCATAGACATGTGTTGTCATTTGATGAATGGGATCACATCATTAGAGAATGATGTGATGGACAAGGCCATCCATTAGCTTAGAATTAATGATAGTTTAGTTTCATTGATATTGCTTTCATCATGACTTATACATGTTAGTCTGACTATGAGATTATGCAACTCCTGAATACCGGAGGGACACTTAGTGTGCTATCAAACGTCACAACATAATTGGGTGATTATAAAGATGCTCTAAAGGTGTCTCTGATGGTGTTTTTTGAGTTGGCATAGATCGAGATTAGGATTTATCACTCCGTGTATCACAAAGGTATCTCTGGGCCCTCTCGGTAATGATCATCACTATAATCCTTGCAAGCAATGTGACTAATGAGTTAGTCGCAGGATGATGCATTATGGAACGAGTAAAGAGACTTGTTGGTAACGAGATTGAACTAGGTATGATGATACCGACGATTGAATCACGGGCAAGTAACATACTGATGACAAAGGGAACAACGTATGTTGTTATGCGGTTTGACCGATAAATATCTTCGTAGAATATGTAGGAACCAATATGAGCATCCAGGTTCCGCTATTGGTTATTGACCGGAAGTGAGTCTCGGTCATGTCTACATAGTTCTCGAACCCGTAGGGTCCGCACGCTTAACGTTCGATGACGATCAGTATTATGAGTTTATGTGTTTTGATGTACTGAAGGTAGTTCGGAGTCCCGGATGTGATCACGGACATGACGAGGAGTCTCTAAATGGTCGAGACATAAAGATTGATATATTGGAAGGCTATGTTTGGACACTAGAAGGGTTCCGGATGAGTTCGGGCATTTGCCGGAGTACCGGGGGGTTACCTGAACCTGCTACCTCTTGAGCATGGTTGGTTTTCCCTTGAAGAGGAAAGGGTGATGCAGCAAAGTAGCATAAGTATTTCCTCAGTTTTTTAGAACCAAGGTATCAATCCAGTAGGAGATAACACGCAAGTCACCTAGTACCTACACAAACAATCAAGAACCTTGCAACCAACGCGATAAAGGGGTTGTCAATCCCTTCACGATCACTCGCAAAAGTGAGATCTAATAAAGAAAATAAGATAAATATTTTTGGTATTTTTTTTGTATAGATTGGAAATTAAATATGGAAAAATAGTAAAAGGAGATGTGATGTAAATAAAAGAGATGCAATATAATAAGAAAGAGACCCGGTGGCCATAGGTTTCACTAGTGACTTCTCTCAAGATGGCATATATTACGGTGGGTGAACAAATTACTGCCGAGCAATTGATAGAAAAGCGCATACTTATGAGAATATCTAGGCATGATCATGAATATAGGCATCACGTCCGTGTCAAGTAGACCGAAACGATTCTGCATCTACTACTATTACTCCACACATCGACCGCTATCCAGCATGCATCTAGTGTATTAAGTTCATAAGAATAGAGTAATGCATTAAGCAAGATGGATAAACTCAAGCAATATGATATAAACTCCATCTTTTTATCCTCGATGGCAACAATACAATACGTGCCTTGCTGCCCCTACTGTCACTGGGAAAGGACACCGCAAGATTGAACCCAAAGCTAAGCACTTCTCCCATTGCAAGAAAGATCAATCTAGTAGGCCAAACTAAACCGATAGTTCGAAGAGACTTGCAAAGATATCAAATCATGCATATAAGAATACAGAGATGAACCAAATATTATTCATAGATAAACTTGATCATAAATCCACAATTCATCGGATATCGGCAAACACACCGCAAAAGGGTATTACATCGAATAGATCTCCAAGAACATCGAGGAGAACTTTGTATTGAGAACCAAAGAGAGAGAAGAAGCCATCTAGCTAATAACTATGGACCAGAAGGTCTGTAGTAAACTACTCACACATCATCGGAGAATTTATGGTGTTGATGTAGAAGCCCTCCGTGATCGATTCCCCCTCCGGCAGATCGCCGAAAAAGGCCCAAGGATGGGATCTCACGGGTACAGAAGGTTGCGGCGGTGGAAAAGTGGTTTCGTGGCTCCCCCTGATGTTTTTAGGGTATAGGAGTATATATTGGCGAAAGAAGTACGTCGGTGGAGCTCCGTGGGGCCCACGAGGGTGGGGGTGCGCCTACCCCCCTGGGCGCGCCCTCCTGCCTCGTAGCCGCCTCGCGGAGTTCCAGACTTCAACTCTAAGTCTTCTGGATTGCATTTGTTCCAAGAAAGATCATCGCGAAGGTTTCTGTAGCGACCCGACCTCAGACGGTCAAGCCTACGTGTTCTTTGTGCCATCCACGGATCGGTATCTTTGGCACACACGGTACATCAATGTATATATCAAAGTGCAATCACATGTATAATTAACGTAAACTGATATATACCTCATAAGTCACAAATGAAACAAATAGTCGGGTGTGGAGTCCCATCAACGCCATCGGCAGGTTGAGTGTAGACCGTAACCTCAGATCGTAACTCTTACTGTCGAGGAAATATCTGCAACATGATACATTGCAGCCGTGTAGGTCAAGACATTGAATGTACCGCAAGATCACAACATGAGAAAACAGATGATAAAACTATACTATATGCAATATGGCTTTGTGGCTCGTATGCGAGTTTTGTTTGCGTAAAAGCTGATTTATTTTCCCTATATCAAAGGAATAACTGGAGTCTGTACTATGGAGTTTTCTATCATGACATGGTTCCGCCAACCGATGTCCCATAACCCAAAATCATCATATGTTGCCCACAATTAAGTTATCAATCCGGTGTTGAGAGTTCCGAGATAGATCCAAGTCCAGATGCTCAAATTGTCCGTAATCGGGACACGGCTAATCGATTAGGTTTTAACCTCCGCAGAGGTTTGTACACTTTACCCGCAAGATTCGATCCCTCTCTTTACGTTCTCGCACTTCGTGGTGTTTGAGAACAAGATGACCGAAACATGGTCTTCCGAAGAGTTCCTCTGACCACTGTCCGGTGCTCATCCAATCCTACCGTAGTTCTACATCTGCTAGCACCGCCCAGCCAGAGTCACAACTAAGGTCAACCAAGCCAGAGCCCATATTGACTTGCGGTTGCACAGGTAAGCTTCCGGGCATGAAGTATTCTTCCGTCTCTTTGAGTCTGGGTGAAGCTTTCCGCAAGATGTCATGGCGCTTCTCCATGCATCCCGCCAACCACTGGTTTCTCCAGGTGCCCACAACCATCCTTCACCCAGTAGTGTGTATTGAATTCTTGTCTCGAGTCTTGAAGTCTTGAGGCCTTGAAAATGCAGTCCTTGCAGATGCCATGATGGAGTTGTCTTCATTGACGTAGAGTCCTCCTTCTTCACACCACTCTCGTGCACTCATACCAAACCCGTCTACTATAGCGTAGCATTAAAATAAATAACGTCCCGGGCTTGGTAACAGGGTGATGGGTTCCTACCTCATGCATACTACTCAACTACAAGGATTCAATATCACTCTTTGGAGGGATTGTTGCAAAGATCACACTAGATGCAATAAAATACATAGGTATGAAAAACATGGTCAAAGTGAACTTGCACAGTAAGTTGATGAAGATAACAACACTCTCGAATAATGACTTGGTAGAACTATTCGTCACTCCGTTGAAAATCTATATAGTCATAGCATTCATATAAGCAAACATCCTAGCAAACAATTCTAACACTCATAATAAAACCAACAATTAAAAATGCAAATCAAGGGACACCAAATAAAAACAAAGGAAAACTACACAACAAAACTACCAAAGAAAACTCGGAGAAAACAAATCAAGGTTTTCACCACATCAAGCATCAACTAAGAAATAGTTTTACACAACTTAAAACTTTTCTTAACAGAACCTAAGCATGGGTTTATGCTACCTAACTGAAAAGAAATCATCAAGCAACTAGGAGCAAAAAGAATCACCTTAAAATCTATTATAAAACTCCTATTAGGCCTAAAGCAAATTCTAGTAAGAAAAATAAAATAAAAGTTTTATTTATTATAAATAAAATTTCATGCTCTAAAGTTACAGAAACTACCCTAGAATAAACTATCTCTCATGAAAAATAAATTTATTTGCTAAGTAAAACAATAGGAAAACAGTAGCTAGTTAAATAAATAGGAATAACATGATTCTGATTAAAACTATTTTTTTATTAATTTCTAAAATGCCCAAATAAATACCTACGGTTAGGTAATGTCAAAACAAAGTTGTGACAAAAAGAATCACTAAAAATAATATTCCTAACTCATTTTATAGCAGAATTACTATTCTGTCTAAATCTAAAATAAAGCAATTTTAAATAATTTTAACATGACTAATTATATTTTCTACAGAAACTACAATAAATTTGCAAACCAACAAAAAAAGAATCACTTAAAATATTAAGTAGATTAAAATATATGAATTTTACAAAATCGAAACTATTCTGTTAAAACAGAAACGAAAAAATTAACTAAAAGAAAAACTGGGCTAATGGGCCTATCTAACGCATCAACGTAATATAACTAAAACGCAGCGGGAATTAAACCGAGTCGGGCCGGTCTAATAAAACCGTGACTTAAACCGAACTAAACGGATCTAAACCGTTTATTTATAATAAACCTACCCCTTCGGGGATTCTAATCTAACGCGTTCGTTTTAGATCGGACGGTGGGGAAGATCTCCGGCGACTTACCGACGGCGGCGGTCGACGGCGGCTCGGGCGTCGTCGGTGCGGCGGCTACGGTGGTCGGGGACGACGGCGAAGGCCTCCGGCGGGTGCGGCGGAGCAAGGGGAGTTCGGGGGTGGACTCGGGCGAGCTCGAGGTGGTCGGGGGTGGCCGGAACGGGGCTAATGGCGCGGCGGCGGCTTCGGATCTCCCATGAGCTTGCGAGGGAGGGGTTAGGCGAGGGGCGAGGGGGCAGGCGAGGGGTTTATATAAAGGGGCACCGACTTGGACGAGGGAAAGATCGGGAGGAGATCGGGAGGATCCGGATCTCACGGGATCAGCCGGCGGCGTGGCTTCTTGCGAGGAAGACGACGGTGTGGGGCCACCCATCGGTGAGAGGGAGGAGGCGCGTTGCGGTCAGGCCAGTGGCTAGCCGATTCGGCTCGGTCGCTCGGTCGGCTCGGCCATGGCAGTGGTATTGGCGCGCTGGCGTTAATGAGCACTTTGGGTGTTATGGGCAGTTGGCTGGCCACGCCAGGGCTTCTTCCTTTTTTACATATTATTTTTTTGAATATAAAAACAGAGAAAATATATATAAAATATAAATATTTTATATAGGACATATATATATCAAAATGATCAGGGGAATATTCCCTATCATTTGAACATTTTTCCAGGGGCAAAATCCAGACTTTATAAAAATTCATTTTTTTTAAAATTCAAAATAAAACTCAAATTTGAAAGGGGGTTTCAAGGCACTTTCAAATGACTTTCAATTTGATTCTTTTTAACTTCCAACTCATATTTCATATAATTTGAAGAAGTCATTTTATCTTCCCTCATGAAAATCATTGAGTTGCATAAAGCTTTGAATTTGAAATATTCTCAAATGAAATTCAAATCTTTTCAAAACCCTTTTCATTTCAAATGGAAGAAGTCATTTCATCTTCACTCTAGGGTTTTGGTGTTGGAATGGAATTGAATTCATTGAGATCCAAAAGGGCAAAAGGGATAGTTTTGGGAAAGTCATTTTATTCCCTCTCATCCAACTTTCAAAAGTTTCAAATTCCACTCAATTTCACTCAATCAATCAAACTAACAATCAGACAACAAGCATAGTTATTTATCTAATATAACATTCCAAAATTTAGAATTTTGGGATGTTACAAACCTACACATTATTTAAAATGAATCTCGTCCTCGAGATTCAAGAGGCTAACAAGAAAGGGTTAGGGGTTGGGGTCGCTGTAAGCGTTTGGTCGAGAAAGGTCGGGGTGCTACCACACTTAAAACAAGGTTACGGTTCCAATAAACTCAGATATTTCCTCCGAGTGCCGACAATGTATGTCTCTTCACATATCTTACAATAGGTCCTTCATTAGCGCTCTTCTGTCAGAAGCATAGAGTTTTCCTCAAAATCTTGGGTCGGTTCGTCAAAGTTTAAGTTCGTCCGAGACTGGATCTTCTTAGTTGATAGGTTCGTGTCCATTCTAGACAACTTATCGAAATACTCATGGTGGTCTACCATTAATGGTTTCTCCTGCAGAAAACGGGTCTGGGTTGAATCTCACCGTATGATCTACGATTGGCAACGGTTGCCTGTAAAGGGTTCCATCGTCCTACCATTCTATGGTTTTTATGGCTTATCGCGTCGACACTCTTCTAAGGTTTTCAAGTCTCTCTGATTTTCCATCAACATATGATAGTCCATGATAGAAGTCTCCGGTATGGGGGCCAATCCATCCGTGCATTTGAATCATTACCACATACGTAAATATCGAATCACGTATTCTAACACTTGGGCATACTCACAAGCATTGCAGAATTTCTCTTGTTCTCGAACTGGGTTCGAGTAAATCCTTTGGTTCAGCAAGCCAAACAAAACATCTATCGTTACGTCACCACTCCCAGGTTTTTGCATAACCTCCTACGAAACGTATGCTGATTGGATCACTGATTCTTCCAAATTTATTCCTTTATCAAGGTTACATCCGTTCCTTTTCAAAATCCTGGGCCTGTGGGTTATGGCCCACTTCAACACTAGTGCAACTTTAACTCATCCTTGGAGTAACTCTCTTGTTGCCTATTACACATCCTTTAAATCCAGTAGTACTCTGTTTCTTCATACCATCATATCAAAAGCAAAACTCCAACTTTTTTTGTCCAGCTTCCTTCTATGGACCGTCATGAATAACACATTTCTTTCTTCATTGATCCTGTGGCTTTACGGAGTACTACGACACCAAAAAAATGCACTAGTTTATCCATAAATCTCATTATTTTCATATCAATCTTTTATTACATCCTTAACCATTTTTCAGAATCCAAATTCCAAAAAGTTTATTACAAATGCTGCCACCCACATGGTTCGGTATGGTCGGACATTACTTCCAACTTTATTCATTTTTCCTCCTTGAGGATTCTTGATCCAAGCTGGAATTGTGCGACAAAGCGCCTTGAAATCTTCAATCTTCTGTTTCATCGTGGTGGCCTTGAGCTTCACCTCCATCATCTCTGCATGCACTTCTCCGAGGTATTCCCGAGTATAACGGAGTCTTGCTTCAAGTATTTCTCCGATCCGCGTATGGCTTCCATGGCTGCTTCACGAACAGCGTCGAAGAAAGTTGCTTGTGGCACACGTGAGATGAAAAGTACTGCCCCATCATCTTTGGGCAAACTCCTTTCGAACGGTGGAGGTGTACCTCCACATACCAAAGTTCCACTCCCTTTGCATGAAGGGGTAGCCTTTGTAGACTGCATCTCCTTCAAGGTGAATATGCTTCATCATGTCCTTCAGATCTTGGGTAATCATGATCACTTGTCGTGGTCATGATTGTTTAGGACCTTTAAGGAAGGACTCATAAAGGGTTGTCATCTGCATGTGTAGGATAAGAGGGTGCTCGTAACAAGGAATGTATCTCCATGGGGAAATTGCAATTGTCTCCGGAAAAGTTTGGTGTTCAGTTGTCCATGGGTTCAAGATTTCGGGGTCTGCTGAGATAGAAAGAGAAAGCAAATACCCACCCATCAACAAAAGAATCCTAGCTCAAAAGTACCGTTTGTAATGGGCCGTTCTACTATGGTTTCGTTTCTAAGTCCTCATTTCTTCAGGTCTTCAATGCTCGGGAGTTTCCAATTCCTGATGCTTTTCCCATATGAAGGCCTTCTACCATTCTTCCGTAACTTACATCTCTCATGGTTGAAATAAATACAAGCCTACGAATATCGCATCTATCCAACCATTCAATAAACACACAAAAAAATAGCAACCAATCATTCATTTATTCAATCAATTCTACAGTATCGCCACCCACATAAATTGGTATGGTCAGATACTTAACTCGAGAAGGCGTTCATCTTTATTTCTCTCATGGTGGGATACTACTAAGCTAATTTATTAGGAACTTGATCATTGTCCCAAACTGGGGCTTCTTCTGTGTGGACTTGATCTCCTCCAGTTTTTCTGCTAGATTTTCCCTGTCGACGCGGAGTTTCTTGTGACGACTGTATGTCCCGAAGTTGTTCCTTGAGCTTACGGATTTCAACGTCCTTGGCATGAGACATGGTCCTGCTGCTTTTCAGTTCTCGACGCATTCTCGAGATCTCGAGGTTCTCCTCCTCCAGCTTGTTTACCTTGACCTCACGAGTCTTGACCTCTTCTTGTAGTGCTTCATTGTCAAACAGAGCTTCCAGGAGGTCCATCTGAAGATTCTTGACGTATTGTTCTAGATCCTGATTGTACACTAAAAGTGGGGACAACTTCATCTTTTGCGCTTCCGTCAAGGCAATAGTTGCTCCATCAAACTTCTGCCATCCAATCCTTCCAAAGAAGTGTGGGTTTAGTGCAGCACGATGACGATAGCATAAACGTGCAATAGCATCATGGACGACAGTGTTGATGCCCATATCACGATCACCATTTATAGTTCCGAAGCTGATGTCTGCAGTCTTGGGGTCTTCTTTACGACCAAAAACTTGGGTCTTGACTCCCCACGATCTAGACGTCCTCTTAGTTGCCTTGATCTCAGGTATCGGTAACTTTAGCAGCCTGACTAGGTCCACAAGGAAGGGGCCTCCAAGAACCTTCTCGTAGTGTTCTCTTTCGTTCAGAATGTAGCTCTCCATCTATAGTTTGAAATAAGGAAGGTTCAGTAAAAGAAGTCAGGTGTTACGAGAGTAGTACAAAACAAAGGTCATTCCTATTGGGGTCTTCATATTACTAAGTCATTTTCTAGGGTCACGTCCTACAGCCAACATGTGCTCTGATACCATTTCAGAGCGACCCGACCTCGAACGGTCAAGCCTACGTGTTCTTTGTGCCATCCACAGATCAAGGTATCTTTGGCACACAGTACATCAATGTATATATCAAAGTGCAATCACATGTATAATTAACGTAAAACTGATATATACCTCATAAGTCACAGCTGAAACAAATAGTCGGGTGTGGAGTCCCATCAACGCCATCGGCGAGTTGAGTGTAGACCGTAACCTGTATCGTAACTCTTACTCGTCGAGGAAATATCTGCAACATGATACATTGCAGCCGTGTAGGTCAAGACATTGAATGTACCGGCAAGATCACAACATGAGAAAACAGATGATAAAACTATACTATATGCAATATGGCTTTGTGGCTCTGTGTCTGAGTTTTGTTTGTGTAAAAGCTGATTTATTTTCCCTATATCAAAGGAATAACTGGAGTCTGTACTATGGAGTTTTCTATCATGACATGGTTCCGCCAACCGATGTCCCATAGCCCAAAATCATCATATGTTGCCCACAATTAAGTTATCAATCCGGTGTTGAGAGTTCCGAGATAGATCCAAGTCCAGATGCTCAAATTGTCCGTAATCGGGACACGGCTAATCAATTAGGTTTTAACCCTCTGCAGAGGTTTGTACACTTTACCCGCAAGATTCGATCCCTCTCTTTACGTTCTCGCACTCCTGTGTTTGAGAACAAGATGACCGAAACATGGTCTTCCGAAGAGTTCCTCTGACCACTGTCCGGTGCTCATCCAATCCTACCTTAGTTCTACATCTGCTAGCACCGTACCAGCCAGAGTCACAACTAAGGTCAACCAAGCCAGAGCCCATATTGACTTGCGGTTGCACAGGTAAGCTTCCGGGCATGAAGTATTCTTTCGTCTCTTTGAGTCTGGGTGAAGCTTTCCGCAAGATGTCATGGCGCTTCTCCATGCATCCCGGCCAACCACTGGTTTCTCCAGGGTGCCCGTCAACCATCCTTCACCCAGTAGTGTGTATTGAATTCTTGTCTCGAGTCTTGAAGTCTTGAGGCCTTGAAACCTTGCAGATGCCATCATGGAGTTGTCTTCATTGACGTAGAGTCCTCCTTCTTCACACCACTCTCGTGCACTCATACCAAACCCGTCTACTATAGCGTAGCATTAAAATAAATAACGTCTCGGGCTTGGTAACAGGGTGATGGGTTCCTACCTCATGCATACTACTCAACTACAAGGATTCAATATCACTCGGAGGGATTGTTGCGAAGATGACACTAGATGCAATAAAATACATAGGTATGAAAAACATGGTCAAAGTGAACTTGCACGGTAAGTTGATGAAGATAACAACACTCTCGAATAATGACTTGGTAGAACTATTCGTCACTCCGCTGAAAATCTATATAGTCATAGCATTCATATAAGCAAACATCCTAGCAAACAATTCTAACACTCATAATAAAACCAACAATTAAAAATGCAAATCAAGGGACACCAAATAAAAACAAAGGAAAACTACACAACAAAACTACCAAAGAAAACTCGGAGAAAACAAATCAAGGTTTTCACCACATCAAGCATCAACTAAGAAATAGTTTTACACAACTTAAAACTTTTCTTAACAGAACCTAAGCATGGGTTTATGCTACCTAACTGAAAAGAAATCATCAAGCAACTAGGAGCAAAAAGAATCACCTTAAAATCTATTATAAAACTCCTATTAGGCCTAAAGCAAATTCTAGTAAGAAAAATAAAATAAAAGTTTTATTTATTATAAATAAAAGTTCATGCTCTAAAGTTACAGAAACTACCCTAGAATAAACTATCTCTCATGAAAAGTAAATTTATTTGCTAAGTAAAACAATAGGAAAACAGTAGCTAGTTAAATAAATAGGAATAACATGATTCTGATTAAAACTATTTTTTATTAATTTCTAAAATGCCCAAATAAATACCTACGGTTAGGTAATGTCAAAACAAAGTTGTGACAAAAGAATCACTAAAAATAATATTCCTAACTCATTTTATAGCAGAATTACTATTCTGTCTAAATCTAAAATAAAGCAATTTTAAATAATTTTAACATGACTAATTATATTTTCTACAGAAACTACAATAAATTTGCAAACCAACAAAAAAAAGAATCACTTAAAAATATTAAGTAGATTAAAATATATGAATTTTACAAAACTGAAACTATTCTGTTAAAAACAGAAACGAAAAAATTAACTAAAAGAAAAAACTGGGCTAATGGGCCTATCTAACGCATCGGCGTAATATAACTAAACGCACCGGGAATTAAACCGAGTCGGGCCGGTCTAATAAAACCGTGACTTAAACCGAACTAAACCGGATCTAAACCGGTTTATTTAAAATAAACCTACCCTTCGGGATTCTAATCTAACGCGTTCGTTTTAGATCGGACGGTGGGAAGATCTCCGCGACTTACGGCGGCGGCGGCGGTCGACGGCTCGGCGTCGTCAGTGCGGCTTACGGTGGTCGGGGACGACAGCGAGGCCTCCCGTGGTGCCCGGAGCAAGGGAGTTCGGGGTGGACTCAAGAGCTCGAGGTGGTCGAGGTGGCCGGAGCGGAGCTAATGGCGGCGGCTTCGGATCTCCAGCCGAGCTTGGGCGAGGGAGGGTTAGGCGAGGGGCGAGGGGCAGGCGAGGGGTGTATATAAAGGGGGGGCCACCGACTTGGACGAGGGGAAAGATCGGGGAGGAGATCGGGGAGGATCCCGGATCTCACGGGATCCGGCAAGCCAGTGGCGGCGTGGCTTCTGGAAGGCGACGGTGGGGGCCACCCGTCGGTGAGAGGAGGGCGCGTTGCGGTCGGGCGACCGTGGCTAGCCGATTCAGCTCGGCTCGCTCGGCCCGGCTCGGCGTGGGCAGCGTGGGCTGGCCTTTGGGCCGTTAATTTGGGCCGCTTTGGGTGTTGGCTGGTCGGTTGGCTGGCCGGCTGTGGGCTTTTCTTCCTTTTTTTTACATTTTATTTTTTTTGAAAATAAAAACAGAGAAAATATATATAAAATATAAATATTTTATATAGGACATATATATATATCAAAATGATCAGGGGAATATTCCCTATCATTTGAACATTTTTCCAGGGGCAAAATCCAGACTTTATAAAAATTCATTTTTTTTTAAATTCAAAATAAAACTCAAATTTGAAAGGGGGTTTCAAGGCACTTTCAAATGACTTTCAATTTGATTCTTTTTAACTTCCAACTCATATTTCATATAATTTGAAGAAGTCATTTTATCTTCCCTCATGAAAATCATTGAGTTGCATAAAGCTTTGAATTTGAAATATTCTCAAATGAAATTCAAATCTTTTCAAAACCCTTTTCATTTCAAATGGAAGAAGTCATTTCATCTTCACTCTAGGGTTTTGGTGTTGGAATGGAATTGAATTCATTGAGATCCAAAAGGCAAAAGGGATAGTTTTGGGAAAGTCATTTTATTCCCTCTCATCCAACTTTCAAAAGTTTCAAATTCCACTCAATTTCACTCAATCAATCAAACTAACAATCAGACAACAAGCATAGTTATTTATCTAATATAACATTCCAAAATTTAGAATTTTGGGATGTTACAGTTTCATTCCGTTTGGTATTCCATTTCTGCAAAACACTGAAATAGGCAAAAAACAGAAACTGGCATTGGGCCTTCGGTTAATAGGTTAGTCCCAAAAATAATATAAAAGAGCATATAAAAGCCCATTAAACATCCAAAACAGATAATATAATAGCATGTGACAATCAAAAATTATAGATACGTTAGAGACATATCAAGCATCCCCAAGCTTAATTCCTGCTCGTCCTCAAGTAGGTAAATGATAAAAACAGAATTTTTGATGTGGAATGCTACCTAGCATAATTTTCAGTGTAATTTTCTTTATTGTGGCATGAATGTTCAGACCCAAAAGATTCAAGACAAAAGTTTAATATTGACATAAAAATAATAATACTTCAAGCATACTAACCAAGCAATTATGTCTTCTCAAAATAACATAGCCAAAGAAAGCTCATCCCTACAAAATCATATAGTTTGGCCATGCTCCATCTTCATCACACAAAATGCTCCGATCATGCACAACCCCGATGACAAGCCAAGCAATTGTTTCATACTTTAGTATTCTCAAACTTTTTCAACTTTCACGCAATACATGAGCGCGAGCCATGGACATAGCACTATAGGTGGAATAAAATGGTGGTTGTGGAGAAGACAAAAAAGAGGAAGATGGTCTCACATCAACTAGGCGTATTAATGGGCTATGGAGATGCCCATCAATAGATATCAATGTGAGTGAGTGGGGATTTCCATGCAACAGATGCACTAGAGGTATAAATGTATGAAAGCTCAACAAAATACACTAAGTGGGTGTGCATCCAACTTGCTTGCTCACGAAGACCTAGGGCATTTGAGGAAGCCCATTGTTGGAATATACAAGCCAAGTTATATAATGAAAATTCCCACTAGTATATGAAAGTGACAAAATAAGAGACTCTATCATGAAGATCATGGTGCTACTTTGAAGCACAAGTGTGGAAAAAAGGATAGTAACATTGTCCCTTCTCTCTCTTTTTCTCTCATTTTTTTGGGCCTTCTCTTTTTTTATTTGGCCTTTCTTTCTCTCTTTTTTTGGGCCTTCTCTTTTTTATTGGCCTTTCCCTTTTTTTGGACAATGCTCTAATAATGATGATCATCACATTTCTATTTATTTAAAATCAAGGATTACAACTCGATACTAGAACAAAATATGACTTTGTATGAGTGCCTCCGGCGGTGTACCGGGATGGGCAATGAATCAAGAGTGACATGTATGAAAAATTCTGAATGGTGGCCTTGCCACAAATACGATGTCACCTACATGATCATGCAAAGCAATTTGACTATGATGAAGCATGTCATATTAAACGGAATGGTGGAAAGTTGCATGGCAATATATCTCGGAATGGCTATGGAAATGCCATAATAGGTAGGTATGGTGGCTATTTTGAGGAAGGTATAAGGTGGGTTTATGATACCGGCGAAAGTTGCGCGGTATTTGAGAGGCTAGCAATGGTGGAAGGATGAGAGTGCGTATAATCCATGGACGCAACATTAGTCATAAAGAACTCACATACTTATTGCAAAAATCTACAAGTCATCAAAATCAAGAACTACGTGCATGCTCCTAGGGGGATAGATTGGTAGGAAAAGACCATCGCTCATCTCCGACCGCCACTCATAAGGAGGACAATCAAAGAAACACCTCATGCTTCAAATTTGTTACACAACGGTTACCATACGTGCATGCTACATGACTTCCAAACCTCAACACAAGTATTTCTCAAATTCACAATTACTCAACTAGCACGACTCTAATATCACCATCTTCATATCTCAAAACAATCATCAAGTATCCAACTTCTCATAGTATTTAATGCACTCTATATGAAAGTTTTTATTTTACCCATCTTGAATGCCCATCATATTAGGACTAATTTTATAACCAAAGAAAATTACCATGCTGTTCTAAAAGACTCTCAAAATAATATAAGTGAAGCATGAGAGATCAATAATTTCTATAAAATAAAACCACCACCATGCTCTAAAAAAGATATAAGTGAAGCACTAGAGCAAAATTATCTAGCTCAAAAGATATAAGTGAAGCACATAGAGTATTCTAATAAATTCCGATTCATGTGTGTCTCTCCCAAAAGGTGTTTACATCAAGGATGATTGTGTTAAACTAAAAAGCAAAGACTCAAATCATACAAGACGCTCCAAGCAAAACACATGTCATGGGGTGAATAAAAATATAGCCTCAAGTAAAGTTACCGATAGATGAAGACGAAAGAGGGGATGCCTTCTGGGGCATCCCCAAGCTTAGGCTTTTGGTTGTCCTTGAATTTTACCTTGGGTTGCATTGGGCATCCCCAAGATTAGGCTCTTGCCACTCCTTATTCCAAAATCCATCAAATCTTTACCCAAAAACTTGAAAACTTCACAACACAAAACTTAACAGAAAATATCATGAGCTCCGTTAGTATAAGAAAACAAACCACCACTTTAAGGTACTGTAATGAAATCATTATTTATTTATATTGGTGTTAAACCTACTGTATTCCAACTTCTCTATGGTTCATACCCCCCGATACTACCCATCGATTCATTAAAATAAGCAAACAACACACGAAAAACAGAATCTGTTAAAACAGAACAGTCTGTAGCAATCTGATTCATACGCATACTTCTGGAACTCCAAAAATTCTGAAATAAATTGGTGGGCGTGAGGAATTTTTCTATTAATCACCTGCAAAAATAATCAACCTAAAAGCACTCTCCAGTAAAAAAATGGCATCTAATCTCGTGAGCGCAAAAGTTTCTGTTTTTTACAGCAAGATTGCAAAGACTTCACCCAAGTCTTCCCAAAGGTTCTACTTGGCAGAAACACTAATTAAAACATAAAACCACATCTAGACAGAGGCTATATGAATTATTTATTACTAAACAGGAACAAAAAGCGAAAAACAAAAATAAAATTGGGTTGCCTCCCAACAAGCGGTATCGTTTAACGCCCCTGGCTAGGCATAAAGCAAGATCATCATCTTTGGTATGAAATCCATATGTGGCTCTCATAATAGATTCATAAGGTAATTTAATTTTATTTCTAGGAAAGTGTTCCATGCCTTTCCTTAACGGAAATTGCAATCTAATATTTCCTTCTTTCATGTCAATCGTTGCACCAATCGTTCTAAGGAAAGGTCTACCAAGAATAATAGGGCATGTAGGATTGCAATCTATATCAAGAAAAATGAAATCTACGGGCACATAATTCCTATTTGCAACAATAACAACATCATCAATCCTTCCCATAGGTTTCTTAATGGTGGAATCCGCAAGGTGCAAATTTAAAGAACAATCATCAAATTCATGGAAACCTAACACATCACACAAAGTTTTTGGAATCGTGGAAACACTAGCACCCAAATCACACAAAGCATAGCATTCATAATCTTTAATATTAATTTTAATAGTAGGTTCCCACTCATCATAAAGTTTTCTAGGGATAGAAACTTCTAGTTCAAGTTTTTCTTCATAGGATTGCATTAAAGCATCAACGATATGTTTAGTAAAAGCTTTATTTTGATTATAAGCATGAGGAGAATTTAACACGGATTGCAACAAGGAAATAAAATCTATCGAGCAATTATCATAATTAAATTCCTTGAAATCCAAAATAGTGGGTTCATTGCTATGCAAAGTTTTGACCTCTTCAATCCCAGCATCAAGATCTAAAAACTCCGAATCATTGGGACGCCTTTTAACTAAAGTTGACTCATCTCCAGTCCCATCTTTATCAAGATTCATATTGGGAAACAAATATTTAATAGGAGTCACATCAATCACTTTTAGATCTTCATCATTGTTATCATGAAAACTAGAAGAACACGCTTTCAGAAAGCAATCTTTTTTAGCACGCATCCTAGCGGTTCTTTCTTTGCACTCATCAATGGAAATTCTCATGGCTTTGAGAGACTCATTGATGTCATGCTTAGGTGGAATAGATCTAAGTTTCAAAGAATCAACATCAAGAGAAATTCTATCCACGTTTCTAGCCAACTCATCAATCTTAGGCAATTTTTCTTCAAGCAAAGCATTCAAATTCTTTTGCGAAATCATAAATTCTTTAACACTAGTCTCAAAATCAGAGGGCATATTATTAAAATTTCCATAAGAGTTGTTGTAGGAATTACCATAATTATTAGAGGAATTACTAGGAAATGGCCTAGAATTAAAGTTTCCTCTATCTGGCGTTGTTACCAAAATTGTTCCTACCAACAAAATTCACATCCATAGATTCATTATTATTCTCAATCAAAGTGGACAAAGGCATATCATTAGGATCAGAAGAAACACTCTTATTAGCAAACAATTTCATAAGTTCATCCATCTTTCCACTCAAAACATTAATCTATTCAATCACATGAACTTTTTTACTAGTGGATCTTTCGGTGTGCCATTGAGAATAATTAACCGTAATATTATCTAGGAGTTTAGTAGCTTATCCTAAAGTGATTTCCATCAAAGTGCCTCCCGCGGCCGGATCTAAAAGATTTCTAGAAGCAAAATTCAATCCGGCATAACTTTTTTGTATAATCACCCATACATTCAAACCATGTGTAGGGCAATTACGTATCATTAATTTCATCCTCTCCCAAGCTTGTGCAACATGCTCACGATCAAGTTGCTTAAAATTCATAATATCGTTTCTAAGAGAGATGATCTTAGTGGGAGGAAAACACTTAGAGATAAAAGCATCTTTGCACTTATTCCATGAATCAATACTATTTTTAGGCAAAGAAGAGAACCAAGTTTTAGCACGATCTCTAAGAGAAAATGGAAATAGATTCAATTTAACAATATCATTATCCACATCTTTCTTCTTTTGCATATCACACAAATCAACAAAGTTGTTTAGATGGGTAGCGACATCATCACTAGGAAGGCCAGAAAATTGATCTTTCATGACAAGACTCAACAAAGCAGCATTAATTTCACAAGATTCAACATCGGTAATAGGAGCAATCGGAGTGCTAATAAAATCATTGTTTTTGATATTGGAAAAGTCACATAATTTAGTATTATCTTGAGTCATCGTGACAAACAGTCAATCCAACACACAAGCACACATGAAGCAAGCGAAAAGAGGCGAATGGAAAAGAGGCAAAGAAAAGGCAAAGGTTTTCAAAAATCCTTTTAGAAGTGGGGGAGAGGAAAATGAGAGGCGAATGGAAAATAATGTAATGCGAGGGAGAAGAGTTTGTGATGGGTACTTGGTATGTCTTGACTTGAGCGTAGATCTTCCCGGCAACGGCGCCAGAAATCCTTCTTGCTACCTCTTGAGCATGCGTTTGTTTTCCCTTGAAGAGGAAAGGGTGATGCAACAAAGTAGCGTAAGTATTTCCCTCCGTTTTTGAGATCCAAGGTATCAATCCAGTAGGAGATAACACGCAAGTCACCTAGTACCTACACAAACAATCAAGAACCTTGCAACCAGCACGATAAAGGGGTTGTCAACCTTCACGGTCATTCGCAAAAGTGAGATCTAATAAATATAATAAGATAAATATTTTTGGTATTTTTGTTGTATAGATTGGAAAGTTAAGATTGCAAAATAGTAAAACGAGATGTGATGTAAATAAAAGAGATGCAATAAAATAAGAAAGAGACCCGGGGGCCATAGGTTTCACTAGTGGCTTCTCTCAAGACATCATATATTACGGTTGGTGAACAAATTACTGCCGAGCAATTGATAGAAAAGCGCATACTTATGAGAATATCTAGGCATGATCATGAATATAGGCATCACGTCTGTGTCAAGTAGACCGAAGCGATTCTGCATCTACTACTATTAATCCACACATCGACCGCTATCCAGCATGCATCTAGAGTATTAAGTTCATAAAAACAGAGTAATGCATTAAGCAAGATGACGTGATGTAGAGGGATAAACTCAAGCAATATGATATAAACCCCATCTTTTTATCCTCGATGGCAACAATACAATACGTGCCTTCCTGCCCCTACTGTCACTGGGAAAGGACACCGCGAGATTGAACCTAAAGCTAAGCACTTCTCCCATTGCAAGAAAGATCAATCTAGTAGGCCAAACTAAACCGATAATTCGAAGAGACTTGCAAAGATATCAAATCATGCATATAAGAATTCAGAGAAGAACCAAATATTATTCATAGATAAACTTGATCATAAATCCATAATTCATCGGATCTCGGCAAACACACCGCAAAAGAGTATTACATCGAATAGATGTCCAAGAACATCGAGGAGAACTTTGTATTGAGAACCAAAGAGAGAGAAGAAGCCATCTAGCTAATAACTATGGACCCGAAGGTTTGTGGTAAACTAGCCACACATCATCGGAGAGGCTATGGTGTAGATGTAGAAGTCCTCCGTGGTCGATTCCCCCTCCGGCAGATCGCCGGAAAAGGCCCCACGATGGGATCTCACGGGTACAGAAGGTTGCGGCGGTGGAAAAGTTGTTTCGTGGCTCCCCCTGATGTTTTTAGGGTATAATAGTATATATAGGAAAAAGAAGTATGTCAGTGGAGCTCCGTGGGGCCCACGAGGGTGGGGGGCGTGCCTACCCCCCTGGGCGTGCCCTCCTGCCTCGTGGCCGCCTCGCGGAGTTCCAGACTTCAACTCCAAGTCTTCTGGAAATCGTTTGTCCCAAGAAAGATCACTGCGAAGGTTTCATTCCGTTTGGATGCCGTTTGGTATTCCTTTTCTGCAAAACACTGAAATAGGCAAAAAATGTAAACTGCATCGGGCCTTCGGTTAATAGGTTAGTCCCAAAAATAATATAAAGAGCATATTAAAGCCCATTAAAAATCCAAAACAGATAATATAATAGCATGGAACGATCAAAAATTATAGATACATTGGAGACGTATCAGAACCCCCGGGGGAGTTAATGGGCCTTATTGGGCCTTAGTGGGAGAGAGGAGGAGGCGGCCAAGTGGAGGGTGCCCCCCCAAGCCCAGTCCGAATTGGGTGCCCCCCCTTTCCTTCCCTCTCTCTCCCTCTTTCTTCTTCTCCTACTCCAACAAGGGAAGGGGGGAAACCTACTCCTGTTGGGAGTAGGAGTCCCCCCTTGGGCGCGCCCTATGAGGGCCGGCCCTCCCCTCCTCCACTCCTTTATATACGGGGGAGGGGGGCACCCCATAGACACACAAGTTGACAGTTGTCTTAGCTGCAGCGGTGCCCCTCCACAGATTTCCACCTCGGTCATATCGTTGTAGTGCTTAGGCGAAGCCCTGCATCGGTAACTTCATCAACACCGTCACCACGCCGTCGTGCTGACGGAAATCTCCCTCGGCCTCAGCTGGATCAAGAGTACGAGGGACGTCACCGAGCTGAACGTGTGCAGATCGCGGAGGTGCCGTGCATTTGGTACTCGGATTGGTTGGATCGCGAAGTCATTAGACTACATCAACCGCGTTCCTAAACGCTTCCGCTTTCGGTCTACAAGGGTACGTGGACACACTCTCCCCGCTCGTTGCTATGCATCACCTAGATGGATCTTTCGTGTGCGTAGGTAAATTTTTTGAAATACTACGTTCCCCAACAAAAACTTCTGATGAAATTCCAATTTCCATCGGTTATAGTTCCAAGCTCCAATATCATCACATAGCCTATACCATGTAAATGTATTTCCCTTCAAAGATAAAGGTAAGACCTTATCCTTGACATCATCCTCGGGCAAACCTACAAGAGTAAATAATCCATAAACTTCATCCACATAGATTAGGTGCATATCAGGATGTAGTGTTCCATATCCTGCATAAGGATTAGCTAGCATTTTCTCTATCATACCCGAAGGAATTTCATAATAAATTTTTTCAGTAGGTGCAGTAGGTTGAGGAGCAACTCTTTGCTCTTCTGGTCGAGGTGAAGATACCCCGAACAAACCCCTCAAAGGATGACCTTCCATAGTGACAAGTGACAATAAATTTCAACACGTAATATACATGTTTCCTTACCAAATTCCACTCACCAAAGGCGGTTCACTCCCCAGCAACGGCACCAGAAAAGAGTCTTGATGACCCACAGGTACAGGGGATCAATGGTAGTCCTTTCGATAGGTAAGTGTGTCAAACCCAACGGGGAGCAGAAGGAAATGACAAGTGGTTTCCAGCAAGGTATTTTCTGTAAGCACTGAAATTGTCGGTAACAGATAGTTTGTGTTAAGATAATTCGTAATGGGTAACAAGTGACAAGTGTAACAAATGTGTATAAAGGTAGCCCAGTCATTTTTGTAGCAAAGGATAAGCCTGGATGAACTCTTATATAAAGCAAAGCGCTCCCGAGGACACATGGGAATTATTGTCAAGTTAGTTTTCATCATGCTCATATGAATCACATTCATTAATTTGATAATTTGATATGTGGGTGGACCGGTGCTTGGGTGTTGTCCTTACTTGGACAAGCCTCCCACTTATGATTAACCCCTCTCGCAAGCATCCGCAACTACGAAAGAAGAATTAAGATAAATCTAACCATAGCATGAAACATGTGGATCCAAATCAGCCCCTTAAGAAACAACGCTTAAACTAGGGTTTAAGCTTCTATCACTCTAGCAACCCATCATCTACTTATTACTTCTCAATGCCTCCCTCTAGGCTCAAATCATGGTGAAGTGTCATGTAGTCGACGTTCACATAACACCACTAGAGGGAAGACAACATACATCTCATCAAAATATCAAACAAATACCAAATTCACATGATTACTTAGAACAAGACTACTCCCATGTCCTTAGGAAAAAAATGTAACTACTCACAAAGCATATTCATGTTCAAGATCAGAGGGGTATTTAATATCATTAAGGATCTGAACATATGATCTTTCACCAAATAAACCAACTAGCATCAACTATGAGGAGTAATTAACACTACTAGCAACCCACACATACCAATCTGAGGTTTTGAGACAAAGATTGGATACAAGAGATGAACTAGGGTTTGAGAGGAGATGGTGCTGGTGAAGATGTTGATGTAGATTGACCCCCTCTCGATGAGAGGATCGTTGGTGATGACGATGCCTTCGATTCCCACCTCACGGAGGTAAGTATCCCCGGCAGAACAGCTTCATCGGAGCCCTAGATGGCTTCTGCCCAGGTTCCGCCTCGAGACGGCGGCGCTTCGTCCCAAAAGCTTTCTTCTGATTTTTTCTAGGTCAAAAGCCTCCGTATAGCAGAAGATGGGCACCAGAGACCTGCCAGGGGGCCCACAAGTCCTAGGTGCGTGCCCAAGGGGTAGGGCGTGCCCCCCAGGCTTGTGGCCACCTGGTGGGTCCCCCTCTGGTATTTCTTCGCCCAATAATTTTTATATATTCCAAAATAATTCTCCGTAAATTTTCAGGCCTTTTGGAGTTGTGCAGAACAGGTTTCTCAGATTTGCTCCTTTCCGGTCCGGAATTCCAGCTACCGGCATTCTCCCTCTTCATGTAAATCTTGTAAAATAAGAGAGAAAAGGCATAAGTATTGTGACCATAATGTGTAATAACAGCCCATAATGCAATAAATATCAATATAAAAGCATGATGCAAAATGGGCGTATGAGTGAACGAAGTCTATGAAGGTTTGGAAGTCTACCTTGAAGACTTACCAGAGTGATTGGGCGAGGACTAAGTGACCGTAGCTCAAGGGGAATAAGGTGAAGACATGGTATTCTAAGTTCAATCTCAGCCTCCCTAACTAGACATACAATTGTCACAACAATTGAAACTGGTCTATCAAATCCTTGTCTTCGTCAAGCAACTGGTTCTATCACCTCACCCTTTACTTACTGTTTAGCTTCGTGAAGTCATTGCTTGTTTGCCCTGTTTGACTTACTGTGTGAAGACATTCTCCTTGTTTGCATATTTGGTTTCATACTGTCTTCCTATTCTGATCCACTCTACCTAGCTGCTATCTGTGTTTGTGTTTGTTTTGTACTATCTACTTGACTATGGCATGGCTAGTGTAGTTTATCTTCCGCTGCATACTGTCTAGATTGTATTTGGTTGTCTGTCTTCGAAGACACTTCCTGTCTTAAAGACTTTCATAAAAATCGCCTATTCACCCCCCCTCTAGTCGATAACTAGCACTTTCAAGCATAGCATCTTGCCTCGTGTTGATGCTGACATTCGATACAGACTGAAACGGAGGGTTGTTAGTCTAGCAGCCTTGAGCAGCCTAGGAAGAAACAATGTTGTAGACTTAACAACCTTAGAGAGGGTGATGCTAAAATTAAATTCTTCCACCTACGGGTCAACGGAAGGCGGCGGAAAAATCACATACACCGCCTTAAGCACAACAATGGGAGGTTAACTGGGCATGATGAAAAGGAAGAAATCACACGCAATCACTTTGAAAACATGATGGGGAGACCACCGCGCCAAGAAATTGACTTTAATTGGCCAGACCTTGACCTACCCAACTATGACCTCGCAGGTATGGATGCACCGATTACAGATGAAGAGGTAAAGGCATCGGTTATGAGCATGCATAGTGGGAAGGCACCCGTCTCGGATGGCTTCAGTGGGTTGTTTTTCAAAACTTGTGGGGACATTGTTGCCCTAGACATCTTTGTTGTTGTGCGCCTATTCTCGGATTGGAAAACATCCAATTTCCAGTGGCTCAACTTAGCAAACATTGTGCTCCTTCCAAAGAAGGACGGTGCTGAGGAAATTGTTGACCATAGGCCCATTAGCCTCATCCACGCCGCTGCAAAAATCATTTCCAAAATCCTGGATACCCAACTAGCTACCTTCATGAGCACCTTGGTCTCCATACGTTCATCAAGAAAAGAAGTATTCATGACAACTTTATGTTTGTGAGGAACTTTGCCACCAAGTTGCATAACCACGAGAAGCCTACCCTACCGATGAAGTTGAATATCAAAAAGGCGTTTGACACTATTCGATGAGACTACTTGCTTGATCTTTTGCAACGTAGAGGGTTCCCCGTGAAATTGAGAGATTGGATCACCGCGGTGCTTTCCACCGCATCCTCTAGGGTGGTACTCAATGGAGTATCCGGAAGTGCCATATCTCATGGGACGGGGCTCCGACAGGGAGATCCGTTACCTCCGTTGCTATTCATCATTGCCATTGATCCCATTAAGCGCATCTTTGATCTGGTCACCACTCAAGGCATTGCACTAGTTGCACGGCCGTGGGGTACAATTTTGAATCTCGCTTTATGCGGATGATGCAGTGATATTTGTGGCGCCTATTAAAGAGGAAATCACCGCCTTGTCTACCATTTTGAGGGGTTTTGGCCAAGTGACCGGTCTAGTTACCAAATTCCATAAGAGTCAAGTGGCGCCAATTAGATGTCGTGGCATCAACCTTCACGACATCCTTAGTGACTTCCCTGCAATAGTTACTACTTTCCCAATGAAGTACCTAGGCTTTCCATTGTCCATCAAAAAGCTACAATGGATCCACTGTCAATACCTTGAGGACAAAGCCGTCGTGAAGTTAAAAGCCTTGGCAGGGCCGCCACTTCACGATGGCCGGGGGACGTGCCCTTGTGCAGTATGTGCTCACCTTGCAAGCAATTTATCGCCTCACTTCCCTTGAGCTGGCCCCGGGCACAAAGATTGCCTTCGACAGGCTATGAAGGGCCTTCCTTTGAGTGGCTACCGACAAAGTATCCGGTGGCATGTGCAAGGTAAATTGGGAGTTGGTTTGCCGGCCAACCAAGCTTGGTGGCCTTGGCATCTTACATACTGACAAATTTGCGTGCGCTCTGAGGCTCCAGTGGCCTTGGTTGGAATGGGTTGCTCCTAAAAAAACTTGGGTGGGCTTGGGAAACCCATGCACAACCGACGATATGGGCCTATTTCATGCCATAGCAAAGGTCCGGGTGGGCAATGGGAAGAAGGTTCCTTTTGGGACTTCCCTTGGCTCGATGGAGAAAGACCAAAACAAATTGCCCCCGGCATTTTTGAGCTCTCCGAAAAGAAGAAATGGAATGTGCAACAAGCTTTCGATCATGATGCTTGGGTGGAGAAAGTTGACTTATCTGATGAATTGTCCACGATACACGTTGGGGAATTCATTGATCTCTGGACACGGACAAGGAAGATCCAACTTAATAGCAAAGACGACACCATCATTTGGAAGCTCATGTCTGATACTTGATAGTCCATCGTTTGGCATATGACGCCCAATTCTTGGATTGGCACCATCCATGATAAAAGCCATGCGTTTGGAAAGCTTGGGCGCCCCCAAAGTGCATTTATTTTTGCTTGGCTCATAATTCAAAACCGGGTTTGGACAAATGACAAATTGGAAAAAAGAGGGTGGCTAAACAATGGCGTATGTCAACTTTGCAAATGCCACCCAGAGAAGGCAGCTCACCTCCTTTTCCAATGGCGATACACAAAAAGATTGGGTGCATGATCAAGGATTGGCTTGGCAGAAGACCTTAGACCCCTCAAACTGATAACATTTCAATGATGTCCACACTTGATGGACCAAAACGGTTAGCCCCAACACGCGACAACAAGGCCTTCGCTTTACTTTTCATGCTCGTGTGTTGGGAGACATGGAATGAGAGAAATGCTAGAGTATTTCGTAACTTTGCTTCTTTGTCATCGTTTCTTATTTGACAATATCAAGAGAAAGGCTAGGTTGTGGTGTATCGCTGGGGCAAGACATTTAGGAGTGATTGCCCCGAGAGAGTAACCGTGTTGTGGGCTTCGGCCTTGTATATACTTTTCTCCTTGCTTAATTAATGAAAAGGCAAAGCTTTTGCCTTGTTAAAAAAAGAATGGTAACATCTTCTTTTCATCAAGGAAGTTGTAGGGTTTTCTTTGTCGTGCCAGATTTGTCACAAAATGGTGATTTTAGCCGTTATAACATGTCCAAACAATCTACATATTTCTCCAAGAAAGAAGAATAGACATGTACGAGGCTTTCGAGCTCATGTCATGCCACACGAGTGTAGCAGCAAATAGAGTGGTTGATCAAATGATTGAAGAAAAAGAATATGTGATATTTATGGTCTAAAACTACACATGAAGGACGAATGGTAAAGCATTGACTCATGAAATTTTGTATTGTTACACTGATGCACAAAATAAAGGGTGATCGCTGGACTCTATGAAAGCGCTGCACGTCTACTTAAACCATTTTCAAGTTGACTCGTTACACAGAAATATGTACTTGCTATGGTTGACAAGCGATGTTCATATCCAACGTCAACTACTAGTTGTACTACTCCATGAATAATGGAACTCCTTCCAAAATACTACTAGTCGATACCGAACTGGTGAAGAAGAAGAACACACACAGTTGATGCATTTCTCCAAATGTAACAAATCCCAACCGCTGCTTAATGATCACCAGCGGGCAGCAGCACGGCTCGGTATCACCGTGCAGGAGCATCTACGTCCAGTGCCACACCTTGTAACTCCTCCATGTGCGCCGGCAATTACTAGTGTCACTGCATGCTAGTAATACGTAGCTTTTCACCACGGACCACACCACATGGGCGTTCTAGTTTAGTGGCTGGGACCAGTTGGTGCAACCGACGCAGCCACACACGAGGAAGCACGATGAGCACGTGCGGCGGCTGGGAGTGGAGGTCACGTCGGACGGCCATAGATCGATCGACCTTCCTTGGCTACGTGTACGGCCCTGATCTGTGTCGGCCATTCCACGGCCAGTATATTCCCTCGCATCGCATCGACAGGTGGGCACCGGCGGTTGAGCTCTTCTCTTCCATTTTTTTCGATCCTTCGACGGAACGAGCCAGCATCGTGAGAAATTCGGTACGGGTTGAATACATGAGCCCCCTCCTTTTTTGCATGGAATTTTGAGCTTTATTCAGACGAAAGCGTTCGCTGAACAGTCAGGAAGCCAGCTTATTCGTGGCCATTTGTGTCCTGAAGTAGTAGTGGTACCAGGATTAGAATTCGCATACAGAAGCCGAAGGGAAGTGGAAATGTCGTTGACAAACATCCAGAAAAGCCTGTGTGCGGTTGCAGGAAAAACGCCGTGCTACTGCTGTCAATGAGTCCAGGAGACGACGACTCTACTCCACGAAGATATGGATAAAGCCAACAAAACAGTAAACGTAATTAATTTGTCATTGCTCTTGAGCAGCTGTCCATGTCTGTCCATGAGCAGGACGATTAAAGACTAACTGAACTGAAAAGGAAAACGTGTGCGTGACTGGCCGTGTGCATCATGAGGTAAAAAGCGGGAAGGGGTAAAAGAAGAAGAAAATTCTGCCGCGATTGCAAACAAAGAGGAGTAAAGCGCTTCTCTTCTGTTCTGGCCGTGTGAAAACGGCAGCGCGTCCTTTTGCGTGAGGTGAGCGTGCGTGCGTGAGAAGCTACACTACCCAGCCTGGGGATGTGGGGCACCACGCGTGGGCCCCGCCCATAAGGCAGCACGTGGTTGTGCTTCAAGCTCCGCTCCGCCTACGCTGCGGCGGCGGCTACGGATTTCAAGGCCGTCAAAGTTAACCAGATTTGATGATGATGAGAAAATGGTTCACTGCCCATTTTGCCCCGCGGGACGCAAAGCAGCCTGCTACTGCTGGAGCTGATCCTATGCGCATTGCTTCGCTACAGCCAATTTTTTTAGTTGTTTGGATTGCTTACCACATGTGTCACGTGGTTATAGCCATCTTATCCAAGGGCCACATGCATACGGTCCAAGGCCTAACGTCACGTAAATTAAGATTTTTTCCCCAAGGACTTGATAATTGTATGTGTGTTACAATGGGTGTAAATAGTCTATAGTATTACGTTAGCCATGCTTATTTTTCATATTAGTGTGATTGTCTAATAATTATTTACTTATCAAATATTATGCGTGATTTTATGTTAGCCCATGAATACCTTACATATTAGTGTGATTGTCAAAATAATTATTTATCAAATAATGCATGTGATTTACCTACCTAAATAAAATTTAGGATTTTATTTGGTAAATAATTATTGTCTTGTCAAAGGAAACATAATTTTATTTGGTAAGTCAACAAAAGACGAGAGGGAAGGGGGACAAGATGAACGACAAAACTTTACGTTTTTTTAAGTAGGAGGTATAATATCCGTGATTTATGTTAGCCCATGATTACCTTCCATATTCAGTGTGACTATCTAAACAATTGTTTATTAAATAATGCATGTGATTTACCTATCTAAATAAATTTTAGGATTTTATTTGGTAAAAACTTACTATCTTGCCAAAGAAAACATAATTTTATTTGGTAAGTCAACACAAGACGGGAGGGAAGGAGGAATGTTTGACCAAGGACGGGATGAATGACAAAACTTTACGTTTTTTAAGTAGGAGAGATAATGTCCATGATTTATGTTAGCCCATGATTACCTTCCATATTTAGTGTGATTGTCCAAACAATTGTTTATTAAATAATGCATGTGATTTACCTATCTAAATAAATTTTAGGATTTTATTTGGCAAGAACTTACTATCTTGCCAAAGAAAACATAATTTTATTTGGTAAGTAAACACAAGACTACAGGGAAGGAGGAATGTTTGACCAAGGACGGGATGAATGACAAAACTTTACATTTTTTAAGTAGGAGAGATAATGTCCATGATTTATGTTAGCCCATGACTACCTTCCATATTTAGTGTGATTGTCTAAACAATTGTTTATTAAATAATGCATGTGATTTAGCTATCTAAATAAGTTTTATTATTTTATTTGGTAAGAACTTACTATCTTGCCAAAGAAAACATAATTTTATTTGGTAAGTAAACACAAGACTAGAGGGAAGGAGGAATGTTTGACCAAGGACGAGATGAATGACAAAACTTTACATTTTTTAAGTAGGAGAGATAATGTCCATGATTTATGTTAGCCCATGACTACCTTCCATATTTAGTGTGATTGTCTAAACAATTGTTTATTAAATAATGCATGTGATTTACCTATCTAAATAAATTTTATGATTTTATTTGGTAAGAACTAACTATCTTGCCAAAGAAAACATAATATTATTTGGTAAGTCAACACAAGACGAGAGGGGAGGAGGAATGTTTGACCAAGGACGGGATGAATGACAAAACTTTACGTTTTTTAAGTAGAAGAGATAATGTCTGTGATTTTATGTTAGTCCATGATTACCTTCCATATTTAGTGTGATTGTCCAAACAATTGTTTATTAAATAATGCATGTGATTTACCTATCTAAATAAATTTTAGGGTTTTATTTGGTAAGAACTTACTATCTTGCCAAACAAAACATAATTTTATTTGGTAAGTAAACACAAGACTAGAGGGAAGGAGGAATGTTTGACCAAGGACGGGATGAATGACAAAACTTTACATTTTTTAAGTAGGAGAGATAATTTCCATGATTTATGTTAGCCCATGACTACCTTCCATATTTTGTGTGATTGTCTAAACAATTGTTTATTAAATAATGCATGTGATTTACCTATCTAAATAAATTTTATGATTTTATTTGGTAAAAACTTACTATCTTGCCAAAGAAAACATAATTTTATTTGGTAAGTAAACACAAGACGAGAGGGAAGGAGGAATGTTTGACCAAGGACGGGATGAATGACAAAACTTTACGTTTTTTAAGTATGAGAGATAATGTCTATGATTTATGTTAGCCCATGATTACCTTCCATATTTAGTGTGATTGTCCAAACAATTGTTTATTAAATAATGCATGTAATTTACCTATCTAAATAAATTTTATGATTTTATTTGGTAAAAACTTATTGTCTTGCCAAAGAAAACATAATTTATTTGGTAGGTCAACACAAGACAAGAGGGAAAGGGGAATGTTCGACCAAGGACGAGATGAACGACAAAACTTCACATTTTTTTAAGTAGGAGAGATAATGTTCATGATTTATGTTAGCCCATGATTACCTTCCAAATTAGTGTGATTATCTAAATAATTTTTTATCAAATAATGCCTGTGCTTTACCTACCTAAATAAATTTTAGGATTTTTATTTGATAAAAACTTATTGTTTTGTCAAAGAAAACATTTTTTGGTAAGTCAACAAAAGACGAGAGGGAGGGGCAATGTTGGACGAATGACGAGATGGACGACAAAACCTTATGTTCATTTTAAGTATGAGAGAAGAGAAGATACACCGTGTAGAGGTGTACCTGTTAAGTTAACCTAGACAAATTGTGCAAGCAATATTTCATTTTGTTTGAAAGGAGGCAAAAACCTTTGTATAATCATTAGTATTTTTATTGTAAAAATTTACATACCGAGAAATGCCACAGATGGACTACTCTTTCGACATAGTGCAACTCAAAACGCACCGTGACACACCAATTTGTTGCATCTTCCTTAATCTTGGCGGGGATAGTTCTTGGCATGGTGGATATGCTGTGGACCACTCGAGTGTTGCATTCACCACTATTCTTCGAAATGGTGAGCATGAAAAGGAAAGAAACCACCTTTTCCTATGCCCATGCAGGAAGACGACAGAAATTCACCACTCCTTGAACGATATATCATACTCCAAGCGGGCATATCCAAGATGTTGAATGGAGACAAGATTTAATCATGATTTACACCCGCACCGAGAACCGACATTTGAATAGGATATGTAGGCAACAATATGGCTCTCTCGTGCTTAATTGGAAAAGACCACAGTTTGGCCACCTTGCGCCATTGAAGCCAGTTCGATGATCATACCCGGCCTTGAATGACAAGACAAGTGAATAATTTGCACTTGGGCGCACAACTCTTCTAAATCACTGGAATTAGGATGGTGGTGGGGAGGGGTCACTCGAAATGCACCTTATATGCTGACTTGATTTCATACACGCTGGATGCATGAGGTCCCAAAGGGTCACAAAGTTGAGGCAGTGTCGCGTTGTGGATATTTTGGATGTTTCAATCTTTTATGAACCCATATGTTGTCCTCATATGAACCAAAGTATTGGTGGTCGCGGAAATGAAGAAAGTGGAAGGAGCAACATCGTAGTCGCTCCCCCCTGTCCGATAGCCTCCTAGAAAAGGTCATGCATGTTATCTCATCATATGGTGTTCTTCCAAGACCGACCCATGCCATAGTCTGGTAATTCCATCCCCGCCATTTTGATAACCTCCAAGTACAGAAAATTGCTGTGGTACTTTCCAATGTGGATGTGAAAGTATGGAGTGCCAATGCCCTATAGGAGCTAAAGATAGGAACCGTCATCTCTCAAGCTCTATCTACGAGTCATACAATCTTTTGTGCACTTTAATGTTTACTGGACATATATTCTCTAACAAAATATAATTTACAAGTGTGACATATGAAATGTACGAGGTTATAAAGTGCAAATAAATAAATGTTAGGCACTGAAATTTGAAGTTGTAAGTAAAAAAGAACGCACACACCTATACTAGTGGTTATGGTTGTGGAATGATCCCTATGTGATTGACTATGATAATATAATTGATAGATATATGTGTAGTTGATGTGTGGGAGAAGCCTACGCTAACATGCTACAAAATCCATTGGCTCACATTTTCTTATGGTCGAACCCTTAGCAAACATCCACATTTACTAAGTTATTAATGTAAAGTAAACCCAACCATAACATTACGTTCTATGGGCTTTCTTTATCCCACATGATATGCCTCCTCCAGATCACGATAAACAAGAAGTCAAATTTGTCATTTGTGTTCTAGCCCGACCAAGTTAAAGGAAGATTCAGGTTCACCCGACTAATGCCTCTAAGACGACGGAGATCAAAGTTGACATGGATCTGAAAAGAGAAAGCGCGCTTAGTGACTCCATGAGAAATGGAAAATCTTTGCGTGACAACTATCTGATATGCCTGAAGTCCGAGTGAAGCTCGCTAAGCACATCCTCAATATCTGAACAAGTTCCCGACCAAAAAAGCAAACCATCTGCCGGTTTTCGGAGCTGAAGAGGCAGGCGATGGGCGGGAAGATAGCTAAACTGCTCGAGGTCGTCTTCATAAAAGAAAGTCAAACATCTAGACTAATTGGCTAATCCAATTATGGTACTCAAGAAGGATAAAACCTTGCGCATGTGCGTGGGGGGCGTTTTGGCTCCCGGGAGCACATGCTCCTAGGTGAACAGTAACGCAAAATAATAATAATAAATGTTTTCAAAAAATTCTGAATTTTTTTGTAGCTATTCGTGTTAGTGTCGCAAGCATGCTTGAAAATTTTCATGTGAATCAGAGAAACTATGTTTCGTTGGTGAAAAACAAAATTTGGGTGACATTTGGGGGTAACAATCGGGGTTCAATTTGTTTTTTTTCTACACATGCCAAAATGCTTAACCTTTTTGTCTCAACATTTGCATGTAGCATTTGGATGTGACTAAGAACACATAAAAAACTCTCTTGAATTTTTTGACATTTTGAAAATTATATTTGGGCCGGAAGCACACGCTCCCGAGAGTCGAATTGAATTTCCGCATGTGCGTTGATTACACAAATCTCAACAAAGCATGCCCGAAGGATCCGCTTCCTTTGCCCCGCATTGATCAGGTGATCAACTCCATCACGGGTTGTGAGCGACTGTCTTTTCTGGACGCGCACTCCGGGTACCACCAGATCTGTATGAGGGAGTCCACCACAGGTTGCCAACGGAGATTGCTAGATCTGCATACTACTGGTTAATGGAATGCAATACCCATACTTGCGTACCCGCATACTCATATGCTCATTCATTCTGACAGGTAGACCTTGTATGTCATTCATTAAAAATGTGAAAACCCTACCGTCGCTTTACCCAACCATCGTCAATCTCAAATCCCTCCCCGTAGCCCCCCCCCTCGCGCCATCACTCTCACACCACACCACAGAACCCCCTCATCCCCATCTCTCGCTCGCCGCAAACCCTAGAGGGAAGGAGCCATCGCCGCCGGCGTTGCCTGCAGCGACATGACCATCCACCTCCTTGATCTCCTCGTCTCCTCTTTCCACCTCATGTCCTCCATGCGACTAGCAGACCAAGCTATCTCCTCCCTCCACCTCCTCCTCTCCACCCCATCCCCTCCACGGGAGCACGTCAGGCTGGCAGAGCACCTCCTTCCGCCATGCCTCGAGCTTCAGTGGACAAACACATGGATCTTGGCCACGCGTATGTCGAGGAGGCGCATCACTCCATCACAGACGAAACCGTGGTGGATGGGGAAGAATTTGGAGAAGATGGCACCAAGAGTCGGCCTCGGGCGCCACGCCTTCGCCCTTGCCTATTCATGCTGCTGACTCGTCGACCACCTTTAATGGGGCAGGTTCCCAGGCACAACTCCTCTCTGCCCGGTTACAAGGTGGAGCGTGGTGGTGGTCATGGTCGTGACAACGCTACACATGCGACGGCGGTACCAAGCACCCGGCAGCGTCCGGGAGCAACTCTGGTTGTTCCTATGAGGAACACTTCTACCGCGGCAGCAAAGCTTCCAATTCAGTTAAGAGTTCATTACCTTATTTAATATGTTGATTTGATTTTTTAACAAATGATCTAGCGTGTTGAATAGTTAATCGATCTTTTGTAGATGCTTACACAGGAGAAACTAGCTTTGGGATTTGCCTTCAAGACATTCAAGAAGGGATGCAGGTTTGTACTTAATGGTACTTAAGAATTGCAAATTAAACATAACTTATATACATAAAACTCCCTGCTAGCATCCACATAGACCCCAAATGAGCTAGCTTTTGGACTTGCGTTCAAGACATTGAAGAAGGATGCATGTTAGGCTAGGAGCCAAAGGCAATTACCGGCATGGAGAGCGGCGTTTTGGCTCCTAGGTGCATATGCACCCATTGTCGAAATACACATTTTGAAAAGTTGAAAAATTCGGAACATGTATATCCGGTCATTTTATGTGCGTTCACAAGGTTTCGATGAAAAACGATGTTTTTTGTGGCTTATGTAAAAAAGTAAAGAAATGCCTTGTGAATAGTTAGAATGAAGCATCAGAAATTGTCTTTTTTACACAAGCCACAAAAAACGTCGTTTTTCACTGAAACCTTGTGCACGCACATAAAATGTTCAGATATACACGCGGGATTTTTGTTTCTAATTTTTTAACTTTTTAAAATGTGTATTTCGATAATGGGTGCATATGCACCTAGGAGCCAAAGGCAATTACCGGCGTGTTAGTACTAAGTACTCTGTCCGTCCCAAATGAGCAAAATGGTGTAAGAAAACATCCCCTTGGAAAAAGACTCATGGCGTGCTGTGCGCAGAAGATCCCCTTTGGGGTCTTGGACACGCCCACAAGACTCGAGAGAGGGCAAAACAGTAAACTTGGCTCTCAACTTATAGCGGCTTTGTCCGTAGCTCACGCGCTCCCCCGGTCCACCGGCTCCACGTTACGGAGCGCACCGACTGGGACCCCACGCGTCACAGAGAGAGAGGCCACCCAGCCTTTCTTTAACCTCGCCGAGGCCGGGCGGCGCGCTGTCGCGGCCGTGAAATTTTTACTTACCACTTTAGCAGCGAGATTCACATCGCAGCGGCGGTTCGTGCGTGGGACTAGCACCATTTTTTCCGTCTAATATAAGGGGGCGATTATAAGATGGAAGGGGTCCCTGTCGCTGTTGCGCCCGAGCGCCACCCACACCCACTTGCCTTGCCTATTAGCTGCTGCTACTTTGTGCTCTTGCGCCGTGGTCTCCTCCCCCCTTCCCTTGGCCTGTTCTTATCTGATCTCCAGTCCTCCCTCCTCCCCCTCGTGCCTTCTTCTCCCCACCTTTCCCCCACCCTCCCTCCGCTGTTTTTCTCTCCTCCCCTCCCTTCCTAGCTCTCCAAGGTCATGGCAAAGGTGAAAAGCGGATAAAACTAGCAAGTGGGAGATCGACGCAGGTGAGCTCATGCTGCCCTGCCATCTCCCTTTCGTGTTCGTGCGTTCCTGCTGCGTATGCTTCTTCTTCCTCATCCATCCTTTCATGATGTGTTTTGTCCGTGCTCTTGATTGGCTAGATGGCCTGAGGTAGGCTAGCTACTCATGCGACCATGCCTTGTTCTTTTGGGTTATTTTTTCTCTCTGGATAGATGGATATTTTCGGGAGTCCTAGAGTTATCAATTCCAGTTTGTGCTTCTTTTTCATTGCTCCAGGTCCAGGGAGATACTTTTGGATAAGTCCAATTCCCAGAGTTCCCTTCTTGCTTTTGTTCTGGAAATCTGGAATACTACATAGCACCTAGCGTTTTTGGAAGGATTTTTATTTTGTTTTGTCAGGGAGGAATGGGATGCTATTCCTGTTTTCTCTTATCACGAGATGGAAAATTTCCCGTCCCTTCTCCGTTTTTGATGCCTGCTTGATCCATTTTCTCTATTGTTTTCTTCCCCTTTTGTGGGCTATACTACTACTTTGTTTCCTTTTGGGTGAGCACATGGGTACATGTTCTTGTTTCCAACTGTCGATACCTGTTTTACATGAAAGATGGCTTTCTCCCCTTGGAAAGTGTTCCCCCTGCTTTCTCATCATTTTGGCCAACCCCTGTGAGTGATTGGATCAAAGCAATCCGATCTTTCATACGCTTAAACATGATTCAATCATTTTCGTGACCTGCTAGGATTATATGGAAACAGTTCTAGTATTTGGTAAAACCCTGTGTGGACAGATGTGTTCAGTTTTCTGCCTTATTCTTTCATTAGTGTATTACTCCTATATGGTCATGCATAACACACCTACCCATTTCCGTTAGTTATGCCGTCCGATATGATCATGTCACAGAGAGAAATAAGATAAGCTTCTGTTAGATTAGTTGCCTCTCTGCTAGTTGCGTGCGCTGCCTTCTTGAGTTGATGATCTATAATTGTGAAGGAGAGGATCATAGCAGAGGTGTGTGTGGTGTGGGTTGGATAAGATCGAGTGCGTTTTGATTAGCCAAACACATACATGCGCTTGCTTCAATTGGCAAACTTGCTTCTATGCCACATGATTGTCTCGGCTCCGGGTTACGTAGATCTGGGATGTTTTGTGAACTAATACTTACTGGTCCAGCTGTTTTCTTTAAGGAGAAGACAGGAACTGGAGCACATATGTGTTAAGTCACCGTCTAATTACCTGATTTTAAGTTCCCTCAAAGAAAACTACCTGATTAAGATACTCTAGTATTATGGCTATTTTAAGCTTTACTGCTCTTAACTGTAATTGCCTCTTTAACACTAATCTCGTTGCACATGTTGCCTAGTTATTGCGTTTAGACTCAGCAAGCAATAAGTTGGTAATTAACCTTGCCTCTTTGCTTGCTTCTGTGCAGGTGAACACCACAGCTACAAGTAGTAGAGGAAGTGGAGAAAAAGAGCTGCTTGAGTGACCATGATGGGAGGTGGGCTGCTGATGGATCAGGGCATGGCCTTCTCCGGCGTGCACAACTTCGTGGATCTGCTCCAGCAGAACGGCGCCGACAAGAACCTCGGCTTCGGCTCCCTTATGCCGCAGACTTCCTCCGGCGACCAGTGCGTCATGGGCGAGGGCGACCTCGTGGACCCCCCGACGGACAACTTCCCGGACGCCGGGGAGGACGACAGCGACGACGATGTGGATGACATCGAGGAGCTGGAGCGCCGCATGTGGCGCGACCGCATGAAGCTCAAGCGCCTCAAGGAGCTGCAGCAGAGCCGCGGCAAGGAGCAGGCCGCCGGCGGCGGCGGAGCTGGCGACGGCCTGAAGCCGCGGCAGTCGCAGGAGCAGGCGCGCCGCAAGAAGATGTCGCGCGCGCAGGACGGCATCCTCAAGTACATGCTCAAGATGATGGAGGTGTGCCGCGCCCAGGGGTTCGTCTACGGCATCATTCCGGAGAAGGGCAAGCCCGTGAGCGGCGCCTCTGACAACCTCCGTGCCTGGTGGAAGGAGAAGGTCCGCTTCGACCGGAACGGCCCCGCCGCCATCGCCAAGTACCAGGCGGACAACGCCGTGCCGGGCTCCGAGAGCGAGCTGGCTTCCGGCACCGCCAGCCCGCACTCGCTGCAGGAGCTGCAGGACACCACGCTGGGCTCGCTCCTCTCGGCGCTCATGCAGCACTGCGATCCCCCGCAGCGAAGGTTCCCGCTCGAGAAGGGCATCTCTCCTCCATGGTGGCCGTCCGGCGACGAGGAGTGGTGGCCGGAGCTTGGCATCCCCAAGGACCAGGGCCCGCCCCCGTACAAGAAGCCCCATGACCTCAAGAAGGCCTGGAAGGTGAGCGTGCTCACCGCTGTCATCAAGCACATGTCGCCGGACATCGAGAAGATCCGGCGCCTCGTCCGCCAGTCCAAGTGCCTCCAGGACAAGATGACCGCCAAGGAGATCTCCACCTGGCTGGCCGTGGTGAAGCAGGAAGAGGAGCTGTTCATGAGGCTGCACCCGGGCGCTCGCCCTCCAGCGTCTGCCGGCGGCATCGCCAGTGCCATATCATTCAACGCCAGCTCGAGTGAGTACGACGTTGACCTCGCCGACGACTGCAAGGGCGATGAGGCCGGCACCCACAAGATGGCCATGGCCGATCCAACCGCCTTCAACCTCGGCGCGGCCATCCTGAATGACAAGTTCCTCATGCAAGCGCCCATGAAAGAGGAGACCGCCGACATGGAGTATGTCCAGAAGAGGAGTGCGGTGGCCGCCGAGCCGGAGCTGATGCTGAACAACCGCGTCTACACCTGCAACAACGTCCAGTGCCCGCACAGCGACTACGGGTACGGATTCCTTGACCGGAATGCGCGCAGCAGCCACCAGTACACCTGCAAGTACAATGATCCCCTCCCGCCAAGCGCGGAGAACAAGGCAGCGCCACCTGCGCCGCCGCAAGTCTTCCCGGCGGCCTACAACCAGCAGAACCATGGGCTCAACAACCTGGATTTTGGCCTGCCCATGGATGGGCAGAGGTCCATCGCCGAGCTGATGAACATGTACGACACCGCCTTCCCGGCCACCAACAAGAACATGGGCAACGACGACGTCACCATTATAGAGAGGCCCAATGCCATCACCCCGGGAGCGCAGATGGACGAGGGTTTCTTTGGACAGGGCAATGGAATTGGAGGCAATGGCGACAGTATGTTCAGTGATGTCAGTAACATGATGCAGCAGCAAGCACAACAGCCACAGCAGCAGCAGCAGCAGCAGCAGCAGCAGGCCCCGGCGCAGCAGCAGTTCTTCATCCGTGACGACGCGCAGGCGCAGTTCGGGAACCAGATGGGCAGCATCTCCGGCGCATCAGATTTCAGGTTCGGCTCTGGCTTCAACATGTCTGGCACCGTCGACTACCCGCAGAAGAACGACGGCCCCAATTGGTACTACTGAATGAAGAATAAAGTCGTAGGGTCATAAGCTTTCTTCGTGGCAAAACCAACCTTGTGTTTCCATGGGGAAGTGTCGTCGTCCTCCTAAGAAGTGGGTAATTCTATAGGTCTTCTCTTAATTTTCATATAGGTTTTGCAGTAGTTGCAAATAGGCTGGAACTTGGAACTGGTTATATACATGTATGTCCATCCAGCTGGTGAACCTCTTATGGAAAACTTAATTTTATTCCTAGTTGAACTTGTTAGTTAAAATGCTGTTCATATGACTGGCTGGTTGTCAAATCTTTTGTGTATTTGTTGATTCCGTTCCTTGTGATTGGTGAATGTATGAACTGGTGCTCTCTTATGTGATCTCTCTCCGGTGATGATTTTCAATTGGATTTTTTTTGCAAAACTTCTGATTTTCAATTGGATTTTTTTTGCAGAACTAGCATTTTTATTTTGGAAATGGAGCGTATCCCCGGCTTCTGCATCATAATGATGCATGCACCCATCTTATTAAAAAGTCTCGAGTAGCACAAAGTCACGAAAGTATTACAGCTCGCAAGCGGAGCGAAACAAAGAAAATAAAAGTACATACTCAAAATCACAGCCGGTAAGGTGAAGTAAAGGATAAACTTTCTAGACTCCTATTCTGTTATGCGACCCCATCTGAAATGATTGAAATTTGCAAAACTTTCATGCCGGGGAATTTTGTTAAACAGTCAGATAGCTACGTTTGTTTTTTTTCCGAGGAAACAGCAGAAGCTCTACCTTTGCATTAAGAAGAAGAGAATTGACCAGTTTATAAGGAAAACTAGCCGAAAATCGATACATCGACACACACAAGCCCCGGGGCTGCGTACCTAACGAGCCGACTTCCCTGTCGCCCACACGACCAGAGTTGCCACCCCACCACACGACTCGGAGCCGCCACTCCGGCCATAAACCACTTAAACTTCACACACGCCGCCCCGAGGTCAAGACTCCACACGAGTCGACGATTACGCCTTCCACGCCACTGTAACCGACACTCCACGCCCGTAGGTGCTCTCCGAGCCGCCGCTCGACTTCCGCCGCCCCGAGGCGCGCGCACCCGAGCCGACGACGCCGCCGCCCACGCGACCAGATCCAAACTCCACAATTGTTCTCCGGAGCCGCTCGACTTCCTCACCGCCCCGAGGCGCCGCGACACGCCTGGCCGACGATGAACCCGCAAAGCCACCCGAGCCACCGCGGCCTGACGAAGGACCAGACCTCCAAGGCGTCGCCCCCAAGAGGGAAGCGACAAGTACGCTGCCAACGCCCGCTTCGACCAAGGTCGAAACTTGGGTTTTCACCCGAAGAGCCCGAGACCAAGGCGACAATGGTGGTGAAGGGGCTCCACGACGACGCCTCCAAAGAGGAAACGACGTCCTAGGACGCCGTCGACGCCGGCAACGACCGAGGTTGAGCTAGGCTTTCGCCCGGAGCTCACCAAGTCCATCCTCACCACAGCCTGCCCAGCAAACCGTCTCCGGCAACATGCCGACCGTCCACGCCCAAGCCACGTGACCAAGCACGCAAAGCAGCACGCCGCCGCCAACCACCACCGGCTGCAGAAACCATTGCAGCCCACCACGCTCCACAAGCCGGGTCTGGGAGGAAGTAGCGCCGCGAACACAGCCCCCGGCAGAACGTTTGTTTGCCAGGCTAGTGGAAATTTTGCCTCAATTAGGTTCACATGGATGTCGGTATAGAAACGGGCCAACCAAGATCTTTTTCTTCCACTGAACTTTCCGGTGAAATAAATTCATCCTGCTGAGTTGCTTCTTTTTATATGGTGTGAGAGATCTAGTGACTTTCACATCAAGACGCTTAGAAAGCTGGTATTTGATCCCCACTTTGCCTAAAGCCAGGCGTGGGTCAATTCAAAGTGGCAAACCTAAGAAAAGTTAGGCAACGCTTTGAAGTGTTTTTGGTGCTCGCCAGAAAACAATCTTTGCCTGGTAATCTTAAAAAGAAAGAAACATGGATCGGGTTGGATTGCATGGTCCTCGCTTTGATCACAAGAGCCACCACCCCCTTTATTGCTTGGTGGCACCTATCATCCGTGCATCTTATCCCTTAGCCTGGCTTGTGAAGCCAAGGTAGTGGTGGGACTTGTGACCCCTCTGCTCTCAGTCTCACTCTCAGAGGTGCCCCTATCGTGCTGATTTACATGGTGGCAACGGATCGGCGCGCTAACAACCATCCGATCGAGTGTTTGACGACTGAGGCTGAGGTGCATATGTGGAGGACTGAGCTTTAGTGACGTTGGGTCACTGACATGTGGGTCAATGACCCAACTGCACCTGCAGTTACGTCACTAAAGCAGCGTCATTGAAGCACCGAGCGTCAAACCCTAGCTGCCAGAGGAGGGCGTGTTTCGTGCTTTCGGCCGCCGCCGCAGCGCATTGGCGGCGGGCCCCTGCCTCAAAGGGGAGGGCACCCGTCGCGTCGTCTGGCGCCGACCTTGGACACGGTCATGAAGGCGCTCGCCAAGGCTGATCATGGCGGCCCACTTCGGCTATGCGGGCAGCGACGGGGACGCCGACTGATGGTTGTCCTGCTGGCTTGCGGTGGCTTCAGGTGCATCTTGGCGTTGAGCTTTGACGAGATCTAGCAGCCTCGAATCCGGCATGGACGACCTGACGGAGGCACAAAGAAGAAGCTTTCGTCTGCGTGCGTGATGGTGGGAGCACCCTGAACTAGGCATCTTGCGGCTGCTAGTCTAATGGCCTCCTTCCGGTGGGCTCGGCCCTGGAATGGGGTTGTGGTGAGCACATGCATCGGCGTTCGGCCGTGTGACATGTGTCGGCTGTGATAAGGTGCTGTTGTGGATTGTCTCGAGGCTTTGTGTTGGATCGAGTGTTGCTCGACTTCTAGATCCAGGGGATTCGCATGGTGCGGCCTTGCAGGTGGTTTGTGCAATCCTGATCTGGCGGTGATTGGGCTCTGCGAGTGCGCCTCGGCGAAGGTGATCTGTCTTTTGTGCTCTAGCTCTGGAAATGTCGGCTCGGTGCATGCAAGCTGAGGATGACGAGCAGTAGAGCTCTCTCCGGCGAAATGGTAGTCCGTGGCGGTGTGCTCCGTCATCGGTGTTGGTTCTTATCGACCAACCTGCTGCGGGCGGTCTTCTTGCAGATTGCAATGGCCATCGAAAGGTTTTGATGAGGGTCTCTCTCTCCAAGATCCGGTGGTTGACTTCGCTGTGAGATGCAATCTATGGATGTTGGCTTGATGCAGAGGAATGGTTGTGCAGCGGCAGTGGTGCATGTAGCTGCTGGGATCTTGGAAAAGTGGTGGGGACAACACACGTGTTACTTTGATGGTGTTGCTATTTGAGCAACCGGTCTCGAGCTCCGGGGTGAAAGCCTAGGTCTGCCCAAGTTGGCTATACCTGGCAATGGCGATGTTTCTACGTCGTTACCTTGTTGAAGGCATTGCTCGGATATGCTTGAACTATTCTTCAGGGTGAAAACCTAGATTCTAACCGTAGATGGTGGATCCGATGACGACGGCGCTTAAGCGTCACTCCCTTCCTGAAGGCATTGTTGTTGAAGAACATCGTTATCTGTGTGATGACAAAAATAGTTGGTGCGGATATTGTGATTGTTGTAGCTTGCCAATTGCAGATCAGATCGCTTTGGGTTTTTCTTTTTTCCTTGCCTGCGCATAGCTTTGGTTTTAAATAACTTTGCTAGTGCCGGCGTGTTTTTGTGTGCGTGTGTTGGTGCTGCCTGCGTGCATCCTAGCTATGCAGATGCCGGCTGTGTGCTCATTGTGCCTGTATACCTTGATGCTTCATTTTGAGAAAATAAAATTCACCCTCTGTCAAAAAAAATATGAGGAGTGACAGGTGACAATTTTCTTGGCTTCGCTGGGCGATTAAGTCTCTGAATGACCCACAGTGTGCGAGAAATTGACATGTTTCTGAATGACTCAATGTGTTTTCAGTCATAAGCCTCGTTGATGGAAGTTGTTAAATCATGTGATGTAAGATGTATCGTACTAGGGAGCTGGGGTACATGCTGAAAAACATCTCAAAATGGATAAAGAAACATGTTGAAAAAGGCCACAAGAGTTTCTAGCAAGTCTCTCGTACCAAGAGTTCCTGGTTGGGGGGGATCTAAAATAAAATTAAACACCGAGGGAAAGGGTTAACGGTTGAGTTAGATGTAAGCCAAGGTTAAGCGTTTTATGGGGGCACGGAAATCCGGCGATGTGGGCTCAAAATCGTTCTCGAGATGTACCTAATCTGCCCCTTAAAATAGGTTCCAGACAACGAGCAGGATAATATAAGAAAAACAAGTGGCTTATGCGACTCTAAATGGTCAATTTGTCCCTTGGATATTCTTGTGGAACGCAAAAGCTGGCCTGTAGTTTCTTGACCAAGAATTGTCCGCAAAGCCTAAGCTAAAAAACCTGTAAACTATCTACTCTTTTCGTGCAGTGACGTGCAACGATGGTGAGAGGAAGGAGCAAACACTCCTGAAATTAAGTAATTAACTAGTAGAGCAAAGATGCACTTGAAACATATGCTCAAGAACCATTTTTGTTGTTGTTTTTGGGTCACCAATTTGTGAAGTTGGACTGGGTAAAGTGCATCCGTGCTAAAAGGAAAGGGGAAAGTAAACAACCCCCTAACCATGGCTTAATCTCAACTCTCAAGTGGCACTAATGAAATAAGCATAATAATACTATTAAGAGAATCATCATCATCATCATCAGGTGATAAAAACGTGAGTTATGAATCGATTGGTTGTTGAAGAAGGGTCTTGATTGGTTGGAGAAACAAAGCGCACCTAACAAAAGCGAGCACCATCATCAACTGGACACAGCTCAGCATTAGTGTGCAGAGACAAAGAATTATTTGAATTTACGGGAAGGTTTATATATAGTAATAATGAAACAGTAGGGTTTCTGGTGGAAACCCGAAACGATCCGCAGTCCCTACACGGCATGACATCTGACACAGAGACAGGGTGCCGCGCAGCACAGTGCGGCAGGACACCGAGGACGGAGATGGTTCCACGGGACCGGAGGAAGAAGACGATGAACAGGAAGAATTGGGTGCATGCACCAAGTGGCATGGGTGGTGGGCGGGGTGGCGTGGATGCCTGCCTTGCCTGAAAGCAACGGGTGAGGAGAGGAGGCAGGAGGAGGAGCCCAGCGGCGTGGGCACCGGAGGGGAGGCCGGCCGCGCCGCGCGGACGAGAGCCGCGATCCGCTTCGACGTGTCCAGCCAGCCTGGCTCGATAACTCAGTACCACCCGACCCGACGGAGTCAGGACTGTGGACGCTGAAATCAATTCATTCATTGCGATCAGTGTGGCTCCGACATGGGCTCGTCGGTCATCAATCGGATGATGGACGATTCGATCGTGGCCTGACAGGGATGTGCCCGTGTAGAGTAGTAGTACATCACTGGGCTACTGACCAACTCTTAAGCTGCTCAGATCCGTGTACGAGTATTTAGCTTTTGCTTCTGTTAAAAATCTCTTGATTTGAGTTGCAGAGCTGCCTAGAATTTGTGCCACACGGCTTCCATCTACTGGCCAGTGAATGTGGATGGGGTGTGGTTGGCCTTGCCCGATGATCCCAGATTTGACGGCAAGGCTGGGACTGCCGAAACAGGGAAGGGAAGGGACGCCGGGTGAACTGTTCGTGGGGGACTCCGATCAACATGTGCGGGCCAGGATATTCTGTGATCATCATGCGTACGCACAGTGTCTGTATATACAGTACGATAGGACAAGTCTGTGATCATCATGCAAACAGGTCTGTAATCATAAATGTATGCGAAGATCGATAATAACACAGACGATTGCTTCTAATAAGACGTATGTGATATGCTCTGTCTACACAACATCGATTGGCCATTGGGGGACGGACGGTCATTCGGATACGCCGTAAGGATGCGAAGAGGCATCCTATATCAGCGAGGGCTAGTGTCCCACCAGTAGCTCATGTAAGAGAACTCTCAAGTTAAGTGTGCTCAGGCTGGAGCAACCATCAGATAGGTGACTGGATGGAAAGTTGTGTTGGTGTTAAATTAGCTGATAGGATGGGTCATATTTGTCAAATTAAATGACTGATACGACCCATCCCATGAGTTAATTTAACCTCAAGGTCCTTGTTTTTTTTAACACATGTTAAAGAAGGTCTATCGCATTAATTTTTGACAATGTGCGATACCTGGCATAGAGTTGATCCATCCGACCTGTTTGTGATGGAATAAGCCGTGTGTGTTGTGGGCAAACGCTTGCTAGTATTCAACCATTTGCGATTGATGAATTCATCACCGACGGGTTTCCTAGTGTGGTCCGTGTTCATCTGATCATCATCTACTTGTTGTGCTAGCTTGATGTTCCTTCTATGCTAAGTTTTCATTAATTGATGGCGTTTTATGAACATGCCATAGTTTCCCGCCATTTTCTCACCTGTTTCCCACCACCCAGCGATATTGCGCATAAACCTAGGCGGCGCGCGATGCACGGAGGCGACAAGCGCAACCTGTAGCACATCCAGCTTTTCCAAGCATGCCAACCCACCAAAGCGCCGCCTCTGCCATCAACCTCGTCGACAAGGAAAACGAGCAGGCGCCACGGCCCGTCGAGGCCGAGGCGATCCTCGACAATGCGATGGATGACGCCATGATGCGCGTCATCGCCAGGGTTGAGCAGACCTTTGGCGCATGGCGCTTGAGCGCCGCGGACCAAGATAGGCATGTCAGTGCCAATAGGCTGCACCTGCCGCACAACATGATCGATGGCGCGCCGCAGAGAAAGCTAGGTCCGTCCACGCCGATAAGCTATGGCTCGCCGCACAGTAAGACCGTTGGAGCACCACAGAGCGAGAGGCGCAGCGCGTCGCACAGCAAGAGCAGATCCATCGGCGCTTGCCTGCTGTCAACACGGTGTCGCAGCTTGGTACATGTCCCCTTCGTACCCCCATTCCTCGCCTAGAGTGGGTAGCGGCCCTCTGCGTCATACTTGCACCAGAGGCCAGCTGCGCCGTAATTGCACCGGACGCCCTCCGCGCCGTTCGTGTGGGTCGCGCCGTTCGCCTTGTCCGTGGCCCTCTCGATGCCAACGCGCTGGTCGGTAGGCTTGACCGCCTCCTTGGCCCAGGTGTCCACCTAGGCGCAGTAGAGGAACATAGCCGTCACATCCTCGAGCTGGTGATCTCCAATGAAATAGCCAACTTGGAGCTCGAGATCACGCTCCAGATGTACCACGAGCGTGTCAACCGCTTGGACGAATGTCTGCACGAGTTCAGGCAGAGCCAAGAGCAGCCTACGAGCTGGTCGGTAGGCTTGACCGCCTCCTTGCCCCAGGTGTCTGATAACCCACAAGTATAGGGGATCGCAACAGTTTTCGAGGGTAGAGTATTCAACCCAAATTTATTGATTCGACACAAGGGGAGCCAAAGAATATTCTCATGTATTAGCAGTTGAGTTGTCAATTCAACCACACCTGGATAACTTAGCATCTACAGCAAAGTGTTTAGTAGCAAAGTAATATGATAGTAGTGGTAACAGAAGCAAAAGTAATATTTTTGGTGTTTTGTAGTGATTGTAACAGTAGCAACAGAAAAGTAAATAAGCGAAGAACAATATATGAAAAGCTCGTAGGCATTGGATCGGTGATGGAGAATTATGCCGGATGTGGTTCATCATGTAACAATCATAACATAGGGTGACACAGAACTAGCAATTCATCAATGTAATGTAGGCATGTATTCCGAATATAGTCATATGTGCTTATGTAAAAGAACTTGCATGACATCTTTTGTCCTACCCTCCCGTGGCAGCGGGGTCCTAACGGAAACTAAGGGATTTAAGGCCTCCTTTTAATAGAGTACCGGACCAAAGCATTATCACATAGTGAATACTTGAACTCCTCAAACTATGGTCATCACCGAGAGTTGTCTCGATTATTGTCACTTCGGGGTTGCCGGATCATAACACATAGTAGGTGACTATAGACTTGCAAGATATGATCTAGAACTCACATATATTCATGAAAACATAATAGGTTCAGATCTGAAATCATGGCACTCGGGCCCTAGTGACAAGCATTAAGCATAGCAAAGTCATAGTAACATCAATCTTAGAACATAGTGGATACTAGGGATCAAACCCTAACAACACTAACTCGATTACATGATAGATCTCATCCAACCCACCACCGTCCAGCAAGCCTATGATGGAATTACTCACGCACGGCGGTGAGCATCACGAAATTGGTGATGGAGGATGGTTGATGATGACGATGGCGATGAATCCCCCTCTCCGGAGCCCCGAACGGACTCCGTATCTTAAAACGCGGCTCCGTATCTTAAAACGCGATGAATTCTTCTTGATTTTTTCTCCCCGAAAGCAAATATATAGAGTTGGAGTTGAGGTCGGAGGAGCTCCAGGGGGCCCACGAGGTAGGGGGCGCCCTAGGGGAGGGCGCGCCCACCCTCGTGGACAGGGTGTGGGCCCCCTGGTCTTCATCTTTTGCAAGGATTTTTTATTATTTCCAAATAGACGTTCCGAGGAGTTTCAGGTCATTCCGAGAACTTTTGTTTCTGCACATAAATAACACCATGGAAAGTCTGCTGAAAACAGCGTCAATCCAGGTTAGTTCCATTCAAATCTTGCAAGTTAGAGTCCAAAACAAGGGCAAAAGTGTTTGGAAAAGTAGATACGATGAAGACGTATCACTGCCCACCTAGGCGCAATAGAGGAACATAGCCGTCCCATCCTCGAGCTGGTGATCTCCGATGAAATAGCCAACTTGGAGCTCGAGATCGCGCTTCAGATGTACCGCGAGCGTGTCAACCGCTTGGACGAACGCCTGCACGAGTTCAGGCAGAGCCAAGAGGAGCCGTAGGCAAGGGCTGCTGGTCATGGTCTCATGGGCACGTTTTATTTTGTTGAGTCGTTTCGACGTGGATAGCTATGTATTCACAACAATCATAGCATTGCTCTGTTTCAATGTATGTACTCTGTTTTCTGTTCTTATATGTTCTGTTTCAATGTGTGTATATACGCTTTCCATTTTGTATATGTGGATGATAATAGATAGATTCAAATTAGTATACAAAAACAGATAGAAAATGGAATTTATAATATATATATATTAATTGTTCATTAGTTCATCACAGAATATATATAATATCATCAAATATACGTGATGACACTTGACTGCTAGGTACAATGCATAAAAATGAAAAACGAACAATACTAAAACTAATAATCCCTCCTGGGGCCAGTATACCGGCAGCCACTCGCCAGCAGCTCCCTGGTGCGCGGTGTCTTCCCAGTGCGGAGGCATTACTCCGCCTCCTCCGCCTCGCGGTGCTTGATGTACCAATCTGCCTCTTGCTGGCGGACGAGCGCGAACGATCTTGCCATTTCGTTGGGTGCCCATCGGAGTCCTCGTCGGTGGCACGCTGGAGCTTATCGGCCCACCTCCATGCAGCGATGAGGCGCCCAGCGCCTTTGACCTTCCTCGCGAAGTACCCGTCTTCGTACACCTCCTCCGCACGACGACACGCCCGCCCCCAAAGCTCCGCCGCCTCCTTCTTCCAGGCGGCATCACGTGCTTCATAGGCCGCCTGGTACCTGGCTTCCTCCTCCGCCATCTCCTTCTTGAACGCCACTTGCGTGGCTTTCTCAGCCGGCGGCAGCGACTTCCACAGACAAAGATTATACTGGCCCCAAAACCAATCCAAAGTTGGGGGGGTCCGGCGCAACCTCGTTCGTGGCGCGTAGGGGTCTTCATCGCTGCTATTTGAGTGAGCATCCTCGGGGGGCGGTGACTCCTCGTCGGCGCGTGGGCAGACTGGCGGCCCCTTGGCAGAGATTTGAGAGAGAGAGACATAGAGAGAGAGGGCGAGCGAGGGGAGGATGTAGATGAGAATGTAGGCGGGACAATGTGAGCAAGGTAGTATTTATTGGCGGCCGGAATCAAGATCGACGCGAACAGTACACACACCGGTTGCCGGAATTTACGAGTACCGTAGTTTAAATTACACACGATTCCCGCAGCAAAGTCCGTGTGTGAACATAATAACTGACGGTTTCCAACACAGAACCGTGTCTGATTAATGATCCCCGCCACTGATCTACCAAACCTCGAGCCGCGAGATAGAGTGCCAACCGTGTGGGGGCCGGCTGTCTTGCCATGTCTTTACATTTTCTTTTTTGAACACCAGATATTTACATCGTTTGATGATTTTTTAACGCGCACACAAGCATACAAATATGATTTTTCAAACCTTTATGGTTAGGCTTTGCATGTAGATGTTGTTCAAATTTAAATTACGGTCATTAGATGGCTAGAAAATCACTTAAATGTCTTTAAAAGGTCAGATGCCCCCTCGATTTTTCCAATTTTTCACATTACAGTTGTAGTAGTGCACGTTAAACGTAGAAAATATTTGAAGGCCGTAAGAGGAAGCTATCTCCTGTTCGTCATCAAACATGCATTGTTCCCTCTCGGAACCACGAGCCTTCTAGTGAGTTGCTCCGGTTTGTGAGGGTGTGTGTCCAAACTTTCGTCAAACATGCCAATTTTTTTACCACATCATCTTGGTGGCATGACATTACATCAAGCAAGGTTTCATGTTTTTCTGATCATTTTTTAATCTTTTGGAATTAACATGCCATGGCACTCCATGCATGTGCCCATGCCGTGAGACCAATATGTTAGAAAATTCCTTCTAATTTACTGCACATGGAATTAACTCGCACACAAGTACACAAATATGATTTTTCAAACCGTTATGGTTAGCCGTTGCATGCATATGTAATTCAAATTTTAATTACGGTCATTAAATGGCTAGAAAATCAATTAAATGTCTTCAAAAGGTCAAATGACCCCTGGAATTTTCCAAATTTTCACATGACAGTTGTATTAGTGCACGTTAAATATAGAAAAAATGAAGGCCGTAAGAGGAAGCTATCTCCCATTCGTCATCAAACATGCATTATTCCCTCTCGGAACCACGAACCTTCTAGTGAGGTTCTCCGGTTTGTGAGGGGGGTGTGTCCAAACTTTCGTCAAACAGGCCAATTTTTTACCACATCATCTTGGTGGCATGACATTACATCAAGCAAATTTTCATGTTTTTCTGATCATTTTGTCATTTTTTGGAACTAAAAAGCCATGGCACTCCATGTATACATATGCATGTGTCCATGTCGTGAGACCAATATGTTTGAAAATTCCTTCTAATTTACTGCACATGCAATTAACTCGCACACAAGTACACAAATATGATTTTTCAAACCGTTATGGTTAGCCGTTGCATGTAGATGTAGTTCAAATTTGAATTACGGTCATTAAATGGCTAAAGAATCACTTAAATGTCTTTAAAAGGTCAAACGACCACTAAAATTTCCCAAATTTTTACATGACAGTTGTATTAGTGCACGTTAAATGTAGAAAAAAATTGAAGGCCGTAACAGGAAGCTATCTCCCGTTCGTCATCGAACATGTATTGTTCCCTCTTGGAACCACGAGCCTTCTAGTGAGTTGCTCCAGTTTGTGAGGGGGGGGTGTCCAAACTTTCGTCAAATAGGGTAATTGTTTTACCACATCATCTTGGTGGCATGACATTACATCAAGCAATGTTTCATGTTTTTTTGATCATTTTTAATTATTTGTGTCGGTGGAAACGACACCTATGGAAGCACTGGGATCCCTTCTACGATTGGCGGGCGCGGGGTTGTGCAAAGAGCGGGTCTGGCCGTCAGCACAAGGATTGTTTACCCAGGTTCGGGCCACGAGGATGCGTAATACCCTAGTCCTGCTTTGGTGTATATTTGAGTGTTCTTGAGCTCTCGAACTAGCTGTGGTGCGTGCGTCGTCCAAAAGATACGAATCCCCCTCCAGTATGCCTCAGGCCTCCTTTTATAGTCAAAAGGGGTCACCACAGTGGCACACAGGAGGTGGAAAGGCATACAGTGTACAAGCTTATCGCCCGTCATTACGGGACAAGGCGCATTAAATGCGCTCCTTAGGTGTCCCGTTGCTTTATTGGGGACGGCAACGAGGCCCGTCCCGTCCCTTGCCGATCTGCTTCGCTCCAACACGCGTCCAGGCCAACAGGGCATGCAGCGCCACGTAGGCTGGCAGGCTGCTGAGATGGCGTGGTGGTAGCGTCTTCACGAAGATCTGCATGCCACCACGCAGGTGCTTGCTGAGTTGGCCTGGAAGCCGCACGTTGCCACATAGGTGCTTGCCCAACTGGTTGGGCTGGCAGCTATATGGGAACGGTGGTGGAGTCTTGGCAGACGTGGGTCTGGCTGTGGCCCCGCAGGTGTCCTCGGCAAGGGTCTTGCCGGGGCATCGCGGTCGTCCCCGGCAAGGATCTTGCCAGGGGTCTCGTGGATTTCCTCGTCAAGGATCTTGTCGAGGATCGTCGTCTTCTGGTCCTCATCTTATCTTGTGTGCTTATGATCTTCACAAAGATCTACATGCTACCACGGAGGTGCCTCCCGAGCCTTGGTTCCAATGTGGTTGATGGTGTTGGAACCCTTGGGCTCAAGGGTGGCGCGCTCTGCTGGCGTTGGGCAAGCTGCCCCGACAAGGGTCTTGCCGGGGCTGCGGAGGCAGCCCTGGCAAGGGTCTTGCCGGAGGAGTCCACCTCGCCCTCTTGCTCTTTGTGTCTCTGGCCTTGGCGTTGCTTTGCCCGTCTTATGCCTTTGGCTTCCCTCCTCTGCCCTACTTAGTGTGGCCGCGGGCGCGGCTCTGACTGCCTTTGCACAAGTAAACGGGTAAAAAAGGAGAGCCCCTACTTTTGTACACCGACAGGAGCCTCCAGGCCTGGGCCACACATAAGCGCAACTCGTTGTTGGGCTAGGCCCATAACGGTGCGCGGGCAGGCGGGGCGGATTTTTACCACAGTAACTCCTTCGTTCGCTGCGCTTCCCCACGACCCGCGTTGAATGCGTGACATGGAGGGTCGTGCGTGACATGGGGTTCGTGCATGGGGCGGCTGCTACCCTCATGCGTCACATCGTGGTAAAGAGGCGGCTCGTGCCTTCCTCATAAAAAGAGGAAAACGCAGGCGTGCGGCTCATTTACTGAGTGGACTCGAGTCGTGGCCTTCAAGGCGCCCGTGCCCCATGATCACGGGGTGGAAAACGGTCGCCTCACTCGTCCCCTTGATTTCTGCTTGTTCGCCACGTGTCCCCCATGCCTCGAAGATGGTAGGAGGCATATGCGGGGGGCACGGTCCTTAAGTGACGAGGCGGGAAACCGGGCCGCCGCTGACTGGAGCAGCGGGTCGGTCTCGATTCCCCGCGCCCTTGATGGCTGGATTGGTTGAGTGGAGCGCCGAGCCCTGACCCCGCCCCTTTATAAGAAGGGGAGGGAGGTGGCACCCCCCAAATCTCTCATCATCCATCTTCTTCCACCTTGGCTCCTTTCTTTCTTCTGCTATGGCGAGAGGGCGCGCCGGCACTTCGACGGTGGCGATGAGGGTCTCTGCTCGACAATGCGCCCCTCCTTTCCAAGAGCTCATGGCGGCGGGGCCGGCCACGAGAGGAAGGGGGAGGGGGTGAGGCCGAGGTCGTCGTGGCACTCGGGGAAGAGGGGGACGGGGCGGTGCACCGGCCTCGCCTCCGCCAGCGGTCCTTCCCCCAATGGAGGGCCACGTCGGGGACCAGCCCCGCGAGTTCTTCTTCAAGCTGCGCCAGCCAGTGCGCCGTCGTCTTCGTCTCCCTGCACCATTTGCTCGGGAGATGGAGCTCGATCCACCACAGACCCTGAGGTTGCATATGAGGGGTTGCGGGAATGGCGGCACGCGGGTTGATGTCGACTTTCCCGCCCCTCACGTCATGTATCTTCGTCGCGGATGGAATACCTTCGCTCGTGTCCACAGCCTAACGGAGGGGCTCGTTCTCTACTTCAAATTAATGGAGGACGGCCTGCTCTCCGTCAAGGTCTTTGGGGACTTCGGGACTCGCCTAAAGTGTTGCGTGGAGAGCTCCTCCGATGACGAAGACTCCTCCTCAAGAGGAAGTGACGAGGAGGATAGCGACATTGACGACGAGGGCGCCGAGCGAGGGGACGCCGACTCCGACTGACCGCGCCGCCCCTCCCTCGTCCACGCCCCCTGCCGAGGGCCTTCCTCGTCAAGCTCTCCAGCGGCGCGTTCCCCGTTGCCCTCTTTTTGCCTTCACCCGCCGCACCTGGGAGGAAAGGGGCAAGAACGGGGATCACGGGGCACTTATCTTTTTTTAGTTTGTAAGCCTATGGGCCTTAGTAGAATTTAGACCTTGTAATCCCCTCGCTCAGGCATACATTCTGTACGAATTGTACTTGTTAACAACGTATGAATGAAAAGAAGTGTGTTCGCCGGGTTTCTTTTATGCGTGGGCGGGGGCAACACCAAGGAACGAGTCCTCGTTATCTTAAGATAAACATTGTAACCCAGCAACAGTCCTTGCCGTCCTCCTGCTCTAAAGCCCGATTACGCTGACACCCATGGCGGAGGTAGGGGCAAAGCAGGATTGGGCCCTTCGCCCGTTCCCTTCCCACCGCGCTACGACCAAGTCCCGGCCCAAATTTAGGTTTTTTTTTACACGGGAAAAAGGGAGCATGGTGGTATAAGAGTGAGCGAAGTCTTGTACGTCCAAGTTTCATACGGAAGTAGGGAGTGGGGAATGAAAAACTTATGTGATGTTGCAGCCCCCGGCAGTTTTTGCTTGCCGCAGTCGGACCTTTGGATCCGCAGCCCCCGGCAACTTTGGCTTGCCGGGGTCGGGGCGCCGGCCTGTTCTCTTTCCTCCAAATAGTTCAGCAGAAATGTCCATGCACCCTGCCAACTTAAAAAGGACGGGAAGGAACAGAGAGATGCACACTCGACCTCTATGCTAGGGGTTAGTCGCCGCTAAGCACTATCAACCCTAACCGAGGAAGAGACTCAACCTAACATGCATGCTAAAACTTAGGGCGCCAGTGCTTCATTTACTTATGCTCAGGGTCTGCAGCTGGCTTTGTACAAAGGGTTACATGCCTTGCCGGCAAGGCTTGTACAAAAGGTGGTCTGCCGGGGAGCCCGACAATCGTGCCTTATGGGTAAAACTTGCAAAGATGTTCAATGTTCCAGGAGTTGCTCACTGGAATAGCATCTTCGGTCTCCGAGCGCATCGCACCGTGCTCGGTGACTCAGACACCCGATAAGGGCCTTCCCACTTTGGCGTCAACTTGCTGGAATTCTTGGCCGATTGAACGCGCCGAAGAACATGGTCGCCTTCCTCAAAGCTTCGGGCATGAACATTGCGGCTATGGTAGCGGCGCAAGGCTTGCTGGTAGCGCGCTGCTCTCACAGTCGCGCGAAGATGATCTTCCTCGAGGAGCGTTGCGTCATCTTGCCGCAATTGCTCTTGCTCAAACTCATCATAAGCGAGCACTCGGGGTGACCCGTTCGTGAGTTCCGTGGGGAGAACTGCTTCTGCCCCGTAAACCAGGGAGAAAGGTGTCTGGCCGGTGGCTCGATTTGGTGTCATTCTGATTGACCAAAGAACCACCGACAGTTCATCAATCCAGCGCCGTCCGCACTTGTGTAGCCTGTCAAAAGTTCTTGTCCAGAGGCCTCGCAATACTTCAGCTTTTGCCCTCTCAGCCTGGCCGTTGCTTCGTGGGTGTGCAACAGAAGCAAAACAGACCTTGCTGCCGAGGTCCTGGATGTACTGCCTGAAGACGCGGCTCATGAACTGCGTGCCGTTGTCGGTGATGACTCTATTAGGCACACCAAAACGGCAGACTAGCCCCTTGAAGAATTTGACGGCTGACTGTGATGTCACCTTTCTCACTGCCTCCACCTCCGGCCACTTTGTTAACTTGTCGATTGCAATGTACAAGTACTCAAAGCCCCCGACGGCACGGGGAAAGGGGCCCAGTATTTCGAGCCCCCAGACCGAGAATGGCCAGGAAAGAGGGATTGTTTGGAGAGCTTGAGCTGGTTGATGAAGCTTCTTTGAATGGAACTGGCACACTTCACACTTGGTTACTAGTGTCGTTGCATCCTGGAGGGTTGTGGGCCACAAGAAACCTTGCCGACAAGGGCCCTCGACCCTATGTGGGAGCCACATATGCCTCCGTGTATCTCTGCCAACAGCTCCAGTCCTTCCTCCCGGGGAATGCACTTCAATTTCACACCGTTTGGTCTTTTTCTGTACAGAACATCGTCGACGAACTGATACATGGCAGACTGACAGGCTACTTTCTCCGCTTCTTCCTGCTCTTCAGGGTGTTCCCCTGTTTGGAGGAACCGGACGGTATGTTGTGCCCATGCCGGAGCCTGGGGCTCGACGCAAGGACCAAAGGCATTTCCTCTGCCATGGGAGCGGCTGTCTCTATGGCCAGGGCTTGACGCCCTACCGGAGTTTGTTGCCCCATGGTAGGCTCAGTGTCCACGGCAACATCCTTGCCAGCGGCTCCTGGGAGCTCGGCGGGAAAGTACTTGCCGGGGCCTGATTTCCTCCGCTTGTTCTGCTCTGTTGATGGTCCAACGGATGGTTGAGTTAACCGAACAAAAGTACCTGGTTCCACAGGCAATTTGATGGCAGCGGGTTTCGACAAGTAGTCGGTGATGCCGTTCTCCACTCGGGGAACATGCTTCACTTGTATACCATCAAAACGCTCTTCCAGGTTCCTCACTTCATCTATGTAGGCCTCCATGAATGGGCTTTGATAATCTTTGTTAACTTGCTTGACGACAAGCTGTGAATCACCGCTGACAATGAGCTTCTTGATTCCGAGGTCTGCCGCGATCCTGAGACCGGCAAGCAACCCCTCGTATTCAGCAGTGTTGTTCGTCGACATTTCCCTGGGAAAGTGCATCTGGACTACATACTTGAGGTGCCCCCCGGTGGGTGCAACGAGCAGCACACCAGCACCGGCGCCTTGCAGCGAGAAAGCCCCGTCAAAGTACATAATCCAGTTGCGACTTGTTTCCTTCCCGGGAAGAGTGGTCTCCTGGATCTCCTCGTCGGGCGTTGAGGTCCATTCTGCAATGAACTCTACCAAGACTCTACTCTGGATTGTTGAAGTACTTTCAAACATGAAACCAAAGCTCGACAGTTACAAGGTCCATTCCACGATCCTCCCGGTTGCGTCTGGTTTATGCTATCCGTTGCAACAGGAGGCGGGTGATGACGGTGATTTCGTGTGCTTGGAAGTAATGACGCAGCTTCCTCGAGGCCATAAGGAGGCTGAAGAGCAATTTCTGCACACCGGAGTACCTTGACCTAGCTCCCTGCAAGAGGGAGCTGAAAAAGTAAACTGAGTGCTGCATCATCTTCTTCTTCTGCACTATTTCATTTGGTTACGTCGCTTCTGCTTCGCCAGCGCCAGACTCCGCCGGGGGCCTCGCCTTACCGGCACCAGGCCCTGCCCGGGGGAGTTCTGGTTTGTCATCTGCCAGCCCTGCTGTTGCCACTGCCTCTTCATCGACCTCCCTCTGTGCCACTAGCGCGGCGCTGACCCCTTGGTTCGTTGCCGCTAGATATAGCAGCAATGGTCCTTGTGGTTTAGGCGCAACCAGTATTGGCGTAGAGGAGAGGTACTTCTTCAAATCCTGCAGGGCTGCCTCGGCCTCTGGGGTCCATTCCATTGGGCCCGCCTTCTTCAAGATTTTGAAAAAGGGAAGGGCACGCTCGGAAGACTTGGAGATGAACCTGCTCATGGCGCAACGCGGCCAGTGAGCCGACGCACATCCTTGATCCGCTTAGGCGCCTCAATTTGCTCAATGGCCTTGATCTTATCTGGATTTGCCTCGATCCCACGCTGTGACACAAAGAACCTGTTGGGGATATAACTACTGAGTGTGAACCGCCCCGGGAGGGCCGGTTTACCCTCGTTCATGATCCAGGCCCATGTGGACGCCTGGAGCCCAGAGGCGAATTAAGGTCCATGTATGTAAACCGCCTTAGCGTTGTAGCTTGTGTTGTAAGACAGAAAGGAGAGATCAAGCCGGATTCTTGTATGAGCCGGATTGGGACTCTGTAAACCGACCGAGCGTCAATCCGTGTATATAAGGGGACGACCCGGCGAAGTTAGGGACAGAGATTTCGAGGCTAAGGCAAAGCTATTGCTCCCTAGTCGCCAAACCATATCAATCACATCACAACCGGACGTAGGTTTTTACCTTCATTGAAGGGGCGAACCAAGATAATTCCCGTGTCTTGTGTCCGCTTTAACCCCTCTAGGTTAACCCGTACGATGGCCCTGCGACTAAGTCCTTTCATGAGGACATCTGCCGTGACAATTCCACGACAGTTGGCGCCCACCGTTGGGCAATCGCACGATGGTTTGATGATCTTAGAGGGCAAGTTCGAAGGACTCGAAGGCTATGCTATGGGCCGGATGACTAAGAGTCGTCGCGGCAAGCTCTACATCGACGATGCGGACTGGGGCCCCGAGGCCGGCTCGGTTGAGTACGGGTACCGGGTCCCCTTTGGCGGCATACACGTGTTCATTGGCAAGATCGGCGAGCCAGAGCCTGGGCCGGACGTCTGCACTGACCTCGTCGAGACGGCTCAACGGGCAAAGAAGAGTCCTGCCTGGCTAAACCGGCGGTCGTGCATGTTTTCGTGGGAGTCGTTCACGGAGGCTACGAGGACGGATCAACATCCGTGACGAAACTGTTGTCTACTCGGTGACGTAATCGCTTCACGGAGAAACCGAAGTCTCTATACCAGCTACACGATGGCCGATCGGGGCTGTTCCGACGGAGAGAGTATTCGGACCCTTCGATCTACCCAACCGGTTGGGATCTTCATGGCAGTACGCAGGCGGTGCCGCTCTTGACCATGGCGCCCTGTCGCCCGGTTCAACAGCAATGATGATGGCAGCCGAAGGAGGCCCTGTCGCCCGCCGGCTCAAGTTTTGTCGAGCTTTTTCGGCCGCGTTAGCTGTGCTCATGGCGGAAGCTAATCCGCCGGATCAGGACCTTCACAACGCGGAGATTGCAAAGGTGAGGGAACAGATCACTAATGCTAAAGCGGACCTGGCGGCCGCGGACGAAAGGATGGCAGCGGAACGGGCCGCTTTGGATGTGCAGGCTTATAGGCTCAGGCTGGACCAGAGCGCGTCACAGGAAGTCATGAAAAGGAAGTACAGGTCCCGTTTACCTTCCGTTTTTGAGGGAAGGGAGCTTTTCAATACCCCAGGGGCAGGGACCAGTAATCCGCCGCCATTGGTAAACCGGCCGGAAGCACCTGGGACGGCCGCACCGGTTCAGCCCCGTATGATAGATCTATCTCGCCATCATACCGGTGCGCCCTGCATCGCGCAGACACCTCCGGTCACTACTCCAACCCGATGGATAACCTCGTGGTGGCTGCGGCACGGTTGAGGCGATTCCAATTGAAGGCGATTCACCGCAGCGGTGGAGACACGCCGGGTTAAGGAGCTCCTCAGGACGGCCTTGGCTCAGCAAGAAGCGTACTCGTACAGTCGAGATCGGATCCACTCCACCCCCCGCCCGAGCCGGAGCTACAGCCGACCTGTCGATGAACCGGCCGTATCGAGCAATGCGCAGCGTGGTCCGCCGCGCGGCAACAATCCGGCAGGCGGCTTCGAAGACGCTCAAGTGGTAGTGGACCGCGCCAGGCACGTAGGGAGGCCGAGTTAGTAGCACAAGCGGAGGATCATCCGCCCGCCGGTTCGGACCGACCACCTTCGAACCAGGGGTCACGTCCGGCTCTTTGGGGGTGCCTTGCCTCGTCCCGCTTTACGCAACGTCACGATTGCCCAAGGACTTCAAGGGCCACGCAAGGTGCCGAATTATACCGCCGACTTGGCTCCAGAGGCGTGGATAGAAAGCTACGAGATGGCCATGGAGATGCTAGACGTGGATGAAGCCGCATGTGCGAAGTACTTCACAATGATGCTTTGGAAGGTACGGCCGGACTTGGTTAAAAACTTGCCGCCCAACTCCATCACTCGTGGACCCGATTCGCGGACCCGGTTCATCCAAAATTTCAAAGACACCGTAAGCAGCCCATGTCGGTGGTGGATCCGGCAGCTTGTGTCCAGCGGAGGGAGAGTCTACAACCCATTGGGTGCGCTGCGTTTGGAAGTTTTACATTCTTCGACCGGATCAACCCCGATTCCGCGATCTTGACCTTGGAAGCCAATTGCGGTTCGAGCCATTGAAATTGAAGCTGGGTCGCATGAAGCGTTTTGCCATGACATGGGCACTCTAATGGGCGTGTTGGTAAAGCACGCTGATTACGATAGTACCAAGGATCCCGAATCTGATAATGATGAAGTGGGAAGGGAAATGTAACGGCAGCCTGTGGTCCAAAGCAGCACCATTTGGCGAGCAATGGAGGGAACAAGCGCAGTTTAACGGCAACATGGGTTTCAGTAGCCAACACCAATGCGCAGGACAAGGGTCAGCGCGAGGGGCGATCAAATAAACCGGGCGGTCACAATCCGGATCGTTTGAACTTCATATTAAATCAACCTTGTCCGAAGCATCGGACGAAGGAGGTACCGCGAACCACCTTTGGAAGGATTGTTATATTATGCAGGAGTTTAAAACTCCAACTCTTTCCGGTATGATCAAGGGACCGGCGGCGGTTCAGTGGTCCGCTCCGGTTACGGTGGAGGAAATTCCGGCCCGGATTCGGTGGTAATCCGGGCGGGCAAGGCAATCGAATAATCAAGGCAATCGTAATAATCAAGGTAATCGAGCGATCGAACCAAGGGGCTACAATCAACAGCGGCGGTCGGGTTATCGAGCAACCCAAAGCGGTTGAATGGGGGCGATACGCCGTCTTTACCACCAGTTTGGACCGACGGGACCGAAAACTTCAGAGGCGGTCGGTGTTGTTGAACTGCTGCGCCAGACATTACCTCTGCTGGTCCGAGCAGCCGATTGTGTGGAGCAGAGGATCATCCTCCCCGGGTTTACAATCCGGGTCGATTAGCCTTGGTGGTGGCACCCGGTAGGAGGGTACAAGTTTACCAAGGTTCTTATGGATGGAGGAAGCAGCATCAACATCACGTACTCACGAGACTTTCCGGCGTATGGGGTTAACAGATAGGCATCTTAGGCCGTCCCAAAGACGGTGTTTCACGGAGTGGTGCACAGTAAGTCGGCGTGCCGATTGCCGGTAAGATAGTTACGGAGGTGACCTTTGGGGACGAACATGACCTCGAGCGAACGCGTTGACATTTGAGGTGGTAAAATTCAAAGCCCTTACCACGCCCTCTTTGGGCGGCCGGCTTATGCTAAATTTATGGCACGGCCCTGTTATGTTTACTTACAGCTGAAAATGCCGGGTCACAAAGGAACGATAACGGTTCATGGAGCCGCCGGATCGCTCTAGAGTGCGAGGAAGGTGATGCGGCTTACGCGAGTCGGTTTGTGCCACGGAAGAGTTAAAGTATTATAAAGATAATGTTGATCCGTGGATATGACCCCTTTGAAGAAGCCAACTACAGAGCAGGATCCGGACTTGAAGTTCAAATCGGCGGCTGAGACGAAGCTTGTTGATTTTGTGCCCGGCGATTCATCCAAACAGTTCACCATCGCGCCAACCTGGATCCAAAATAGGAAAGCGCTCATCGAAGTTCATCCGTGAGAATCGGGACATTTTTGCATGGAAGCCGTCGACATGCCGGGTGTACCGAGGGAACTCGGCCGAGCACACTCTTAATGTTGACCCGAAATACAGACCGGTAAAACAGTTTCTTCGCCCGGTTTAATGAGGAAAGGCGCAAGGCCATCGGAGAAGAAGTTGCTAGGCTGTTGGCAGCAGGGTTTATCGTCAAGTCTTTCATCCAGAGTGGCTCGCTAACCCGGTTCTGGTCCTTAAAAGAATGGCACTTGGCGCATGTGCGTAGATTACACAGATCTTAACAAAGCTTGTCCGGCAGATCCTTTCGCCCTCCCGCATTGATCAGATTATTGATGCGACGGCGGGTTGTGAGCGTTTGAGCTTTCTGGATGCGTATTCCGGTTATCATCAGATTAAGATGGCGGTTAAGGACCAGGAGAAAACGGCGTTTATCACCCCTTTTGGAGCCTTCTGCTATGTGTCCATGCCTTTTGGGCTCAAGAGCGCCCAGGCAACTTATCAGCGTTGCGTACAGAATTGTTTGCATAAACAGATCGGCCGTAATGTGCACGCTTACGTGGATGATATCGTGGTGAAATCAAGGCAGAAGGAAACATTGATTGAGGATTTAAGGGAAACCTTCGACAACTTGCGGGTGTACAAGATGATGCTCAACCCTGCCAAGTGCGTCTTTGGTGTTCCAAAGCAGGCAAATTGTTGGGTTTTCGTGTCTAACCGGGGATTGAGGCTAATCCGGAGAAAATTACAGCTATCACCTCCTTAGCTAAGCCAAAATGCATCAACGATGTCCAACGCTTGGCAGGCCGGATTGCTGCGCTTAAGCCGGTTTATCGATCGCCTAGGAGCGAAGGCCATCCCTTTGTACCAGATCTTTGAAGAAGACGGATCAATTAAATGCGGAGTTCAAATGGCGATGAGGCATTGGAGGACTTAAAGCGGCAGCCAACCCGCTTTGTTCTTGCTGCCCCTATTGACGAGGAGCCGCTCTGTTATATGTTGTCGCTAATGCCGAGCGATGAGTGTGGCCATTGTGGTGGAGCGCAAGGAGGCGGGGAAGGAGTATCCGGTTCAGCGCCGATGTACTACATCGATGAGGTTCTCATTGAATCTAAGCAAAGATATCCACATTGGCGTAAGCTGGTATATGGGGTTTTTATGGCAAGCCGGAAGCTGAAGCAATATTTCCAAGGGCACCCCATCACGATTGGTCGATTCGGCTCCTTTAGGCGATATCATCTTGAACCGGAAGCAAAGGCCGGATTGCTAAGTGGGCTATAGAGCTTGGGCATACGGTTTTAAAGTATGTGCCCGGACGGCCATAAAGTCTCGAGCACTTGTGGATTTCATTAATGATTGGACGGAGTTGCAAGCACCGTAAGAGAAGCCGGATCACACCTATTGGACCATCCATTTTGATGGGTCCAGCAATTGGAGGGCTCGGGGCTGGAGTCGTATTAACTTCCCCACGAGGTGATAAGTTCTGTTATGTTCTCCGCCTAATGTTCCCTTGTACTAACAATGCGGTGAGTATGAAGCTTTGCTCCATGGCCTCCGGATGGCCAAAGAAATGAACCTCACCGGGTTAAATGCTTTGGTGATTCGGACTTAGTGGCCCAAAGGTATCCGGCACTTGGGACTCCAAAGATCTGCTCATGGCTGCATATCGTCGGAAGTGGATGTTGTTGCGTGACATTTTAAGGGATACCAGGTGGACCATGTGGATCGTCGGAAGAACGGCGGCTGATGCTTTGAGCCGGTGGGGTCCCAGCAGAAACCGTCCCGCCTAACGCTTTTCCTTGACGTGCTGCATAAGCCGCCGCTTAAGCTACTCGATGAAATTGATTTGGCTATCCCTGATCCGGAGGCTCAATTGGTGGCGGCCTTGCACGTCATTCTGGATTGGGCGCTCCCTTATTTGGCGTACATGAATCGGGGCGAAGTTACCGTGAGGATGAGACGTTGGCCCGGCAGATAGTTCGGCGGTCTAAGTCTATGACCATTGTTAATGGCGAAGTTGCACCGTTGCGGCGATGTCGAGGCGTTTCAGCGTTGTGTCCCTGAAGAGGGCCGTGAGATATTGCGAGAGATTCATGAAGGGGATTGTGGTCACCACGCCGGTTCAAAATCCTGGTGGCCAAAGCGTTCCGCCATGGCTTCTATTGGTTGATCGCCCATGCCGATGCGGAGGATCTGGTCGACGTTGTGATGGTTGCCAAAAGTTCTCCAGCGTGCTCATGTGCCAGCCCAAGAATTGAGGATGATTCCAATTACTTGGCCGCTTATGCGACTTGGGGCTGGATATGGTTGGACCTTTCAAACGATCCAAGGACAAAAAGACCCACCTGTTGGTGGCGGTGGATAAATTTACCAAGTGGGTCGAGGCGAGCACATTAGCAAGTGTGATGCGCCACGGCGGTTCAGTTCATCAAGCGGGTGATTTTCCGGTTTGGGTTTCCACACAAGATCATCACGCATAATGGCACCAATTTGTCCAAAGGAGCTATGAAGGAATTTTGTGAACGAGAGCACATCCGGCTTGATGTTTCTTCCGTAGCCCACCCGCAATCCAATGGTCAAGCGGAACGAGCTAATCAGGAAATTTTGAAAGGTATCAAACCCCGGCTTATGGTCCCTTTAGAAAGGACGCCGGGTTGTTGGGTGGAAGAACTACCATCGGTGATATGGAGTATAAATACTACCCCAACCGATCCACCGGATACACGCCGTTCTTTATGGTCTATGGAGCGGAGGCGGTCCTTCCAGTGATATCCGTCACGACTCGCCCGAGTAGCAGCTTATGTTGAGGCAGATAGCGAGGCAGCACGGCAAGATGATTTGGATCGACCGGACGAAGAGCGCGATATGGCAGCAGCTCGCTTCGGCGGTCTACCGCCAGGATCTTCGCTTGTATCACAGCCAAGTGAGTTAAAACCAGAACCTTTCGTGAAGGAGACTTAGTGCTGCGGCTCATTCAAGATCGTAAAGATATGCACAAGCTATCCCCACCTTGGGAGGGGCCTTTTGTGGTCGATGAAGAATCTATACAACGGGTCCTACTATCTGATTGATGTTCGAGAGCGAAAAGACTCACGCACGCCGTAGGAGGAGACCAACAGGCCATGGAACATAGCTCATCTTGACCTTATTATACTTGGAGCCATTGGCTCCACTTATGTACATATCAAGGCGATGTATATATTATGAATAAAAGCAATAAACCGGATCCTTGGCTAAAGCGGGGTATCTGCTCGTACAAAGGACCGGTTTGGGTACATGGAGATGATAAGTAAAGCGGCCTCCGGTTTAACCCTTGGCCTTGTTTTTAGAAATTTTGTCATTTGGGGGCTTGGTCGTGTCCGAACCAATGCAACACCTCTTGGCGGTAAAGCCACCAGATCATTTGGGGGCATGGTCACGTCTGAACCAGTCACACCTCTTGGTCGGCCTAAGGCCATAGAATCACTTGGGGCTTTGGTCGAACCCGAACCATCGCAATGCCATTTGATCAAGGCGTCATGCCACGAGTTCGATTGGGGACTGGCTGACTTGAACCACCTCTACACCATATAGGGGCTTGGTCATGTCCGACCATGGTAGCGCCATCTGATCCGGCTCGATGCAGCCTTTTCTTGCAAAGTGATTTTCCTCATTGATTTTGCTTCCATGGGGTCTTTATGCCTGTCATTTGGTTTTTGTTGGCCTTCTTAAACCGAAAAAATTCTTTAAACCGGATTTATGTTCCGCATTCAGTACCTTTTTAAACTGGCGATTTTTTGTTCCGGTTTGATTTTGCTGTTAACATCCCATTATGGAGTAACAGGGGGCTTATCATGCCCGACACGATTTACACGGTAAATCGGTTTTATACACAGAAGGACTGTTCTCCTGTGACAGTGATGGTTTATAAGGCCTTCACTTGGGTTTGACTAAAGCCAACCGTGTGCCCTAATATCTTGGCGTGTATGTTCAGTATCACATGGTTTTGATCATATACCTCGGTATTATCTCATATAAATATATTGGTATCAGTTTGGCTAGCGGCGTAAACCGCCACGGCGGTTTAAGAACTTGTGATTGCAGGCAAAATATGTTGCAGGATTTACTACGAAAGCCAACGGATCCCATACTGCCATGCAAAAGTTTACAGACTGAGATTGTACCGGCATTGTTCAAAGAAAGACACTTGCTATCCTATTACAAAGCCTTTTGAGGCCCGGCGTTTCACGCGGAGTTATGCCTTGAAAATTTGAATATGTCGCCCGGCTTGGCGGATTACGCTGCCTCACCGGGTTGGCGCGAGGTGGAGGGCGCGGCGCCTGGCGTCGGTTCAGCTTTCTCTTCTTCTTCACCCAAAGCCCGGAAGTCATTGGTAGACCAGTCAATCCGGTTAAGGCACGAAAGACAGCTTCTTCACTTATCAGCTCAGCCGGATCAACGTCGAGGCGTAAGTGTGCTTACGGATTGGAGGAATCAGGCTCTGCACTTCCGGATGACAAACTCCACCCGCTTGTTGTTTGCGTCATAAAAAGATCGGTGAACTTCCAGATTGGCTTCAGCGCCAGTTGACTCGCCAACGGACGCATCTCCTTTGTAATCCGTTTCAGGGCATCATTATCAAAGGCTTCACCGTTCTCTTGAGCGCTGGGAAAACCTTTCGCTATGTCGGCCGGATCAAGATCCGCTATCCATGCCTTGGCACGAGTCAGAGCCAGCAGGGTGCCAGCCCGGGCTGCGGATCGCTTCATCTCTTCAAGCTGCCCCGGAATCATGGACAGCCGGTCCAGCGTCTCTCTGATCGTGGACGGCGCCCGTGTTGTCATATGAAGTGGCGCATATGGTTCAGGCACCGGTATATAGCTGTTCAATCAGGGTGTCACGAAGCCTTGAGCTTTTTTCGCACGTCCGAGCCTGAGATGAGCAATACGCTTGCCTACACCAGGTTTAGACAGTTCAAGTTAAACCGTGGAAGCGTTAAACACAGCATATTCAAGTATAAATTTACTTACCAAAGACGGCAGAGGTCATGGCATGCACTTGGCGTTTGAGTCCGTAAGCTCTTGATCCACGGTTTAAGGGCCGCCTCGGCTTCCTCCGCCCGTTTTATTAAACCGGCTTTCTCGGTGTCCCAGCTTGACCCGCCGGATTTGTACCGCTCCTTTAGCTGCTCCATGGTGGTCGTGGCAGTCTTTAGCTCATCCTTGGTTTTGGTGGCTTCGCTATTTGGGTTTCCAGTTGGTTCGGAGGTCCTTGAGTTGCATAGCTTCTTTGGTGTATTTCATTCGATGACAAAGAAAGCATGTTAGTGGTTTCATTATACAAGTCCCAAGCTTAATACAAGTATTCAACTTGGCACTTGGGGGCTAATGGCTAGTTGATCTCAATTTGCTAAGAGGAGAGCCATTTAAGTCCCGGTTTAACTTTGCAAAGTTAAACCGACCCTTGGGGGCTACTATGCGGGCAAAGATGAGAAAGGTCAACTTATTACCTCATAGCGGTCCTTCATGCGATTTACTAGACCGGCTTCAAGGTCACGGCTTGTGTAAAGCCGGTTCAGAAAGCCGGAATGAAGTTCTTGGGCGGAGAAATTGTCGTAAGCAGACATGTCAGTCTTCCCTTGTCTTTCTTGATAGTAGTGGAACTTTCTTTGATGTCATGCTTTGCTAAAGCGACCGGTTGGCTAGGAGCAGCAGTAGCCGATTACTGTCACAATAACATCGTCATTTTCAGCGGTCTTGTTTGGGCTTGATGTCGTCTTGCTTTGGCTCGGCGGTTCAGCGATCGCGATCCGCTCGGTGGACGGGTTTGATGGAGCAGGCTGTGAGGTTTCCACTTGGACCTCCGGTTCAACTTCCCAGTCAGTCGATTATCGTCCTTGTACAGCTCGCCGTAGCTTTCCTTGGCGGCTTCAGGATTTTCATGTGGCTGTTACGGGGTTTTTTCCGGATCAACATTCGAGTAGGATCAAGAGTTTTCGCTTTCTTGCTCAAGCGAGCCTTGGTACTGCAATGTTGAGTTGGATCAAGATAAATTGACCAAGGTAATAGGGAATCGAATTGACAGACAAGTAATTACATACCCTGCGGCGATGTTCACGGAGGCAGTTGTGTGGTGGATGAACCGCCGAGACGAGTTGGAAGAGGCCTGATAATTGGTCGACGGATTGAGAGGACATCGGAAGAAACCTTTTAAGGGATAACGCTTTTCGGAGAGCAAGTCACCTCACGACGCTTCCGGATTGGGGTGTCTGGTAAACCGGCCGAGGTAAGCTGTTGACCACTGTGCGGGTTGTACGGGCGCTCTTGATCTGCTGTGTCTTCAAGGAAAGATTTGGATTCAAATAAGCACAGGAATGGTATTTTTCACTTTCCGGACGGTAGCGATTTAATTCTCTTAACAGCGCAAGCTCAGATTCGGAAGAAAGAAGGATTACCTCAACAGGATCGGCATGATCGGCTTCAAAGCATCATCACAGGAAGAAAAAGTGTCGGTAAAAAGAAGGTAAAGAGGCCAAGCATATGCAAGAAGAAATACAAAGCGGAAAGCCGGTTTATGGCGGCTCCCTCGTAAATGTCAGTTTTACCTCGGCTTCGATTCTTCGTCCTCCGTGATTCGAGGAGGACTCGGTGGTCTTTTTCTTGCCAGCTTTCTTAGTGGCCTTGGACTTTGCACGCGACGCCGGACCGGTGCAGTGCGTTTCGAAGGAGCTTTCAGCACAGGAAGCGGCAAGCATTAGCATATGTCAACAGTGTTACGAGCCCGAAGAGCGCAGAAGAGCTTACCGCTGGCGGTTTGTTGGCGGCACAAAATGGAGCCAACCCGGTGAGGCTGCAGACGGATATTGGCTCATCGAGCATCTTCTTGACGATCTCGGTGGTCTCCTGTTCGGTTATAGGCAGCTCGTGACGCCTTTGAGGATCTTGGAGGCTGCGGTGTACTCGTGCATCAATCCGGGCGGCGGCTTAGTGGCAAAACGCCCTAAGAGACCCAAAGAACGCACAAGATCCACGCCGGTTAAGCCATTGGCCATTAAAGCCCGGAGCTTGATTATTTGTGGTGCGAAATTTTTCCGTTCGCGGCGGTTAAGCGTGAAAGGCGATGGATGATGGTTGTTGAGCGGTGAGGACGGTAGCCCGACAAAGGGGTTTTCGTTGGCGAGGAAGCGGTGTTAAGCGATAGAACCAGGTTTGGTTCCAATCCTTTGGATGGCTGTGGTGCTTGGCGTGAGGAAAATCGGCTTCCTTCCTCTTCTGAATTGAAACGCCGCCCAGCTCCGTGTTGGGACCATCGAAAATTACGTGCGACGGTTCAAATGGAAAAATCCGGAACAACTCCACAGATGGTTCTTCTTGAAGATAGACTTCACGAAGACTTGAAAGTTGCATATGTTGAAACAGAATTCGGGCCGATATCCTGCGGATGGAGTTGCAAACCGGCAAGGACGCCCCGGAAAAACTTTGAACCGGGCGGCAGAACCCCAGTCCAGTCTTTGCATAAACACAATTACTTCCCCGCTCGCGGCTCGGGAGAAACTTCGCCCTCGGAACACGCCAATGGAGGACGTCTTTTGGAGCCAAACCGCCCGGTGGTGATGTAGCCGTTGAGCTGCGTCTCGGTGATTTTGGACGGACCCATTGCAAGCAGCAAATTGAGGAGCCATTCCGGAAGATTAAGGCTGCGAAAGAAAGGAAAAGCGGTTCACCATTGAACAGGTCAGAGTTACAAATAATGTTAAACCGGCAATCCAAGAAACCGGAAATTCGGCTTAACTAAGGACTAATGGAGTGACGGATTAGATATCGATAGTTAAACCGCCCGGAGGAGGCAGAGCTGAAAAAGTTGCTAAGTGTAGATGTAAACAGGTTTCCCATGCAAAAGGAAATAATCTAGATCTACCGGGGTTCAAGAAGGAAAATTTCACGACCTATGCAGACCTCCTACAAGCCTTGAGGAAGGTTCGGGCATGTTAAAGTGAAGGATCTGAACAAAGGGGGAAGATGCCTAGAGTCGGGTAAACGGCGAAAGCAGCCGCTTGCATATGAGGAGCGGTACGGCTGAGCCGTACGGCCATGGTGGAACTGGTATGAAGAATCGGCATGAACGCTCACGAGCTATGAGACGAACCGAGTTTCCAGATGAGATCTAGGGTTTAAAGAAAACCTTACTCGACGGGGAACCACGGAGGAGCGCTGAAACTCGTAAGATCGAGGTTGATGCAGCGGCCCGGGAAGCGTCGGTCGAAGGTTGAGGGCGACGGCAAGAGCTTCGTGGTCGGCGGGTCACGAGGAAGAAGAAGAGAGGAAGAAGAAGAAGAGAATGGCCCGACCGGTCTATTTATAAGGGACCGGAGCAATCAACGGGCGCGAGAAATCGAGGAGTCAAAAGCGGCGGAAGGTGCAGCGGCCGCCTCGATTTCCGGAATGGCATTAAATGCAGGGAATCTTACTGTTTGGATTTCTTTATTAAGGATGACGTCAGGACACTCTGACACGCAAATCGGAAGATGACATCACGGCGGTTCAAGCAGCTGGCGGTTTACGAAATGAGGAAAGAGATCAAGAGTTTCTTGAGGGTGTGAAGATTAACATGAACCGGTTCAAGTCAATCTGGGGCCTAATGTTGGGGATATAACTATCGAGTGTGAACCGCCCGGGAGGGCCGGTTTACCTCGTTCATGATCCAGCCCATGTGGACGCCTTTGGAGCCCAGAGGCGAATTAAGGTCCATGTATGTAAACCGCCTTTAGCGTTGTAGCTTGTGTTGTAAGACAGAAAGGAGAGATCAAGCGGACTCTTGTATGAGCCGGATTGGGACTCTCAGAACCGACCAAGGCGTCAATCCGTGTATATAAGGGGACGACCGGCTGGCGAGTTAGGGACAGAGATTTCGAGGCTAAGGCAAAGCTATTGCTCCCTAGTCGCCGAAACCATATCAATCACATCACAACCGGGCGTAGGTTTTTACCTTCATTGAAGGGGCCGAACCAGTATAATTCCCGTGTCTTGTGTCCGCTTTAACCTCTCTAGGTAAACCCGTACGATGGCCCTACGAGTAAGTCCTTTCATGAGGACATCTGCCGTGACAAGTCCACGACAGAACCCGAGAAGTTTGCCAGACGGAACACCGAAGACACACTTCTCAGGGTTCAGCTTGAGGTTGATCTTGTGTAAATTTGTAAACGTCTCTTCTAAATCTTGTATGAGTGTTGCCCTGTCCTTGGTTTTGACCACTATGTCATCCATATAAGCTTCCATATTTCTGTGGAGTCGGTTTCCGCGCCGACGTCCTCGCCGGGGAACTTCCTCCCCTCTTTAGCTCGAGCGCACCTATCAGCCAGAACATAAAGTTCGGCCACATCTTTGACCTTGTTCATCGCCAACTCTTCACGCATCTTGCGGTTGCGCACATTCTGAGGGAATGCGCTGATCACGGCGGTGGGATGAACATCTGGGATGTTGTACTGCACCCGGCTGAACCTCTGTATGTACTTGCGCAAGGTTTCACCTTCCTTCTAGGGGATGATATGCAAATCGCTTGCCTCGCCATGAGCTTGGTGGCCTCCGGTGAAGGCGCCAACGAACTCATGACACAAATTCGACCAAGAAGAAATGGAATCCATTGGCAAGTGCATCAACCATGACATGACATTGGGTTTAAGTGCCAACGGGAAGTAATTGGCAAGCACCTGGAACTGCCGCTGCTTATGGGTGAAGGCTGGGCAACCCACCACGTAAGGTAGGCCACTGGAGCCCCCCAGAGTTGGGTGGTCCGTAGCGGGTCCTGCTTGCCTATCTGACTGATGGCGTGCTCCGCACCGCCGCTCGATGGTAGTTCGAGCGTCTTCATGGGCTCGCTCCCAAATAACTTGGCGCTGATCGCGGTGGGTCCGTGGGTTGGACGATGCTATGGAGATGTTACAAGCGTCATCACGACGGACCGGTACCCGCGGTAGCTGACGTGGGGGAGGAGAGTGCACCGTGGCCGCAGCACCTCCGGTCCTTCCACCACTGGCATGCGGTGGCTCGACGGAGCGCCGGCCTGAGGGCCCCGCTGGTCGCGGCTCATCTTTGTTGGCAACGCCGACGAGGCTCCGGATGGTGGCTCTCCACTCGTCGAGCTTTTCCGCAGCAGGAGGAAAGTCGAGGAGCAACTGCATGCGCGCCAAAGCTTCTGCTGGTGTGGGTGGCGGTGAAAGCTGCGTGGACCGTGACGCGCTCCGACTTCTAACCACGTTAGAAGGAGCTATATCACGGCCTTGCGGCTATGCGCCATTTTCGCCAGCGCCTCGGCGTGCATGCCGGCCTTCTACGTCCCGAATGAGGCGCAGGACTCTTCCCACGGCAGCGCGGGGTCACCAGCGTGGTGACGCTGCTCATCGCGCACAACCTGGGAAGAGCGTGTCATGGGCGCCGGTGTAGGCGTCTTGGAAGTCGCTGCACCGCCCATGGGTGGCATGGCGCCGTCCAGGGAGGGCACCGTGCCGCCTACGGGGGGGGGGGGGGCTCCATCTTTGGATTTGGCGGCCTGCGGCCCGTCGTCTCGCGCACGAACGACACTGCTCGCTAGGCTTTGACTACCAGAGCGATGTGGGTATTCGCGGGCCGCGCCTCGGCTTCCGTCCGCGATCGCCCCACCACTCGCCCGCACTGGTACGGGCCGTTCGGCCCCTGATAAACCGATCGCCGTGATCGTCTTTTTCTTGGGAGCCATGGCGATGAAGGACTGCTAAACTAACTACTAGACCGGATTTTCACAAGTGCGCCCCCTACCTAGGGCGCCAAATATGTCGGTGGAAACGACACCCGTGGAATCACTGGGATCCCTTCTACGGTTGGCGGACGCGGGGTTGTGCAAAGAGCGGGTCTGGCCGTCAGCACAAGGATTGTTTACCCAGGTTCGGGCTGCGAGGATGCGTAATACCCTAGTCCTGCTTTGGTGTATATTTGAGTGTTCTTGAGCTCTCGAACTAGCTGTGGTGCATGCATCGTCCAAAAGATCCGAATCCCCCTCCAGTATGCCTCGGGCCTCCTTTTATAGTCAAAAGGGGTCGCCACAGTGGCACACAGGAGGTGGAAAGGTATACAGTGTACAAGCTTATCGCCTGTCATTACGGGACAAGGCGCATTAAATGCACTCCTTAGGTGTCCCATTGCTTTATTGGGGACGACAACGAGGCCCGTCCAGTCCGTCGCCGCTCTGCCTCGCTCCAACACGCGTCCAGGCTAACAGGGCATGCAGCGCCACATAGGCTGGCAGGCTGCTGAGATGGCATGGTGGTAGGGTCTTCACGAAGATCTGCGTGCCACCACATAGGTGCTTGCTGAGTTGGCTTGGAAGCCGCACGTTGCCACGCAGGTGCCTGCCCAACTGGTTGGGCTGGCAATTGTATGGGAAGGGCCGTGGAGTCTTGGCAGACATGGGTCCGGCTGTGGCCCCGCAGGTGTCCTCGGCAAGGGTCTTGCCGGGGCATCGCGGTCGTCCCCGACAAGGATCTTGCCGGGTTCTCGTGGATTTCCTCGGCAAGGATCTGGTCGAGGATCGTCGTCTTCTGGTCCTCATCTGATCTTGTGTGCTTATGATCTTCACAAAGATCCGCATGCCAGCATGGTGCCTCCCGAGCCGTGGTTCTAATGTGGTTGGTGGTGTTGGAACCCTTGGGCTCAAGGGTGGCACGCTCTGCTGTGTTGGGCAAGCTGCCCCGGCAAGGCTCTTGCCGGGGCTGCGGAAGCCGCCCCGGCAAGGCTCTTGCGGGGAAGTCCACCTCACCCTCTTGCTCTTTGTGTCTCTGGCCTTGGCGTTGCTTTGCCCATCTTGTGCCTTTGGCTTCCCTCCTATGCCCTACTTAGTGTGGCCGCGGGCACGGCTCTGACTGCCCGTGCACAAGTAAAGGGGTAAAAAAGGAGACCACCTACTTTTTTACACCGACAATTTGGAATTAAAATTCCATGGCACTCCATGCATACATATGCATGTGTCCATGTCGTGAGACCAATATGTTTGAAAATTCCTTCTAATTTACTACACATGGAATTAACTCGCAAACAAGTACACAAATAAGATTTTTCAAACCGCTATGGTTGGCCGTTGAATGTAGATGAAGTTCAAATTTTAATTACGGTAATTAAATGGCTAAAGAGTCACTTAAATGTCTTTAAAAGGTCAAATGACCCTTGAAAATTTCCAAATTTTAAAATGACAGTTGTATTAGTGCACGTTAAATGTAGAAAAATAATAATTGAAGGCCGTAAGAGGAAGCCATCTCCCGTTTGTCATCAAACATGCATTGTTCCCTCTCGGAACCACGAGCCTTCTAGTGAGTTGCTCCGGTTTGTGAGGTGGGTGTGTCCAAACTTTCGTCAAACGGGCCACTTTTTTTACCACATCAGATTGGTGTCATGACATTACATCAAGGGATGTTTCATGTTTTTCTGATTTTTTAATTTTTTGAATAAAAATGCCATGGCACTCCATGCATACATATGCATGTGTCCAGGTCGTGAGACTAATATGTTTGAAAATTCCTTCTAATTTACTACACATGGAATTAACTCGCACACAAGTACACAAATATAATTTTTCAAACCGTTATGGTTAGCCGTTTCATGTAGATGTAGTTTACATTTGATTTACGGTCATTAAATGGCTAGAAAATCACTTAAATGTCTTTAAAATGTCAATTGACCCCTAGATTTTTCCAAATTTTCACATTAAAGTTGTAGTAGTGCATGTTAAACGTAGAAAAAAATTGAAGGCCGTAAGAGGAAGCTATCTCCTGTTCATCATCAAACATGCATTGTTCCCACTCGGAACCGTGAGCCTTCTAGTGAGTTACTCCGGTTTGTGAGGGGCGTGGGTCCAAACTTTCGTCAAACATGCGAATTTTTTACAACATCATCTGGGTGGCATGACATTACATCAAGCAAAGTTCCATGTGTTTCTGATCATTTTTTTATTTTTTGGAATTAAAATGCCATGGCACTCCATGCATACATATGCATGTGTCCATGTCGTGAGACCAAAATATTTGAAAATTCCTTCTAATTTACTGCACATGGAATTAACTCGCACACAAGTACACAAATATGATTTTTCAAACCGATATGGTTAGCCGTTGCGTGTAGATGTAGTTCAAATTTGAATTACGGTCATTAAATGGATAGAAAATCACCTAAATGTCTTTAAAAGGTTAAATGACCCCTAAAATTTCCCAAATTTTCACATGACAGTTGTATTAGTGCATGTTAAATGTAGAAAAAAAATTGAAGGCCGTAAGAGGAAGCTATCTCCCATTCGTTATCAGACATGCATTGTTCCCTCTCGGAACCACGAGCCTTCTAGTGAGCCGCTCCGGTTTGTGAAGCGGGTGTGTCCAAACTTTCGTCAAATAGGCCAATTTTTTACCACATCATCTTGGTGGCATGACATTACATCAAGCAATGTTTCATGTTTTTCTGATCATTTTTTATTTTTTTGAAATTAAAATGCCATGGCACTCCATACATACATATGCATATGTTCATGTCGTGAGACCAATATGTTTGAACATTCCTTCTAATTTACTGCACATGGAATTAACTCGCACACAAGTACACAAATATGATTTTTCAAACCGTTATGGTTAGCCGTTGAATATAGGTATAGTTCAAATTTTAAATACGGTAATTAAATGGCTAAAGAATCACTTAAATGTCTTTAAAAGGTCAAATGACCCCTGAAAATTTCCAAATTTGAAAATGACAGTTTTATTAGTGCACGTTAAATGTAGAAAAAAATTGAAGGCCGTAAGAGGAAGCTATCTCCCGTTCATCAACAAACATGCATTGTTCCCTCTCGGAACCACGAGCCTTCTAGTGAGTTGCTCCGGTTTGTGAGGGGGTGTGTCCAAACTTTCGTCAAACAGGCCAATTTTTTACCACAACAGCTTGGTGGCATGACATTACATCAAGCAAGGTTTCATTTTTTCTGATCATTTTTAATTTTTTGGAATTCAAATGCCATGGCACTCCATGCATACATATGCATGTGTCCTTGTCGTGAGACCAATATGTTTGAACATTCCTTCTAATTTCATTGCACATGGAATTAACTACTTTTACAAGTACACAAATATGATTTTCAAACATTTATGGTTAGTCGTTGCATGTAGATGTAGTTCAAATTTGAATTACGGTCAGTTATTGGATAGAAAATCATTTAGATGTATTTAAAATGTCAAATGACCCCTGAAATTTTCCAAATTTTCACATGACAGTTGTATTAGTGCACATTAAACGTAGAAAAAAAATTGAAGGCCGTAAGAGGAAGCTTCTCCCGTTCGTTATCAAACATGCATTGTTGCCACTCAGAACCACGAGCCTTCTTCTGAGTTGCTTCGGTTTGTGTGTGTGTGTGTGGGGGGGGGGGTGTCCAAACTTTTGTCAAACATGCCAAATTTTTTTGCCAGATCATCTTGGTGGCATGACATTACATCAAGCAAGGTTTCATGTTTTTATGATCATTTTTTAATTTTTTGGAATTAAAATGCCATGGCACTCCATGCATACATATGCATGTGTTCATGTCGTGAGACCAATATGTTTGAAAATTCTTTCTAATTTACTGCACATGGATTTAGCTCGCACGCAAGCACACAAATATGATTTTTCAAACCGTTATTGTTAAGCGTTGCATGTATATGTAGTTCAAATTTGAATTACGGTCATTAAATGGCTAGAAAATAACTTAAATGTCTTTAAAAGGTCAGATGACCACTCGATTTTCCAAATTTTCACATTACAATTGTAGAAGTGCACGTTAAATGTAGAAAATATTTGAACGCCGTAAGAGGAAGCTATCTCTTGTTCCTCATCAAACATGCATTGTTCCCTCTCGGAACCACGAGCCTTCTAGTGAGTTGCTTTGGTTTGTGAGGGGTGTGTGTGTCCAAACTTTCGTCAAACATGCCAATTTTTTACCACATCATCTTGGTGGCATGACATTACATCAAGCAAGGTTTCATGTTTTTCTGATCATTTTTTAATTATTTGGAATTAAATTGTGAAAGTGCTAGTTATTGACTAGAGGGGGGGGGGGGTGAATAGGCGATTTTTATGAGAGTCTTCAAAACATGAGAGTTTCAAAGACAAACAGTAGAAATGAACCTATTGACATGCAGCGGAAGGTAGACTACACTAGACAAGCCATAGACAAGTAAGCAATGAAGTGAAAGCACAAAGATTATTAGCAACTAGGTAGAATGGATCAGGATGGAAGATAGCATGAAGCCAACCAACAATTGTCGTCACACAGTGAAGTCAATCAGCTAAGGCAAGCAGGGAAATGACTTCACGAAGACAAACGGTAAATAAAGAGATTAAGGAGATAGAACCAGTTGCTTGGTGAGGACAAGGACTTATTGGACCAGTTCCAGGTTCTGTGACAACTGTACGTCTGGTTAGGGAGGCTGAGATTCAACTCTGAAGACCGCGTCTTCACCTTATTCCCCTTGAGCTAAGAACACTTAGTCCTCGCTCAATCACTCTGGTAAGTCTTCAAGGTAGACTTCCGAACCTTCACAGACTTCGTTCACCGTCGATCCACAATGACTCTTGGATGCTCAGAATGCGACGCCTAACCGACTGGAGGATTCACAGTCCTCAAGTGTAACAAGTCTTCAGGTCACGCGGACAAAAAGACTTCAGTGATGCCTAACACTCTTTGGCTCTGGCTGTTTTGGGCTTTGTCCTCGCAAGGATCTTTCAATCAAATGCTTCAGAGGTGGTTTGCTCTCAAACGACAAAAGCCGTGCACTAACTCTGAGCAGCCACCAATTTATGGTGTTGGGGGAAGACTATTTATAGCTAGGAAGCAACCCGACCTGATTTGTCCGAAATGACCCTGGGTCACTAAGGAACTGACACGTGTCCAACGGTCAGATTTCAAACGCACGCAGCAGCTTGACTTGGGCTACAAGTAAAGCTGACTCATCCATCTCTGGATAAGATTTGCTCTCATTGTCTTTGCTCAAAGACATAGGATTTGGTTGAGCATCACTTCAGTCACTCTGACTTTGTTCACTTGGACCCCACTTAACAGTACGGTGGTTCCTATGACTCAACAGAGAAGAAAAGGAAACTACGAAACAGCTATGTCTTTGCACTCCATAGTCTTCACGTGAATGTCTTCTCGAGTCATAATCTTCGTTGTGAATATCTTCACATACCACCATTGTCTTCAATGTCTTCAATGTCTTCACACATTTTTAGGGGTCATCTCTGGTAGGTAAACCGAATCAATGAGGGACTACTACCTATGTTATCCTGCAATTCTCATAAACACATTAGTCCCTCAACCAGGTTTGTCGTCAATACTCCAAAACCAACTAGGGGTGGCACTAGATGCACTTACAATCTCCCCCTTTCTGGTGATTGATGACAAACTGGTTGACGTTTTTAACGGGGATAAAAGTATGTGAAATTGTAAGGGTTAAGGTATTGTTTTCATAAGTAGCAGAAGGCTCCCCCTGAAGATGTGCATATAAGTAGTTTTCTCTTGAATGCAAATGCACATGGCAGGTTTTACTTGTGGAGATCCTTTTCAACTTATGAATACAATTCATTATGCAAATAAAGATCTAACAAAGATAATGACATGCATAATGAAAACTGGACGTCTGCGGAATGACTGCATGCGGAATTTATCATCGCATCACAGAATAGAAAACAAAGTAGCAGAAAACCATCAAGTTTAAGTGTTACAACCCAAAGAACCAAATGTATCAAAACGAGAGTTGTAACCACTTGGCAAAATATAAAGCAACTACCCATATGGACCTGCTTGAAGACTATCAACTCATATGCTTCTCCCCCTTTTGTAAGTAAGGACCAAAATGGTTTGAAGACATAGAGCATCTACTCGTTCCCATCGGGAGTAGAAGAAGGTGCAGGGTCGACGTTGCAGTCCGGTGGTGCAGAGGGGCCTGCTGCAGTGTCGAGACGCGGCGAAGTAGTGGTTGGAGATGTGGCATCATCTTCGTCATCGACGAGTCTAGCATTAACCGTTGCAGCCGAGGATGATTACTCTGAGTCTTCTAAGGAAGGAGTATGGCACAAGACGACATTGCAGGGAGGCGGGGAATCAAACTTGTAGCATTCAGTGAAGCCATCTTCACGAAGATCATCTTCGGAGCTTAGCAAAGTTAGACTCTTCCATGACCTCCGACCGGCTTCATGAGATACGAAGACATTCTTGGTGGCAAGATTTCAAATGCGATTAACATCCACCAAGAGGCTCTGCATCGGACGCTTCAGCCAGTCATGGTGCTTATCCTGTTTCTGATGCAATGCCACGAGAAGCTCTCGGTCATTGAGAAAGCGAGATCGCTTCTGAGGCCTTTGAGCAATAGTGCTTTCAGTGGCTTCAGTAGTTGCACGATGAGGTGCACGTGTGTTACCAGCTAGAGGATAAACACGAGTTGCAGCAAGAACTCCCTCAATTGGTTGCGAAAAGCTTTGGCGATCAATGTTATGAAGATAAATTGGCTCCTTTGCTGGTTCAGGGTATATGGCTTTGACAGACATATCAACCTCTGGCAAGAAGATAAGATGGTTGCGCGCAGAGGGTTGATAGTTGACAGAAGAGTGAAGCTTGATTAAGCGCATCACCCATGGAGCATAAAACTTCAGGTCAAAGAGATCAACTCCAGAAGCTGCAAGTTGCCTGATGAAGAAATCTTGAGCATTGAAGCTGATGCCATTGAGGATATAGAAAAACAATGTCTTCATTGAGCCTTCAAGCTTGGCTGCAGGAGAATGTCCTTTGAAAGGCCATAGAGTTCGCCGTATAATATGATAAATGGTACGGGGCAGATACTCTAGGTCTTCAACAAAGAATTCCTTTGGATATTCAGCATCTCATGGCAGTGGCTTCATCATGCTGAGCATTTGACTCATGTTTGGCTCAAAGCTTACGAAATAAGCTCTCCAAAGCATTGCGGTGAAAGCGACAACCAGGTTCATAGAGTTTACCTGGAGTGGGCAGGGAAGTAAGCTCAATTATATCTTGGGCTTTGGCTTCATGGTGTACATCACCTGTCATCCACTCAAGGACCCAAGTCTTCAGATTCCTGTTGTAGTCGCGAATGTGAAGAGTGGCATATAATTGTAGCAGAAGCTCCTCATTCCAATGCTCTTTGTCAGTGACAAACTGCAGAAGTCCAGCATCTTTGAAGCAGTCTAGAGCTTCTTCCAAGCAGGGCAGACCGGCACTGGCTTCACAATCCGGCGCATGTCTGCGGAAAGATTCGCCCTTGATTGTATAAGATGCATGAGTAATAGCTGCGCTGCTGATAGCTCCAGAAGCGATTAGATGAGATTCTTGGCCTTGAGTAAGGGTTCTTTGCACTGTCAAAGAAGGTGTTGTGATCCCTGAAGTTGTTGACATTGCATGATCGTGGGGAAGTTGCAGCACCGGGAAATCTTGGCAGTCGGGGCTTTGGCTTCTGGACCTGAGGCTTGTGCTCCACATGGTAGTCAAATTATGGTCGGGGAGCAGGCCGAGGAACCAGAATAGGCCATCGAACAGTGACAAGTTGGCCGCGATCAAATGCCTGCTCAATAGTGTGAGGCCTTGGAGGCGGTACAGGAGCATTGGCATTGACATGGTCTTCAAGCTGCACATTGGCTTCAGGCGCAACATTAGCTTCAGGCGCCACATTGGCTTTAGTCATGACTACGTCATTGGCTTCATCAATGTTGTTTGTGGCCGCCTCAGTGTTTTCAACCTCCACTTGGGTTGCACTTGTCCTTCTGGAACGCTCGGCATGGCGACCTGTGGCCTAGGGCCTTTGCGAAGCCTGCAGAATGCGGGCGACGCCTTTGGTGATGGGGTGGTCTGCACCATGTAATTGTCATCGTAAGCACCGGAGTGGTGACTTGAGGTGGGGAAGTACTGGGTGTTTCTTGACTTGGTGTGTCTTGTTGGGGGTGATCAGCCGACGATGCATCCTAGGCGATTGGCGTCAAGGGACGACCAATGCTAATGAGTTCGCTGTTTGTGAGAACAAGCGATGATACTGGTTGGTGCTCGATCTGAGGAAGGACTTCATCATCTTCTACATTGTCGTGATGACCAAGGTCTTCAGCTGTGATGGGGTCGACAGCTGGAATGTCTTCAACTTCAGGAGCCTCTGTGTAAGCAGGCTCATGAACTATTAGCTGACACTCTTGATTTGTGGAGGCAGGACGAGCAACTGAGATGGGCTCGACAGCAAGTAGCTCTGTGGCAGCAACACGATTTTTCCATGAAGAATTTGTCTTTGGCTTCTTGGTCGGTGGAGCATCATCAGTGGCCTTCTTGTGCTTGCGCTTTCTGGCTTCGGCCTCAGCTGCCCTTGTCTTCTTAAGTTCGGAAGCTGCTGTGGGGACCTTAGGCTTTGAGCCTGTCATGCTGGCAGGGAAGACAATGCGAGGTCCTTCCCGCCCTGAGGCTTCAGCTTGAGCCACAGCAGGCTTCTTCTGTTTGACAACCATCTTGGGGTCGATGCCAGGACGCCCAAGTGCCTTGCGCTTTTCGGCCTCATTACGAACTTGAACACATTTACTTGCAGAGAGTTTCATCCGCTCTCTTGATCCTTTTGCTTCTTCACGTTTCTTGTGAAACTCCTCGAGGTCATGCAGCGTCTGCTTAAAGCTTTGAACATCAGCCACACTAAGCTTGGCCAGCTTCCTCTTGAATTGAGCTTTCTCATGGTCAATCTTGTTCTTCAGTTTGATGATCTTCTGAGCCAGAGCTAGCTCATTAGCAATTGCTCCGTGGAAAGTGACACTGATGCCAATAGGAAGCTGAAGATCATCGATGCCGAGGCTTGGGTTGTCAAACCATTCGTCAATGAAGTTATTCAAAATATTCATATCAAAAAGGGGCAGATCGTTGAAGATCTCCACCTCTTGTTTTCTCTTTATCAGCAGCTCAAGAGCATCATCACCAAGATCTTCATCGCTGGACAGATCAATGGTGGTTTCTTCATTCCGCAGAATGGCAGCTGGGATCAGTTCTTGCCCGGAACTATTGATGGGCTTCTTCTTCTTTGAAGACTTCTCGGTCTTCTTGGAGATACGAGAAAGATCTTCAGATTGCACACTTGCTTCAGGTGGTGCAGTAGCCAATGGCTTCAAACGCGAAGCTTTAGGTGCAACAGAGGGCTTTGAAGCCTTTGCTTTCTTCTGCTTCTGTGGCTTAGGTGGAGCTGGCGCTTCATCAGTATCAGCGTCGTCATCAGAGTGCTCCAAGGCTGCCCCCTGAACATCAATGTGAGTGAGGAGACCTTCGAGGTTGTAGAAGGGCCCGATGACATTTGGTTCAGCATCACGAGTGCCATCAGCCCTAGAAGCAGATGGACTAGGGTTGAAGTCAAGTCCAAATGCTTTCTTGTTCTCCACAGCAGAATCCTTGGCAAACTTATAGTTGCGCTTGAACAGATTGTCATCGCGACACCATAGCAGAGAGGATGGGTTGGCATTCTCTGGCTGAGGTCCTCGAACCATGCATGTATAGAAGCCTTGAGCAATGGCTTCGGTTTTGGACCTGGGTTGAAGATTTTTGAAGAGAATATCTCCCCACGGTCGCTTGATGGCATTCTTCTCCGCATACTCAGCAGTCACATATCTGTACAGAAACCATTGTTCATCCCAATATCTTCGAATCCATTGGATTCGAGTCTTGCGTTCGCCATAGGTTTCTTCAGGGTCTGTCTTGTACAATTCATACAGATCCGGTGGACGATCTTTGGATGTATTCCCATGGAGCTGCCTGCTGCCCTTTCTAGCTGACTTTTCAGTGGCCATGGTATTCAAGCTGAATGGCTTCAGAACTGTCAAAGGCTTCCGGCTTCAGGAGAATTGATGTGACGCTATAAGAATTCTGCAAATGAATGTAGACTATGAGAACCAAGGGATTCTCCCACGGACATGTACCTGTCACAACATTAGAGGTGTGAGGGAAGGGAAGAGGTCATATGCATCATCATAAGATTTTGAAGATAAATCAGTTTGAACACATTGACCTCATAGCGCGAAGACATTCACTTATATGGTGAGAGTTGGTTCTAGATTTGTACGAATCCAAGAATAAGTACAAGTGAGGAATCTAACTAGTTGTGAAGCATAAGTGAATATACTAGGCATGATATGAGCTTCAGAACAAGATAGTGTCGGCGTTCTGGGAATGGGGGTCCCCAGACTTGCCTGCCTGCGGCCCACAGCGTGGCTAGGCAGCGGGCCGTATGGCCCATCTTCATCAACAAGGCATCCAAGACCTTCGCGAGGGTCCAAGCCTCGCGAGGCGGACATAAGACTTCCTCTGGAGTGGCCTAGCCAGGCAGGCTCACGAGGAGCAGAGATATCAAGGCGGGGTAAACCTCACGAGGGACTCGTGACGTGAGCCATGACGAACGGTGCCAGGCGGGTACCAGGCGGGCACATCGTCCCATTTCCTCTTTGGTGCTAAGGAGGCATGCACAGATGAAGAGTACCGAGGCATCAGGCAAAGGTTGCCATATTGGTGCAACAAGACCAAGACCAGGGGGACGACAAGGCGGAGGTCATCGTGGAGCCCAAGACGGCGTCATCCCAGTGCTTTTCGCAGGCGAAGACCGCTTTTGTCAGGATAGCTTGTACTAGCTGTCCCCCTTCAAATTTGCCCACCGTTGTTGGCTCCCTTCCCGCTCAACATTTAGGAAGAGGACCAGGGCCTATATAAGTAGAGCAAGCCGCCACAGTAGAGGCATCTCATCTTAGCTTGATCCAATCCGATCGAGAGCCTAGCCACAAGAACACCCCAACCTCAGGAGGCTGTTCTTCTCTTGTACTGTTCATCATCAGCCCAAGAGGAAATCCACCACCACCGCACTGGAGTAGGGTATTACACCACAACGGTGGCCCGAACGATATAAACCCGTGTCTCTTTACGTGCCGTGAGTTAAATCGAGTTAAATACGCAAGATCTTAGCTGGCTAGAGCGTAGATCGGTAGGAGGGAAAGACTCCGCGCGCACCCCAGTGTTTGAACCTTAAGGGTTTGCCGGAACCCCACATCCGACATTTGGCGCGCCAGGTAGGGGTGCACCGTAGATTTCCCTTCCGTCGGTTCGTCGCTCCATCACTCCGTCGTTTCCATGGCGGACGCTCGCCGTGCTCGAGCTGAGCATCGAGCTTCCCTCTCCACCCGCGTCGCCCAGACGGCTCCTGTAGGCGGGCCACCTCGTCGCTCTCCATATCCCGTCGCCAACGCTGCCACCGGCCCGGCGGGGAACGAGCAGCAGGCGTCCTCGCTGCATCCTTCGGTGCGGCAAGATGGCCGCACCGCCACTCCGTCGCTCACCCCTGCTGGTTCTTCGTCCCGCGATGGAGGCGCGAGCCGCGCTCATCGCGGTAAATGAGCTCCTGCGCTACCGCCCTGTCAACGACGTCTACGAGGAGTGGCTCGACCGCGTTGCCAAGCTCATCCGCACCGCAGGGGGCTCTCCAGCACCGTCCAACTCTCTGCCTCCCCCACAACCAGCCGCGGGCGACGGGGCTCAGGGCGCGCCTCCACCACCTCACCCCCAAGACGGTGCTTGGCGCCAAGGCGCGCACCTCTGCGGCGTGATCCACCGCGCCCGGCGCACGTGCGCGAAGAAAGAAGCTGCCAAGAAATCCCGCGGCCGCGAGAAGCTGCACTCGCGCTCCCTGCGCCACCTCGTCAAGACCGCATACCGCCCGCAGCAGCGCAGCGCGAACCCCGTCAAGACCAAGCTCCAGCCCCGAAGCGAGCCCCGGCAACCACAGCCTGTTGCCGCGCCTTCACCCCTGAGCTGCGTAGCGTCGCCTGGCCAGGCAAGTTCAAGCCAGACCTGCCTCCTCGCTACGACGGCACCGCCAACCCCCGCGGAGTTCCTGCAGCTCTACGAGTTGAGCATCGAAGCGGCCAACGGCGACGAAAAAGTCATGGCGAACTGGTTTCCCATGGCTCTCAAGGATGGGGCCCGCTTGTAACACCCCCAGTGTCATGCTATAGTAACCCTCTGTGATTAAGCTAATCATTTATCCAAACAGTGCTTAATCACCTTTGTCCAATATCCCATTTGAAATTCCGGTCAATTCAAATTCAAGTGAAGTTTGAAGTTCATCAAAAGTTGCCGAAAAAAATGTTCATCACATGTCAAAAATTCCATAACAATTATTTGTTAAGGAACACAACATCACTTTGGTGCAAAGATGAGCATTAGCAATTATAATAGCACCAATTTAGCATTTTTAAATGCTATCCTATTGATGAAAAATACCAAATGAATTCTTTTAGTCTCCAAAATATTTGTGGCACTGCCTAAGATCACCAGGGAATAAAAGGGGCACTTCCCATATTTTTTCCTAAGTAAATAGCATGCCCAATATTTTCTTTCCCATCTCTGTTTATTAAATAAAAATAAAAACAGAATAAGAAAAGAAAAAGGCCGAAGTGCACTGTGCACTTAGGCCTGCCGTCTACAATACACAGCCCAACCCATCTAACCACTCGTCCCCAACCTCCTGTTCACCTCGTCACCGTGGAGCACGCTTGCCCGCACATGCCTCCGATCTCCATGCGGCGACCATCTAGCGATGCTCGACGAGGATAAGGTCGTCCCCGACCTCGTTGACAAACCCTAGTGCCATTCCACCCCTTCCCCCTCTTGATTTCTTCCTCCCTCGCATAGGGCCGAGCCCTCGTCACTTTGGATCCGTCGATCCCACGGCCTCCGTCCTCCCCGGCGCTTGGGAGGATGTCCATAAGCTTCACCGCCGCCGTCTCCTTCGCCTTCGTCCATCGGAACGAGCAGGGAGGCCTTGTACGCTCGTGACCGCGTCGTCTTCCCCGCACGGCCGTCGTCGATCCCCGCCCCGTTTCGCCGCGACTCCAGTCCGCCTCCGGCCTCCTCGACCTCCTCATCCTCCTCGTCAAGCCACGTGGACCGGGACGGCCCCGCAGCATCGCCGCGACCTCTTCTTCCTCCTCCGCTTCAACGAACGCCGGCGTCGAATTCGGCCACCTCGCGCCTCCCCGAGCACACTGCCACCTCCCTACGGCTCCCTGTGAGCCACCGTGTCTTTCCCCTCTCTCCCTCGAGCTTTTCCGCCGCCGTAGCAGCTGCTCCGCTAGCACCCGCACGCATCACCGCTGACGAGGTCACCGTCGTGGCCTTCGCCGCTGTAACGCGCGGCTGAGCCTCGCATCGAGCTCCGGGAGCTCGTGCGAGTCCAACGCCACCACTAGCGCGCGTCCCCGTTCCTCCTAGCGCCGTATCCACGCACGCCCGAAAGCCGCCGCCGCCAAGCTCGACGCCGCGGCGTTTCCGCCTCCCGACGTAGTCTAGCAGCTCCTATCGACGCGGCTCCCTCCTAGCTTTCGAACGCAAGTCGTGGCACGTGAAATGGTGAACCGTAGGCGATTTCCGACCTCGTCGGCGTTCGGCCGCCGTGCGTGAGCTCGGCGGAGCTACTCCGGCAGCTCCGCTGAGCTGGCGCCGTGTGGGCCACCCCCGGGCCACCACCTAGGCCACTGACCCGTGGCCCCCAGTGGACCCGATGACCCCTGATGTTGGTTTGACCCGGTCGATGTCTTGGCCAGGCAGCCCGTGCAGCGACACGCGGGCCCGCCGCTTTTCTAACTAAAATGTTTTAATAATTAAAACTAATTACTTTAGCTAATTAGTCTATGACAGGTGGGGTCCAGTAGCTAATTAACCTAGATTAGTTAGTTTAATACACTGTTAGACTAACAGAGGCTGACATGTGGGTCCCGCTGGACCCACAGGCCAGGTTTGACCTGGTCAGCCGCCCTGCTAACTGTTGACTTCTCTATGACGTCATATTCCTTTTCTGTTTTTTTAATAATTCCAGAATATTGTTTAAACTTAAAAATTCATAAAAATTAAACCGTTCCTCGGATGAAAATGTTTTCTATATGAAAGTTGCTCAGAAAAATCCAACGAATCCGGATACGTGGTCCGTTCATCTGTCACATGCCCCTAGAATGCTGAACATGGAACTTTCCCCCTCTTTTCCTTTGTCCGTAATCCACCTAACGTCAGGAATTCACCCTCGGATGTTTCCCCCCTTCGTCTGCAACGTGTAGTACCGCGTTAGAGCATGCCTAGCGCTACGTATCATCATGTCATGCTTAGTGTTACCTCTGTTTGCTATGTATTTACTGTTTCTTCCCCCTCTTCTCTCCGGTAGACCCCGAGGCCGCTGATGCCCCGGTGATCGACTAAGTCACTGACGAATCCTCCTTGCCAGAGCAACTAGGCAAGCCCCCCCTTTGATCATCCCGATATCGTCCATTCCATTCTCTCATGCTTGCATTAGATTTTGCTACTGTTATTGATTGCTCCTATTCTGATGCATAGCCTGCTTTTGTATCTACTGTTGTACCTTACACCTTATCCTAAACTGCTTAGTATAGGTTGGTTAGTGATCCATCGCTGACCCCCACTTTGTCCCGATCGCCTTGGATAATCAGAAGACCGATCAACGGGATCGAAGACCAGAGCCCGACACGACATCACTTCCCCTTAGTTGCTCGACACTCTTTGGGTTACTATCGAGTACCGAGGGTGAGACCTCATCAAGACTTCGATGTTAACCACAGGGTAGTTATTCGGTCGTGGTCATCGAGGGTGATTTCCTCTTTAACCACTTACGATACGACTGATCGTGCAACCCCTCAAGTGTGGACCTCGAGGGTGAATCCTCTTACGTTCACCTTGATGACTACATCGAGTGGAATTCACCGGGGTGATTCCTCGGGTTTTCCCTTGATGTTTAGGCCTTGCAGTTACTATGATTACTATGACTTTACACCGAGCCATGTTACTAAAGACCGGTCGACCACGAGGGTACCCGCGAGCTTAATTGCGAGTGATGTGGAGTCGGGTTGACCTGGAGGGTGCCTGCGAGATAAATACGAGGCGTGGTCGGGCATTTCTAGCCCTTGCCGCAAGTCCTCGAGACGGGGCAACGGGGTCACATCTTTCGTGAGTCTCTGCTTGTTACCACGCGTTCCTAATCCACTACGATTTGGATATTTGATCCGAGGGGCCTCGGCACGATAGAACTAACCATCACGTGGGCATAGTATGGGCGTTCTATGTCGTATACATCAGCCGAAGCTTAATAGGCGTGTCGGCGGCGGCCGCCCGGGTTGGACTGCGTGGCGCCTGCCTTGTTGAAGGAGGTAGCTAGGTCTGCTCACCGGCCGCCCACGCATACGTCTGGGAGTTCCGGGGAGATGGCCCATGACCCACAGGGGCATAGGTTTAGTCCGGCGTGTTGGCCTCTCTATTAAGCCTAGGTCGGGTTGCGGCGTATTGTTTGGCGAGGCCGGGCATGACCACAGAAAGTGTGTCCAGCCGGAGTTAAGCGGCGTGGTGGGTAAGTTGGTGCACCCTGCGGAAGAAAACATCTATCGATAGCCTGTCCTACGATAGCGGACACTTGGATTTGTATCGATCGATACAATTAGAACTAGATACTTGTGATGAGAACTGGATGGTGATGAGGATTTGATTGTGATGATAATCGGATAGTATGGCTGCAGGATGCCTTTCTCGCAGGGAGTCGAGAAAGGATCTCCGCCAAGGTTGATAACACTTCTACTACTTACTTTAGGCTACTCTACTCCCTCCGGTTCTTTGCAAGATGGTGGTTTCGGAAGATGCTAGTCTTCGATAGGACTAGGCCTTCTCTCTATTACGGCATTTCTGACCAGTCCACATATACATCCTCCCTTTGATAATGTTGCATATGTAGTGTAGATCCTTGCTTGCGAGTACTTTGGATGAGTACTCACGGTTGCTTTGCTTCCCTGTTTCCCCCTTTCTTCTTCTTTCCGGTTGATGTAACCAGATGTCGGAGCCCAAGAGCCAGATGCCACCGTCGATGCCTACTACTACGTGAAGACCGCCGACGACCAGGAGTAGTTAGGAGGCTCCCAGGCAGGAGGCCTTGCCTTTTCGATCGTTGCTACTTTTGTGCTAGCCTTCTTAAGGCAAACTTGTCTAACTCATGTCTGTACTCAGATATTGTTGCTTCCGCTGACTCTTGTGTATTCGAGCTTATGTATTCGAGCCCTCGAGGCCCATGGCTTGTAATATAAAGCTTGTATTATTTTAATTTGTGTCTAGAGTTGTGTTGTGATATCTTCCCATGAGTCCTTGATCTTGATCGTACACATTTGCGTGTATGATTAGGGTACGATTGAATCGAGGGCGTCACAAGTTGGTATCAGAGCCAATTGCCTGTAGGTAGCCCCCTTTCCAACTCCTTGGCCGAAGTTGAGTCTAGTCACTGAAAAACTTTTATTAACATTGGTTGTGTGTCTTAAGGGCCCACGTCGCCATTGGGTGGTATTAGGATCTTTTATTCCTCGTTTACTCTGGGACTCTGATCTCTCGTCTATTCAGGTTAAACATTTTACTAACTCTGACGTTAGGTTCTCGTACCCACTTACTCCCGGAGAGCCCCAACATTATCGATGATTGCTTGCTTCACCAGAAGATTCTGCGGATACTCCTCGATGTTTCTCGAGACCCTGTGCCAACTGCCTTGCAGTTCCTGACCACCGGTAATCCCCTTGAATAACATCCTTGCCGCTTGTACCTTCATCCCTAGTTGCTCCTGATATTACAAGATGCCCCGAAATTCTCTATTGTTTCGAGAATCCTTTGAGCTTACTGCCTTGCAGTTCTTTGCCCCATGAATACCCCCCTTCGAATAATTCCTTGCACTCACCGAGGATCAGTTCATCCTCATTTGTTCGTGTGATTCACAAAATACTTCGAAATACTATTTGATCTTCCGAAGATCCTCTACAACCTATTGCTCTTGGAATTCTTGCATACTTGCTTTCTGGTTAATTCCATTTGTCTAGCGATATTCGTTAAAATCCTTTGGGATTAACATTCTGATCCTGTTGATTCAGCATGTGTGAGAATGCACACGATCATCAATTAATCCTTGGAAATTTTCTTTCCGGCTCAGGCATTGTTTGAATATGAGTTGGTTCTTGCCCAATCAAGATTTGATCGGTGCACCTCTAAGTCTATTCAACTTACTCATCTTTTGATCGAGCCTCGCTTGATCCTTCGTCTTGAAATCATAATTCACTGTGTACCCAAGCATCGAATCATTCGACGTTTATATAAGCCGATGCCTTTGCATCCCCTTCTTCATCGATTGATTACCGATACTCACATCAACTCTGTCGTGAATCGCCAGATCCATTGCTGGGTTGTTATCCGACAGTGTCCTTCACATCCAAAATCTTATCAGTATTTCCCTGATACATAATACCTTCAGTATATTGTATCATCCGCTTTGACTTCGATACTGTGCTTTCGAACTCGGATCTTTTGCTTGGTTGATGGTTGTATAGATTCGTAAAAATGCCCCGATGGGTTGAACTTATGCCTTCCGTAATCCGAGTGAACCCGAGAGTTCTCACGAGTCTTACTCTTACGGTACTTCACCGGATAAATCCTCTGCACTACATTTTCTTTGAAAAACGAGGAGTGAATGAAAGGTTATGCATTGAAGAAGTGGAGTCGACCTTGAACCCTTGTGTTCATGCCCATGGACCCGATGTAGAACTTACCGTGGAAGCTGCTCGTAAATATGATTACTGCGTTTTATAAGTTCATCTTGTATCGGTGGTTTGATCATTCGTAACCGTGGTTCCGACCATAGTTTCTCCTTAACTCCATTTCCGGACAAGTTAAAATACTTGTCTTCTGCAGATCATTTCATATGTCTAACCTCTATTTTTGATCTACCTCAAGTATTGCCCCTTGTTATCTCAAGTATATTGTGTCATTGCACTACCACTTGTGAATTCTCATTGGAATGATACTCCATCACATCATTCCTAGCTTGATCGGTTATATCATTATCATGCTAAATTTTAACTGTGCTACCAGGTCCTTTCCGGAGCACAATTTTCGACGACGAGCTGAGCTTATGTCGATCTTCCTCGTCATACCATTTTGCCATGAACAGCAAGCTTGCTTTCGAGTTTGTGTCGTACTCGTGATTCAATTAACCTTACACTTCATCATTTCTTTTGCTTAATGTAAATGCGTTGATCGATTACATCTTCATGAAACCTCTCGACAAATGTGTCGTGATCACCATCATCATTACAAACTTTTCAAGGATATCAACCGAATTCATGATGAGAAATAACATCCTTACCCCCTCGATGAATTGTTTCTGAGCCCGTGTGCCCCATCCTCATTTTTCCTTGCTGAAATTGTATGACTTATTTTATAAGTTGTTCCGATGGATCCTTTGTGTATCCGAAGTTTGACATTTCCCCGATGGCCATGTCAACACTATCCCGAAGCAAGTGTGTGGTACTCCGATCATTAACAAGAACATTGGGAGCGCAATGCTAACTGTTCTTGATCAATTATCCAAACACCATTGTATGGGTAAACCTCATAAATTCTTTGCCCCTTTGTCTAAACGGCTTAATACTTGAAGCCCTATCATGCTCTGCCTTTCCTTGGGAAAGTTATACTCTAACACTTGGGTATAAACATCTTTCCTTTTCATTGGTGCAGTTATCATAATAATCACATTTTCCTTTCCATTGTTACGATTAATTTAATAACCACCTTCTTCATTACCATTGTTTGATTAATCTTTCTTGTGATATATATGATATAAGCAGTAATAAATCCTGCTTATAAAACACCCGATGTACAACCTTGTCGGTGAGACCACATTCGATGTTCTTGACATTTCAAGTATCACCGATGGGCGAGAACTTTGCCTATTGGTCCGCCTCGAATTAACGAGCAGGAAAATGGTTCTCTTCGTCCCTCGCCCTTGGTACCTTGCCAACATAATGACATGTGCTATCCTCTGACCTGCCTTGCTATCATGCCCGTGCAAGTTGTCACTACTCTTCCTACCTTTAACCCACATGGTGGGCCCATAACCCACAATTCCACAGGATCAAAAGCTGACTCTCCTGTACACCATGTTACCAAAGATATTCCTCGCTCTTGGCTCCGTAAGTAATTCATGAGCCACCTTCCCAGTGATATATTCTAGTACCAGATGCAATAATTTTTGTTGTTGTTGTTGTTGCTCTGAACCCCTTTTCGCCTTTTGATTAGGCATCGAATGATTGCCTGCCCGTTAAAACTTCTCATGGTACCCTCATACTTTGCTCTCGACATTTTATTTAAGTTCAACTCGAGAGATACTTCCGCCTCCAGATAATTAACCCTATAAGGGTCAGTTCTCCTGAAGTTACTCTTTACTTCCCCACTTAAATCTCGGGACGAGAATTCTTGTAGTGGAGGAGATTTGTAACACCCCCAGTGTCATGCTATAGTAACCCTCTGTGATTAAGCTAATCATTTATCCAAACAGTGCTTAATCACCTTTGTCCAATATCCCATGTGAAATTCCGGTCAATTGAAATTCAAGTGAAGTTTGAAGTTCATCAAAAGTTGCCGAAAAAAATGTTCATCACCTGTCAAAAATTCCATAACAATTATTTGTTAAGGAACACAACATCACTTTGGTGCAAAGATGAGCATTAGCAATTATAATAGCACCAATTCAGCATTTTTAAATGCTATCCTGTTGATGAAAAATACCAAATGAATTCTTTTAGTCTCCAAAATATTTGTGGCACTGCCTAAGATCACCAGGGAATAAAAGGGGCACTTCCCATATTTTTTCCTAAGTAAATAGCATGCCCAATATTTTCTTTTCCCATCTCTGCTATTAAATAAAAAGAAAACAGAATAAGAAAAGAAAAGGTCGAAGTGCACTATGCACTTAGGCTCCGCCACAAGATACAGCCCAACCCATCTAACCACTCGTCCCCAACCTCCTGTTCACCTCGTCACCGTGGAGCACGCTTGCCCGCACACGCCTCCGATCTCCACGCGGCGACCATCTAGCGATGCTCGACGAGGATAAGGTCGTCCCCGACCTCGTTGACAAACCCTAGTGCCATTCCACCCCTTCCCCCTCTTGATTTCTTCCTCCCTCGCATAGGGCCGAGCCCTCGTCACTTTGGATCCGTCGATCCCGCGGCCTCCGTGCTCCCCGGCGCTTGGGAGGATGTCCATAAGCTTCACCGCCGCCGTCTCGCTTACGCCTCATCCGCCGGAACGAGCAGGGAGGCCTTGTACGCTCGTGACCGCGTCGTCTTCCCCGCACGGCCGTCGTCGATCCCCGCCCCGTTTCGCCACGACTCCAGTCCGCCTCCGGCCTCCTCGACCTCCTCATCCTCCTCGTCAAGCCACGCGGACCGGGACGGCCCCGCAGCATCACCGCGACCTCTTCTTCCTCCTCCGCTTCGACGAACGCCGGCGTCGAATTCGGCCACCTCGCGCCTCCCCGAGCACACTGCCACCTCCCTACGGCTCCCGGTGAGCCACCGTGTCTTTCCCCTCTCTCCCTCGAGCTTTTCCGCCCGTAGAGCTGCTCGCTTAGCACCCGCGACGCATCACCAGCGACGAAGCTGGCCGGGCGTGGCCTTCGCCACAGAATGCGCGGCTGAGCCTCGCATCGAGCTCCGGGAGCTCGTGCGAGTCCAACGCCACCACTAGCGCGCGTCCCCGTTCCTCCTAGCGCCGTATCCACGCACGCCCGAAAGCCGCCGCCGCCAAGCTCGACGCCGGCGACGTTTCCGGCCTCCCCGACGTAGTCTAGCAGCTCCTATCGACGCGGCTCCCTCCTAGCTTTCGAACGCAAGTCGTGGCACGTGAAATGGTGAACCGTAGGCGATTTCCGACCTCGTCGGCGTTCGGCAGCTCCGCTGAGCTGGCGCCGTGTGGGCCACCCCCGGGCCACCACCTAGGTCACTGACCCGTGGCCTCCAGTGGACCGGATGACCCGTGTTGACTGGTTTGACCCAGTCAATGTCTTGGCAGGCAGCCCGTCGCGTGACACGCGGGCCCCGCCGCTTTTTCAAACAAAAATGTTTTAATAATTAAAACTAAATAGTTTATCTAATTAGTCTATGAAACTTTGGGTATACTTGATAAATAACCTAGATTAGTTAGTTTAATACCTTTGTTAGACTAATGTAGGTGACATGTGGGTCCCGGACCCACAGGCCAGGTTTGACCTGGTCGGCCGCCACGCTAATCTATTGACTTCTCTATGACGTCATGATGACGTCATATTCCTTTTCTGTTTTTAATAATTCCGAATATTGTTTAAACTTAAAAATTCATAGAAATTAAACCGTTCCTCGGATGAAAATGTTTTCTATATGAAAGTTGCTCGAGAAAAATCCAGCGAATCCGGATCGTGGTCCGTTCATCTGACACATGCCCCAAGCATGCTGAACAAGGAACTTTCCCCTCTTTTCCTTTGTCCTAATCCACCTAACGTCAGAATTCACCCTCGGATGTTTCCCCTTAAATGCATAGCGTGTAGTACCGCGTTAGAGCACGCCCTAGCGCCACGCATCGTCATGTCATGCTTAGTGTTACCTCTGTTTGCTATGTATTTACAGCTTTCTTCCGCTCTTCTCTCCGTAGACCCCGAGGTCATTGATGCCCGGTGATCGACTACGTCACCGACGACTCCTCCTTGCCAGAGCAACCAGGCAAGCCCCCCTTTGATCATCCCGATATCGTCCATTCCATTCTCTCATGCTTGCATTAGATTTTGCTACTGTTATTTATTGCTCCTATTCTGATGCATAGCCTGCTTTTGTATCTACTGTTGTACCTTACCTGCTTATCCTAAACTGCTTAGTATAGGTTGGTTAGAGATCCATCAGTGACCCCCACTTTGTCCCGACTGCCCCGCTGGATAATCAGAAGACCCGATCAACGGGATCGAAGACCAGGCCCCGACACCGCACATCACTTCCCCTTAGTTGCTCGACACTACTGGGTTACTATCGAGTACCGAGGGTGAGACCTCATCGCACTTGATGTTAACCACAGAGGGTAGTTATTCGGTCGTGGTCATCGAGGGTGATTTCCTCTTTAACCACTTCGATACGACTCTGTCATTACAACCCTCAAGTGTGGACCTCGAGGGTGAATCCTCTTACGTTCACCTTGATGACTACATCGAGTGGAATTCACCAGGTGATTCCTCGGTTTTCCCTTGATGTTTAGACACACAGTTACTATGATTACTATGACTTTACACTTTGAGCCATGTTACTAAAGACGGTCGACCACGAGGGGTACCCGCGAGCTTAATTCGCAGTGATGTGGAGTCGGGTTGACCTGGAGGGTGCCTGCGAGATAAATCTGGCGTGGCGGGCATTCCTAGCCCTTGCCGCAAGTCCTCAAGACGGGCAACGGGGTCACATCTTTCATGAGTCTCTCGCTTGTTACCGCTGCGTTCCTAATCCACTCACGATTTGGATATTTGATCCGAGGGGCCTCGCCCGATAGCACTAACCATCACGTGGGCATAGTATGGGCGTTCAAGGTCAGATACATCACCGAAGCTTAATAGACGTCGGCCGGCCCGAAGCGGCGCTGGCCGGGTTGGACTGCGTGGCGCTGCCTTGTTGAAGGAGGTAGCTAGGTCTGCTCACCGCCGCCCACGCATAGCGTGCGGGAGTTCGGGAGATGGCCCATGACCCCTGGGGCATAGGTTTAGTCCGGCGTCTTGGCCTCTCTATTAAGCTTAGGTCGGGTTGCGCGTATTGTTTGGCCGAGGCCGGGCATGACCTGGAAAGTGTGTCCGCCGGAGTTAAGCGGCGTGGTGGGTAAGTTGGTGCACCCCTGCAGGGAAGAAAACATCTATCGATAGCCTGTCCTACGGTAACGGACACTTGGATTTGTATCCCGATCGATACAACTAGAACTGGATACTTGTGATGAGAACTGGATGGTGATGAGGATTTGATTGTGATGATAACTGGATAGTATGGCTCTGGGATGCCTTTCTCGCAGGGAGTCGAGAAAGGATCTCCGGCCGAGGTTGATAACACTTCTACTACTTACTTTAGGCTACTCTACTCCCTCCGGTTGCTGCAAGATGGTGGTTTCCAGAAGATGCTAGTCTTCGATAGGACTAGGCCTTTTCTCTATTCTGGCATTTCTGCAGCCCAGTCCACATATACATCCTCCCTTTGATAATGTTGCATATGTAGTGTAGATCCTTCCTTGCGAGTACTTTGGATGAGTACTCACAGTTGCTTTGCTTCCCTGTTTCCCCCTTTCTTCTTCTTTCCGGTTGATGCAACCAGATGTCGTAGCCCAGGAGCCAGATGCCACCGTCGATGCCTACTACTACGTGAAGACCGCCGACGACCGGGGAGTAGTTAGGAGGCTCCAGTGCAGGAGGCCTTGCCTTTTCGATCGTTGCTACTTTTGTGCTAGCCTTCTTAAGGCAAACTTGTCTAACTTATGTCGTACTCGAGATATTGTTGCTTCACGACTCTGGTGTATTCGAGCTTATGTATTCAAGCCCTTGAGGCCCCTGGCTTGTAATATAAAGCTTGTATTATTTTAATTTGTGTCTAGAGTTGTGTTGTGATATCTTCCCATGAGTCCTTGATCTTGATCGTACACATTTGCGTGTATGATTAGTGTACGATTGAATCGAGGGCGTCACACCGCTCTTGGCTCCTCAACCTGCAGCACGGCTCGATCTCCTCCTGGGACGAGATGCGCGACCGCTTCGTCGCCAACTTCCAGGGCACTCGTGACTGCCCACCGGCCACGGGTGACCTAAGCCGCATCAAGCAACAGCCAGGAGAAACTGTCCATAAGTACATCCAGCACTTCAACAACACCCGCCTCAAGATCCCCAAGGTCACGGACGAGGCCATCATCTCCGCGTTCTCCGACGGTGTCCGTGACGTCAAGATGAATGAAGAGCTGGCTATCCACGAGGAGCTCTGCACTTCTCAGGAGCTGTTCAACCTGGCGACCAAGTGCGCAAGAGCTGAGGAGGGGTGTCTCTCTCTCCTCGAGCTGCCAGCTGCAGGGGCGGAAGAAAAGAAGGCCAAGGCCAAGGACGTGAAGCGCAAGGAGGCGGTTGTGCTCGCAGCGGAGCCCGACACCAAGAGAGGCAGAGATCATCCTAAGCCTTCCAAGAACAATCGGCCGTTCTGCGCCTTCCACAACCTGAACACCCACAACACCAGCGACTGCCAAGAACTCAGAGCCATACGAGAAGGACGCTACGGTCGACGCGTCGAGTGCAACGACCGGGGCTACGGCCGTGGAGGCGGACGCTGGGATGACCGTGGCCCGCGCCAGGAGTGGCACGGTCGGCCTCGTGAGGACCGCTGGCAGGGGCGCCTGGAGAGACCCGCCTCGTGAGGATCGCCCCCAGGGAAACGCCAGTCTTCCCCAGTTACTGCCACCAAGAAGGAACGACGACCACCACCAGGACGAGGGGGCTGGGGGTTTCCAGGAGCCGCGTGCGATCGCTTGCATCTTGGGCGGTGCACAAGCCCCAGCCTCTCAGCGCATCTTCAAACAGTTCGCTCGCGAGGTGAATGTTGTGCTCCCCAAGCTCGAGGCCACGCGCCCACTCAGGTGGTCCCAATGTGCCATCACCTTCAACTCGGCAGACCAGCTCAAGTGCGCGGCCACCGCAGGCGCACTCCCTATGCTATGCTCCCCAGTCATCAGCAATGTGCAAGTCACCAAGACTCTCATCGACGGCGGCGCAGGGCTCAACATCCTGTCCGTCAACACGTTCGACAACCTTCAAGTGCCCTATGAGCAGCTCCAACCAACCAAGCCCTTCTCAAGAGTGACTGATGGTTCCACCACACTGATAGGGCAAGTCTGCCTACCCGTCACCTTCGGCAAGCGCGACAACTACCGCACCGAGCTCATCAACTTCGATGTCACGCACATCCGCCTGCCATACAACGCCATCCTCGGGTATCCAGCCCTGCCCAAGTTCATGGCAGTCATTCATCACGGCTACAATGTTCTCAAGATGCCAGGAAGCGGAGGAATCATCACGGTCCCATGTGAAGAAAGGGATGCGGTGTGCTCTCTTGAGCGTGCCTTTCAAGCCGCAGCAATCGACGACCCCGACAGCAGAAGCGAAGGCCCTCCGGAGACCATCCCCAAGAAGAAGTTGCCGCATCACGCAGGACCCCAAGGAGATGGCACCGGTCAGGAGCCTCGTCAGGATCAGCGCCCGTTCCAGGGGCGCCTCCCTCCATCGCATAGGAAGGCACGCCCAGCACCCTCCTCGGGCAGGGCTCGGGGGCTCTCTTCTTGAGGGCCTCAGACCTTGCCAACCTCACGAGGGAGGCGCTTGGGAGCCACTTGGAGGCGTGCTTCGCGGCACGTTCCCCTCAGGAGAACATAGGGCAAGGAGTGCCTACCACCCAAGAGTTCATCACCAAGACCACCCAAGAACTGCAAGAAGCAAGAGCCATGCGCGGCAATAGCCGCTCACAGGCGTAGCTCCCCATCCAGGCGAGGATGCCGGGCTGCGTCTCTGCGTCGATGTCCCATGGCTCAACAGGGCCGCATCTCAGGAGCGCTTCTGGCCATCACGTGCGGGTCGCTGTGAGGGCCCACCACACAGCTACGTTCGCATGCCCTTCGGCTTGCCGAGCGTGGCGTCAGCCCACCAACGCAACTCGCGGCAGGTCCTGGCGTCTCAGGAGGCCAGGATCCACCCCGTTCAGGAGGAGATGGAGATGCTCCTCAGGTGGATCGTGAGGAGTCATTCCTTCAACGCGTGGCTTCGGCTACATCAACTTTGCTTCGTCTACAGAACCAGGTGACATCTTCCAAGTTAGTTTAAGCTGGGAGCGCCCCTCGGGCTGCATTATTCCCAGGCCGCACGGGTCCGTCCCTGCGGCATGTATCCCTCTTATTTAAGTCTTTAGCTTACCTTGCTGGGGGCGCCCCTCGGGCTGCATCACCCCAAGCCGCTTGGGCCAGACCCAGTGGCATGTATCCTCCTACATTTATCCAAGTAAATCTGCCCTTTATGCCTAACCTGCAAGCGGCTATCGCCTGCTCGATTGCCGCCCGCCGCGGGCATGTTCACCCTATGCAATCCGCTTGCACGTTAAAAGGGGGGCTCCTGAGCATCGCGAGTCAGGAGCTCCTATTGGCTCTCCAGCCCTCACCCCCAGGCCTTGACCACGGCATCGCGACCTGGCATACCAGCGGCAGCTGAGCTCGCTCGAGGGCCGGGACTTGAGGACATAGAGTGCTTGGATCTAACTGACTTGCAGGAACATACAGTCACCAAGACTCAAGACCAGGTGCAACCCGCCTTGAGGTAGGGCCTCGAGAGTCCCGTGCTGGCTCACGAGTGCCCATATACACCTCGCAGCCCTTCCGTGCAAGCCACGTGTCAAGGCGGGGCTGTACACGCCCCGGGGGCTCCTCTCGGAGGGGGCCCCCAATCCCACGCCCAAGTGGAAGCACCATGCTCCGCGCTGGCTGACGACACTGCCGAGGAGCGGCTATGCCCGTGCACAAGCAGAAGCACTATGCTCCGCGCTGGTGATAAACAACTGAGGGCGACCCCACGGTCGTGCCAACCTCAGGGAGCCCATAGCTCAACGCCCAGCCTTACCGCAACGCCTCCCCTCGGGAAAGCCGCGCGTGGGGGCTGGGCACGGGGGCTGCGCACGGGTCACGCCCAAGCACACGCCACCCAACCAGGTCCCCCGGACCTGGGCATCGTGCGCCCCTCCCGAGGCCTCGACGAGGGCATGTATGGAACTATTTGCACGTCAAGGGGGACTCCTGAGCATCGCGACTCAGGATCCTAACTGGTCACGTAGCCCCTCATTCCTTGGTCCGTCCTGGTCTCCGGTCGGTCCAATGGCGGTTGAGGTATCTGGGGCGGGCTCTCTGCCGACGTAGAACAATAATCTATCCCAGCGAACTCTCCCTATATGTTGTTTGCGCGTCAAGGGGGACTCCTAAGCATCATGACTCAGGAGCCTAACTAGTCATGTAGCCCCTCACTCCTTGGTCCGTCCTGGTCTCCGGTCGACCCAATGGTGGTTGAGGTATGCGCGGGGCCGGGCTCTTCCGACGCAGAACGCAAAGCAAATAGGAAGGAAATCGCAAAATCTCGAAGCAAATATTACAAGCATATTGTCTTAACAATACCAAATAAAAGTTTAAACACCTCACGAGGCCGACTACATGTCGCAGGAACGGAATAGGAGAAATGGCTGTGGGTCACTTCCAGGTGACGCCAACGCCTGCGCAAGGCGCTCACTCGTCATCAGCTTTGTCTTCACCACCAGCCGCGACGTCGACGACGCCGGACAGAGGAGCAGAGACAAAGCCGCGGAACCTCCTCAGCAAGGCCCCCACATGATCCCGCACGGCCGCGGCAGCTGCCTTATATTGATCTTCAGCCACCAGCTCTAGCAGCTCATCAAGGCGAGCATTGGGGTTGCGGAGGTGCAGATGCCTGAAGACCCGAGTCAGTGTAGCTGAAGACAGGACGCGAGCTTCCGCCTCGGCCATGGGAGCGAGGCCATCGACGACCTCCTCAAGCGCCTTCACCACAACAGGAAGCGGCTGGGCGGGGTCGTCCTCGTCGGTGTCCAGAGGCTTCTCCAGGCCGCACTCATAGAGCATCTCCAGCGCCTCGCGTGACCTCCTCTTGAGATCGGCGAAGGCCACACGATCTTCCGCCAGGACTCGCGCCTTGGCATCAAGATCGGCCTCCCTCGCCCTCATATGCCGCTCCAGCTCCTCCAACCGGTTGCGCTCGGCAGCTTGCTCCTTCCCCAACTCCACCATTTCAGCATCTCGGTTCTTGACGGCTTCCTCCCGGGCCTTCATGTCCTCCTCCTTCTCCTGGCGGCAGCGCACCTCTCCAGCGTGCTTATCGTGCAGGCTCTGCACCTCGCCCTCCAGCTCTTGGCAGCGGTCACGGGCGGCCTTGGCGTCCTTCAGCGCCGCCTCACGATCGGCTGCAGCGCTGGCAGCGCCTTCCTTGTCCTTCTCGGAAGTCTTGACAGCTTGGCCCAGTGCCACGCGAACTGCTAGATCAGAGTGGATGCAGCCAGAGGCTAGTTCCAGACGCTCGGCACCAGACGCGGGTCTACGCCCAGATCCGCCTGCAGCTGGGTCATCTCCGCGAGGGCATGCTCCAGGAGGCGGTGGGAGCAGATGGACCAGGGAGTGGAGATGCAGCGGAAGGAGGAAGCGACGTCGTTACCAGGGCTTGGGAGACCGCGGGTTCTGGAGCAGCCGGAACCTTGTCAGCTGCGCCAAGCACCGGTACCTCCGGAGCCAAGGGGGCCATGGGGGCTGACTCCACGCGGCGAGGATCTTCTTGGGCTCGCGAGGACGACCGAGCTGGGAGACACGGGCGCTGCTGCCTCCTTTTCCTGCGGAGGGAGGCACGACCGCCGAATCCTTCTTCCTCTTCTTCGCCGAAGGAGTCGGCTTGATCAACTAGGAGCAAACATCAGGAAACAGTGAGCACAAACGAGGGCAAGGCGAAGCTTGAGACACTCAGCGGTCCAACACAACATATTCCACTGACCGCTTGAGAAGTTTGAGGCCTAACAGCTGCCGGACCTGAGGGGCAGGCGTTCTGATGCCGGCGGCACCGGGCAAGGAGGAGGCGGAGCCGGATCCAACCCAAGGAGGTGTCGGGGCGGAAGCAGCGCCTCGGGTCACCAACGATGACCAGCTCTTCGTCGGGATGGGAGGCTGCTCTCTACCCCCTCGGTGGGCATCGGCATCGGCATCATCAGGAAGGGCGCGAAGAATCTCGGCCTTGCTCAGAGGGGAAGTCTCCCCCACCTCTTCCAGGGCCTTCTCTGAGTCCTCCCCCTCTTCTCCCCTTCAAGGGACTCACCAGAGGACACCTCCACCGGGTTCTGCGCCATAGGGGCTTCTGCAAGCGCCGGCGGCACCAGCCCGCGTGCATCGAAAGTCGGCCTGGAGGCGACGAATTCCTCCCAGTCCCTGCGCTTGAACAGGGGAAGGAAGGCGCTAGCCGGGTACTCCTGGTTGCCCCCGACTGTGAGGCGCAAGACGACATCAATTAAATCATCGAGCAAGTCCCGGCCGCAGGCGGGTCTTGGTTTCCTTCTCGTCAAGCTCCCAGAGGGGGCGCGCGCGCGCCTGGAGCAGGGCAACCCGCAACATCAAGAACTCCCTCAGGAGCATCGCCCCTGTCACCTTGGCCGTCCTTGCGCTGCCCGGTCTCAGATCGGTCACCATCTGCCCCAGCACCAGCGACGCCCGCTCGTCGACAAGCTCCGCCTTGGGCCATCCCCTGTTGGGAGGAGGCGCCGCTATGCGCAACTCCATCCGCGGGTCGGGCGCCGAGCATCCATCATGACCCATTTGGACCGGATGTTGTCGGCCCTCTTCCCGGTGCTCGAGATCGAGTTGGCCTTGCCGCAGGCGACAAAGTTGGCACATCCGGTGATATGCTCGCCGGTGACACGGAGGAAGAAGAAATGGCGCAAGAGCGGCACGGACGGCATAACGCCCAGGTACGCCTTGCAGTAGTAGGAGAAGATGGACAGGAGGAGGACAGAGTTGGGATGGAGATGCAGCGCGTGCAACCCATAGTGGTCGAGCACTTTGTAAAAGAAATCAGAGAAAGGAGGGACCAACCCGACGGCGACGCTGCTCGAGAAGAAGGGGAAGAAGGTGCTTCCCTCAGGCTCTGGCTCGTCGGAGGCGAGCCGAAGCTCTGTCTTCCCCCACTCGTTGCCTTCGCCCGCTGTCAGCAGGCGCACGGAGGCGAGGCTCTTCTCCGTGACTGTGGGCGTCTCGAGGGCCGGCTCGTACCAAGCCGGCATGGAGGAATACTTGACCTTGCGCGGCGCCATGGGCGGCAGAAGCAGAGCAAGGGTGAAGCAGATCTGGAGGAAGCAGGCGGCGAAGGGCGAGAAAGGGGATCTGGAGCAAGGCAGGGAAGAAGCAATGAAGGAAACAACTACCCGCGCCAGCCTTTGTCATGGTGAGCAATTGTCGAGGCAGCGTGGGGAAGTGGAGATGCCCACGTCCAATCAACCGCCACGCGTCGATCGAGGCCGCATGCTTTTGGGGCCCGCGGCGCTCCGAACTTGACCCTTGGCTTCGCCGCAAAGCCAAGCCCGAGCGCGCCTTGGGCCCGGGGGCTACTGGCGGCGTTCGGGAACGGGGTCCCAGACTTGCTCGCTCATGCCCATAAGCGTGGCTAGGCAGCGGGCCGTCTGACCCATCTTCATCAACAAGGCATCCAAGACCTTCACGAGGGTCCAAGCCTCAGCGGACGACACACAAGACTTCCTCTGGAGTGGCCTAGCCAGGCAGGCTCACGAGGAGCGGAGATATCAAGGCGGGGTAAACCTCACGAGGGACTCGTGACGTGAGCCATGACGAACGGTGCCAGGCGGGTACTAGGCGGGCGCCAGGCGGGCGCAGCGTCCCATTTCCTCTTTGGTGCTAAGGAGGCATGCGCAGATGAAGAGTACCGAGGCATCAGGCAAAGGTTGCCATATTGGTGCAACAAGACCAAGACCAGGGGGACGGCAAGGCGGAGGTCATCGTGGAGCCCAAAACGGCGTCATCCCAGTGCTTTTCGCAGGCAAAGACCGCTTTTGTCAGGATAGCTCAACATTTGGGAAGAGGACCAGGGCCTATATAAGTAGAGCAAGCCGCCACACTAGAGGCATATCATCTTAGCTTGATCCAATCCGATCGAGAGCCTAGCCAAAAGAACACCCCAACCTCAGGAGGTTGTTCTTCTCTTGTACTGTTCATCATCAGCCCAAGAGGCAATCCACCACCACCGCACTAGAGTAGGGTATTACACCACAACGGTGGCCTGAACCAGTATAAACCCCGTGTCTCTTTCTGTGTCGTGAGTTCGTCGAGTTTGTCCGTAAGATCTTAGCGGGCTAGAGCGTAGATCAGTAGGAGGGAAAGACTTCGCGCGCACCCCAGTTTTCGAACCTTAAGGGTTTGCCGGAACCCCACATCTGACAGATAGATCCAGATATGGAAGTCAAGAAACTACTTTTGGTGAAAGTAGATGGATCCGATGGATCAAAAAGGCAGTAAAAGTAAGATATAATTACCACACGAAGAATTGCTAGACGAAGATGAGAGGGAGGCCGAGCAGTTCAATCTCCCGTGCCCTAACTTGGTGACGGAAGACACCTATGGCGGCGGCGGAGAGGACAAAGTCCGCGGCCGGTGTGAGGATGGCGTCGAAGAGGTCGCGACAGCTAAGCGCTTCTTCTGCGGCGTGGATGCGAGTTAGCGGAGGCGCTAGGGTTTGTGCGAGGTGGCGAGGTGGAAGAGGAGATTGTGACCGCGGTGAGTTGTGTATTTATAAGGAAAGGGACAGCACATCGCAATTACGCAGGTGCCCCTGGCAGTTCACATCTAAGGGACACGTGGCAAGCATGCAACACATTGGAAGTTGTTCCATGTTCCCACGCACGCCTGGACTGTCGGTTGGTCGTTCCGGCTTCTCCGGGTTTCAGGCAATAAGGATATAGCATTTAAAACTGATTCAACTTTTGTCTTTGCATCTTCTGCTGACAAGGACGTAGAGAAGACATTTGATAGTTTCAATAGAATGCATATGATTTGGATAGTTAGAATCTGAGGAAGAAGCACAGAAGGGGCTAGGGTCCGATCACACTCACTTAGATCAAAAGATCCAACATGAAGACATAGCTTAAGTGAGTGCTGTAGAGGACAGAACACAAATATATGTAAATATCTAAACAAGACCAAATCGACATAGTAAAGATAAAGACGAAGTTAAATCAATGTTGAAGAAAAATCAAATGCGAAGACTTTGTAAATCTAACGCCCAATGAAACACTTCAAACAAAAGTTTGGTGGTGGCGTTACCCATCGTATAGGAAGTATTAGACCCAGACACGGCGCAAAATTATCGTGGCGCTCCGAAGTCAAATTCCGCATTAATGTATTCACACTTAGAGTGTATGTCTTCATTGATTTGAAGATATACGTTACTTCGTGTGTTGCACATCTAAGTCATCACCATGCATAAGTGTTAGGATGTGTGTCCAATTACAGGACATTTGAGGATTCTAAGATATTTAGCTCACACCGCAACTTGCAAAACCTTTTCTCATCCAAGGCCTTTGTGAAGATATCTGCCAATTGCTCTTCAGTGTTGACGTGAATGATATCAATATCATCCTTCATGACATGATCTTTAAGAAAGTGATGACGAATTTCAATGTGCTTTGTCTTCGAGTGCTGAACTGGGTTGTTGGCAATCTTGATGGCGCTTTCATTGTCATGATGAGAGTGGCACTTGCTTCAGGTGGATGCCATAGTCCTTGAGAGTCTGCTTCATCCATAGAAGCTGAGCGCAAGAAGATCCAAGAAGAATGCATTCAGATTCAAAGAAGGAGAGAGATACACAGTTCTGCTTCTTTGAATACCAACAGACAAGTGATCGTCCCAGAAAGTGACATGTGCCTGATGTGGACTTGTGATCAACCTTGTCACCGGCATAATCAGCATCTGAGAATCCAACTAGATCAAACTCTGAGCCCTTTGGATACCATAATCCTAGTGTTGGGGCGTAGGCCAAATATCGAAGAATTCGCTTCACAGCTAAGTGATGCGATTCCTTTGGTGCCGCTTGGAATCGGGCACACATGCAAACACTAAGCATTATATCTGGCCTAGATGCACATGAATAGAGTAAAGAACCAATCATGGAGCGGTATACCTTTTGATCGAATTCTTTACCATTGGTGTCAGGACCCAGATGACTTTTGGTTGGCATAGGCGTTGTGTAACCTTTTCAATCTTGCATACCAAACTTCTTCATGCAATCTTTGAGGTATTTTTCTTGAGATATGAAGATGTTGTTGCTTTGCTGACAAATTTGAAGACCTAGGAAGAACTTCAGCTCACCCATCATGGACATCTGATATTGCTCTTGCATCATGTGCCCAAACTAATCACTGTATTTTTGGTTAGTGCAGCCGAAGATAATGTCATCCACATAGATCTGGCACACAAACAGTTCACCATTATATGTCTTCGTGAAGAGTGTAGGATCTAGAGAACCAGGTTTGAAGCCTTTGCTCTTCAGGAAGTCTTTGAATGTGTCATACCAAGCACGAGGGGCTTGTTTAAGGCCATACAATGCCTTGTTGAGCTTGTATACCATATCAGGATGTTTTGGATCTTCAAAGCCAGGTGGTTGTGCAACATACACTTCTTCTTTAATCTTACCATTGAGAAAGGCAATCTTCACATCCATTTGGTACATGAGGATGTTGTGATGGTTGGCATAGGCTAGCAGTATGCGAATGGCTTCAAGCCTAGCCACTGGAGCAAATGTTTCATCAAAGTCAATCCCTTCAACTTGAGTGTATCCTTGAGCAACGAGATGAGCCTTGTTTCTGACAACTTGACCATGCTCATATTGTTTGTTGTGATAGATCCATTTGGTGCCAATGATATTGTGCTTGCGAGGGTCAGGACGCTTGACCAATTCCCAGACATTGTTCAGCTCGAACTGTTGAAGCTCTTCTTGCATGGCTTGAATCCCTTCAGGTTCAATGAAGGCTTCAACAACTTTCTTGGGTTCAGATATAGAGACAAATGCAAAGTGCCCTAGAAATTTGCTAGCTGTGTTGCCCTTGAGCGAGTAAGTGGACCAGGTGCATTGATGCTATCAATTATCTTCTCAATCCATACTTCATTTGCAACACGAGGATGAACTGGACGAAGATTTTGCCCTTGCTGATCATTGTCTTCATTTTGAGCATTGGCTTCAGGCTGAGCATTGTCTTCAGGTAGATTAGGCGCAAAAATGATAAGTTCCTCTTCAGCATGTGCCTCAGAAGGTATGATTTCTCCAGTTTCCATAATCTTGATGGATTCACTAGGTGGAACTTCATCTAGCACATTTGGCAGGTGCTCTCTTTGCGAGCCGTTAGTTTCATCGAACCGCACATCCACAGTTTCAACCACTTTATAGTGAAAGAGGTTGAAGACTTTGTAGGAGTGCGAATCCTTTCCGTAACCAAGCATAAAACCTTGATGTTCTTTTGGTGCAAATTTTGAAGTGTGATGTGGATCCTTGATCCAGCACCTAGCACCAAATACTCTGACGTAGCTTACGTTTGGCTTCTTACCATTCAGGAGCTCATAGGATGTCTTCTTCAGAAGCTTGTGAAGATAAACACGGTTGATGGCATGGCATGCAGTATCAATGGCTTCGGGCCAGAACTTCCTTGGAGTCTTGTATTCATCAAGCATCGTCCGAGCCATCTCAATGATTGTCCTTTTCCTGCGCTCCACGACGCCATTCTGCTGAGGTGTATATGGAGCAGAAAAATCATGAGTGATGCACAATGTATCAAGATAAGTGTCGAGGCCAGTGTTCTTGAACTCTGTGCCGTTGTCACTTCTGATGTGCTTGATCTTGATGCCATAGTTCATCATGGCACGATTGGCGAAGCGTCTGAAGACATCCTGCACTTCATTCTTGTAGAGGATTATATGCACCCATGTATATCTTAAATAGTCATCAACAATGACGAAGCCATAGAGGCAAGCAGTGGTAGTAAGAGTAGAGTAGTGAGTAGGGCCAAATAAGTCCATGTGAAGCAGTTCGAAGGGTTGTGATGTCGTCATGATTGTCTTCGAGGGATGCTTGGCCCTAGTAATCTTTCCAGCTTCGCAGGCACCACATAGATGATCCTTCTTGAACTTGACGCCCTCGATGACTACGGCATGTTTCTTCTTCGCGAGAGTGTACAAGTTCCTCATGCCAGCATGCCCTAGCCTCCGATGCCAGAGCCAGCACTCTGAAGCTTTTGCTAGAAGACATATGGCCAACTATGGTCCTGCTGAGAAATCTACCATATACATGTCATCTTTTCGATACCCTTCAAAGACTAGAGACTTGTAAGATTCCATTAGAACAAGGCAACGATATTTTCCAAATATCACAATCATGTTCAAATCACAAAGCATTAAGACAGACATTAAGTTGAAACCAAGGGATTCAACAAGCATCACTTTATCCATGTGCTGATCCTTTGAGATTGCAACTCTACCTAGACCCAATACCTTGCTTTTACCATTGTTAGCAAATGTGATATGACTCTTGTCAGATGGATGTAAGGTTGAGTCCATGAGAAGACTTCGATCACCAGTCATATGATTAGTGCATCCACTGTCCATAATCCATTCTAAAGCGTGTGGTGTCATACCCTACAGTACAATTAGGGGGATAGGCTTCACCAAGGGTATTGCGAAGCATAAACATTTGACGAACAAGCAGATTATCAAAGCTCAAATCCAGGTTAGGGCTGATAGGATGATTAGCAAGCGATTCAGGAACAAAATACATAGTAAGACCATTTGGGCATTTTATCTTGCGCCCCACAAGATGTTTTAGGTCCCCAGCATAAGCATCAAGCACCTTTGATTTCCGGCTGGAGACCTTTCCCTGCAAAAGAGAGTTAAGTTTTCTTAACCACCCACATTTTCAGGGGTGGCCTTGAAGCAATGAGTCTAAGTGCAGCAACTGAGAACTTTGGCTTTGGAGCCCTAGCAAATAGCCTTGCAGGTGGTGAATAATACTCATATGAATAAGCAGAATAGTTCTTAGTCTTATGAACATAGCAGTTTGATGATACACGCTCATATTCATGAGTCTGAGTATGATTTCCCTGCAAAACATTGGCGTTAGGGTGACTCTGCTAAGTCTTCTCTCTGTATGAAGCCTTTGGACCATATGAAGCCTTTGGTCTAGGGTTTGTCTTCTTCCCTGGTGGTGTCATGATGACATTCACAGGAAGATTCTCAAGATACCTTTTGGGCACCCAAATCTTCTTCATGGGTGGTCCATTCCTGGAGTTAGTACCAATATACCTGGCAAACACTTCACCATTCTGATTCTTAAATAGTTTATAGTTTGCATCAAAGGATTCATCAATGATAATCGGGTTAGCACAAGTGAAGCCAGATAAGGTGGATGGATCCACTGAAGGTCCCTTTGCAGCAACCCATGTGGTTTTGGGGTACTGCTCAGACTTCCAGTAAGAACCATCAACATTCATTTTCCTCCCGAACCCAACACCCTCTTTCCTAGGGTTTCGGTTCATAATCTGCTTTTTGAGGAAATCACATAGTGTCTGATGCCCTTTGAGACTTTTGTCCATTCCTGTCTCGAGCAATGTCTTCAGCTTGGCATTTTCATCAGCAATAGTAGTGGTAACCTCAACAGAGGGGTTAGTTACCACATCAGTAGTTGAAGATATTGCAACAGTAGCAGCAATGGAACATTCAGCAACAGAAGTAGTGTTATCACGCTCAAGGCATTTTAGACATGGTGGTTCAAATCCTTCTGGCGGGATCGATGCATTGGCCTTGAAGTGACTCGTTCTCTTTTTGAAGATCTTCATGAGCTGCTCTCAATTTCTCAAGTTCTTGCTTCCTGTGAAGATAATCGTAGGAAAGCTTTTCATGAGTTGTTGAGAGAGTTTCATGACGACTTTCAAGTTCCTCGTACTTAACATGAAGATTTTTGATGTCTTCAATTAAGGACTGAGATCGGGTCATTTCTGCGTCCAACAGGTCATCTCTTTTGTCTAATAATTCTTGAATATGTTCCATAGCTTTCTGTTGTTCAGTTGCAATTTTAGCAAGTGTTTTGTAGCTAGGTTTAGATTCACAATCAGGGTCATCTTCACTTGATGTTTGAAAGTAAGCATCGCGTGAGTTTACCTTGGCACCACGTGCCATGAAGCAGTAGGTGGGGGCAGAGTCGTCCTTGTCATTAGCATCAGCGTTGGTGATGGAGTCATTGTCTTCAGTGTTGAAGATGGACTTGGCAACATAGGCTATTGCTAGAGCCAGACTTGCAACGCCAGAGTCAGACTCCTCCTCAGACTCCACCTCTGCCTCCTCAGAAGCAGACTCCTCCTCTGAATCCATCTCCTTACCAACAAAAGCACGAGCCTTGCAGATGAGCTCTTCTTGTGTGATGAAGACTTGGACGAAGACTTGGAAGAAGACTTTGAGGATTTCTTCTTCTTCTTGTCATCAGAATCTTATTCCTTCCTCTTCTTCTTCTTGTTCTCATTGTCCCACTGAGCACACTCAGAGATGTAGTGACTAGGTTTCTTGCACTTGTGACATGTTCTCTTCTTGTGGTCATGAGTAGAAGCTTCATCATTTCTTGAGCTGGATCTTGAACACTTTCTGAAGCCTTTCTTCTTGGTGAATTTATGGAACTTCTTCACAAGCATAGCCAGCTCCTTTCCAATGTCTTCAGGATCCCCAGAACTGTAGTCAGATTCTTCTTCAGATGAGGAAACAAACTTTGCCTTCAAAGTGCGAGTACGTCCATAGCTAGGACCATAGATATCTCTTTTCTCAGATAATTGGAACTCATGTGTGTTGAGCCTCTCAAGTATGTCAGACGGATCGAGAGTCTTGAAGTCAGGGCATTCTTGAATCATCAGGGCTAGGGTGTCAAATGAGCTGTCAAGTGATCTCAGGAGTGTCTTGACGATTTCATGCTTGGTGATCTCAGTGGCGCCAAGTGCATGAAGCTCATTTGTGATATCAGTGAGGCGATCAAACATGAGCTGGACATTCTCATTGTCGTTTCTCTTGAAGCGGTTGAAGAGGTTGCGAAGAACACTGATCCTTGAGTCTCTCTGGGTTGAGACGTCTTCGTTGACCTTGGAGAGCCAGTCCCAGAATAGCTTCGACGTTTCCGGAGCACTCACACGGCCATACTGTCCTTTGGTCAGATGGCCATAGATGATGTTCTTGGCAGTAGAATCCAGTTAAATGAACTTCTTGACATCAGCAGGGGTGACACCTTCACCGGCCTTGGGAACGCCGTTCTTGACGACATACCAGAGGTCGATATCAATGGCTTCAAGATGCATGCACATCTTATTCTTCCAAAGAGGGGGTAATCGGTGCCATCGAAGACAGGGCACACAGCGGAGACTTCGATTATCCCTGCAGTCGACATAGCTAAAACTCCAGGTGGTTAAACCGAATCACACAGAACAAGGGAGTACCTTGCTTGATACCAATTGAAAGTGCTAGTTATCGACTAGAGGGGGGGTGAATAGGCGATTTTTTATGAGAGTCTTCAAAACATGAGAGTTTCGAAGACAAACAGTAGAAATGAACCTACTGACATGCAGCGGAAGGTAGACTACACTAGACAAGCCATAGACAAGTAAGAAATGAAGTGAAAGCACGAAGATTATTAGCAGCTAGGTAGAATGGATTAGGATGGAAGGTAGTATGAAGCCAACCAACAATAGTCGTCACACAGTGAAATCAATCAGATCAGGCAAGTAGGAAAATGACTTCACGAAGACAAACGGTAAATACAGAGAGGAAGGAGATAGAACCAATTGCTTGGTGAGGACAAGGACTTGTTGGACCAGTTCCAGTTGCTGTGACAACTATACGTCTGGTTAGGGAGGCTGAGATTCAACTCAGAAGACCGCGTCTTCACCTTATTCCCCTTGAGCTAAGAACACTTAGTCCTCGCCCAATCACTCTAGTCAGTATTCAAGGTAGACTTCCGAACCTTCACAGACTTCGTTCACCGGCAATCCACAATCACTCTTGGATGCTCAGAACGCGATGCCTAACCGGCTGGATGATTCACAGTCCTCAAGTGTAACAAGTCTTCAGGTCACGCGGACAGAAATACTTCAGTGATGCCTAACACTCTTTGGCTCTGGGTGTTTTGGGCTTCATCCTCGCAAGGATCTTTCTCTAAAATGCTTCGGAGGTGGGTTGCTCTCAAACGGCAAAAGCCGTGCACTAACTCTGAGCAGCCACCAATTTATGGTGTAGGGGTGGGCTATTTATAGCCAGGAGATGACCCGACCTGATTTGTATGAAATGACCCTGGGTCACTAAGGAACTGACACGTTTCCAACGGTCAGATTTCAAACACACGCGGCAGCTTGACTTGGGCTACAAGTAAAGCTGACTCATCCAGCTCTGGATAAGATTTGCTCTCATTGTCTTCGCTCGAAGACATAGGATTTGGTTGAGCATCACTTTGGTCACTCTGACTTTGTTCGCTTGGACCCCACTTAATAGCACGGTGGTTCCTATGACTCAACAAAGAAGAAAAGGAAACTACGAAACAGCTATGTCTTCGCACTCCATAGTCTTCACGTGAATGTCTTCTCGAGTCATAATCTTTGTTGTGAATATCTTCACATACCACCATTGTCTTCAATGTCTTCACACATTTTTAGGGGTCATCTCTGGTAGGTAAACTGAATCAATGAGGGACTACTACCTGTGTTATCCTGCAATTCTCACAAACACATTAGTCCCTCAACCAGGGTTGTCGTCAATACTCAAAAACCAACTAGGGGTGGCACTAGATGCACTTACAAAATGCCATGGCACTCCATGCATGTGCCCATGCCGTGAGACCAATATGTTCGAAAATTCCTTCTAACTTACTGCACATGGAATTAACTCACACACAAGTACACAAATATGATTTTTCAAACCATTATGATTAGCCGTTGCATGTAGATGTAGTTCAAATTTAAATTACGATCAATAAATGGCTACAAAATCACTTAAATGCCTTTAAAAGTTAAATGACCCTTGAAATTTTCCAAATATTCACATGACAGTTGAATTAGTGCATGTTAAACATAGAAAAAAATTGAAGGCCATAAGAGGAAGCTATCTCCCATTCGTCATCAAACATGCATTGTTCCCTCTCGGAACCACGAACCTTCTAGTGAGTTGCTCCGATTTGTCAGGGGGGTGTGTCCAAACTTTTGTCAAACAAGCCAATTTTTAGTAGATCATCTTGGTGACATTACATCAAGCAAGGTTTCATGTTTTTCAGATCATTTTTAATTTTTTGGAATTAAAATGCCATGGAACTCCATGCACACATATGCATGTGTCCATGTCGTGAGACCAATATGTTTGAAAATTCCTTCTAATTTACTGCACATGGAATTAACTCGCACACAAGTACATAAATATGATTTTTCAAACCGTTATGGTTAGCCGTTGAATGTAGATGTAGTTCAAATTTTAATTACGGTAATTAAATGGAAAAAGAATCACTTAAATGTCTTCAAAAGGTCAGGGGACCCTTGAAAATTTCCAAATTTTAAAATGACAGTTGTATTAGTGCACGTTAAATGTAGAAAAAGATTTGAAGGCCGTAAGAGGAAGCTATCTCCCGTTCGTCATCAAACATGCATTGTTCCCTCTCGGCAGCACGAGCCTTCTAGTGAGTTGCTCCGGTTTGTGAGGGGTGTCTGTCCAAACTTTCGTCAAACATGCCAATTTTTTTACCACATCATCTTGGTGGCATGAGATTACATCAAGCAAGGTTCCATGTTTTTCTGATAATTTTTTAATTTTTTGGAATTAAAACGCCATGGCACTCCATGCATACATATGCATGTGTCCATGTCGTGAGACCAATATGTTTGAAAATTACTTCTAATTTACTGCACATGGAATTAACTCGCACACAAGTACACAAATATGATTTTTCAAACCGTTATGGTTTGGCGTTTCATGTAGATATAGTTAAAATTTGAATTACGGTCATTAAATGGCTAGAAAATCACTTAAATGTGTTTAAAATGTCAAATGACCCCTATGTTTTTCCAAATTTTCACATTACAGTTGTAGTAGTGCATGTTAAACATAGAAAAATTTGAAGGCCGTAAGAGGAAGCTATCTCCTGCTCGTCATCAAAACATGCATTGTTCCCTCTCAGAACCACGAGCCTTCTAGTGAGTTGCTCCGGTTTGTGAGGGGTGTGTGTCCAAACTTCCGTCAAACATGCCAATTTTTTTACCACATCATCTTGGTGGCATGACATTACATCAAGCAAGGTTTCATGTTTTTCTGATCATTTTTAAATTTTTTGGAATTAAAATTCCATGGCACTCCATGCATACATATTCATGTGTCCATGTCGTGAGACCAATATGTTTGAAAATTCCTTCTAATTTACTGCACATGGAATTAACTCGCACACAAGTACACAAATATGATTTTTCAAACCGTTATGGTTAGGCGTTTCATGTAGATGTAGTTCAAATTTTAATTACGGTCATTAAATGGCTAGAAAATCACTTAAACTTCTTTAAAATGTCAAATGACCCCTATATTTTTTCCAAATTTTCACATTACAGTTGTAGCAGTGCATGTTAAACATGGAAAAAATTTGAAGGCCGTAAGAGGAAGCTATTTCCTGTTCGTCATCAAACATGCATTGTTCCCTCTCGGAACCACGAGCCTTCTAGTGAGCTGCTCCGGTTTGTGCGCGGAGTGGGTCCAAACTTTCGTCAAACATGCCAATTTTTTACCACATCATCTTGGTGGCATGACATTAAATCAAGCAAGGTTTCATGTTTTTCTGATCATTTTTTAATTTTTTGGAACTAAAATGCCATGGCACTCCATGCATACATATGCATGTGTCCATGTCGTGAGACCAATATGTTTGAAAATTCCTTCTAATTTACTGCACATGGAATTAACTCACACACAAGGACACAAATATGATTTTTCAAACCGTTATGGTTAGCCGTTGTATGTAGATGTAGTTCAAATTTGAATTACGGTCATTAAATGGCTAGAAAATCACTTAAATGTCTTCAAAAGGTCAAATGACCCCTGAAATTTTCCAAATTTTCACATGACAATGTGCAGTCATCTTTGAGTAGTAGTATTTATAACTGCGTAGTAATACGCTCCTAAGTGGGAACTGTTTAGGTTTTGATCGGTGTGAACAGGTTTGCAATTTGGAATGTGACGGGACGCGGCCTCCCTGTTCTTAAAAAAAAACTGTGACGGGACGCATACTCAAACTTTACTGACGGTTATAAGTGTGACACTATTCCCGGAAGGCGTAACGTGGGCACGTACGCCTTCTCGGCCACGTACGTGGCATTTGCACCATAGGGTGCACCGCAATAGGGAATGTCAGCATACGTCTTGTTCCAACAACCGTCCGTGCTCGTTATTACCATCGCGCACGCTTCTTTTAATTAGAATGGGTGTTCCCTTCTAGCGCACACACATTGATCTATCTAATTGTTTCAGTTTGTTGTGGCTAATCGCAAATAGTTCATCCATGTGAAGTGTATGCCATCAATCGCAGACACTTTGATTTGGTTACCCGTTTCGCTCGCTGCCTAATCGCAAAGAGTTGATCCTTCTGAAGCGTATGCCCTCAATCACACACACCTTGATCTGGCTGACCGTTTCTTTTGTGTTGCCTAATCACAAACAGTTCATCCGAGTGAACCGTATGTTGTATATCACACACACCTTCATCAGGCTGCCCGTTTCTTTTGTGTTGCCTAATCACAAACAGTTCATCCGAGTGAACCGTATGCTCTATATCACACACGCCTTCGTCAGGCTGCCCGTTTCTTTTGTTCCGCCTCATTGCAAACAGTTCATTGGACTGAACTGTATGCCCTGGACCGCACACACAACTAAAATCTGAACCGTGTTTGATGCATCCTCCATTGCAAATGTTTTGCACCTTTTTTACTGTCTTTCTAGATCCCCGTTTGTGATTGATGCATCGCACACAGTTTTGTGAAAGGGTCTCTAATCGTAGTGTCGCGTTAGCAGCATCCTGTATTAGTGTTTGTCAGACAGGAGATTTTTGATTGTTAGCTGGTCGATAGCCTAGTGTTGAAGCGAGCTGAGCCAATGTGACATGTTTTGCACAACTGCTTACAAGTGGGGTAGCACCAACAGTGTTTACAAGTACTTATGCATACGTCAGCGCACATTTCTCGAACGAGTACTCTATTTCATCAAACACACGCTGCTTGTATGATAAACCGTGACAACTTATGTCTTACCATGCCATATTCATGAAAAAACTACGGAGGACGCATCTGTTTCAGCAACAATTACGATGGTTCTAACATGATTCACGGGCACACAAAAGTAGCAGCAGTTCCCATAGACAGATTCAAACAGAGTACTAGCCCCAGAGGGCTCGATAATAGGCAAGGTTCGGATAAGTAGACACAATCCAAACTAGTATTAAACACTAGCCGGGGCAACTATTTCATGCCTCAATCTAATTTGGGTTGGACGCAAGATGGACCTTTCCATGAACATCATCCAGGATGTTCGGCAGGAGCTGAATCCTGTGAGCCTTCATGAAGATAACCTTGTGGCCTTGCCACTCATAAACTTGTTTGTGGAGGCATGCCACGTCATCTTCCCGCGTAAGCTTGACAAGAACAGTATGCCTCACAAACAAAGGAGTAGCTTTGAACTTCTTGAGCTTCAGTACACCCTGGACAACACGCCTGACAACAGTGAGGCTGGAATACAACTCAACATCGGTATGAGCGCAAATAGCGACTAGGATCCAACAGCCTAAGAACTCTGTTTTCCCAGTGCGTATATTCAGGTCATCCACCTCATAGCTAGTGACATGTACAACCACACAATCCTTGGCTGCATCAGGGCTCTAATTGAAATAGAAACAAATTCCGAATTACTTTCCAGTATAAGAAACACAAGTTATTTAAACCGCTATGTATAGCATGGCATCGAAGCTAATAAAATTTTGCATTATTCATCACCACATACTTAGATGAAAACCCACAATTGAGATTGGCAAAGAAGAAAATCACCTTGGGCAGCTCAGCGGGGTGGGGGGGGTGGGGGGGGGGACATCCTCGAAGGGGAAAAACTGCTCCTGCAGTGCCACGGGGGCTGTAACCTCAAACGGGGAGTTGACCATCTCAGTAGTGGCCGTGAGCGTATCTGGGGTAGGCTCGGTGGCTGCCTCCAACTTCTTGGAGCTCTCTGTCTCGTGGGGATCAGCCTCCCGCATCTGCTCCAATATCGACAGATCTTTGCCTAGTTCTCCTTGGTCCGTCATGAAACTGATGAATACTAGGAGACCACTGAAAGAAAAACACAATCGCAATGACAATGAAACAAAAAAGAGAGTGAGGATCGGTTACTGCTTTGCGAAAGTTCTTTTTTTCTCTGAACGAAAATATACCAATATCACAGATATGGTTACCTTCCCTTCGTTGGGAGAGAAGAACAGTGGCACATGCGAGTGTTGGCTTTCTTGAAGACGGTGAGGGAGAAGGAGATTCAGCGAAGAGTGAAATTATGACTGCTTCTTCCGTCAAACTTAGACTGCGGGGAGGTGGGGTTTTGTGATACGATGGCTCATTACTGCCGCGCTACGACCAGGGTGACTCTCCGCCTGCATACTGCCTTCTAATTTGGTGTATGGCATTTGGGCCTGCGCGCGGCATGGTCCGCATGTCGGTGAACAAAAGTAACACGACATTCAGTAGAGGGGGACGTTTCGATGACCTAGGAGGAGCCAGAAGCGTTAGTGTATCCATTGTACTAGTAGTAATTGTTTTTCTGGTAGATGTAGAGTGTCTCCACTGTACTAGTAGTAATTGTTTCTCTAGGCCCAAGACAAAACAGCCCATCCACCCTAGTAAATAATAAAATCAATTCAAAAGCCCATATATTTACTTAATGAGAGGCGCTACCCACACCCAGCACACCGCCCCCAAAAAACCGGGGTGCTCTTCTTCCTCCTCACTCCCACCCACCTCATGTCAGCTCGCTCCACTCGTACCCCCAAATTCCTCAACTCACTCCTACAGAAAACCCGAACTCTCCTTCTTCCTCACTACTACAGAAGAACCCCATCTCCCCTTCTTCTTCACTCGCACTACAACTAGGCTCGTCATTCGTTACTCTGCTCAAATCCGTGAGCGCGACACGGCGCCCTCGAGGAAAATGGAGTCGGCTGACCCCAGTGCCAAGAAGATGAGGCTCCCGCCAGCGGCGACGCCTGTTGTAGATCCCGCACTCGGCAGCGTGGGGAGAAGCGGCGACCCCGCCCCCACCGGATCCCAGGAACCCGTAGAATCTTGGGTGGATCGCATCAGCGATCTCCCAGATGCCATCCTTGGGGAGGTCATCTCGCTTCTCCCCACCAAGGATTGCTGCCACACCCAAGTCCTCTCAATTCGGTGGCGCCCTCTATGGCGCGCCGTGCCCCTTAATCTCGAATGTCGTCAGCTATCTCTCTTCAATGATTTTGAAATCCCCAGAGCCATCATCTCCTCCCACAGGGCTCCGTTCAAAGCATCTGCATCCCGTCATGCTACCTGAGCAAGCATACCATGCCACCTGCATTGGACGCCTGGCTGAAATCCCCTGAACTCACAGAACTACAGCTGCTTGAGTTCTACTATTCCCCTGGAAATCACCTACCAGATACCGAACGCCATCTACCTGTGCCCTCAGCACCGATGTCCATCTTGCGGTTTTCCTCCTCTCTCCACACCGCCACCTCTGCACTGTGCGACCTACCAGACAATCTGGTACTAAACCTTCGACTCCCATTTCTCTAGAAACTTTCACTTGTGCGGGTTCGTATATCAGAGGCTTCATTGCACAACATCATCCACTCCAGTTGCCCTGCCCTGCAGTGCTTGGTGCTTGTTTTCACAGTTAGAATCGGTTGTCTTCAAATAAATTCGCCTAACCTTGTAAGGATTGGAATTTCTTTTGACGGAAGGCAGCTCATCATCCAAGATGCCCCTTCACTTCAAAGGTTGATCCTTGATTCTAGTTATTCACCGTCGCAAATAACCATCCTCTCTGCACCTAAACTGGAGACCTTGGGTGTAATACATGATCTCTGTGCTCATTTCAAGATGGTTTTTGGCTCCACAGTTCTTCAGGTACTTTATATTATCATCTACACTTCTAACCATAAGCTGCATTTTAAATTTCGGCACAAAAGTTATATATCATCTCGAAGTACACATTTTGTACTAATATTATGTTCTATGCTCAATGAAGAGTTTCTCCATGGATAGCCTATCAATGGTGCTGGATTTTGTCAGATCTTATATATCCAAATGAATAGTTTTGATCTGAACAAGATTATTGGCTTGCTGCAATGCTTTCCATGTCTGGAGAAGTTGTATATAAAGGTGATAATTTCACGCACATTGGAAGCCCGCATATAGTGTACTAGAATTAACCATTCAGCTGTTGCTCTTTCCACACTCTTTTTTAGACCATAACTGTTTTTAATCTTCATGTCTATTTAGGCAACAAGACGGGGTAAGAAAGTTATAACCAATCGGTGGATTCGTAAGCACCGGGATTTTCTCACTTCTCATGACATTCGATTGAAGACAATAACGCTAGAACGATATGTAGCCAACCATGCAAACACTAGATTTGTCACATTCTTCCTCCTGCTGAATGCGAGGTAACTATTGTCCATCAGGCTTAAGTTTATCAGCAGCATGGTTTTGACGGATGGGTATGTCGAAGAGCAAAAATAGGAGTTTCAGGTGGGCAAAAGAGCTTCTGAACGTGTCGGGCTTCTATTTACAACATATTGTGGTCATAATCCAAGAAATTTTACGACCAGATGTTCATTCTATGGACCTGACCGATCCATTTGACTGTGACTGCCGAAAACAGTGCTAGAGTTAGATGTTGTTGCCCTTTTCAACCTGGGTTTTGTCTAAACCTGATGAACAATTAACCATCGTTCTTTTGTACAGTTTGTAAGCTGGAGTTAGATGTTCCTGCCCTTTTCAACTCGGCTGTGACTATCATATTTTCTTTGAAACAAGGCAAATGGCTTGCCAATTGTTTAATATAGAGTGAAATATTGTAACAAATCCCAACCAAGGGAAGTAACATCACTCTCACCGGCTGCTTGAGCTCACTGTTCATTACAGAAACCAAGTGATTATCCCCCACCAGCACCCACAAACTTATTTCGAACTAGCACACCAAATGGGCTGTAAATTTTCATAGGAAAGGCTGCATGACCGTGACGGATTTGGATTCTGACATTTGGGACCCACGAGGAAATAGCCTATCCAAGGTGGTGTCGACTTACTAGCTAGTCAACAAACGATTCTGCCTACCAGCCGTTGGATTGAAATCCAACATCTGTCGTGTATCTTCTATCTCTGGTCTTCTTCCTCCAGCCGCCCAAACCAAACCACCCCGTCGGCTCCGCCTGCTCCCGCCTCCCATGGGTGGCTGCGCCTCTGCCGCCCTACTGTACCCTCCAATGTTGGCCAGTCCCTCCCTCTATTCCCCCACACGTCCTGTTATTCTCCGGCGACGTCAGCCCCAACATGCACCCGCACCCGAACCAGTCAACCCTCGTACTCCCCTCCGCCTGCGACTGGACCGGCGCATCTTCCACGGCTCCTGTTCGTTCCGTCCGAGGCCTCGCCGTCGTCCTCGGCCTTGGTTCGCTCGCCGTGCGCGGTGCGCCGCCCTCTTGCATTGTCAACGCCATCAACAACCGAGAGGGACAAGGATATGACTGTACGTGGAGAGGATGACAGTGGGGACCCACCAGCGTCATGGCAGTACGCAAGCAAGTGCCTCATTATTATAAGCCCCAAAAAAGGTTCCTCCTAATGGTTGGACATCTGGGGCTCACGCCATTGTCAACGTAGTCAATAAACGAGAGAATTACACAATGAGCGGCTGACACCAGGGACCCAGCAGGTCGCGCAATTGTTATTTATTTCTTTTGAGGAACAAGCAGTGGTTATTTATACTAGTTTTAGCGACGGATCATGCTAACAATGAGGCTGTGCGGGGGCTGTGGCCCATCTAGCCAGGGTTTTATTTATGTTTACCACATCATGAGCCCAGTTGTGTCTTTTTCTTGCTGAAAATGGCTAGCCCAGTTCTATTTTTTTAAAATAAATACCCAAACGAGGCCTACTTGCTTTATCAGCCCTGCTGGGCTGCAAATCTTTCAAGACGAGGAGAGTTTCATTCGGTTTGCCCAGAAATGGGTTGTACATTTTTAAAACACATCAAACCGGGGATTAGTTTCAATTTTTTTAATTACAAGATTTTAAATTCCATTGATTTTTATGCATGGACAATTATTTGGATTCTATATTTATATAAATTATTTTTCAAAATAGTTTGAATGTGACTCGATATTTCGGGATTAAAAACAATTGACCACACCGAAATATGCAAAAATTCATATAGTTTTTAACCGTGGCCACAATATGGGGTGTAATGCTAACAAAAAGAAGATGGGCTCCAAAAAAATCTTAAGAATTGGCAAATGGGCTGTAAATTATTAGAAATAATGGCAGACGGGTTGTATGCAGTTTTCCACAGATTTGAGGCTGACTTGTGCGCCTATTACAGGTTGACGCGTGTGCTTTCCTAAAAAATAAGGTTGACGCACACGCAATGCCATGTCAACTTAGTCAACACACGAGAGCCGTGACTGTTGGATGTCCATCCAACGTCCGTCATGCTTCTTCAATCTCTGCTCTTCCTGCTCCAGCCGCTCAAACAAGCGCCGGTGGGACTGCCGCTCCTCCTCCGGTGACCAGCTATGCCGCCTTGTGCTTCACCGCCCCATCGTTCTCCCATCGCTGGCCTAGCCATCCCTCTACTCACCCACACCTGCTGTTATTCTCCGGCGACGGCAGATGAACCAGTAAACCCTTGCACTCCCTTCCATGTGGGAAACAACTGCCGAGTTTTCCCTGGCTCCGTGTCGTTCCCTTCCTAGGCCTCGCCGTCATCCACTGCCCCGGTGCTCTCGGCACGGCGTGGTCAACGAACGACATGCATGGGAAGTGGACGGCCGCACGCAAGGAAATGCCTCCTTATTACACGCAAAATAATGATTCCTCCACCTGGCAGCTAGGACCTACTGGAAGGGCCTCTGTATTTCGCGAAAAAAACGTTCCCCCATTGACAGGTCGGACCCACCAGCTATATCTTCGCATGCAAGGAAGTGCCTCATTATTACGCACAAAAAATGAATACTCCCCTGCTAGCTGGGACCCACCATAGTGGGAGGCTGACTTGTGGGCCTACTAAGATGACGGGGACAGAGGGCTTTGTCAACTTAGTCAATATGAACAATTCTAGCTCTAGTGACTGTACGATGTCCATCCAACGACCATAGTGCTTCTTCAACCTCTGGTCTTCTTGCTCCAGCCGCCCAAACCAATGCCGATCGTGCCACATGCTCCTGCTTCCCGTGGCCGGCTGTGATGCTGCGGAGGCCTCACCCCGCTACTACTCCCACCGCTGGCGAGGCCATCCCTCAACTCACCCACACCCTCTATTATTCTGCGGCCACGACAGCCTCACACCGCAGCCGAACCAGTGAACCCTCGTACTCCTCTACGCGTGGGCAACCACTGTCGCATCTTCCCCGGCTCCGTGTCGTCCCCTTCCTAGGCCTCGCCGTCGTCCATCGCCTTGGTGCTCTCGGCGCGGCGTGGTCAACGTGGTCAAGGAACGACTTCCATCTGAGGAGTACTGTACATGGATATGCTGACAGCTGGGTCCACGGCCGCAGCAAGGAAGTGCCTCCTTATTACGTGGAAAGTAATGATTCCTCCACCTGACAGCAGGGACCCACCGGACGGGCTACCGTATTTCAGAAAAAAAATGTTTCCCCCCTGACTGCTGGGACCCACCAGCTACATCTTCGCACGCAAGGAAGTGCGTCCATATTATGGGCAAAAAAAATGATTCGCCCCCTGACTGCTGGGACCCACCAGCTACATCTTCGCACGCAAGGAAGTGCCTGACAGTCGGGACCCACCTGGTCGAAGCGTACGTAGCGTTGTCATTACAGTCGCGAACGTGTATGCGTACATACGATCGGTCTGCTCTGCGAGCTGCAGCGATGAACCGTGGCCGTGTAAGGAAGGGCATGTGTCATAGTAGAGGCGCCGCGTGTCGTAGTAGAGGCGCCGCACGTAGCATGTACACGCGTCGCATAACGCGGCGGTGCAAGAAAGTATATCTGACCACATACGCATATACGGGCGGGTCTCGAACGCCTACTCGCGCATACGTACGGCCAGCACTCGTCTACATGGCTGGGTCGGAACGGAGAAACTGCGTCGTCGTCGTGTTCATGGGGAGGCAACGGAATGCGTCGTGTTAATCGTGAGGCAACAAAACGCGTGCTGTTCATCGGGATCCAACCGGCTTGGACAGAACAACTGATGAAACGAGGCCTGGCGTACCGCAGAACGGAGGAAACGGCCTTGTGTTCGACTAGACACGGTCGAAACGGGATCCTGTTCATCGGGAGGGGTCTGGCGTACTGCAAAACGGAGGAAACGGACCTCCTACGGTCGAAACAGGGTCCCGTTGATTGGGAGGGGTGTGGCGTACCACAAAACGGAGGAAACAGACTTGTGTTGGAGCGCTACGGTCGAAACAGGGGTCCTGTTCATCGGGAGGGGTGTGGCGTACCGCAAAATGGGACTCCACGGGATACCGTTCATCTCCATCGTCGACTGCCTCCACGAGCGACTGTTCATCCACCGTCGACCTCCTCCAGCCTCCACCTGCGACTGTTCATCCACGGGCTCCTGTTCATCCAGCCTCCATCGCGCGCTCCTCCGCCAGCTACTATTCAACCAGCCCTCTCCACGGGGTCCTGTTCAATAACCCCTCCACGATCTACGATTCATCCAGCCCTCCACGAGGTCATGTTCATCCAGCCCTCCACGGGGTCCTGTTCATCCACCGGCTCGATCGGTCGGGGTAGTGTTTATCCAGCAGCAACGGCCTCTACTACCACGGGTTCCTGTTCATCCAAAACGTCCAACAACGCTCACTGTTCATCCAGAGGCAGCATCAATCGGCTTCAGTTAGTAGCAGTAGCGAAGGATACACTCGGGTTTAGTTAACAGCAAGGGATCAATCGCTCAGGTTCCGTAACGTAGCTAGTACAATCGCTCGGGTTCAGTTAGAGCCCAACGCCTCGCTCGGGTTCTGTTAGAGCCCAACGCCTCGCACACACGCGCATACGTACGAGAGAAACGCGCATCGCTCGGCCCCGCCCACCCACCGTAACAGCGAACTCCCCCAATATTTTCCTCGCCCTCGCTTCTACCACGGTTTTTTCCATCATGGACGACCCAAAGAATGTCATGCAGCTGCGTCTCTGGCCCGCCCAGGATGAAAAGCCCATTTTCTGTCATGATTTTTTGTCATAGAAGTAGGAGCCCACCACATCTATGATGATACTGGGTTTTGTCACAATTATCGTCATAGAATTGTCATAAGTTTGACAGAAAGAAATTTTGTTCGACCCAAAATGTCACGGATGTGTCTTTTTTTATAGTGATGGTATTGAGAATCAAAGAGAGAGAAGAAGACATCTAGCTACTAGCTATGGACCCGTAGGTCTATGGTAAACTACTCATGGTTCATCGAAAGGGCAATAGAGTTGATGTAGAAGCCCTCCATGATCGAATCCCCCTTCGGCAGGGTGCCGGAAAAAGTCCCTAGATGGGATCTCACGGGTAGAGAAGGTTGCGGTGGTGGAAAAGTGTTTTCGTGGATGCCTCTGGTGGTTTGAGAATGTTTGTGAATATATAGGCAAAAGAACTAGGTCAGGAGGTTCACGGGGGGCCCACAAGACAGGGGGCGCGCCCTACCCCCTGGGCGCGCCCTCCACCCTTGTGGCCGCCTCGTGTCTCCTCTAAATTCATCTCCAAGTCTCCTAGATGTCTTCTGGTCCAAGAAAAATCATTGCGAAGGTTTTATTCCGTTTGGACTCTGTTTGGTATTCCTTTTCTGTGAAACTCAAAAACAAGGAAAAAGCAGAAACTGGCACTGGGCTCTAGGTTAATAGTTTAGTCCCAAAATAATATAAATTAGCATATTAATGCATATAAAACATCCAAAATAGATAATATAATATCATGGAACAATAAAAAATTATAGATACGTTGTAGATGTATCAAGCATCCCCAAGCTTAATTCCTGCTCGTCCTCGAGTAGGTAAACGATAAAAATGGAATTTCTGATGTGGAATGCTACCTATCATATCTATCCATGTAAATTTTCTTTATTGTGGCATGAATGTTCAGATCCATAAGATTCAAAAAAAAGTTTAATATTGACATAAAAACAATAATACTTCAAGCATACTAACAAGGCCATTATGTCTTCTCAAAATAACATGGCCAAAGAAAAGTTATCCCTATGAAATCATATAGTTTGGCTATGCTCCTTCTTAATCCTGGAAAATATTCAAATCATGCACAGCCCCGATGACAAGCCAATCAAATGTTTCATACTTTTGATGTTCTCAAACTTTTTGAACTTTCATGCAATACATGAGCGTGAGCCATGGAGATAGCACTATAGGAGAAGACAAAAAGAAGGAGATAGTCTCACATCAACTAGGCGTATCAACGAGCTATGGATATGCCCATCAATAGATATCAATGTGAGTGAGTAGGGATTGCCATGCAACGGATGCACTAGAGCTATAAGTTTATGAAAGCTCGAATGAAATCTAAGTGGGTGTGCATCCAACTTGCTTGCTCATGAAGACCTAGGGCAATTTGAGGAAGCCCATCGTTGGAATATACAAGCCAAGTTCTATAATGAAAAATCCCCACTAGCATATGAAAGTGACAACATAGGAGACTCTCTATCATGAAGATCATGGTGCTACTTTGAAGCACAAGTGTGAAAAAAGGATACTAACATTGCCCCTTCTCTCTTTGTCTCTCTCCTTTTTTTTGGGTTCTTTGGTCTTTCTCTTTTTTACCCACATGGGACAATGCTCTAATAATGAAGATCATCACACTTTTTTACTTACAACTCAAAAATTACAATTTGATACTTAGAACAAAATATGACTCTATATGAATGCCTCCAGCGGTGTACCGGGATGTGCAATGACCCAAGAGCGGCATGTATAAAAAATGATGAAAGGTGGCTTTGCCACAAATACGGTGTCAACTACATGATCATGCAAAGCAATATGACAATGATGAAACGTGTCATAATAAACGGAACATTGGAAAGTTGCATGCAAATATATCTCGCAATGGATATGGAAATGTCATAATATGTAGGTATGGTGGCTGTTTTGAGGAAGGTATATGGTGGGTGTATGGTACCGGCAAAAGTTGCGCGGTACTAAAAAGGCTGGCAATAGTGGAAGGGTGAGAGTGCGTATAATCCATGGACTCAACATTAGTCATAAAGAAATCAAATACTAATTTAAAAAATCTATTAGTTATCAAAACAAAGTACTGCGTGCATGCTCCTAGGGGGATATATTGGTAGGAAAAGACCATCGCTCGTCCCCGACCGCCACTCGTAAGGAAAACAATCAAAAAATACCTCATGCTCCAACGTCGTTACATACGGTTCACCATACATGCATGCTACGGCAATCACAAACCTTAACACAAGTATTTCTCAAATTCACAATTACTCACTAGCATGACTCTAATGTCACCATCTTCATATCTCAAAACAATCATAAGGAATCAAACTTCTCATAGTATTCAATGCACTTTATATGAAAGTGTTTATTATATCCCTCTTGGATTCCTATCATATTAGGACTAAATCTATAACCAAAGCAAATTACCATGCTGTTTAGAGACTCTCAAAATAATATAAGTGAAGCAAGAGAATTCAACAATTTATATAAAATAAAACCACCGTCGTGCTCTAAAAACATATAAGTGAAGCACTAGAGCAAAATTGCCTAGCTCAAAAGATATAAGTGAAGCACATATTGTATTCTAATAAATCACGATTCATGTGTGTCCCTCTCAAAAGGTGTGTACAGAAAGGACGATTGTGGAAAACTAAAAAGCAAAGACTCATATCATACAAGACGCTCCAAGCAAAACACATATCATGTGGTGAATAAAAATATAGCCTCAAGTAAAGTTACCGATAGACGAAGACGAAAGAGGGGATGCGGCATCCCCAAGCTTACGCTCTTGGTTGTCCTTGAATATTACCTTGGGGTGCCTTGGGCATCCCCAATCTTATGCTCTTGCCACTCCTTATTCCATAGTCCATCAAATCCTTACCCAAAACTTGAAAACTTCACAACACAAAACTCAACAGAAAAATCTCATAAGCTCCGTTTGTATAAGAAAATAGATCACCAATTTTGGTACTGTTGTGAACTCATTATTTATTTATATTGGTGTAATATCTACTATATTCCAACTTTCCATGGTTCATACCCCCCGATACTACGCATAGAATCATCAAAATAAGCAAAGAACACATAGAAAACAGAATCTGTCAAAAATAGAACAGTCTGTAGTAATCTGGATAGTTCGAATACTTCTGTAACTCCAAAAATTCTGAAAAATTAGGACAATAGAGGCAATTTGTATATCAATATTGTGTAAAAATACAGAATTTTATCACCCTTCTGTGATTTTTAAAAATTCTGGGACAGGGTGCAAAAGTTTCTGTTTTCCAGCAAGTTCAAATCAACTATCACCGTAAGCCATACCAAAGGTATTATTTGGCACAAACATTAATTAAAACACAAAATGCATCTAACCAGAGGCTAGATGAATTATTTATTAAAAAACGGGAAAGAAAAATACTGGGTTGTCTCCCAACAAGCGCTTTTCGTTAAAGCCATTAATCTAGGCTTTGAGATTTCGATGATGCTCACATAAAACACAAGAATTGAAGCACAAAGAGAGCATCATATAGTACGTGAAAAACACATCTAAGTCTAACAAACTTCCTATGCATAGGCGTCTTATAGGCAAACAAATTATCAAGGAAAGAAAATCCTAGCATATGCAAATAAGAAGAAACAAACAATAGCAATTTCAACATAACGAGAGGTAATTTAGTAACTTGAAGATTTCCAAAAACATATTTTCCTCTCTCATAATAATTACATGTAGGATCATATTCAAATTCAACAATATAGTTTTAACATACATTATTCTCTACATGATCCACATGCATGCAAAGTTGACACTCTTCCAAAATAGTGGGATTATCATTAACTAAAGTCATGACCTTTCCAAACCTAGTTTTATCAAAAATTTCATAAGATTGAATATTCTCCAAATATGTGGGATCCAAAGTTGACACTCTTCCAAACCCACCTTCAATATTATTGCAAACATTATTATCAATCTCATATTCATCATGGGGCTTAAATAAATTTTCAAGATCATAAGAAGAATCACCCCAACCATGATCATTGCAACAAGTAGTAGACATAGCAAAATTAGCATCCCCGAGCTTAGGGTTTTGCATATCATTAACATAATTGAAATTAAAAGACTTTATAATACCATCATTGCAATCATGCTTTTCATTCAAAGATATATCATGAATCACTTCATAAAGCACTTCATCACAATTTTTAGATTCACGGATTTCAAGAAAAACATCATAGAGATAATCTAGTGCACTCAACTCACTAGCAATTGGTTCATCATAATTGGATCTTTTAAAAAGATTAGCAAGTGGATGAGGATCCATATACTCTTTGCTTTTGATTTTCAATAAACACACAATTATACCAAGCAAACGAGCAAAAAAACCAAGTAAGACATAAGGGCAAACGAAAAGACGAACGAAAGAAGGGTGAAGGAAAAGGGCAAATCTTTTCGAAAAATCGTTTTAGAAGTGGGGGAGAGGAAAACGAGAGGCAAATGGCGAATAATGTAATGCAAGAGATGGGAGTTTATGATGGGTACTTGGTATGTCTTGACATGGCGTAGATCTCCCCGGCAACGGCGCCGAAATTGGCAAGTTGACGGGGGACAAATATTGACTTGACTTGGCGTAAATATCCCCGGCAACGACACCAGAAATTCTTCCTACTACTTCTTGAGCTTGCATTGGTTTTTCCCTTGAGGAGGAAAGGGTGATGCAGCAAAGTAGAGATAAGTATTTCCCTCAATTAGAGAAGCAAGGTATCAATCCAGTAGGAGACAATGCACAAATCACTAATACCTGCACAAACAATCAAACAACTTGCACCCAACGCGATAAGGGGGTTGTCAATCCCTTCACGGTTACTTGCAAAAGTGAGATCTGATAGAGATAGGTGGAACTACACAAATAGTAAAGTAAATATTTTTGGTATTTTTGGTTTACAGATCTGAAAGTAGAAGATTGCAAAATAGTAGATTAGAAACTAATATTGTAGATTGGAAACTTATATGATGGAAAATAGAGCCGGGGGCCATAGGTTTCACTAGAGGCTTCTCTCAAGATAGCAAATAATACGGTGGGTGAACAAATTACTGCCGAGCAATTGATAGAAAAGCGCAAAGTTATGACGACATCTAAGGCAATGATTATGAAATATAGACATCACGTCCGTGTCAAGTAGACCGAAACGATTATGCATCTACTACTATTACTCCACACATCGACCGACTCCTGCCTGCATCTAGAGTATTAAGTTCATGAAGAATAGAGTAACACATTAAGAAAGATAACATGACATAGAGGAATTAACTCAAGCAATATGATGAAAACCCCATATTTTTATCCTCGATGGCAACAATACAATACGTGCCTTGCTTCCCCTACTGTCACTGGGAAAGGACACCGCAAGATTGGACCCAAAGCTAAGCACTTCTCCCATTGCAAGAAGAAAAACCAATCTAGTTGGCCAAACCAAACAGATAATTCAAAGAGAATTACAAAGATACCAAATCATGCATAAAAGAATTCAGAGAAGATTCAAATAATATTCATAGATAAGTTGATCATTGAAAGGGATCGAGAAGAGGTGTCTAGAGGGGGGGGGGGTGATTAGACACCAAGTACCAAAGTTGCAGTTTTTGACTTCTTTAGGTTGGAGTGGAGTTTAGGCACAATTTTAATAGTCACAATACATAACAAGAAAACATGCAAAGAGTATATGAGCAGCGGAAAGTAAAGCATGCAACTTGCAAGAATGTAAGGGGAAGGGTTTGGAGGATTCAAACGCAATTGGAGACATGGACGTTTTTGTCGTGGTTCCGATAGGTGGTGCTATCGTACATCCACGTTGATGGAGACTTGAACCCACGAAGGGTAACGGTTGCGCGAGTCCACGGAAGGCTCCACCCACGAAGGGTCCACGAAGAAGCAACCTTGTCTATCCCACCATGGCCGTCGCCCACGAAGGACTTGCCTCACTAGCGGTAGATCTTCATGAAGTAGGCGATCCCCTTGCCCTTACAAACTCCTTGGTTCAACTCCACAATCTTGTTGGAGGCTGCCAAGTGACACCTAGCCAATCTAGGAGATACCACTCTCCAAGAAGTAACAAATGATGTGTTGATGATGAACTCGTTGCTCTTGTGCTTCAAATGATAGTCTCCCCAACACTCAACTCTCTCTCACAGGATTTGGATTTGGTGGAAAGAAGATTTGAGTGGAAAGCAACTTGGGAAGGCTAGAGATCAAGATTCATATGATAGGAATGGAATATCTTGGCCTCAACACATGAGTAGGTAGTTCTCTCTCAGAAACAGGATGCTGGAAGTGTAGGCTTGTTCGATGGCTCTCTCTCCACGAATGAAGAGGAGGTGGAGGGTATATATAGCCTCCACACAAAATCTAACCGTTACACACAATTTACCAAACTCGGTGGGACCGAATCAACAAACTCGGTCTGACCGATTTAGCAAATCTAGTGACCGTTAGGATTTTCGGGGGGACCGACATGCAACTCGGTAGGACCAATATGGTTAGGGTTAGGGTAAAACGTAATCTCGATGAGACCGGTTACACAACCTCGGTGAGACCGATTTTGGTAATAAGCTAACCAGAGAGTTGGTCAGGCAAACTCGGTGAGACCGATTACACAAACTCGGTGGGACCGATTTTGGTAATAAGCTAACCAGAAAGTTTGCATTGTAATCTCGGTAATACCGATTGCTCAAACTCGGTGAGACCGATTTTGGTAATGGACATACACAGAGAGATTACAATCCCATCTCGATGAGACCAAGATCCCTATCGGTGAGACCGATTTGCCTAGGGTTTATGGCAGTGGCTAAGACATCTGAACTCGGTGGCGCCGGATAGAAAGAATCGGTGGGGCCGAGTTTGACTTTGGGTTTAGGACATATGTGGATGTGGGAAAGAGTTGAGGGTTTTTGGAGCATATCACTAAGCATCATGGAGCAAGAAACTCATTAAGCAACACCTCATCCCCTCTTGATAGTATTGGCTTTTCCTATAGACTCAATGTGATCTTGGATCACTAAAATGGAAAACATGTAGAGTCTTGAGATTTTGAGCTTGGGCCAATCCTTTGTCCTTAGCATCTTGAAGGGGTTCCACATCCTCTAGTCCATGCCACTCCATTGTTGAACTTGTGTGAAACATACTAGATAAAAGTGTTAGTCCAACAAGAGATATGTTGACATTAATTACCAAAACCACCCAGGGAGCACTTGTGTTGTCAATCTCCCCCTTTTTGGTAATTGACGGCAACATACATCAATGCTTTAGATAAAGATATAGAGAATAGCAAGTAAAGCTTTGGAAAGACATGTAACATGCATAGGCTCCCCCTACATGTATGCAATCATGTGAATATGGAATATAGAAGCATGTGAATGCATGAACATGACAGAGTAAGCAATGTGTTACATGTATCTTGGCTATATGCATCAGAGCAAAAGATAGTAATAGATGTGTATGTGGGAAATGTACCTTCATGCTCATGAGTCCTTCTTGCGAACAATATGTACATCATCAAGAATTTCTCATACACATGACTGTGATGCATATACTTACCTTGTGGTCTTGAGTTGGCTTAGGATGGAATGAACCTGCGTAAACAAGGTTAGATAACACAGATACACTTACTAGCCAGAGCAAACATAAGAAACCACAAGAATACCAAGACTGGATGACATGTAGAGAGTGAGTACTAAGTACCACATTTAATATTGACATGTCCCCAAAGGTAAAGATGTGCAAAGAATTTAAATCATTTCTTTCCCTTAGATGTCTTGCTCCCCCTGAATCTAGCATGGGATATTGGGAGTAGATAGGGAACAGAAAATCAGAGCAAAAAACAAAATCAGAGCTCAAAGAGACAAATAAACAGAGCTAATGCAAATAAGCACATATGAACATGTCTTTCTTTCCCCTCAAGAAGACATGTGGCATCTCTCCTCTTGAACATCAAGCATCTGGGATCCTTGAGAATTACTCTCTGTTTGAGTATTCTCTCCCCACAGAGATCTCTCTCTCCCCTATGGAGGTGATACTCTCTCCCTTTGGAAGTGATAAGTTTTGATGGGATCTCTCTAAGTGATAAGCTTTGATGTGATCTCTCTCTCCCCCTTTGACATCAATTTCCAAGAAGGGCCTTCTGGAATTTTTTGTGAATGGGTTTGGTCCTTGAGTCACAACACAAAGCACTGGATAAAAATGTGATGCTTGTAGAGGACAAGATTCATTGAGTGGAGCTGGATCAAAAGTAAAACAGAAACAAGTGGCAGAATGTTTTTCCTGTAGTGAAATCGGTGGCACCGAGTGGTTTGCTTCGGTTGCACCGAAAGGATTCGGTTGGACCGAAAACAGAAAACCGGTGAGACCGAGTGCATTGCAGAGAAAAACTTTGTCACCTCAGCTCACTAGACAAGTAAGATCTCACAAGGATTTGCAAGGAATTAACTGAAAGATTTGCAATGAATTGGATGCAGGGAATGCAGAACAGATAGAAAAGAAGGAAAAAGAAAAGAAATCTAGATGAAGTTTTTTTAAAGGGGAAACAAATATGCATGAGACAAATGCAAAAGAAAACACAAGAGAACTTCATCTAGAATTGGGCGGTGACAAAGTCACCTTTGTTAGAGTATATTGACTTAGGAGTCAAGTGAGGTCACTTGATCATTGGTCATACTCATCGTTTAAGCTCAAAATGGGGTTACCATTTTTTGTTTAAGCATCTTGATGTATTCACATTTTGTCGAGTTGCTTTGACTCATGTCTTGGAGTAAAGCTTCTCTAAGATGGAATAACATACCTTGGGTGGTGGTGTTGATCGTGATCATGTAGTTGAACTTGTGTGGGTTGCTCAAGGTTGATGTATCTCATCAAGAGTTGGGAGCACCACTTGGAATTTGAGTTCATCTACCTACATGGGTTAGTTCTTGCAAGGAAGGGCACTTGTGTATCCAAAATGACAATCATGAAACTCAACATAGAATTTGTCAAAGGATATGTTCGAACGGTTTCGTGCTTCCTTGTCTTCATCCACCATTGTGTAGAGACTTGGTGATGTGGAGATTGCTCAAGATGTGAGTGAGTTGCAATCTCATAGACTTAGATTCATCCAAGTACCTACAAGGGTTAGATAACATGCAAGATGCAAATATATCCAAGACATAAGATTATCATCATAAGAGAAATATCAAGGATTAGTCATAAGCTCATGTCTTGCATGTATCCAATGGAGTTCCTACTCCAAGTTTGAAGCATCAATGATGTTCAATTCGCCTCTTAACCTGCAAAACACTTTCTCATCAAGTGGTTTAGTGAATATATCCGCTAATTGCTTTTCGGTGCGAACATGCTTAAGATTAATGTCACCCTTAGCAACATGATCTTGAATGGAATGATGACGAACTTCAATATACTTAGTTCGAGAGTGTTGCACGGGATTGTGAGCAATCTTGATAGCACTTTCATTGTCACAAAGTAATGGAACATGTTTCACATATATCCCATAATCTTTAAGAGTTTGGGTCATCCAAAGTAATTGAGCACAACATGAACCAGCGGTAATGTATTCCGCTTCAATGTGGATAAGGATATCGAGTTTTGTTTCTTGGAAGACCAAGACACGAGAGATCTACCAAGAAATTGACAAGTGCCTGAAGTGGACTTTCTATCAACCTTGTCTCCGGCATAGTCCGAGTCGGAGTAGCCAACAAGATCGAAAGAGGCCCTCTTAGGATACCAAATGCCAAAATTTGGTGTATGAATTAAATATCTCACTATCCTTTTCACGGCCTTAAGGTGACATTCTTTAGGAGCAGCTTGATATCGTGCACACATGCACACACTTAGCATGATATCGGGACGTGAAGCATATAGATATAACAATGAACCAATCATAGAGCGATAAACCTTTTGATCGACCGGTTCACCATCTTTGGTCAAATCAAGATGTCCACTAGTAGGCATGGGTGTAGTCATACCTTTGCATTCTTGCATATTGAACTTCTTGAATAAGTCCTTGGTGTACTTCATTTGAGAGACAAAGGTTCCCTCCTTAGTTTGCTTGATTTGCAAACCAAGAAAGAATTTGAGTTCACTCATCATAGACATCTCAAACTTCTCTGACATTAGCTTTCCAAACTTTTCACTAAAATGAGGGTTAGTAGAACCAAATATAATATCATCAACATAGATTTGGCACACAAATAGTTCTCCGTTAACCCTTTTAGTAAAAAGAGTAGAGTCAAATTTTCCTATTTCAAAGCCTTTTTCGATAAGGAACTTGGTCAAGCATTTATACCACGCTCTAGGAGCTTGTTTAAGACCATAAAGGGCTTTGTGAAGTTTGTAAACATGATTTGGTTTCTTAGGATTGACAAAGCCGGGAGGTTGTTTGACATAAACTTCCTCCTCTATTTCACCATTTAGAAAAGCACTTTTAATGTACATTTGGTACAAGGTGATATCATGGTGATTAGCATAGGCAAGTAAGATGCGAATGGACTCAAGTCTAGCAACGGGAGCAGAAGTCTGACCATAGTCCATACCTTCGACTTGTGTGTAGCCTTGGGCGACGAGACTTGCTTTGTTGCGAACTACTTGTCCATCTTCATCTTGCTTGTTGCGAAACACCCATTTGGTACCGATGATGTTGTGGTTGTTGTCGGGCTTCTCAACCAATGTCCACACTTGATTTCTCTCAAAGTTGTGTAGCTCTTCGTGCATGGCGTTTATCCAATCCAGATCTTCCAATGCTTCTTCAACCTTCATAGGTTCAATGCTAGAGATGAATGAATAGTGTTCACCAAAGTTAGCTAAACGAGTTTTAGAGCGAGTGATTCTCCCGGTTTGGATATCATTGTAGATTTGCTCGACGGGATGGTCTTTAGCAATTCTTGCTCGAACTCGTGTCAGCTTTTGCATGGGTCTTGGTTGAACATCTTCTTCATCTTGTTCTTCTTCTTGGCCTTCTTCATTGTTGGCGTTGTCGTTCTCTTGTCGTGGTGGAGAAGGAGGTTGTTGACGTTCATCTTGGTGCACTTCCTTGTTTTCTTCATCTTGGAGTGTCCCACTTGTGGATGCTTCCATATCAACTCTTGGTTCACCTTGCCGTGAGGTAGAAACTTCCACTTGGACGGACGAGGTACTCTCCTTCACCTCTGTCGGGCGAATCTTGCCAATAGACAAATCTTGGATTTCTTCCGAGGGGTCTTTGTCTCCTACATCAATTGGCAATTTCTCTACTTGCGAGCTGTTAGATTCATCAAACTTCACATCTACCGTTTCTTCAACCTTTTGGGTGAAATTGTTGTAGACACGGTATGTGTGAGAGTTTGAGCCATAACCAAGTAGGAAACCTTCATGAGACTTAGGAGCAAATTTAGAACGACGATGCTTATCAAGAATGTAGCACTTTGAGCCGAATACTCGAAAGTATCCAACTTGGGGTTTGTTACCGGTGAGAAGATCGTATGCTGTCTTGCCGAGTAGCTTGTGAAGATACACGCGATTTGTTGCATGACAAGCTGTCTCAACCGCTTCCACCCAAAAGTGCTTCGACGTCTTGTACTCATCAAGCATCGTTCTCGCCATTTTGATGAGCGTCCAGTTCTTCCTCTCAATAACTCCATTTTGTTGAGGTGTGTACGTAGCCGAGAACTCGTGTGAAATCCCTTCTTCGTCAAGAAAGGTGTCCACATTTGCGATCTTGAACTCCGTTCCGTTGTCGCTGCGAACCTTCTTGATCTTCACTTCAAATTGATTTTGGGCCTTCCTAGCGAAGTTTTTGAAGATCTTTTGGACCTGCGATTTGTCATCGAGAAAGGACACCCACGTAAATCTTGAAAAATCATCAACTATAACTAGACCAAAAGAATTTCCACCGAGACTTTTGTAAGCGTTGGGACCAAAGAGATCCGTATGAAGAAGCTCGAGTGGCCTCCTTGTGGTCATGATGTTCTTCACGGGATGCCTTCCTCCAACCTGTTTACCTGCCTGACAAGCGCTGCAAAGTCTATCCTTATCAAATATGACATCGTTAACTCCAAGGATATGATTTCCTTTAATAAGATTGTCAAGGTTTCGCATACCAACATGACCTAATCGTCTATGACATAACCAACCTTTAGAGGATTTAGCAATAAAGCAAGTTCTAGGTTGGGCCTTTTTAGTGAAATCAACAATGTATAGATCACCTCTACGCACACCGGTAAAGACCATTTAATAATTATCTCTACAAAACACTTGGCAATCTACTTCAGTAAATAGGACATTGAAACTGAAATCAGCAAGTCTAGATACTGAAAGTAAGTTGTATCCAAGAGATTCAACGAGCATGACATTTTGTATGGAGCTATCATGTGATATGGCCACCTTACCGAGGCCAACCACCTTACCCTTTGAGTTGTCACCGAAAGTGACATACTTTCGAGGACCATCGTTTTCAGCAAGCTCACGAAATATGTCTTTATCTCCGGTCATGTGATTGGTACATCCACTATCAAGAACCCATTCCTTTCCACCTGCCATATATCCCCGAAGATTTGCCATAAGACCAAAATGTATCATTACATCATCAAGATCGAAGTCACTATCATCATCCTCATCATAGTATCCATGTTCAACATCGTCATGTGGTGGATCAAATCCTAGAGAGGGTGATTCGTTAGAGTGAGTTTGACAATGATCTTGCTTATGAATTTTTATAGCTTCGCAAATAATATCACTAATAATTCCAACATCTCCTTTGGCACGCATAAGGTTTGTAAGCTCAAATAGACAATCACCAAACATAGGATCACAAGAGTTCATCTTACTCAAGGCAATAGACCTATGGAGAATTTCATCTAAATTTTACAAGGAATAATCTGGAAATCGTTCCTCAAGAAATTTCCATATGGTATAGGCACAATCAAGAGTAGGCAAACTAGCAATCAAGTTTTTCGGCAATCCTCTTATGATAAGATTGATGGTTCTAAGATTGTGAATCATGTCAAGATCCTCTTCGGGTGTGGGATGCAAGGGATCAATATGAGGTGCACAAGGGCTAGCAATGTACTTGTTCAAATGATATTGATTGAAAATTACAAGCATCTCATTTTTTCACTCATGAAAATATTCTCCATCAAGAATAGGCATTCTATGTCTAAGACCCCCAATAGTAGACTCATCCATCTTCCTCCAATTGTGTTTAAACAAAAGCAATGGAGACCAAAGCTCTGATACCAATTGAAAGGGATCAAGAACAGGTGTCTAGAGGGGGGTGATTAGACACTAAGTACCAAAGTTGCAGTTTTTGACTTCTTTAGGTTGGAGTGGAGTTTAGGCACAATTTTAACAGTCACAATACATAACAAGCAAACATGCAAAGAGTATATGAGCAGCAGAAAGTAAAGCATGCAACTTGCAAGAATGTAAAGGGAAGGGTTTGGAGGATTCAAACGCAATTTGAGACACGGATGTTTTTGTCGTGGTTCCGATAGGTGGTGCTATCGTACATCCACGTTGATGGAGACTTCAACCCATGAAGGGTAACGGTTGCGCGAGTCCACGGAGGGCTCCACCCACGAAGGGTCCATGAAGAAGCAACCTTGTCTATCCCACCATGGCCGTCACCGACGAAGGACTTGCTTCACTAGCGGTAGATCTTCACGAAGTAGGCGATCCCCTTGCCCTTAAAAACTCCTTGGTTCAACTCCACAATCTTGTTGGAGGCTCCCAAGTAACACCTAGCCAATCTAGGAGACACCACTCTCCAAGAAGTAACAAATGGTGTGATGATGAACTCCTTGCTCTTGTGCTTCAAATGATAGTCTCCCCAACACTCAACTCTCTCTCACATGATTTGGATTTGGTGGAAAGAATATTTGAGTGGAAAGCAACTTCGGAAGGCTAGAGATCAAGATTCATATGGTAGGAATGGAATATCTTGGCCTCAACACATGAGTAGGTAGTTCTCTCTCAGAAACAGGATGCTGGAAGTGTAGGCTTGTTCTGATGGCTCTCTCCACGAATGAAGAGGAGGTGGAGGGGTATATATAGCCTCCACACAAAATCTAACCGTTACACACAATTTACCAAACTCGGTGGGGCCGAATCAACAAACTCGGTCTGACTGATTTAGCAAATCTAGTGACCGTTAGGATTTTGAGTGGGACCAACATGCAACTCGGTAGGACCGATATGGTTAGGGTTAGGGCATAACATAATCTCAGTGAGACCGATTACACATCCTCGGTGAGACCGATTTTGGTAATAAGCTAACCAGAGAGTTGGTCAGGCAAACTCGGTGAGACCGATTACACAAACTCGGTGGGACCGATTTTGGTAATAAGCTAACCAGAAAGTTTGCATTGTAATCTCGGTAGTACTGTTGCTCAAACTTCGGTGAGACCGATTTTGGTAATGGACATACACAGAGAGATTACAATCCCATCTCGGTGAGACCGAGATCCCTATCGGTGAGACCGATTTGCCTAGGGTTTCTGGCAGTGGCTAAGACATCTGAACTCGGTGGCGCCGGATAGAAAATATCGGTGGGGCCGAGTTTGACTTTGGGTTTAGGACATATGTGGATGTGGGAAAGTAGTTGAGGATTTTTGGAGCATATCACTAAGCATCATGGAGCAAGAAACTCATTAAGCAACACCTCATCCCCTCTTGATAGTATTGGCTTTTCCTATAGACTCAATGTGATCTTGGATCACTAAAATGGAAAACATGTAGAGTCTTGAGCTTTTGAGCTTGAGCCAATCCTTTGTCCTTAGCATCTTGAAGGGGTTCCACATCCTCTAGTCCATGCCACTCCATTGTTGAACTTGTCTGAAACATACTAGATAAAAGTGTTAGTCCAACAAGAGATATGTTGACATTAATTACCAAAACCACCCAGGGAGCACTTGTGCTTTCAATGATAAATCCACAATTCATCGGATCTCGGCAAACACACCACAAAAAAGTACTACATCGGATAGATCTCCAAGAACATCGAGGAGAACATGGTATTGAGAATCAAAGAGAGAGAAGAAGCCATCTAGCTACTAGCTATGGACCCGTAGGTTTGTGGTAAACTACTCACGCTTCATCGGAAGGGTAATAGAGTTGATGTAGAAGCCCTGTGTGATCGAATCCCCCTCCGGCTGGGTGCTGGAAAAGGTCCCTAGATGGGATCTCATAGGTACAGAAAGTTGCGGCAGTGGAAAAGTGTTTTCGTGGATGCCTCTGGTGGTTTGGGAATATTTGTCAATAAATAGGCGAAAGAATTAGGTCAGGAGGTTCATGGGGGGCCACAAGACAGGGGGCATGCCCTGCCCCCCTGGGCGCGCCCTCCACCCTTGTGGCCACCTCGTGGCTCCTCCGACTTCATCTCCAAGTCTCCCTGGTGTCTTCTGGTCCAAGAAAAATCATCGCGAAGGTTTTATTCCGTTTGGAATCCGTTTGGTATTCCTTTTCTGCGAAACTCAAAAACAAGGAAAAACAGAAACTAGCACTAGGCTCTAGGTTAATAGGTTAGTCCCAAAAATAATATAAAATATCATATTAATGTATATAAAACATCCAAAACAGATAATATAATAGCATGGAACAATCAAAAATTATAGATACATTGGAGACGTATCATTAAGCATGCTCGGTTTACCCGTTTCGTGTGCTGCTCCTGCCTTTCCTTAACAAATTCTAGTGAATTGTGCTATCTAATTTTACCAGGCAATCTGTTGCTCTAGTGTATATGTTCTATATGTCGTGCAATGTGGTGCTCACTTATTAACTGTTTGGTTAATTAGTTGCCGTCTTCAGTTAACTGTTTGGTTTAATTCTACAAATGTGATGTTCAATTCTTCAGGCTGCAATTGTGTATTGTCTTCCATGTGAGAAATACGAATTTAACTTTACAAAATACATGAGAAATGAATACAATTGCTATATTTCAAAGTTGTCAAGCATGCTTGGTTTGGTTAACTGTCTGATCTTACAGTATGTTATACATTTTGCAATGTGGTGCTCAGTTAACATTTGGTTCATTTGTTGTGGTGTTTATTTAACTGTTTGGTTCAATTTTGCAATGCGATGTTCAATAGTTGTGGGTGCATTCTGTTATTGTATACCATGTGAGAAGTAAATCGATTTTGGTTATACTAAATACATGAGAAACGAATACAATTGCTATATTTCCAAGTTGTTAAGCATGCTTGGTTTGGTTAACTGTCTGATCTTTTATTAGGAGTATGTTATATTGTGCAATGTGGTGCTCAATTAACGTTTGGTTCATTTGTTGTGGTGTTTAGTTCACTGTTTGATTCAATTCTGCAATGCGATGTTCAATTATTGTTGGTGCATTCTGTTATTGTATACCATGTGAGAAATAAATTGAATTTGGCTGTACTAAATACATGAGAAACAAATACAATTGATATATTTCCAAATTGTTAAGCATGCTTGTTTGGTTAACTGTCTGATCTTCTATTAGGAGTATGTTATATTGTGCAATGTGGTGCTCAGTTAATGTTTGGTTCATTTGTTGTGGTGTTTAGTTAACTGCTTGGTTCAATTCTGCAATGCGATGTCCAATTGTTGTGGGTAGAATTTTGTATTGTTGTGCATGTGAGGAATAAATCAAATTTGGCTGCACTCAACACATGAGAAACATATACAAGTGCTAAATTTCCTAGTTCTTAATCATGCTTGGTTTGGATAAATAGGTTTTCCATGGCTTGAATTAATCTGATGAATATGCAATGTGCTTAGTTTTCATCAACATATTTTACTCATATCATGTGAACCCTCACTTAACCTGATGATTAACTACCTTATATGTGTTGCAGGGAAACTATGGGAAGCACTGAGGTTTAAAATCGAGGTTAGCACATGCATGGTCCGTTGTCTAATAGCACATTATTGTGCAATTGCAGGAACCATTCTAATATTTAGGTTTTTAACAATTTGGTCTTGCACATGTAGATACTGTTGTCAGAGGTTTTGACCCACTGTTCGACCCTTTTTGCATATGGAGAAATGAGTTGTCCATGAATATCAATTAAGTCAAGAAACTCAGAAAGATTGTTAGGATAAACAAATAAGCGACAAAAAACAACAAGATCTTTGTCTGCACAATGAAGAAGACATCAGTTCACTACAAGATGGTACTAACTATTGTACCTTGCCTTTTTTTACTCCTTTGCCCCATTTCTAATATAGAGAAGATATTTATGCACATCCTTGTTTTCAGGCCTTTCCAAAGCAGTTCACTGATGATTACCTCTCAAACCACCTCTATGGTCAGGAGGCGAGGAAGGTTTTCATACAACACCCACGGTTTAATATTGAAGTGTTCCTGAAGAGGATGAAGGATGGACGGTCAATTATCCACATGCACTGGCCTAAAGTTGCAAAGACCTTCAACATCAATGAAGGCTCAATATTCACCTTCCGCTTCAGCAGTTTTCCAGATGAGATGCATCTGTCTATGTACCGTCTATGATGCTAATTTCGAAAGGTTCTAGATGTTGCATGTGAAACTTGGTGCTGGTGCAGTTGTGTGATGGGGTAGCTGAGTGCTGAAGCTATATGATGTGTACTCTGATGTATTTCAATTATGAAATCTTGCTTCCTTAATATGAAATTGAAATATATTGTGTGCTTAATATGAAATGTCAATTAGATTAATAAATGGATTATTAATAATAGGGTAATTAGCCTGCTAATGGCGAATTAGCTTACTAATTTGGGTTTTATATTGCAAACGGTTGAGAAAACACCGTGCGTGATGAACTCAGCAACGCACATAGTTTCTAGAAATAAATTGTGTTGGATCAATGAACAATCACATAAGGCATCCTCTTGAAAACTGTTTGCGTCAGGCCACCTTGCGCAAACGTTTACCACATAAAAACTGTGTGTGACGGACAACCTTTTCCACACAGTTTCTTCTACGCATCGTGTGTGACGCATTCAATAACACAAACGATAAAATTGTTAATATCGTGTCCAATGGCAATGCTATCACAAACGTTTAATGGGGAAAAATGTGTGTGATGTACCTGCGAACGGAAACGTTCTCCTTGGAGCGATTGTGTGGGATGTATATACGGACGGAAACGTTTAGCGGGGACTGACTATGTGGAATGTACTTACGACCGGAAACGAGTTCGCCTATATAATTGTATTTTTTAGTACTACTGTATGTATAACCGTATTTGATCACTCGCCGGTCGCACATGACCTTATTTTGCCGAGCGTGTGTGCCAAGAGGGCATATCCCTTACGGGTTATGGGTCGTGTGGGAAGGACCCCCCCTGTCGCAGTCACTACTAGGCGACGGTTCATAACGCCGTCGTGAAAAGGGGTTAAAAACCGTTTGAATAGCACCTCGCTGTACCAGTGACCCTAAGGTTCCTGTCGGTTGTCGTACTCATCGACATGCAAGTCGTGAACTGATACGTCTCCGTCGTATCTATAATTATTTATTGTTTCATGCCAACATTATACAACTTTTATACAGTTTTGGCAAGATTTTATATGATTTATTTGGACTAACATATTGATCCAGTGCCTAGTGCCAGTTCCTGTTTGTTTCATATTTTTTGTTTCGCAGAAAATCAATATCAAACAAAGTCCAAACACGATAAAAATTCACGGAGAATTATTTTGGAATATATGTGATTTTTGGGACTTTGAATCAACGCAAACGGGAGGCCACACTGACCACAACCCACCAGGGTGCGCCGGGCACCCCCTGGCACGCCCAGGTGTCTTATGCCCTCCTCGAACGTCGGTTGGGGCCCTTCTTCTGGCGCAATAAAGATAATTTATGGAAAAAATTGTGTAAAAATTTCAGCGCAATCGGAGTTATGGATCTCCGGGAATTTAAGAAACCATGAAGGGCCAGATCTGGGGAATGGGAAACAGAAGAGAACAGAGAGGGAGATCCAATCTCGGAGGGGCTCCTGCCCCTCCGCCGCCATGGAGGCCGTGGACCAGAGGGGGAACTCTCCTCCCATCTAGGAGGGGGCAAGGAAGATGAAGAAGGAGGGGGGCTCTCTCCCACTCTCTCCCGGTAGCGTCGGAACACCGCCGGGGCAAGGATCATGACGACGATCTACGTCAACAACCTTGCTACCGTGAACAGCAACTTCCCCCCTCCATGCAGTGGTGTAACACCTCTTCCGCCGCTGTAATCTCTACTTAAACATGGTGCTCAACTCCATTTATTATTTCCCAATGATATTTGGCTACCCTATGATGTTTGAGTAGACCAGTTTTGTCCCGTGGGTTAATCGTGATCTTGGTTGGTATGATTGTATATTTTATTTATGTTGCTCTCCTAAGGTGCCCTACGTGTCGTGCAAGCGGAGGGGCCCCCGCTGTAGGGTGTTGCAATATGTTCATGGTTTTCTTATTGTCAGTGTTGTGGGGGTGGTATCAGCCTAAACGCGGATAAGTGGGCTATGGTGTATGGGATAAAGAGGACTTGATACTTAATGCATGGTTGGGTTTCATGACCTTAATGATCTTTAGTAGTTGCGGATGCTTGCTAGGGGTCCAATCATAAGTGCGTATGATCCAAGTAGAGAAAGTATATATGTTAGCTCATGCCTCTCCCTCATATAGAATTACAAGAATGATTACCTGTACTTGTTATCGATTTCCTAGGGACAAATGACTTTCTTGTTGACAAAAGCTATCCACTTTTATTATCTTGCAATTTATTCATAGTTTTATTCTTGCAAAAGTACTCATAGTTTTATTCTTGCAAAATAGTTTCATACTTGTTTTAGGTAAAGCAAACGTCAAGTGTGCCTAGAGTTATACCGGTGGTCGATAGAACTTGAGGGATTATTTGTTCTACCTTTAGCTCCTCGTTGGGTTCGACACTCTTATTTATCGAAGAAGGCTACAAACAACCCCCTATACTTGTGGGTTATCATGAACTTATTACAAAACATGATCATCTCATACATCAACATATATCAAAATCCTATCTTGACCATATCACATCGCAACATGCCCTACAAAAACAAGTTAGGCGTCCTCTACTTTGTTATTGCAAGTTTTACGTGGCTGGTACAGGCAACTAGCAAGAACCATTCTTACCTATACAAAACCATAACAGTGATTATCAAGTTGCTATTTAACTTTCTGCAAGGACCGCCGTAGTAAAATCAGATTCAACTAAAGTAGGAGAAACAAACACCCGCCAGCCACCTTTATGCAAAACAAGTTGCATGTCAATCGGTGGAACCGGTCTCGTGTACGTGGACATGTAAGGTTGGTCCGAGCCGCTTCATCCCACAATGCCGCCAAATCAAAAGAAGACATTGGTGGGAAGCAATATGAATATCACCGCCCACATCTCCTTTGTGTTCTACTCATGCATATCATCTACGCACAGACCTGGCTCTGATACCACTATTGGGAAATGTTGCATGGAAAATGAAAAAATTCTACGCACACGCAAGATCTATCCATGGAAATGCATAGCCATGAGAGAGGGAGAGCATCTACATACCCTTGTAGATTGCTAAGCGGAAGCGTCTATCAACGTGGTTGATGTAGTCGTACTCTTTCACGATCCGTCCTGATCAAGGACCGAACGTACGGCACCTCCGTGTTCAGCACACGTTCAGCCTCGATAACGTCCTCGCCTTATCCATCAAGCAAGAGAGGTGAAGTAGTAGATGAGTTTCGGCAGCATGATGGTGTGGTGATGGTGGTGGTGAAACTTTTCCGCAGGGCTTCGCCAAGAACAACGGTTTAGAGCGGAGGACGAACTAGAGGGAGAGGGAGCACCGCACACGGCTTGGGGATTCGTGGTGTGTGGTGCCCCTCCCCTCCTCACGTATATATAGGTGGAGGGGGAGGGGAGGCAGCCCTAGGGCGCGCCCTAAGGTGGCCGGCGGCTGCCCTAGGCGCCTGCCTGGCCACGCCCCCTCCCTTTCATATTTGGTGCGCGGGGAAAAGGCAAGGGGGGCGGCTGCCCTAGGGTGCCCTCTCCTTCCTTTGGCGCGTGGGCAGAGGAGGTGGAGCGCTCCCAGCCCCTTGTGGGCTAGTGCGCCTCCCTCCTTTGGCCCATGAGGCCCACCAAGTAGGCCCAGCCCCTTGTGGGCTAGTGCGCTTCCCTCCTTTGGCCCATGAGGCCCACCAGGTAGGTATAACCTACCGGTGGCCTCCCGCAACTCCTTCCGGTACTCCGACAGTAAACCGGTGCATTCCAAAACCTTTCCGAAAACCCGAATACCTTCATCCTATATATCAATCTTTACCTTCGGACCATTTCGGAGCACCTCCTCATGTCTGTGATCACATTCAGGACTCCTAACAACATACAGTCACCAATATACATAACTCATATAGTACTATAACGTCAACGAACGTTAAGCGTGCAGACCCTACAGGTTCGAGAATGGAGTAGACAAGACCGAGACGCTTCTCCCGTCAATACCCAATAGCGGGAACTGGATGCCCATATTGGTTCCTACATATTCTAGGAAGATCTTTATCGGTCGAACCTTTATGACAATATACGTAGTTCCCTTTGTGTGTCATTATGTTACTTGCCCAAGATTCGATCGTAGGTATCTCCATACCTAGTTCAATATCGTTACCGGCAAGTCTCTTTACTCGTTTCATAATACATCATCTTGTAACTAACTCCTTAGTAACTTTGCTTGCAAGATTATTGTGATGTTGTATTACCGAGAGGGCCCAGCGATACCTCTCCATCATGCGGAGTGACAAATCCCAATCTCGATTCACGCCAACTCAACAGACACCTTCGAAGATACTTGTAGAGCACCTTTATGATCACCCAGTTATGAAGTGATGTTTTATAGCACACAAGGTATTCCTTCAGTATCCGGGAGTTTCATGATCTCATGGTCTAGGGAACATGTATTTGACATTAAGAAAGCAGTAGCAAAAACTAAACGATCATATGCTAAGCTAACGGATGGGTCTTGTCCATCACATCATTCTCCTAATGATGTGATCCAGTTATCAAATGACAACTCATGTCTATGGTCAGGAAACCTTAACCATCTTTTGATCAACGAGATAGTCTAGTAGAGGCTTACTAGGGCACTTGGTATTCGCTTATGTATTCATACATGTATTTAAGTTTCCAATCAATACAATTATAGCATGAATAATAAACCTTTATCACGATTAAGGAAATATAATAATAACCACTTTATTATTGCCTCTAGGGCATATTTCCAACAGATACAAGCATATGAACCACATAGAATTTCAAATTTATGATATTCAAATCACTCAACAATTTACTTTTTGGACATAAGTGAATCACAAGAGTAAATGGCAAACTACTCCAAAAGATATAAGTGAAGATCAATGAGTAGTCGAACAATTAAGTAGCTATGTGAGGACTATCTCTCATTTAAAACTTTCAGATCTAAGTATTTTATTAAAAAAACAAACAAATATAAAAATACATTCCAAGAATAGCACATATCATGTGAGCAAGTAAAAACTTAGGCTCAACCAAAACTAGCCGATAGTTGTTGACGAAGAAATGTGGGATGCTACCGGGGCATCCCCAAGCTTAGATGCTTGAGACTTCTTGAATTATTAACTTGGTATGCCTTGGCCATCCCCAATATTGAGCTCTTGTGTCTCCTTAATTCCTCTCTTATCACATTTTCTCCTAAATCTTAAAAACTTTATCCACACAGAACTCAACAAGAACTCGTGAGATAAGTTAGTATAAATCAACTCAAAACCTTAGCATTCTCTACTGTAGCAAATCACTAAAATTATAATTTGACATTGCATACTAAATGCCTCTTCATATTTAATACTCCTATCTTTAAATAGAATCACTAAACAAGCAAACATATGCAAACAACGCAAACATAACAACAATTTGTCTAAACAAAATAGTTTGTAAAGGATGAAAGAAGATTCATACTTATTTAACTCCAAAAAACCTAAAAAATTACCACATTGTAAAAATTTATCATGGCTTATTGTGTAAAAAATTCAAAATTATATAGTGTTCTAACTATTCAGGAATATTCAAGACATAACTGAAAACTTTCTGTTTTCAAACTGCAAAATATAGACTTCCAAATTGAGCATGGTAAAGGCTATACTTGCCACTTTTGTTGAAATAAAAGATAAAAACACTATTCTAAATAACAGCAAGCAAATCCTAATAAAATAAAAAGACGCTCCAAGCAAAACGCATATCATGTGACGAATAAAAATATAGCTCCAAGTGAGGTTACCAATAATGTTGAAGACGAAAGAGAGGATGCCATTTGGGGCATCCCCAAGCTTGGATGCTTGGGTCTTCCTTGAATATTACCTTGGGTTTCCTTGGGCATACCCAAGCATAGAGTATTTCCACTCCTTATTCTCCTCATATCGATGTCTCACCCAAAACTTGAAAACTTCAACCACATAAAACTTAACGAAACTTCATGAGATATGTTAGTATGACAAGAGGAGATCATTCACTTTGTTACTGTCAAGAAAAGATTTATAATTATTCTTGCACAATGCCTACTGTACCCTATCATTACTACAATTTATATTGACCAATATAATTCATAGAAACTATAAAACAAGCAAACTATGCACCAAAAACAGAATTTGTCGAAAACAAAACAATCTATAGTATTATGATCAAACACCATACTTCTATAAATCCTGTTTTTTTTTTTGAAAAATTGTATATCAACCATGTGTAAATTTTTAGAATTTTATCACATCCCAGTGAATTATAGTAATTCTAGCATTGGACGCAAAAGTTTCTGTTTTTGCACAGAATCAATTCAAATATCATCCCAATCATCCAAAGGCTTTACTTGGCACATTATTGAAACGAAGGATATAAAACATGATTACTACAATAGCTTAATCATGTGAACACACAAGAGCAGTAGGTATAAGTATTGGGTTGTCTCCCAACAGTCGCTTTTCTTTAATGCCTTTTTAGCTAGGCATGATGATTCCAATGATGCTCGCATAAAAGTAAAGAATTGAAACGTAATAGAGCATCATGAAGCATATATCAAACACATTTAAGCCTAACCCACTTCCTATGCATATGGATTTTGTGAGAAAACAATTTTTGGGAGAAAGAATCAACTACATAGGAAGGCAAAACAAATGTAACTTCAAAGTTTTCAACACATAGAGAGGAAGCTTGATGTTGTTGACATATATATAAGCATATCTTCCCCTATCATAATAATTTTCAGTAGCATCATGCATAAATTCAACAATATAACTATCATATAAAGCATTCTTTTCACGATCCACAAGCATAGAAATTTTATTAATCTTCACATAAGCAAATATATTCTCATTCATAATAGTGGGAGCAAACTCTATGAAATAACCATCATGTGATACTTGATTGGAATAATCAATTTGAGCATAAAAATCATGATGACCTGTTTCATCATTGTCATTATTCTTTATAGCATACATGTCATCACCATAATTATCATAGATAGCAACTTTGTTGTCATAACCAATTGAAACCTCTGCCAAAATAGTGGATTTATCATTAAATAAAGTCACGAACTCTCACAATCCACTTTCATAATTATTACAATAAGATTCAACACCCTCCAAAAGAGTGGGGTCATTACTTCCTAGACACTCTTCCAAACCCACTTTCATCATTGTAATAATCATAAATAGGTGGCATGCTATCATCATAATAAAATTTCTCACCAAAACTTGGGGGACTAAAAATATCATCTTCATCAAATACAGCATCCCCAAGCTTACAGCTTTGTATATCATTAGCATCATGGATATTCATAGAAAGCATACTAACAACATTACAATCATGCTTATCATTCAAAGATTTTATGCCAAACATTTTATTGAATTTTTCTTCTAACACTTCGGCACAATTTTCCGTTCCATCATTTTCAAGAAATACATCATGAAGGTAAATTTGATGCAACTTCAATTCCATTTTTTGTAGTTTTCTTTTATAAAACAAACTAGTGATGAAACAAGAAACTATATCATTGAAATATCTAAAGATATAACTTCAAGCACTCACCACCCTGGCAATGACACCAGAAAAGTGCCTGATGTCTACTACACAACATTATTCTTGTAGACTCGGTTGGGCCTCCAAGCGCTGAGTTTTGTAGGACAACTGCAAATGTCCCTCAAGTGGATGGCCTAAGGTTTATCAATCCCTGGGAGGCATAGGATGAAGATGGTCTCTCTCAAACAACCCTGCAATCAAATACGAAGAATCTCTTGTGTCCCCAAAACACCCAATACAACGGTAAATTGTTTAGGTGCACTAGTTCAGCGAAGAGATGGTGATACAAGTGTAGTATGGATAGTAGATATAGGTTTTTGTAGTCTGAAAATATAAAAACAACAAGGTAGCAAGTGATAAAATGGAGCACAAACGGTATTGCAATGCATGAAAACAAGGCCTAGGGTTCATTCTTTCACTAGTGCAATCTATCAACAGTGCTAGCATAATTGAATCATATAACAATCCCTCAACATGCAACAAAGAATCACTCCAAAGTTTCTATTGGAGAACGTAGGACAAAAACTTGTATCAACCCCTATGCATAGATTGCCCCAATGGGACCACGGGAATCCGCAAGTTGATTATCAAAACATACATCAAGTGACTCAGTAGAGTACCCCATTGTCACCACTGGTATCCACATGCAAGACATACATCAAGTGATCTCAAATCCAATATTTAATCCAACATAACAAAATCTCAAAGAGCAAGACTCAATTCATCACAACAAGATAGAAAGGGAAAACACCATATGATCCGACTATATTAACAAAGCCCATGGTTACATGAAGATCATGCCAAATCAAGACCACAAGAGAGAGAGAGAGAGAGAGAGAGAGTGAGAGATCGAACACATAGATACTAGTACATACCCTCAGGCCCGAGGGTGAACTACTCCCTCCTCATCATGGAGACCGCCGGATGATGAAGATGGCCTTCGGTGATGATTTCCCCCACTGGCAAGGTGCCAGCGAAGGCCTCCAGATGAGATCCCTTTGGTACAGAGGCTTGCGGTGGCGGAGCGGAAGTTCTTGGTTTCTTTATAGAGTTTTCTATATTTATAGGAATCTTTTGTGTCGGTTTCACGTCAGGAGGGCCACGAGGAAGCGACAAGCTCGGTAGGCATGCCCTAGGGGGCCGCCCCTTGAGCCTGTCGCTCCCCTAGACAATGTCTGGTCATTCCTCGAAGCTTCAGTGGTATCCTTTTGTCCATTAAAATATCACCATACAATTTTTATATCTACTACGCAACTTTATTCTGGTAGACTCGTGTTGGGCCTCCAAGCGCAGAGTTTTGTAGGATTGTGGCAAATTTCTCTCAAGTGGATGACCTAAGGTTTATCAATCCGTGCGAGGTGTAGGATGAAGATGGTCTCTCTCAAACAACCCTGCAATCAAATAAAATAAATCTCTCGTGTCCCCAACACACTCAATACAATGGCAAAATGAATAGGTGCACTAGTTCGACGAAGAGATGGTGATACAAGTGTAGTATGGGTTGTAGATATAGGTTTTTGTAATATGAAAATATAAAAAAAACAAGGTAACAAATAATAAAAATGGAACACAAATGGTATTGCAATGCTTAGAAACAAGGCCTAGGGTTCATACTTTCACTAGTGCAATCTCTCAAGAATGCTAATATAATTTGATCATATAACAATCCCTCAACATGCAACAAAGAATCACTCCGAAGTTCTTATCTAGCAGAGAACATAAGATGAAATTGTTTTTAGGGTATGAAACCACCTCAAAGTTATCCTTCCCGATCAATCTATTGAGCTATTCCTATAAGTGTCACAAACAGCCCTAGAGTTCGGACTAAAATAACGCCATATGATACAAATCAACCAACTCTAATGTCACCTAGATACTCCAATGTCACCACAAGTATCCGTGAGTTGATTATACGATATGCATCAAACAATTTTAGATTCATAATATTCAATCCAACACAAAGAACTTCAGAGAGTGACCCAAGATATCAACCGGAGAAACAAGAAAATGTGCATCAACCCCTATGCATAGATTACCCCAATGTCACCACGGGAATACGCGAGTTGAGTGTAATAACATACATCAAGTGAATCCATATGATACCCCATTGTCACCACGGATATTCATTTGCAAGACATACATTAAGTGTTATCAAATCCATAAAAGTATTCAATCCGATAATAATGAAATCTCAAAGGTAAAAACTGAATTCATCACAACAAGATAGAGTGGGGAAAAACGCCATATTATCCAACTATATTAATAAAGCTCGCAATACATGAAGATTGTGCCAAATCAAGAACACGAGAGAGAGAGAGAGAGATATTAGACACATAACTATTGGTACAAACCCTCAGCCCCGAAGGTGAACTACTCCCTCCTCATCATGGTGGCCGCCGGGATGATGAAGATGGCCTCCGGTGATGATTTCACCCTCCGGTAGGGTGCCGAAACGGGCTCTCGATTGAGTTTTCATGGCTACAGAGGCTTGCGGCAGCGGAACTTCTGATCTAGGGTTATTTCTGGATGTTTTTGTATTTATTGGATTTTTTGGCGTCAGTCTGACACTAAGATGGGCTTTGAGGGGCCCACTACCCACCAGGGCATGCCCTGGTGCCTAGTGGCCACCTCCTTCACCTCCTGGTCGTCCCACGAAGCTTCTAGTGCCTCTTCTAGTGCCTAGTGGCCACCTCTTTTATTCCACGCTGCCCAGACTGTGCACAGGCCTAAGAACAAGATTGCAGCACCAAGATCAGATCAAGCACGAAGGGATCAGTCCTTTGAAGGATCCAAGTGCAGATCAATAGGACCGAGAAAGGCCAGAGAAGCAAGATATCACTAAGGGGAATAACCTCCCTTGCCGGGCAGGCGAGCCTGGCAAGGTTGGGGTTACCCCGGAAGCAAGCCTCCTGATCGTCCCGGCAGGCCTACCGGGGCTTGCGGAGTCAAACCACTCCACCGCACCACCTCACAGCGATGCAAGTCATCAATCAGTGCGGTGTCAAGCCCCGAAGTGACTAAGTGGTTGCTTCTTGCCACATGGCAGCCACTTCCTACAGAAAAAACCTCCAAATCACACCCGTCCTGAGACGTGTCAAGAGAGCAGGCGCGGAGTTGGCAGAACAACATGGCAAGGCTTGTCGGGCGTACTGTGATGCGACATCGAGCGGTGCATTTAATGCGCTCCGTTCGCCTGTAGAGTTAGGTATGATAGCACTGTTTTCTATCTATTCAGTATGTAAATAGTTATTTGCCACTATGGTGACCCCTTCATCTATAAAAGGAGGCCCATGGCAACCGTAGAAAGGATTTGGACCCTCACACATTCATACGCCCGTAGCCACTCTCGCCCCGAGGCAACCCTGCCGGGCAAGAGCGCCGTGTTCTCCACCATTATCCATCATCAATCCACCAAAGCAGGAGTAGGATTTTACGCCTTGTGGCGGCCCGAACCTGGGTAAAACTGCCCGTGTGATCTCTGTCGTGCTGTGTTGCGCTTCTCCGCTCTTTGTGCAACGTGCCCATCCCCTCGCCGAACGAAAAGGGGCTCATGGCCCATAGGTGGCCGTGGTTTCCCACGACACCTTTGGCGCGCCTGGTAGGGGGTAGCACTTGTGCGAACCCGAGAGCATAAGCAGCGCGTCATCTTCATCGCCATTTTCATCATCGATGGCTCCATCAACTATGGCGCCCAAGAAGAATCCTGGTGCCGCGGGTCACCCGTCCACCTCGAAGGCCCCACCGCCCACGACCACCGATGCCGTAGGGAATGTGGGGACACATGAGGATGTGGACGCTGCGGGAGACGTGGTCGGCATTGTAACCCCCCCCCCCCCGCGGCCGAAGTAGGAGCAGGAGGCACCAGAGAAGGACTGCACCAACAACATGCCAGTGACAACACTCCATGAGGTACGGGTAGAGAGATAATTCCTTTTGTCCCTCCCAGCCTAGCCGAGGGGCATACCACGGCGGCGACGTTCTCCCTGAGGAGAATCGCAATCCTCCGGCCGACCCCCTGACAGACAGGATCGCAGGACATGCACCACCCCCAGAGCAAACTGGCCCAGCCAATGCTCCAAACGGGGTAATTGGTCCACACGCGTCACCACCTCGTCACCAAGCCATCCAAGAGACTGGCTCCCGACGGCGGGAGCCCGACGCAGCCACGGCCGGCTCCATCAGGAGTCGGGCGACGTTGTGTTCTACATCATCATCATCTATGCCAAGTACCGCTTTGGAGGCCATGGCGCGGGCAGCTGCTGCTGAGGTTTCCGTCGGCAACTGATCAGCTGGATGAGTGGAGAGCCACCATTCAGAGTCTGATTGGCTCTACCGAAGCTGGAGGCTCACAGCGAGCTGGCACACCACAGCCTCCCCAGATGACGACGACAGCCCACGCTGCTGGCCGTGCGGAAGGGGCCACACCCACGATGCAATCCCCACCGTGTCAACTAGCACGAGGGCTGCGCAACCAAGAGCTTGATGTTGTGTCTTGATGGCTTCATCTGATCCTCGAGCACATCAAGGCGGACGGCGAGTCCCAAAGGACAGGTAGAGGGGAGGCGCGCGCATTACCATCGAGCGACGCCGTGACAACCACCACCAGTCCCATGGGTGCAATGGCCCCGACGTCGACGAGCCCGCGCACGGCGAAGGCGGGTACCTGCCCTTCGAGGCTGGGTTCCCTGCCTTCACCCGTGAGTCCGTTGGCCGTCCGCTCGCACGTTCAAGCCAGAGATACCAGAGGTGTATGATGGGAGACTGAACCCGGCAGAGTTCTTGAGCATCTACACCATCGATGTTCAAGCTGCTGGGGGAAGAGATGAGAAGGGTTTTGCCAACTACTTCCATTTGGCACTCAAGCCAAACGTGGGGTCTTGGCTGATGCACCTACAGGATAACTCCATCTCGACCTGGGCTGACCTGTGCCATGAGTTTGTTGGCGCCTTCACGGGCGGCCACCAAGAACCAGGATGGCCCAGCGATTTGCAACTTCTCCCGCAAAAGGAAGGAGAGACTCTACGAAAGTACATGCAGAGGTTTAGCTGAGTCCACAAAAACATTTCAGATATCCACCCAGCAGCTGTGATAGCTGAGTTCCAGTCCAACGTGTGCAACCGTCGGATACATGCCAAGATGAACGTTCGGTTGCCCAAGACTGTGAAGGATCTTTACACCTTGGTGGACAAGTGTGCTCAGGTGGAGGAGGGGAGAAAACTCCCTAGAGAGGAAGATGGCGTCGACATCGACTCAGAGGATGACAACGAGGCCACCAGTCAGAAGAAGAAGAATAAAGAAGCGCAACAAGAGGCACAAGGATAAGGCAATAATGACCGTTGAGGGATCGGGCACGCCTAGTACTGGCAAGAAGGCCAAGGCTGAAGCTCCCAACAAGGAGGTTGCCGCATGCACTGATTGTCGGGAGGCTGCGGCTGCCGAGAAGGTTGGGAAAGGTGATGAGCCGTACTGCAAGATTCATCGGACCAAGGGCCATGGTCTCCAGGAGTGCCATCAAGTTGAATAGCTCGTCAAGAAGTAGAGGGCTAAGTATGAGAAGCGTGATAAGGAGAAAGGTCAGAATGGTGCTGGCAGGAAGGGGACGAGGTTGCGAAGCAGGTCGCCCCGGCAAGGCTACTCGGAATCAAGGAAAACCCGCCAGGGGCCGAGAGAAGGAGGATTGCAACAGAGTTGGGGATCAAGAAGCTGATCATTAGAGGAGATTCACAACTTGTGGTAAGAAAAGTCAACAAGGATTACCAAAGTCCATTGATGGAGGCATACGTCAAGGAAGTGAGAAGACTGGAGGAGCGCTTCGACGGATTGCAAACAGAGCACGTGTGAGGGAGTCCTGGACTAGGGGGTGTCCGGATAGCCGAACTATCATCACGGCCGGACTCCAAGACTATGAAGATACAAGATTGAAGACTTCGTCCCGTGTCCGGATGGGACTTTCCTTGGCGTGGAAGGCAAGCTTGGCGATACGGATATGTAGATCTCCTACCATTGTAACCGACTACGTGTAACCCTAACCTATCCGGTGTCTATATAAACCGGAGGGTTTTAGTCCGTAGGACTAACACCAATCAGACCATAGGCTAGCTTCTAGGGTTTAGCCTCCTTGATCTCGTGGTAGATCTACTCTTGTACTACCCATATCATCAATATTAATCAAGCAAGAGTAGGGTATTACCTCCATCGAGAGGGCTCGAACCTGGGTAAAAACATCGTGTCCCTTGTCTCCTGTTACCATCCGCCTAGACGCATAGTTCGGGACCCCCTACCGAGATCCGCCGGTTTTGACACCGACATTGGTGCTTTCATTGAGAGTTCCTCCGTGTCGTCACCGATAGGCCCGATGGCTCCTTCGATCATCAACGACGACGCGGTCCGTGGTGAGACTTTTCTCCCGGACAGATCTTCAGATTTGGCGGCTTTGCACTGCGGGCCAATTCGCAGCCATCTGGAGCAGATCGAAGCTACGCCCCGCCATCAGGTCAGATTTGGAAGTTTGAACTATACGGCCGATATCCGCGGAGACTTGATCTTCGACGATTCGAGCCGCGCCGCGTGCCGACCGTCTCGATGAGCATGATCTAGCTCTGCAATCGAATCAGGCTCGAGGCCGCATCAAAGATCCGCTCCGACCCTTAATCCGGAGCCGGATTCCCCGATCGAAGACGAGTGGTTGGACACCGCCTCGGTGGCTACAATCTCTACGATGATTGAGCCGAACTCCATCCCTGTCCTTTGCGAAGACCTCGACTCCAGGGTGTCGGACTCCTCTCCGGACTCCGATCCCTCCGCGCCCCTGCCAATTGAATCCGATTGGGCGCCGGTCATGGAGTTCACTGCCGCGGACATCTTTCAGCACTCGCCCTTTGGCGACATCCTGAATTCACTAAAGTATCTCTCTTTATCCGGAGAGCCCTGCCTGGACTACGGGCAGGAAGGTTGGGATACAGACGACGAAGAAATTCAACGCCTGCCCACCACCCACTGTGTAGCCACTGTCGATGATTTAACCGACATGCTCAACTTCGACTCCGAAGACATCGACGGTATGGACGACGATGCCGGAGACGACCAAGACCCAGCACCTACAGGGCACTGGAAGGCCACCTCCTCATACGACATATACATGGCGGATATCCCAAAAGATGGGAATGGCGATGGAACAACGGAGGATGACACCTCCAAAAAGCAACCGAAGCGCCGACGTCAGCGGCGCCGCTCTAAATCCCGCCACAGCAAAAACGGTGATTCCGCACGGGAGATAATAACACCCGGACAAGATCAAGACAACCCCTCCAGCAGGACTCAGCGCAGAAGGAGGGAGAAGCAAGTCCGCACGACAGTGTGGCAGAAAGAGAGGTCGAGGACGACAATTATGCGCCTCCCTCCGAAGATGAGGCAAGCCTCGACGACGACGAATTTGTCGTGCCCGAGGATCCCGCCGAACAGGAGCGTTTCAAACGCAGGCTTATAGCCACGGCAAGCAGCCTCAAGAAAAAGTAGCAACAGCTTAGAGCTGACCAAGACCTGCTAGCTGACAGATGGACTGAAGTCCTTGCAACCGAAGAGTATGAACTCGAACGCCCCTCCAAAAGCTACCCCAAACGCAGGCTGTTGCCTCGATCAGAGGAGGAAGCACCCAAGTCACCAGCCAAGACGACATGGCAGACCGGCCACCCCGTGGTCGCGACAGAGAAGCCTCTCGGCCCTCCGCTCAAGCCACACCCCGACGCCGCTCAAAAAGTACCAAGGCATGGGAAAACGCGCCGGACTTGCGAGATATATTGGAGGACAAGGCAAAATATACAAGATCGATCTACGGATCGCGTGGGCGCCCAACAACAAGGGATGATTACCGTCACACCGGATACAGCAAACCCGGCCAGGCCGAACACATTAGACAAAGCTCATATGAGCTACGTCGTGATATAGCCCAATACAGAGGCGCCGCACACCCACTATGCTTCACAGATGAAGTAATGGATCATCAAATCCCTGAGGGTTTCAAACCCGTAAACATCGAATCATACGATGGTACCACAGATCCTGCGGTCTGGATCGAGGACTATCTCCTCCATATCCACATGGCCCGCGGTGATGATCTACATGCCATCAAATACCTCCCACTCAAACTTAAAGGACCAGCTCGGCATTGGCTCAACAGCTTGCCAAAGATAATCAACTGGTTGTTGGGAGGACACGGAAGTCGCATTCCTTGATAACTTCCGGTGCACATATGTGCGACCACCGCACGCCGATGACCTTAGCCACATAATTCAGCAGCGTAAGAATCGGCGGACAATTACGGACACGGTTCCTAACAAAGAAAAATCAAATCATTGACTGTCCGGATGCAGAGGCCCTTGCAGCCTTCAAACATAACATCCGCGATTTAATGGTTTGCCGGCACCTAGGGAGGAAAAGCCAAAATCCATGGCAGCCCTCACAACACTCATGACCCGCTTTTGTGCGGGAGAGGACAACTGGCTAGCTCGAAGCAACAACTTGGCCAAACATCCTGATAGTTCGGATACCAAGGACAGCAATGGCAAGTCGCATCGCAACAAGAACAAGCGCCGCATTAACGGCCGTCAATGCCGGATTCAGAGGCTCTAAACCCGGTCAGCGGAAGAAGCCATTCAAAAGAAATACCCAGGGCCCGTCCAACTTGGACCGAATACTCGATCGCTTGTGCCAGATACATGGCACCCCCAAAAAACCAGCCAATCACACAAACAGGGATTGTTGGGTGTTCAAGCAAGCAGGCAAGTTAAGTGCCGAACCCAATGACAAGGGGCTGCATAGCGATGACGAGGAAGAGCCCCGACCGCCGAACAATAGAGGGCGTAAGGTTTTCCTACACAAGTGCGGACGGTGAACATGATATACGCAACCCACATACCCCAAAGGGAGCGGAAGCGTGCACTAAGGGACGTATATGCGATGGAGCCAGTCACCCCAAAGTTCAACCCATGGTCTTCCTGCCCGATCACCTTCGATCGAAGGGACCACCCCACTAGCATTCGTTACGGTGGTTTCGCCGCATTGGTTCTTGACCCAATTATTGACGGATTTCACCTCACAAGAGTCCTGATGGACGGCAGCAGCAGCCTGAACCTGCTTTATCAGGATACAGTGCGCAAAATGGGCATAGACCCCTCCAGGATTAAGCCTACAAAGACGACCTTTAAAGGCGTCATACCGGGTGTAGAGGCCAGTTATGCGGGCTCGCCATTACACTCGGTGGTCTTCGGATCCCCGGATAACTTCCGCCGAAGAGTTAATCTTCGACATCGCCCCATTCCGCAGCGGCTATCATGCCTTTGCTCGGACGAACCGCATTTGCAAAGTTCAATGCGGTGCCGCACTACGCATACCTCAAGCTCAAGATGTCAGGCCCTCGAGGAGTAATCACGGTCAATGGAAACACCGAACGCTCTCTCCGAACGGAGGAGCACACGGCGGCCCTCGCGGCGGAGGTACAGAGCAGCCTCTCACAACAATTCTCGAGTCCGGCCACTAAGCATCCGGACACTGTCAAGCGCGCCCGGAGTAACCTACAACAAGACCGCCTGGCACGATTCAAGCACGCGTAGCAATCCGGCCCCAACCCCGGCCCTCGTGAAATTGTGAAACTTGTATTACACGTACATAATTACGCTCTGGAGATACCATGGGCATATGGGGAGGGACAAGACCACGGCACGCCAAGAATGCGGCTCGACCGCACCAGGGGCTCCCGATTGTGTCATTCCTTTTCTTTTTCCTTTTTCTTCCTCTTTCTTACTTTCAGGACTCCGTCTTTCAGAAGTCATGTCCGGCACTAGAATCGCCGAACTCACGATGCAACAGCCAGGGAAGCAGAAAGCCACGTCGAGTGTTCAGGTGGTCTCTATTACGAGCATTATACCTGTTTTACATACCATCCCGCAGCTTACCCTCGGAGGGGACATGTTAGATAGTCCCATCCCTTGCTTATCGCACTATTTGTATCGTTCTACTTTCATTGCAGTACCTTTTGAATAAACAATACATAGCTTTTGCTTATTATTGCACTACTTCCTTTATCTATACATATGTTCATTTCATGACATGTTGCAACCGTACACTTTGGTACGGCCAATACACCGAGGGCTTAAGTATCCCAAAATTATGGTGTGATAAGTCCTAACACTTTCACAAGTGCGGCACCCGAACTTAAAGCATTATATGAATCGGCTCGAATCATGTCTTGGGTCAATAGTTGGGTTTGCCCGGCTCCCGTGTTTTGGTACCTTATGTTCCGTTATATCGGCTAAGGTAGCACCGGAGAACCAGGCGATTGTGCCCCAGCTTGAGCTGGGTCGAGCACCTCGAAGGAGAAAGCTAAAACTGACCGTCATGATAGGCGAGAGCCGATCGCTGTTCGAGAGGTTTTTTGGGTCCCTAAAGACTTATGCCACTTAGAGCGAGGAACCGGAATTATCCGGCCAAGGCGTGGATAGCGCCCCGAACTCGGTCTTCCGAATACTAGGGGCTTCGCCGAAATTTAAAATTATAGAATTCTATGGCTTAGTGAGAGTGTTCAAGCATTATAAGCTCGGTTGCCTTGTTTGTTGTGTTGAGCGCCTCCCTAGATGGACCCAAGAATGGGAACAAGAGTTCTCAAGTTTATCCTGAACACCCCAGCACTCACGGCATGAGGGCTGAAGCCAACGACCTGCCATCTCTCAAATTTGATAAACGGCCGCACAGAAGGTAATATTTTAAAATAACAAGCATTGCTTAGCGCATATGAACAAGTTTTCAGCGTACAGGATAACAAATGCGAGTCTATTCAAAAATTACATCTTTGGAGCACTCATCCGCTATTCGGCGGGCACCCTTGAGAGGCCCTCATAGTACATTTCGGCGTGAGATGCTCCTTGCCCTTCGGTGGCCCGTCTGTCACAAGCTTCTCCGCATCCAGCTTGCCCCGGTGCACTTTAGCACGGGCAAGGGCCCGACGGACACCTTCAATGCAGACGGAGCGCTTGATGACTTCAATCCGTGGACAGGCGTCCACCAGCCGCTGCACTAAGCCGAAGTAGCTCCCGGGCATGGCCTCCAATGGCCACAACCGCGCTATAAGGCCCTTCATGGCCTGCTCGACGACCTTGTGGAGCTCGACCAACTGCTTCATCTGGTCGCTCAGGGGCACCGGATGTCCGGCCTCGATATCGAGACCGTAACACCTTTTCCGCCGAGCTCCCTCCTTGGCGCGGTAGAATGCGGCAAAGATCGGACACACTCACGGGCAAACTGCGAATGCTCCCCGGAGAGCTCCGAATCCGGGTAAGTAATAGGTAATTCACTTTCACATGCTTGCTTTGCATAAAGAATGCCTTACCCGCCGCTATCTTCTTTAATGACTCAATTTCTTGGAGGGCTTTTTGGGCCTCGGCCTTAGCAGCTTTGGCACTCTAAAGAGCCGAGGCGAGCTCGGACTCTCGAGTCTTCGAGGCACACTCCAAACTCTCGTGTTTTTCCACGAGAGCTTGCAGCTCTTGTCGTACCTTGGCCAGCTGCGGCTCCCCCTTCTCTCGCTCGGTGCGCTCCGCAGCCGCTTTGTTTTCGGCCACGAACACCACTTCCTTCAGGGTCACCACCTCGGTCATGGCCCCTGCAGTACCCATGTTATTCCTGTTATTTTTTGCAACCGAAACCTTTCTATAAGGTATTTTTTTAATAAGGTACTACTTACCTTCCTTGTCCTGAAGCTGCTTCTTGGCTTGGCCGAGCTCGTTCTCGCAGACCGCCGAGGCTCTGCTTCAATGCATTGACCTTCGCAGTCGGTCTGGCAGAGGTCAAGCAACCTGCATTCCCATATTGACATACTTATGTTAGACTCCTGCGTATATCTTTTAGATCCTTAGTCCGGCTTTTCTTTCCGAGCACCGAACTAAGCATCAGGGGCTACTGTCTATGCGGTAATATTTTTACATATTCTAAACTTACCTCAAAGCCTGTTAGAAGGCTGGTATAGGCTTCGGTCAGCCCGCTCTTGGCGGACTGAACTGTCCGGATCACCGCACTCATAACAGTGCGGTGCTCCTCCTCGATGGAGGCGCTGTTAAGCGCCTCCAGTAAGATATCCGGTGCCTCCGGTTGGACGGACGACACCTGCGTCTTACCCTTCTTACGAAGAGACCGCTTGCCGGACTCCGGAACCGCTGAAGGTTCCGACATGGAGTCCGGACAAGGGTCGGGCTTAAACCTGGGGTCTTGCCCCCCACGCGCCTGGAGTCCGGGAGGTTGCCTTGTGGCGCCTCCTGCGCCACCTCCTCTTGACCTAGCCCCCCTTGGGGCCCCACCACGGCATCGTCCGCAGCGTGAGGTGAGGAGGCGGTCAGAAGTGAAGTACTCTCCATTTCCGATGAACTCAGGGACCCGCTCGACGAAGTGGCAAGCTCGCCCTTGGGCGGGCTGTATGATTGTTCGGCATTAGAGAACACTATGCAATGATAAAAAATAGGGGGCCATGGGTATCCGTACACTAATGATCTTGCCAGGGGCTTGGCCCTTGTTGGCCAATCCTCCTCGTCGTCGTCGACATTGGGGGAGAAGTCCGGGAGAAGGGTTCTTCTCTTCTTGGACCCTCCGGCCTCCCCAGTTGGGGTGGCCTTCCTTTTCCTCTCCTCCCCCGCTGGGGGAGAAGCTTCTTTTTCCTCCTCCTCGTCCTCAGGAGAAGATTCTGCTTCAGAATCTGACAACACCTGGCGTCGGGAGCTCCTTCGAGTTCCCGTGGCCTCCTTCTTGGCCTTCTTCTCCGGCACCACATGGGGTACCGGAGCCAGCAGCCCCGTCAATCGGGCGTCCGCTGGGTCTTCTGGCAAAGGAGCCGGACAGTTAATCTGTCTGGACGTCTTCAGCCAGTCCTGTCAAAGATTACGGAGTTTTAGATCCCACATAGAGTCAATCTATGAAAAAAGAGTCCCGTAAAGGGTAAAATAACTTACCTCGCCGGCTTGGCGCCGCGAGCTGTATCCGCGATCTTTGTTAGCGGATGCGGGGGCTTCAGCGCCCTTGAACAGCACCTTCCAGGCATCTTCATACGTAGTGTCGAAGAGCCGACTCAAGGTTCGGTGATGTGCCGGATCGAACTCCCACAAATTAAAGTCCCGTTGTTGGCATGGGAGAATCCGGCGGATGAGCATCACCTGGATTACATCGACAAGCCTGAGATTCTTGTCCACCAGGTTTCGGACGCATGTTTGGAGTCTGGAGAGCTCGTCCGAATTCCCACGTCGGGCCGTCTCTTTCCATGACGAGAGCCGTGTGGGGAAGCCAGATCTGAATTCGGGGGCCGCCACCCATTCGGGGTCGCGTGGCTCGGTGATGTAGAACCACCCCGATTGCCAGCCCTTTATTGTCTCCACAAAGGCGCCCTCGAGCCATAGGACCTTGGCCGTCTTGCCGACCATGGCGCCTCCGCACTCTGCTTGACGGCCGCCCACTACCTTCGGCCTGACATTGAAGATCTTCAGCCATAGGCCGAAGTGGGGCTGGATGCAGAGGAAGGCCTTGCACACGACGATAAACGCCGAGATGTTGAGGATAAAATTCGGGGCCAGGTCGTGGAAGTCCAGCCGTAGTAGAACATGAGCCCTGGACAAATGGGTGAAGTGGAAAACCTAGTCCGCGGAGGAAGTGGGGGAGAAATACCACCCTCTCATGGGGCCTGGGGGTTGGAATGAGCTGCCCCGCGTCGGGCAGCCTGTGTGCGATGTCGCCGGACAAATATCCGGCCTCCCGCAGTCTTGCAATGTGCCCCTCCGTGACGGAGGAGGCCATCCACCTGCCTCCCGCTCCTGACATGGTTGGAGAAGGTTGAGGTGGTATGTGCGGACTTGGGCGCTGGAGCTCGAGTGCGCGGAAATGGATGAGCAAAAGAGGAAGAAGGCGTAGGTGAAAAGGTGGATCCTTATCCCCTTATATGGACGTACGGAGCTATCACGTTCCCGCCAGCCACCGGTAAAACTCGCTTATCTCCCAAGCGCCGTAATCAATGGCACGGATGGGTTACCCACGTCCGTATTGATGAGAATCCCGGAATAAGGGGGCATGATCTATGCTTTGATAAGACGTGCCAAGGAAACCGCCTCGCTAAACACGCTAAGGTGGAACGGTAAAAAACGATTCATATAAAGGCCTGGCCGGGGTGTGATGTCACGCCGCGGAATACGTCAGCAGATCTGTGCAAAAATTATTCTCTCTACGTGTTATGTGGAACTTGTTTTGTAGAGCCGACACTATCCTGGTGTTCAAAACCTTCTATGAAGTATTCGAGGAGGAACCCGCCTTGCAATGCCGAAGACAATATATGCGCCCGGACTCGTCGTCATTGAATCCTGGTTCAGGGCTACCGAGGAGTCCTGGACTAGGGGGTGTCCGGATAGCGAACTATCATCACGGCCGGACTCCAAGACTATGAAGATACAAGATTGAAGACTTCGTCCGTGTCCGGATGGGACTTTCCTTGGCGTGGAAGGCAAGCTTGGCGATACGGATATGTAGATCTCCTACCATTGTAACCGACTCATGTAACCCTAACCTATCTGGTGTCTATATAAACCGGAGGGTTTTAGTCCGTGGGGACGAACAACAATCATACCATAGGCTAGCTTCTAGGGTTTAGCCTCCTTGATCTCGTGGTAGATCTACTCTTGTACTACCCATATCATCAATATTAATCAAGCGGGAGTAGGGTATTACCTCCATCGAGAGGGCCCAACACAGGTAAAAACATCGTGTCCCTTGTCTCCTGTTACCATCCGCCTAGACGCACAGTTCGGGACCCCCTACCCGAGATCCGCCGGTTTTGACACCGACAACGTGCCTCATGTGGAAAACATCATTGCTGATCATTTGTCGAAGTGTGCTGCGCAGAAGCTTCCTGTGGAACCAGGAACTTTTGTTCTCCATCTTACTCAGCCCTTCGTATCCCCGACAACAATGTCCGGAAGAGGAGGAAGGTGGACTCCGGCAAGCCTCTCCCGGTAGAGCCTCCCGGGGCTCCCGGTAGAGAGCTTGACGGGAACATCTCCCCTTCAGCTGCTGAGCTACCCCCTCCAACCAGGCCACTGGTCCTCGTGGTCGAGGGGTGCACTCCCGCGGAGGAGGAGGTGCTGCTAGTCCTTGTTGCCGAGCCCCGGGCTCCAAGTTGGGCAAGGCACATAGTTCATTTCCTCCAAACTGGAGAACTTCCCGAAGAGCAAGAAGAAGCTGAAAGAGTAGCCTGGAGGGCCAGTATGTATCAGTTTGACAATGACACACTATACAGAAGAAGGCCCAACATTGTGAAATTGAAGTGCATTTGCCGGGAAGAAGGAAAGGAATTGCTGGCGGAAATACACAAAGGCATGTGCGGATCCCACATTGGATCAAGGGCTCTGGTTGAGAAAGCATTTCGGCAAGGATTCTATTGGCCCATAGCCCTCCAGGATGCGGTCGAGCTCGTCACCAAGTCTGAAGCCTGCTAGTTCCAGTCCAAGAATATCCATCTGCCTGCCCAAGCTCTTCAGACAATCCCTTTGTCATGGCCGTTTTTGGTCCGGGGGCTCGATATCCTCGGCCCTTTCCTCCGAGCTACCAGGGGCTTTGAATTCTTGTTTGTTACAATCAAAAAGTTTACAAAGTGGCCGGAAGTAGAAGCCGTGAGAAAGGTGACTACTTAGTCAGCTATCAAGTTCTTGAAAGGATTGGTGTGCCGCTTCGGGGTCCCTACCCGGATCATCAATGACAACGACACCCAATTCACGAGTCGCGCCTTCATGCAATATGTTCATGCCCTCGGAATCAAGATCTCATTTGCCTCTGTTGCACATACCAGAAGCAATGGACAAGCTGAGAGGGCGAACACCGGCGTGTTCAGTGTCGGCGTTCTGAGGAACGGGGTACCAGACTTGCACTGCTGCTCATGGCCCGCGGGCGTGGCTCAAGGGGTGGCCCAGGACGGCCCATCTTCATCAGCACAAGCTCAAGACCCTCGCGAGGGGCCAAGCCTCGCGGGACGGACGACAGGAAGCTTCCTCAGGCGCGGCCTCGTCAGGCTGGCTCACGAGGAGGCGGAGAGATCAAGGCGGGGTACCTCGCGAGGTGCCCATGACACAAGCCATGACGACCAAGGGCGCCCGGTGGCGCCAGCCAGCAGTGTCCTCATTTCCTCTTTGGTGCAAAGGATGCAAGCGCAGGCGAGAGCATCAAGCAAAGGCAACCATTTAGGTGCAACAAGACCAAGACCATCACAACGGCAGGAAGGAGGTCATCGTGGAGCCCAAGCCGACGTCACCGTTAGAGCCTTTGACAGGTGAAGACCAACTTTAGTCAGGATAAGTGTACTAGATGTTCCCCTTCAAAATGGCCAATTGTTGGCGCCCTTCCCGCTCAATATTTGGGAAGAGGCCGGGGCCTCTGCCTATAAATAGGAATAGCCTCCCACAGGTAGAGGGATCCGAATCCGAGCAGAGCTAGAGATCAAGCAATCTAGAGAGAGAGAGAGCACCGAACTCCCCTAGCGGTTCATCGCACCGCAAATAATGCACCCTCATGAGGCTGTTCTCCCTTGTATTGTTCATCATCAGCCCCTGAGGCAATCCACCACACCACACACTGGAGTAGGGTATTACACCACAATGGTGGCCCGAACCAGTATAAACCTTGTGTCCGTTGTGTTGCTCTTTGTGTAGTTTAGATCCTTGCGAGGCGACGAGGTGCAGGTAGGTAGGGGGAGAGATCTCCGCGTGCACCCCAGAGTTCGAACCTAGAGGGTCTGCCGGAACCCGAAATCCGACATTTGGCGCGCCCGGTAGGTGCGCCGGAGCTTCCCTTCCGCCTCCACTCTCCGCCAACATCGCGGTTCACCCTATGATGAGCAGCGCCGCCCACTCGTCGCCACAGCGTAGGGGCTGGGGCTCAGAGCCTTGGCCCCACCTGCGACAGTGCGATGGCGAACAAGTTCAAGCCGGAGACGCCACCGCGCTGGCAACGACAGATCCACTCGCCTTCCTGGCTGGCGTGCGAGGCCGTCCTCGAGGCAGGAGGCGGCAGCGTGGTCATGGCTAATCGGCTTCCCATGGCCCTCACCGACGCCTCGTGCATGTGGCTGCTCCACCTGCCAGCGGCTTCCGTGGCCTCTTGGGAGGAGCTGCACGACCTCTTCCTCGCCCAGCACGCTGCGCCGGCGCCCCCGGTCGTCGCAGCTCTCCTAGGCGGCTCGTAGGCGCCACCTTCAGGCTGCCACGTCAAGCCATTCGTCCGCCAGATCGGCGTTGCCTCCGCGCAGCACGGGGCTCCTCCGGGCCGGTCAACGCCCAAGGCCGATCTGGCCTTCATCTCGGAGGACCACCCCTCCAACTCAGCCTGCTCGGGCGCGCTCCCAATGCTGTGCACCCCCACCATCTGCCAGGTGGCCGTCACCAGGACCCTCATCGACGATGGCGTGGGCCTCAGCGTGCTCTCGGTTGAAGCCTTCAGCATCCTCCACATACCGCCGGAGCGGCTTCAGCCCAGCAGGCCCTTCTTGGGCGTCGGAGGCGGTTCAGCCGGCTCCCTGGGGCAGATCCGTCTTCCGGTGACCTTCGGCACCTACCACAACTTCCGCACGGAGTTAATCGGCTTTGACATCGCCCCCATCGGCATCCCATACAACGCCATCCTTGGTTACCCAGGACTAGCCCGATTTATGGCCGCGACTCACCCCGCGTACAACCTCATGAAGATGCCCGGGAGCAGCAGCGTCCTCACCGTGTCCGGAGACGCCGGGGATGCGTTGCAAGTGCTCAAGCTCGTCTTCAAGACCGCGGCGGCGGCACAGCCTGCCGACTCAGACACCCCTGAGCCAAGGGGGCTGCGCCGGCAAAGAAGAAGCAGTTGTTCACCAAGACAAGGCAGAAACCAAACAGATACTGGTCGACGAGGACAGATCCACTAACGCCACCTTCACCATAGGCGCCAACCTCCAGCCCGAGCAGGAAGAGGCCCTGATCAAGTTCCTACGCGCGAATAAGAAAGTATTCGCATGGGAACCTGATCAGTTGGCAGGGATCCTGAGAGGCGTAATCAAGCACCACCTCAACGTGTGCCCCAACGTACGCCCCGTGAAGCAGAAAGCGAGGCGGCAGTCCACTGAAAAGCAGGCTTTCATCGTCCAAGAGACCCGCAAGCTGGAAGCGGCAGGGGTCATCCGCGAGGTCCGATACCCAGATTGGTTGGCCAACCCGGTTGTCGTGCCAAAGAAAGGGGGGAAGGAACGCATGTGTGTCGACTTCACCAACCTCAACAAAGCCTGCCCGCAGGATCCATTCCCGCTCCTCAGACGATCAGATCGTCGATTCCACCGCCGAGTGCGACCTGTTATGTTTCCTGGATGCCTTCTCTGGCTATCACCAGATCAAGATGGCGGTAGAAGACGTGGAAAAAACGGCTTTCCTGACCCCGTGTGGAGTGTATTGCTACACATGCATGCCGTTTGGGCTACGCAACGCAGGAGCGACCTTTCAGCGGCTGATGCACATCACCTTGGGCCCGCAGCTCGGGAGGAACATTGAGGCTTACGTCGATGACATTGTGGTGAAGTCTCGGGAGGCCAGAACCCTGATACTAGACCTGGAGGAAACCTTCGCGAGCCTCAACGCAGTCAACCTGCGGCTCAACCCGGAGATGTGTGTGTTTGGGGTCCCCTCGGGCAAGCTCTTGGGCTTCCTCGTGTCCCATCGGGGCATCGAGGCTAACCCAGAAAAGGTCAAGGCGGTCGAGGACATGAGCCCTCCGAAGACCCTCAAAGAAATGCAGAAGCTCACTGGGCGCGTGACCGCGCTAGGACGCTTCATCTCCAAGTTGGGGGAATGAGCACTACCCTTCTTCAAGCTAATGAAGAAAAAGGGCCCCTTTGAATGGACTGAAGAGGCCGACAAGGCGTTCCAAGATCTCAAAAGGTACTTAACCAGCCCTCCGGTAATGGTGGCTCCGCGCCCCCAAGAGCCCCTGGTGCTCTACCTTGCAGCCACCCCCTACTCTGCTAGCGCAGCCCTGGTGGCGGTTAGGGAGGAGCGTTGGACCAAAGCCGCGGCAGCTGCCCGGGTCAAAGCGAAGCAGGATCAAGAGGGCCTCACAGAGACCGCTACCACAGCCGAGAAGGATCAGCCGCCGCAGGGAAGCGCACTCAGAACAGAAGAGACCCCTCCCCCTGACGACCAGCCACTGGGGGCTCCACTGTCTTAGGAGGCGGCACGGCCTCCGGAGGACGCCAACAACACCAACACTCCCAACCTCGTCGAACACCCTGTGTACTTGTCAAGACAAGTGTTGCGGGACGCGAGGGCACGGTACCTCATGCCCCAGAAACTCCTCCTCGCGCTCTTGGTGGCTTCGCGCTAGCTGCGAAACTATTTTTAGGGCCATCCCATCAAGGTTGTCTCGGCGTACCCCTTGGAAAGGGTGCTCAGGAGCCCCAACTCGGCTGGAAGAGTCGCTGAGTGGAACATCGAGTTGCAAGTGTTTCACCTAGAATTCAGCACCACCAGAGTCATCAAGGGAGCCGCGCTAGTGGACTTCATGGCGGAATGGACGGAGGCGCCGGGCCTCAAGGCTGATGAGGATCGATCCCTCTTCCCGGGAAGCGAGGCACCGGACGGTTGGATCATGTACTTCGACGGGGCGTTCTCCGTGACATCGCAGCGGGGGCTGGCGCAGTGCTTATATCTCCTACTCAAGATAAGCTCTACTACGCCGTGCAGCTCTGTTTCCAGCACGGAGAAAAGGTCTCCAACAACATAGCAGAATATGAGGGCCTGATAGCAGGAATGAAAGCCGCGGTTGCCCTGGGAGTGAAGCGCCTTACCATCAAGGGTGATTCACAACTCCTCGTCAACTTCTCCAACAAAGTATACGAGCCGAGGGATGAGCACATGGAAGCCTACCTCACGGAGGTGCGCAGGATAGAGAAGCAATTCTGGGGACTGGAGCTGCAGCATGTGCCTCGTGGCACCAATCAAGAGGCTGATGACATCGCCAAACGGGCGTCCATGCGGCTACCTCAGGAGCCCGGCATCTTCGAGGAGCGGCTCTTCAGGACCTCGGCAATGCCATCGCTGTCAAGCACGGTGCAGCCTCGGGAAGAGCTCCGCCAGCCACCTGCCTCGGGAGCCCCGGTCTGTGTCCCGGCCTCGGGAGCGCGTCTGCTCCTAACACTGGAGCCTCAGGAGGGGTGCTGGATCACAGAGCTCCGGAGCTACCTGACGCAAGGGACCTTGCCGAAAAAGGAGGAGGAAGCGGAGCGTGTGGCGCGGCAAGCCACGGCGTACTGCATCAGGGATGGAGAGCTCTACCGGAAGCGACCAAATGATGTGTCCCTGTGTTGCATCTCCAGGGAGCAAGGGAAGGACGCGACCTTTTTCATTTGCTTTCTGCAGTTGACTTGTTCATTCCCATTTGAAGTTTTATCGAAGGTGTTGCCGTCTTTGGCTTGCGACTCTTTGCCTTCTTCGCTCTTCTACCTCGATTTCTCTCGCGCGAGTCTCGCAAGGGAGCAACGCGGGCGCCCTCGCGAGTGTTTTCTGCCCCTACTGTTTGAGGCTTCCCTAACCGGGTTCGCTTCGGAGCACCCTCCACCAGGCCCCAAGGGCACCGCGACGCGAACACAGGACCTGGGTCGGTCGCCTCCACGACTGAGGCCGGAAACTACCTCTCCTGGCTAATCTTTGCAGGGCATGAAGCGTTCGACAAGACCTCGGCCTTGGGAGGTGAAGACCGCGACAGGTCGCCCCCAAGCTAAGCAATTTCTACGCGCACGCATGTGGCACAGAAGCCTAATACAAAAATAGCAGAAACAGTACGATAAATAAACAACAACAGTCCAAGCACGCCCCCGCGGGGCCCTACACTACTGTCTCCTTGCGCAGGAAAAGGAAAATAACATGACAGGCGCGGCTCGCTTGACACCAACTCGCGGCGGAAGCTCGAACTGCCTCCGGAGCTCAAGCGGACTCCCTCTCGCGCTTCACCGAGGGGCGACAGCGGGCGGACCCGCTACCTCCCTCTAGGCGGGCGCGGCGGCGCGGAGGCTGGTCACGGCCACGGCTAGAGGAGCCGCTGTCCGAAGAAGAGTCGCCGAAGCTTGACGAACCCCGAGCGCCGCCGACCACGCGTGCACCGTCATCTTCGTCCCGATCGTCACCGGGGCTAGGCCCACGGCCGCGGTCGTCGTCCTCAGGGCAGCACCCAGCGCGGCGTTCGTCTTCCCCGAACACCCTCACATAGTGGGTGGCGTCGCCGTGGAACTTGAAGTGCAGGGTGCACCGCCGTCTCAGACCTTGCGCGCAGGCAAATGTTTGCCAGCCGCGGGTCAGGGCCACGCTCCCGGCGACGGAGACCTCCAGCGAAGCCCAGGAGGCCCGGCTGCAGCAACCGTCCGCCTGGAGCCAGAGGCCGCCCGGGGCGCCGGCCGGAAGTTCACCTAAAAGGAAGCGGGAAAGCTGGAGCCAGGTGCTGGTCGGCTCCGCCAACCATACGACAAACTCCGGCAGCACCTCTGCCGAATGGAAGCGCGGCCTAGGGGGTTGCGCGGCCGTAGCGCGCCCCCCGCCAACAGCCTGACGCCCGTCACCGCGCGGGAGATTGCCTCTACGGCCGCGAGAAGCCGCTACGGGAACCACAGGGTGCTTGCAAGGACGGCCTCGACCGTGCTTGGCTGGGGGAGAGTCAGGCTCCACCTGGCGGGCCTTTCCCTTCTCCGCGACCGAGAACCTCTTCGGCGGAGCCATGGAGAAGAAGGGGAAGCAAGAAGAGATGGACTGGAAGGGCACGCGACGTTCCGTACTTATAACCGGGGAAGGCCAACCGTAGACCTCCACGATCACATGTAATCATGACCCGCTTTGCATGCAGGGACTCATCAATTCGTGCGGTTGCCGAGGCGTCGTGGGGAAGTGGAGACGCCCACGTCCAATCAACCACCACGCGACGCCCAAGGCCGCAGGCTGTTAGGGCCCGCGCGCTTTGCACTTGCCCCTTCGCTTCTCCGCTAAGCCAAGTCCAGGCGTGCCTTGGGCCTGGGGGCTACTGTCGGCGTTCTGGGAACGGGGGTACCCAGACTTGCCTGCCTGCGGCGTGGCTCAAGGGGTGGCCCAGTATGGCCCATCTTCATCAGCACAAGCTCAAGACCCTCGTGAGGGGCCAAGCCTCGCGGGACAGACGACAGGAAGCTTCCTCAGGCGCGGCCTCGTCAGGCTGGCTCGCGAGGAGGCGGAGAGATCGAGGCAGGGTACCTCGTGAGGTGCCCATGACGCAAGCCATGACGACCAAGGGCGCCAGGCGGGCGCCAGCCCGCGCAGTGTCCTCATTTCCCTTTGGTGCAAAGGAGGCAAGCGCAGGCGAGAGCATCAAGCAAAGGCAACCATTTCGGTGCAACAAGACCAAGACCATCACAACGGCAGGAAGGAGGTCATCGTGGAGCCCAAGCCGGCATCACTGCCGTGAGCCTTTGACAAAGCGAGGACCAACTTTAGTCAGATAAGTGTACTAGATGTTCCCCTTCAAAATGGCCAATTGTTGGCGCCCTTCCCGCTCAATATTTGGGAAGAGGCCCAGGGCCTCTGCCTATTAATAGGACTAGCCTCCCACAGGGTGGAGGGATCCGGAATCCAGAACAGAGCTAGAGATCAAGCAATCTAGAGAGAGAGAGAGAGAGAGCAACCGAACTGCCCCTAGCGGTTCGTCGCACCGGCAAAGAACAGACTCTCGCGAGGTTGTTCTCCCTTGTATTGTTCATCATCAGCCCCTGAGGCAATCCTCCACACCACACACTGGAGTAGGGTATTACACCACAATGGTGGCCCGAACCAGTATAAACCTTGTGTCCGTTGTGTTGCTCTTTGTGTAGTTTAGATCCTTGCGAGGCGACGAGGTGTAGGTAGGTAGGGGGTGAGATCTTCGCGTGCACCCCAGAGTTCGAACCTAGAGGGTCTGCCGGAACCCGAAATCTGACAGCGAGGACTCAAGACGAGAACATTTGATAAGCTGCAGAAGTGCGGCAGGCGATGGATCAACGAGTTACCGGTGGTTCTTTGTTTCTTAGAACAACACCATATCAAGCTACCAGGCAGACTCCCTTCTCCCTAGTCTATGGGGGAGAAGCAATTATCCCTCATTTATGGGCCACCTCGAGTGCTTGCTTACGATGAAGTAGCGCAGGAACAGCACCGGTGTGACGACGTTGTGCTTCTCGAGGAGAACCGTCTCCGGGCTGCTATGCGTGCTGCACGCTACCAGCAAGTCCTACATTGCTATCACAGCCGTAGGGTTCGTGTCCGGTGTTTTGAGGAAGGCGACCTTGTCCTTAGGCGCATTCAGTCGGCCAAGGGTACAAACAAGTTGACACCAAAGTGGGAAGGCCCTTACCGGGTAGTACGAGTTAGCAGACCTGGCGCAGTCCGTCTGGAGACCGGAGATAGCATTCAATTGCCAACCTCATGGAATATTGAGTATCTCCGCAAGTTCTATCCGTAAGGCGTGGCTGTCGGGCCCTGCCCGACAGCCACCCTTTTGTACAAGCCTTGCCTCAGTTACATGTAACCTCTTGTACAAAGCCAGACACAAACCCTAAGCAATAGAGAAATAAATGAAGCGCTGGGGTGGCCCCGACAAGTTGCATGCATGCATAAGCATATCATGAGCATCGCATGTTCATGTAGATAAGATCGCATCTGGCATCATTTTCATTTGCATAAACTACAGGCTCCTGCCGTGGGCTTGGTCCCCAAGAGGAGATGAGAAGGCGAGCCTACACTGCTATCTCCGGCAAGCCAAATAGATAAGTTCATTCTCTTATCCATACGTGTTATGTAAGTAAAAACTTCTGCATGAGAAAACCTCGCCACCCTTTGCAACTTAGGTGGTCCCATCCCTTGACTCGAACGTTGCTTCGGTCAGGATGGTTGCAGTGGCCTTTGGTGAAAAAGGATTGGCGGGGGCTGGTCCTCTTCATGGTTTGTGCCCAGAGGCCTAACTCCATGACAACAAAATCAATGGTACCTCAGGATAGCCTACCGGGGGAAACTTGTTTACTTTAAAGTATAGAGGTTTCCCACCTCTGCATGGACATGTTACAAGCACAAGGCCCCGGCAAGGTTTATCTTTTTCATTAATATGTTGATTATACAAGTACAAACCTTACAGGACACAAACATGCATTAAAGAGAATACATAATTTGAACTAAAATTTGGCAAATACCTACAGATTTAAGATTGAAAAAAGATAAGTGCCCTGTAATCTCCTCTTTTTGTTTTCCTTCCGCCAGGTATTGCGGTGCGAAGAGGAGAGGACTAAAGCACCTCTCAAGCAGGAGCCCACCCCGGTCCCGTCATGGCCTGCCGGGCGCAGCCTGACAAGATCGACAGTGGCGAGGCTGCGAAGGAGGGGCACAGAGAGCATCTCGGCGGTGCCTTGGTCACCACCTCCAGGACTAGCAAGAAGCCCCAGCTCGAGCACCGGGGGGATGAACCACAAGATCAGCTGGAAGATTGCTGGAGGGGGAATGAGGTAGGGGCTGGCTCCTCATTCAAAAGGCAACTGTCCCGCTCCTCCAATACAGCTTCCCTGCACCTTCAATGGCTCGGGAAATCAGGGCCGACCTTCTGCGCCAACCAGCGACGCCTCGCTTTCTGCCATGGCACCCATTCCTATGCCCCCCGCATCCACCACCTACCCTATGCAATGCATGCAGTACACGTGGTGGATGCACCAAGAGCGGGAGGCAAGTGGGGTGGCAGTTTCTACCCCGTGATCATGGGATGTGGGCAATCCGCGGGTCATGGTACGGATTTTCCCATAATGTTTCATACGACATGCGGGAAAACCGGAAACTGACCTGGGCTCAGGTTAATGAAGAAGCAAAGAAAATCTCAAAGCGTGAAGCCACCTCTGGCTCCTGCCTGTGCAGTGGGAAAAGGGATTCTCAAAAGTCGGAGAATTCTTTCGTCTATCTTGTAATGACAAGAACAACTAGGGATGGAAGTATGAACGGCGAGGGTACGCAGTTATCTATAAGGATCCAACGGCGTTAAGGGATTACAAAAGAAATGAACACCAGTTCTCGGGAGTAGATTGAAGAGTATCTTCGAAGTCTTCTGGTGAAGCAGACAACCATCCGGAATGAAGGGGCTCTCCGGGGAAAGTCATTACGAGAACCTAATGTAGTTAGTAAATTCATTTAACCCGAATAGAAGAGAGAACATAGTCCTAGAGTATAGACGAGGAGTAAAAGATCCTAATACCACCCAATGACGACGTGGGCCCATAAGACACACAGCCATGTTATTAAAAGTTTTTTGTAGTGACTAGACTCAACTTCGGCTAAGGAGTTGGAAGGGGGCTACCTACAGGCAGTCGGCTCTGATACCAACTTGTGATGCCCTTGGTTCAATCGTACGCTAACTGTCGTGGATTTGTCACGGTAGATGTCCTTAGTGTCAGGACTTAGTCGCGAGGCCAACGCATCTATGTAGTAGCTTGAGAGGGGTTGATCGGGACGAGAGACGCGACACACAAGACAAGGATTTAGACAGCTTCGGGCCCCGGGAAACATCATCCGGAATAGCCCTACATGCTGTTTGTGGCTAGGTCTCATTATGCTCATGAGGGAGTCGCCGCATAGACCGTCTCTCCTCTTAGATGTGTCTAGCCCTAGAGATTATTTTCTTGTCCCTCTTGGGAGCCCTGCCCCTCCTTATATAAGCTAGAGGGGCGAGTTACCTGTGGAGTCCTAGTAGGACTAGGACTAGTATATCTTCTCTTACAAGTTGATTACAAGTCTGGGTCTTGCTTCCTTGTAAAGGAAATATTCGTCATCCCTTTCCTCTTAATCCGGCCCATCATAACGTGAGCCGGCCTTCTGGGCTTTGTGCATTGTTATCCATCTGACCCGCCCGTCGGGTTACTAATGAGTCGCCAAGATCGGGCAGGTTATCTGTTAATCGCCAAGCTCCGGGCGGGTCACCAGTGAGTCGCCAATTCCGGCCGGGTCATACCGTGGGGTATATCCCCGACATTAGCCCCCAGTTTAATTTGGATTTATCCATGTTAAACTGATCCTGTAAAATAAACACAAGAACAAACTTGATAGGTTGTGCTCCGGGTTAAATTTTTAAGCTGGCACCTGATCATCTTTAAATCCTTGTCATTTCCTTCTTGATACATGTCCATGAACTCATAGCAAATCTCCTTTAGTAGATATGTTCAAACTTTGTGAATGCAAAAAAATCCAGATACTTCTTTTAAGAAATCCGGGTCAATAGGCCAGCTTCAGAGTCAATTTGCTGGCATTGATCTTTTGTAGGGAAATATTGTCAGAAATAATGCACTTGAATCGGCTTCCAAAGCGTCGGCTTAAAACATATTGGTCTTGAAATACTCATCTGACTTTCAGCCGGCTTGAAGAGGTAAAACTTGTCGGTTTATCATAACCAAAATTGTCGGCTTGTAAATATTGATAGCACCGGGTCATAATCATTGACGCCGGTCATAATTATTGGTGACACCGGGTCATGATTGTTGCAAACACCGGGTCAATCGGATCTGCTCAAATCTGAGAATTTGAAGATTTTCCCCCTTATATGTATATCACCTATAGCCCCCAAGTGCCTGATTGTCATGCTTGCAGCACCTGGGACTTGTAATTGCCTTATGCTCATAAAACTTCAACCAGTGTAGCCCCCAAGGGCCGAATCATTATGCAATAATGAGCAGGGACTTTACAAATATGATCATGTAGATTTGAACAACAACGTGTATCCCCCAAGGGCCGGCTCAGTAAGATAATATTGAGCTGGGACTTTATATATTTCATTAAAAATAATATCATATGATGTAACCCTCACCATGGGGTTCGAACCCACGTCCATAAGGTTAAGAGCTTTGTACTCTACCAACTGAGCAGTGGACTTTTCAATATAATGGATTAAAACTTGTGTACCTTGCATTTTTATAGGAGCAATTGGTAGCCCCCAAGGGCTGGCTCATTACAATGGGATGAGTCGGGTCTCCAATAAGTTGATCAAAAAATGACTTTACATTAGCCCCCAAGTGCCATGGTGCATGATGGCAGTGACATGGGACTTTGCATATTCGATGTAATCTCAATTTGAATAATGTAGCCCCCAAGTGCCGGGTCGTAAGCCTGCAGTGAGTCGGGACTATTCCTTTCATTGTAGAATAAATCATATCCATTGATAAAATACTAGCCATTGCGCTGAGGCGACTGTGAAAACCTCAATCATAATATTAGTTACTGATAAACATAATAAAAATCCAGCCATGTTGGCTATTAAAGATTTGAATAACCCGGTTTGAAAACCTCAATCATTTAATATCATAATGAAAAATCCAGCCAAGTTTGGCTATTTAAAGATTCAAGTACCTTATCTGTTGACAAGTAAATCCGGAGTTTTAAATACCCGGTGGCTCTTGGCCAATGGTGATTTAATACGCCTCCATTGTAAGCCGGAATTTTTATAACCCGACTATTTATAGCCTTTGAGTAAATCCAGCACGGATGATCATTCTGAAGCATCAATTTTAATGACGAGCTTGGACTTAAGCATTTATATAAGTCATAGTTCTGCAAAACCTATGATATTGAATCGTACTGCCGGTTTATGATACCTGTGCAGTAAGGGTGATAACCCAAAACTTAGAAGTCAAACCTTCCAAGTATTAATATTGTCATATGCTGGCGACTTGTTCGTCGAAAGTCGTATGGGTTAATAGAAACCACATATATATGCTTCAGATATGAGCAAAAGTCTCAAAACCCAAAAGATTGTGTTCAAAAACTTAATCCATACAAAAAGAAAATCAAGGCTTCTGATTCGAATACGATCAGTAAACCATTCCAAAGGGGTTAAGCTAGGATTCGAATACGATCATGTAGCCCCCAGTGGCTTTGGCGTTGCCGATCAAGAGGGTACCAACAGCTATGTTCTCTTTGGTTCGAATATGACCTATGTTTGAACAGGAAGCCCCCAAATGACCTTGAGATTTGTTTAATGACGCTGATTTGAATACGATCCACATCGGGCCCAAAAGGGGTTGAGCTATGATTCGAATACGATCAAGAAGCCCCTTAGTGAGTTTGGCAGTGTGCCGATCAAAAGGGTACCGACAGCTATGTTCTCTTTGGTTCAAATACGACCTATGTTTGAACAGGAAGCCCCCAAGTGACCATAATAAGATAAGCCGTAAGGCAGGATACCCATGTTTGAACCGCGCATCATGGCAGCAAGTTCTCTTTTGGCAACCCTTAATTTGTTTGAGAACTTGAACTTGCGAGATTAATTTTTGAACCGGAACTTTAAACCGGATTTGAGAGCTTCAAAGCTTTGTAAGAGACAAATTTACCTTGAGCCGGATGTTGAACCGGATTTGAGAGCTTCAAAGCTTTGCCGGAGAAAGATGTCTCTTGAGCCGGATTTTAACCCGGAATCTTTAATTTGAACCGGCAATTTTCTGACGGCCTTTAAATTTTCATCAATATGGCGGTGGCCTCCGGAACCGGGTTATCTCTTCCTCCAATGACCCGGAGTTCCCGAGTCATGTCATTGTAGCCCCGAGTCTCGTGACGACTCGAGGAGTTGGCTTGAGATTCTTCATATTTAACCGTGATATAAACCGCATGAGTTATCCAATAACTTAGTGATATAATAATCCTTTTGCGATAGACAATTTGTCCCGCATTGGATAACTTGCAAGCCAGAGTAATTGCTCTTTTTAAAGAAAGCAATATATAATACAAAAATATACTGGATGGATTTCACCTGATATGTTAAGCCAGAAATTATCCGCCGTGGAGTTGATGATCACTATGGTGAACTTAAAATCAATCACGAGCGAGTCGACCACGGATGTAGACAGATGAGTCGGCCAAGGCATTGTAAACCGGTGCGGACGCGTGAACCGGTCGCAAGGGCGGATGGGCGAGTCGTCCGTGGCGTTGTAAGGCGGCGCGGACGGGCGAGTCGGCCACGGATGTTGTAAGCCGGTGCGGGAGTCCGTTGAGTAACGATGATCACCTGTGCCAAAAGATGTTGGCGTGCCTCCATCTCCACTGTATAATATCACTTTTTGTCATAAATAATTGCCCTGCATAAACCATATTGCAGGCCAAGGCAAAGATAAACTGGTTCTTTGACAAAAACAACATGTGCTAATAAAACAAACTTGGGTGGATATCACCTGATTTGTTTGGACAACGGATGCTCTGTTTTATCGCGACAGAGGGGGCTCAACGCGACGCCGGCGGCTCAACACAGTGGGGGCGGCTCGCATATGTCCATTGGACAGCTTGTGTGAACAGACGTGGCTCTGATTTGTTGATATATATATATATCGGAGTCAACCGCGACATTTAGAATACGGAGCGGACGCATGAGTCGGCTGTGGCATTGCAAGCTGTGCGGACAGACAAGTCGGCCGTGGACGTGGACAGTTGAGTCGGCGTGGGTACGGTTGAATGAACCGACTACAGGTGCAATCCCGGTGAGTTGATGTAGACTAGGCCGCAAGGGCGGCGATTTATGCACGTCCATTTCCCGGGCAGTATGGCACAGACAAACGCTCGTACAGAATGTTGCCAGCTCGCGCCCCATACCCGTAGTATAAACATGTAACATCCCAAATTTTGGAATGTTAATATAATTAATTGAATTGTTTGTTTGTTTGCTTGAGTGAATTAAACTTGAGTGAAATTTGAACCTTTTCAAAAACTTTTGAATGAGAGGGAATAAAATGACTTTCCCTTCTCCGTAAATTCAAATTCATCCTATTAAAATCAATGAGAGAAGATGACATGACTTCTTCAACTATAAAGAATTTGAACGGAGTTTTGCAATTTAATTCTTTCAAATATTTGCACTTGCTTCTCTATTTTTCTTCCCCGAGAAATACCCCGAAAAATAAATTCTTGCAAGCAAGAAAGAGCGGAGGAAAATGACCCTCCAAAATCAGGGGCATTTTTTAAAATATTTGAGCCAAGAAAAACCAAAGTTTTTATTTAAAAATTATTTGCAAAAAGAAATAAAGCCTTTAGGGATTTTCTGAAAAACATTTTTTTAAGTTTTTATTTTGGCCGTGGAATAATGCTCATCATCTACATTTTATTTTTCTGATAATTTTAGTATATAAAAACTCTTTATTCCGAATTGATTTGATTTCCTTTTTATTGTTTTAGTTTCCTAATTTTAAAAATAGGAATGGAATCGCTTTTATTAGGAAAATCCTGCTGGCCCATTAAGCACTTTCCTATTCTAGCCCAACAAGAGATCATCTCCTTCCTCTGTTTCCTCTCACGTTACAGAAGCTTTCCATATCCATGGAGACAGGAATCTCCACCTTCCCGATCTCCCTCGTCTTTCCATCCCAGCGCCTCGAGACCGCCTATAAAACCCCTCCCTCTCCTCGCTCCATTTTTCCCATCACCACGCCTCCCCGCCTGTAGCCTTCTCGCCACCGTCCTCCTTTTCCTACCTAGAACGCTCACCAGGAGCTCTCCCGAACCTCCCAAGCGCCGACCCTCCTCCGCCACCCCCACCTCGCCGGGCGACCTCGCCTCGCCGAGCAGCCTCCACATCGCTGCCTCCTTCCTGCCATCTCTGCCTCACGTACAGGTAACTCCGTTCTCGTTTTTCAGATTTATTTCCGTAACAGATTTAGTTCCGTTCTTGTTTAGCTTATAAATTTTGATCTAGAAGTCCAATGATGCTGATTCTTTTTGCGTTAGATCACAATTTTCTTGTAGTTTCCAAAAATATATTATTTGTCTATGTTTGGATTCACAAAAATTGAGTTAGATCAGATTTGAATTAAAGCTTGTTTTGCTTATTTCGGGAGTTTAAAAATAGGTTTTTAATTAATTCTTTTTGCTCCTGGTCTCTAGGACCTTTGTTTATCCAGTAGTATTTAGTATTTTATTTTCAGGTTAATTTAAATTAGGTTTTTAGCAAAACAGTACTGTTTTAATATTAGTTCTGTTTTAGCTTTTTATTTATTGTTTTTATTAGTTTTAAATTATTTCTTTTTGTCACTTTTGACAAAATTAGTTGTGTTTCTGTTAGACAACAGGAGAAAATTTATTTTTACTTTAAAAAAATTATTTTCCTTAGTTTTGTATGAAACCTTCTATAGGTCATAGTTAGAGTTTTATAAAAGCTTTTATTTGTTTCTTTTTGCAAATAAAATTTTATGGAAAAAATACTTTCTGTTAAATTAGTTATTTTACATTTTATTTTCTGTTAATTTATTAGTTTAGTATTTTAATTGTTGTTAAGTTTTTACTTACGGCAAAACTATATTAGATGTTTGTAGCAAAGTCATAGATCTTCGTTAGTAGTTTTTCTTTGTAGTTTTATTTGAAGTTTCTTTTGATTTTGTTTGAGTTTTATTATCGATTTTCCTTGCTGTTTTGATTGTTATTTCGAAGTGCTAAAATTGTTTTCTAGGATGTTTGCTTATGTGAATGCTATGTTTGACTATATAGATTTTCAACGGAGTGACGATTAGTTCTACCAAGTCATTTTCCGACAGCGTTGTTATCTTCATCAAGTATTACCGTGCAAGTTCACTTTGACCATGTTTTCATACCTATGTGTTTTATTGCATCTAGTGTCATCTTCACAACAATCCCTCCAAGTAGTGATATTGAATCCTTGTAGTTGAGTAGTATGCATGAGGTAGGAACCCATCACCCTGTTACCAAGCCCGGACGTTATTTATTTTAATGCTACGCTATAGTAGACGGGTTGGTATGAGTGCTCGGAGTGATGTGAGAATGGAGGATCTACGCCAATGACGACAACTCCATGATGGAATCTGCAAGGATCTGCATCTTCAAGGCCTCAAGACTTCAAGACTCGAGACAAGAATTCAATACACACCATCGGGTGAAGGATTTGTTGACGGGCACCTGGAGAAACCAAAGTGGTTGGCGGGATGCATGGAGAAGCGCCATGACATCTTGCGGAAAGCTTCACCCAGACTCAAAGAGACGGAAGAATACTTCATGCCCGGAAGCTTACCGTGCAACCGCAAGTCATTATGGGCTCTGGCTTGGTTGACCTTAGTTGTGACTCTGGCTGGGACGGTACTAGCGGATGTAGAACTACGGTAGGATGGGATGAGTATCGACGTGGTCGAGGAACTCTTTGGAAGACCATGTTTGGTCATCTTGTTCTCAAACACTCAAGTGCGAGAACGTAAAGAGAGGGATCGAATCTTGCGGGTAAAGTGTACAAACCTCTGCAGAGGTTTATAACCTACTCGATTAGCCGTGTCCCGATTCTACGGACAATTTGAGCCTCCGACTTGGATCTATCTCTAACTCTCAACACCGGATTGATAACTTAATTGTGGGCAACTTATGATGATTTTGGGCTATGAGACATCGGTTGGCGGAACCATGTCATGATACAAAACTCCTTAGTACAGACTTCATTCTATTCCTTTGATGTAGGTAAAATAAAATCAGCATTTACGCAAACAAAATTCAGAATCTGAGCCATAAAGCCATATTGCATATAGTATAGTTTTATCATCTGTTTATTCATGTTGTGATCTTGCGGTACATTAAATGTCTTGACCTACATGGCTGCAACGTATCATGTTGCGTATATTTCCTCGATTTAGTAAGAGTACTACGGCATGTGGTTACGGTCTACACTCAACTTTGCCGATGGCGTTGATGGGACTCCACACCCGCTTGATTGTTTCCGCTGAGTATTATGAGGTATATATCAGTTTTACGTTATTTATGCATGTGATTGCACTTTGATATATACATTGATGTACTGTGTGCCAAAGATACTTGATCCGTGGATGGCACAAAGAATACGTAGGCTTGACCGTCTGAGGTCGGGTCGCTACGTAAATGGTATCGAGCACATGTTGGTCAGAGAACGTGACCCTAGAAAGTGACTTAGCAATATGAAGACCCCAATAGGAATGACCTTTGTTTTGTACTACTCTCGTAACACCTGATCCCTTTTTACTGAACCTTCCTTATTTCCAACTATAGATGGAGAGGTACATTCTGAACAAAAGAGAACACTACGAGAAGGTTCTTGGAGGCCCCTTTCTTGTGGAGCTAGTCAGGCTGCTGAAGTTACCGATACCTGAGATCAAGGCAACTAAGAGGACGTCCAGATCGTGGGGAGTCAAGACTCAAGTTTTTGGTCGCAAAGAAGCCCCAAGACTGCAGACATCAGCTTCGGAACTATAAATGGTGACTGTGATATAGGCATCAACACTGCCGTCCATGATGCTATTGCACGTTTATGCTATCGTCATCGTCTTTGCACTAAAACCACACTTCTTTGGAAAGATTGGATGGCAGAAGTTTTATGGAGCAACTATTGCCTTGACGGAAGCGCAAAAGATGAAGTTCTCTCCACTTTTAGTGTACAATCAGGATCTGGAACAATACGTCAAGAATCTTCAGATGGACCTCCGGAAGCCCTGCTCGACAATGAAGCACTACGAGAAGAGGTCAAGACTCGTAGACCCAAGGTAAACAAGCTGGAGGAGGAAAACCTCGAGATCTCGAGGATGCGCCAGAATCAAGAACAGCAGGATCATGTCTCATGCCAAGGACGTTGAAATCCGAAGCTCAAGGAACAACTTCAGACATACAGGTCGTCACAAGAAACTCCGCGTCGACAGTGGAAAATCTAGCGTAAGAACTGGAGGAGATGAAGTCCACACAGAAGAAGCCCCAGTATGGACAATGACCAAGTTCCTAATAAATTAGCTTAGTAGTATCCCACCATGAGAGAAATAAAGGTGAACGCTTCCTCGATTTAAATATCCGACCATACCAATTTATGTGGGTGGCGATCTTTGTAGAATTGATTGAATAAATGAATGCTTGGTTGCTATTATTTTTGTGTGTTATTGAATGGTTGGATAGATGCGATATTCATAGGCTTGTATTAAATTCAACCATGAGAGACGTAAGTTACGGAAGAATGGTAGAAGGCCTTCATATGGGAACAAAGATCAGAATTGGAAACTCCCGAGCATTGAAGACCAAGAAATGAGGACTTAGAAACGAAACCATAGTAGAACGCCCATTACAAACGGTACTTTTGAGCTAAGATCCTTTTGTGATGGGTGGGTATTTGCTTTCTCTTTCTATCTCAACTGCACTCAAATCTTGAACCCATGGACAACTGAACACCAAACTTTTCTCGAGACAATTGCAATTTCCCCATGGAGATACATTCCTTGTTCCGAGCACCCTCTTATCCTACACATGCAGATGACAACCCTTTACGAGTCTTTCCTTAAGGGCCTCAAACGATCATGACCCGACAAGTGATCATGATTACCCAAGATCCTTAAGGACATGATGAAGCATATTCACCTTGAAGGAGATGCAGTCTACAAAGGCTACCCTTCATGCAAAAGGGAGTGGAACTTTGGTATGTGGAGGTACACCTCCACCGCTTGAAAGGAGTTTGCCCAAAGAGGATGGGGCATTACTTTTTCATCTCACGTGTGCCACAAGCAACTTTCTTCGATGCCGCTCGTGAAGCAGCCATGGAAGCCATACGCCAGATCGGAGAAATACTTGAAGCAAGACTCCGTTTTACTCATGAATACCTAAGCGAAGTGCATGCAGAGATGATTAAGGTGAAGCTCAAGACCACCATGATGAAACAGAAGATTGAAGATTTCAAGGCTCATGTCGCACAATTCCAAAGGATCAAGAATCCTCGAGGAGGAAAAAATGAATAAAGTTGGAAGTAATGCCCACCATACCAAATCATGTGGGTGGCAGCATTTGTAACAAGTACTTTTGGAATTTGGATTTACGAAAATGGTTAAGGATGTAATGAAAGATTGATATGAGATTAATGAGATTTTATGGATAAACTTGTGCACTTCTTTTGGTCATAGTACTCTATAAAGCCACAGGATCAATGAAGAAAGAAACGTGTTATTCATGACGGCCATAGAAGGAAGTCGGACAAAATAAGTTGGAGTTTTGTTTTGATATGATGGTATGAAGAAACAGAGTACTACTGGATTTAAGGAGGTGTAACAAGAGAGTTACTCCAAGGATGAGTTAAAGCTGCACCAGTGTTGAAGTGGGCCATAACCCACAGGCCCAGGATTTTGATAAGGAACAGATGTAACCTTGATAAAGGAATAAATTTGGAAGAATCAGTGATCCAATCAAGATACGTTTCAGTAGGAGGTTACGCCAAAAACCCGAGAGTGGTGAAGTAACGATAGATGTTTCGCTTGGCTTGCGTAAACCATGGATTTACTCGAAACCAGTTCGAGAACAAGAGAAATTCTGCAATGCTTGTGAGTATGCCCAAGTGTTAGAATACGTGATTCACCGCTTACGTATGTGGTAATGATTCAAGTACGGGATGGACTGGCCCCCATACCGGAGACTTCTATCATGAACTATCATATGTTGATGGAAAATCGAGAGCCTTGAAAACCTTAGAAGAGTGTCGACACGATAAGCCATAAAACCATAAAATGGTAGGACGATGGAACCCCATTACGTGCAACCGCTACAAACGTAGGTTATACGGTGAGGTTCGACCTGCACTGCTTTTCTGCAGGAGAAAACCATAAATTGTAGACCACCATGAGTGTTTCGATAGTTGTTTAGAATGGACACAGACCCATCGCCTAAGAAGATCCAGCCTGGACGAACTTCAACTTTGACGAACCGACCCAAGCTTTTGAGGAAAACTCTATGCTTCTCGATGTAAGAGCTTTAATGAAGGAGCTATTGTAAGATATGTGAAGAGACATACATTGTCAGCCTCCGGAGGAAATATCTGAGTTTATTGGAACCATGACCTTGTTTTTAAGGGTGGTAGCACCCCGACCTTTCCGACCAAGACATTTGCTAGAAGACCCCAACCCCTAACCTTTTCTTGTTAGCCTCTTGAATCTCGAGGACTAGATTCATTTTAAGTGTGGTAGGTTTGTAACATCCCAAATTTTGGAATGTTAATATAATTAATTGAATTGTTTGTTTGTTTGCTTGAGTGAATTAAACTTGAGTGAAATTTGAACCTTTTCAAAAACTTTTGAATGAGAGGGAATAAAATGACTTTCCCTTCTCCGTAAATTCAAATTCATCCTATTAAAATCAATGAGAGAAGATGACATGACTTCTTCAACTATAAAGAATTTGAACGGAGTTTTGCAATTTAATTCTTTCAAATATTTGCACTTGCTTCTCTATTTTTCTTCCCCGAGAAATACCCGAAAAATAAATTCTTGCAAGCAAGAAAGAGCGGAGGAAAATGACCCTCCAAAATCAGGGCATTTTTGAAAATATTTGAGCCAAGAAAAACCAAAGTTTTATTTAAAAATTATTTGCAAAAGAAATAAAGCCTTTAGGGATTTTCTCTGAAAAACATTTTTTTAAGTTTTTATTTTGGCCGTGGAATAATGCTCATCATCTACATTTTATTTTTCTGATAATTTTAGTATATAAAAACTCTTTATTCGAATTGATTTGATTTCCTTTTATTGTTTTAGTTTCCTAATTTTAAAAATAGGAATGGAATCGTTTTTATTAAGAAAAACCTGCTGGCCCATTAAGCACTTTCCTATTCTAGCCCAACAAGAGATCATCTCCTTCCTCTGTTTCCTCTCACGTTACTGAAGCTTTCCATATCCATGGAGACAGGAATCTCCACCTTCCCGATCTCCCTCGTCTTTCCATCCCAGCGCCTCCCGAGACCGCCTATAAAACCCCTCCCTCTCCTCGTTCCATTTTTCCCATCACCACGCCTCCTCCTGCCTGTAGCCTTCTCGCCACCGTCCTCCTTTTCCTACCTAGAAACGCCACCATGAGCTCTCCTGGAACCTCCCCAGCGCCTCGACCTCCTCCGCCACCCCCACCCTCGCCGGCGACCTCGCCCCCTCACCGAGCAGCCCTCCACATCGCCGTCTCCTTCCTGCCATCTCTGCCTCACGTCTGTGTAACTCCGTTCTCGTTTTTCAGATTTATTTCCGTAACAGATTTAGTTCCGTTCTTGTTTAGCTTATAAATTTTGATCTAGAAGTCCAATGATGCTGATTCTTTTTGCGTTAGATCACAATTTTCTTGTAGTTTCCAAAAATATATTATTTGTCTATGTTTGGATTCGCAAAAATTGAGTTAGATCAGATTTGAATTAAAGCTTGTTTTGCTTATTTCGGAGTTTAAAAATAGGTTTTAATTAATTCTTTTGCTCCTGGTCTCTAGGACCTTTGTTTATCCAGTAGTATTTAGTATTTTATTTTCAGGTTAATTTAAATTAGGTTTTTAGCAAAACAGTACTGTTTTAATATTAGTTCTGTTTTAGCTTTTTATTTATTGTTTTTATTAGTTTTAAATTATTTCTTTTTTTCACTTTTGACAAAATTAGTTGTGTTTCTGTTAGACAACAGGAGAAAATTTATTTTTACTTTAAAAAAATTATTTTCCTTAGTTTTGTATGAAACCTTCTATAGGTCATAGTTAGAGTTTTATAAAAGCTTTTTATTTGTTTCTTTTTGCAAATAAAATTTTATGGAAAAAAATACTTTCTGTTAAATTAGTTATTTTACATTTTATTTTCTGTTAATTTATTAGTTTAGTATTTTAATTGTTGTTAAGTTTTTACTTACGGCAAAACTATATTAGATGTTTGTAGCAAAGTCATAGATCTTCGTTAGTAGTTTTTCTTTGTAGTTTTATTTGAAGTTTCTTTTGATTTTGTTTGAGTTTTATTATCGATTTTCCTTGCTGTTTTGATTGTTATTTCGAGTGCTAAAATTGTTTTCTAGGATGTTTGCTTATGTGAATGCTATGTTTGACTATATAGATTTTCAACGGAGTGACGATTAGTTCTACCAAGTCATTTTCCTCGACAGCCGTTGTTATCTTCATCAAGTATTACCGTGCAAGTTCACTTTGACCATGTTTTCATACCTATGTGTTTTATTGCATCTAGTGTCATCTTCACAACAATCCCTCCAAGAGTGATATTGAATCCTTGTAGTTGAGTAGTATGCATGAGGTAGGAACCCATCACCCTGCTACCAAGCCCGGACGTTATTTATTTTAATGCTACGCTATAGTAGACGGGTTGGTATGAGTGCTCGGAGTGATGTGAGAATGGAGGATCTACGTCAATGACGACAACTCCATGATGGAATCTGCAAGGACTGCATCTTCAAGGCCTCAAGACTTCAAGACTCGAGACAAGAATTCAATACACACTACCGGGTGAAGGATTTGCCGACGGGCACCTGGAGAAACCAGTGGTTGGCCGATGCATGGAGAAGCGCCATGACATCTTGCGGAAAGCTTCACCCAGACTCAAAGAGACGGAAGAATACTTCATGCCCTAAGCTTACCCGTGCAACCGCAAGTCATTATGGGCTCGCTTGGTTGACCTTAGTTGTGACTGGCCGACGGGACGGTACTAGCAGATGTAGAACTACGGTAGGATGGGATGAGTAATCGACAAAGGGTCGAGGAACTCTTTGGAAGACCATGTTTGGTCATCTTGTTCTCAAACACTCAAGTGCGAGAACGTAAAGAGAGGGATCGAATCTTGCGGGTAAAGTGTACAAACCTCTCGCAGAGGTTTATAACCTACTCGATTAGCCGTGTCCCGATTACGGACAATTTGAGCCTCCGGACTTGGATCTATCTCGGAACTCTCAACACCGGATTGATAACTTAATTGTGGGCAACTTATGATGATTTTGGGCTATGAGACATCGGTTGGCGGAACCATGTCATGATACAAAACTCCTTAGTACAGACTTCATTCTATTCCTTTGATGTAGGTAAAATAAAATCAGCATTTACGCAAACAAAATTCAGATACAGAGCCATAAAGCCATATTGCATATAGTATAGTTTTATCATCTGTTTATTCATGTTGTGATCTTGCCGGTACATTAAATGTACTGACCTACATGGCTGCAACGTATCATGTTGCAGATATTTCCTCGACGAGTAAGAGTACGGTACAGGGTTACGGTCTACACTCAACCTGCCGATGGCGTTGATGGGACTCCACACCCGTTTGATTGTTTCCGCTGAGTATTATGAGGTATATATCAGTTTTACGTTATTTATACATGTGATTGCACTTTGATATATACATTGATGTACTGTGTGTGCCAAAGATACCGATCCGAGGATGGCACAAGAATACGCAGGCTTGACCGTCTGAGGTCGGGTCGCTACAAAACATAATTGTCCTACGTACAAAAAATACAGCAGGCCAGAGTAGTTGTTTGTCGAAAGAAATCAACATATACTTAACCCAAAAAAATATAGGATAAATATCACCTGATTTTATTTAGGCGACAACTCCGTACGCAGACCCTGTCTCTAGGTCCACTTGGCCATTAAAATATTCGGCCATGATGCAAAGCCTTGTTAATTCCTTGGAATAGCACCTGCTGCACTCTCCCCCGTTTCAGTTTTAGTATAAAATCCACACTCTACCACTTTCCTTTCTTCAGGCAACAGCCAGCCGTTTTCAGGCGAGCATGCAGGGGCACAGCCAGAGTCAAGGTGTTGTGGTGGGTGACAACCATAGGCTGACACGAGCGCACGGCGACTCGGTAGAGGCGGGCCACATCGAAGGCGGACAACAGCTTCAGCATTCTGAAGGTGGACGGCGGCTCAAGCGAAACCACTGGGCGACTCAATGACGGCGGTTCGACACCAAGGCCAGTGACTCGGGGGTGGAGTTGCGCGGGGACGGCTCAACCGCGGCGGGTCACAGCTGTGGATGAGGTGGAAACAGCGTCTCGGCGCACGCCCCGGCAGTGAGACAGAGACGGCGACCGTGGTAGGGCCTTTCTGAGGCGGCATCTTGACAGAGGTTGGTGGAGCGAGGCTGAGGGCAGCTCCCAGGCGCGGTGTCAAATGGATGAGGTAGCAAGCCGGCTCTAGGTAAACGACAGTAGCAAGGCAGCTTCAGCCGCGACAAAGGCAGAGATCATGACGGTTGCTCGGCCATAGCAGGACAGACTGAGGTCGAGCTTGCAACAGCGGCTCAACTGCGACATCTTGAGGCTGGCCAGCAGAAGGTTTTTTGCAGGCGAGGCCGAGGAAGGCTGTGGCAGAGGCGGAACGACAGCAGGGGCAAAGTGAGAGTAGTAGTAGTAGTAGTACTTGGCTTCAGTGACAGCAATTCTATGATCACGTCCATCGGCTTCCGGGTCGTGGTCACTTTTCCCTTTTCCCCTTTTTTTATTTCCATGTTGGAATCAGGATCACCTCATGCCGGCTGCCCTCTTCTTTCTGTACACAAGTACTATTACCAGCACTAGTTGATCTGATCTACTCCAATTAATCTTGGACAAGTCCAATCCCGTGTCTGACTGCACTTTTTTGTAAACGGCTGTACCATCGGTGTTTGACTTGATGCCGACTTATATACCTTTTGCCATGGTCGGCACAAGTCCTCGGAATCGCTTGCAACAAGTAGATAATCGATCCGGTATTCACTTCATCTAAGGATGCCTTGATGTACTGGTTGCTTCGCGGACTTGCTGATTGATTCTCACGTGGGCTGCTACCACTGCTATGAAATTTCTCGGGACTTGCGCGTATACATAGTTGAAATAAATCTGTGGTGGAAACCCTTCTGCTGGTCTCGGCGACTTGCGGCGACAACTAAATCCTAACACTAACATTAACAGGGTCACACTAACAGAGTTGTAAACCGAGGTGTTTCCATAAGCAGGGAATTATTTCTGCTTATAACATATATAGATCACAAGAAAGATTAAGCAAACCAATGGAATGGAAAATGTGTTTATACACAAGATTTAGGAGTGTAACTTTTGCCAAGGAAAAGTAGAGCATGACATACATGTTAGATCAACAAGTACATCACCATTTGGATAAAGGAGCAAGGGAATTCATGATGTTATCCATACAACGGTGTTTGGATAATAGAGCAAGAAACATTTAGCATTGTGCTTCCAATGATCTTGTTGGCAATCGGATTACCACAGACATGCTTCGGGATAGCATTGACATGGTTATCAGGTAAAAGTCAGACATTTGGATTCACAAAGGATCCCGTGGGAACTGCTAGAATAGTTCGTACAATTTCATCATGGAAAAGATGAAGATGTGGCCGATGGTTTCAGTAACAATCCATCGACATGCCAAAAGGATGTAATTTCAAAAATGGTATGAACAAGTTTGTGTTGGGGGGATGGCAAGAATGTTGTCGATGATAACCCAAATCATCGAGGGGTGTCGGGGATATACCCCGCGGTGTAACCCGGCCGGAAGTATAACCCGGCCGGACTTGGCGACTCATTAATGAACCGCCCTAACTGGACGACACACTGAGTGACCCGCCCGATCCTGGCGACTTATGGGTGACCTGGCAAGCGGATCAGAGGAGCGACAAGACCCGAGGGCCTGTGGAGGCTCAAGGTTCGTAAGGCGGCTTACGTTATGATAAGCCGGCTTAAGAGGAAAGGCGTGAGGAATATCTCCCTTACAAGGAATCAAGACCCGGACTTTTATCCAGCTTGTAGTAGAAGATAGGCTAGTCCTAATCCTTTTTGGACTCCACATGTAACCCGCCCCTCTAAACTTATATAAGGAGGGGCAGGGCTCTCCAAAGAGGGCAAGGAACAAGAAACAATATCTAGGGCTAGACACAAAGGGAGAGCCGGCTTACCGCGGCGACTCTCTCATGATCATAAGGAGACCTAGCCACAAACAGCATGTAGGGTTATTATCGGATGATGTTTCCCGGGGCCCGAAGCTGTCTAAATCCTTGTCTTGCATGTTGCCTCTCTCGTCCCGATCAACCCCTCTCAAGCTACCACATAGATGCGTTGGCCTCACGACTAAGTCCTGACACTAAGGACATCTGCCGTGACAAATCCACGACAGTTGGCGTCCACCGTGGGGCTCGCGCATGGTGGTGTTGAGTTCTTGAAGGGCGCTATCCCAGGGATCGAGAAGCTCTGCCCAGCTTATTGAAGAAGTTCCGGTCGACTTGTCGGAGAGTTCCAGCCGGCTCACCGAAAAAGTTCCGACCACCTTGACGAAAGGTTCCGTCTAAATCGCCGAAAAAGTTCCGACCGCCTCGACGAAAGGTTCCATCTGAATCGGCGGAAAATTCCGACCGCCTCGACGAAAGGTTCCGTCTGAATCGGCGAAAGGTTCCGACCGCCTCGACGAAAAGTTCCGTCTGAATCACCAAAGAGTTCCGATCGCCTCGACGAAAAGTTCGGTCCGAATCGCCGAAAGGTTCCAGCCGAATCGCTGAAAGGTTCCGTCCGAGTCATCAAAAAGTTCCAGCCGGATTATCAAGAGGTTCCGGTTCAAAAGTTCCGGATTATCAAAAAATTCCGGCCGGATTATCAAGAGGTTCCGGTTCAAAATTTCCGGATTATCAAAAAGTTCCGGCCGGATTATCAAGAGGTTCCGTTTCAAAAGTTCCGGATTATCAAAAGTTCCGGCCGGATTATCAAGAGGCTCCGGTAAAAAAGTTCTGGGTTATCAAAGGTTCCGGCCGGATTATCAAGAAGTTCTGGTTCCAAAAATTCCGGCTCAAAAAGTGTCGGCCGGGTTATGTGGAGAGCTCAGGCACTAGAAGACACAGAACCAATTAACTCTTTTGTCAAAAAACAAAAACAGCACTATGCATTATCCAGCGCCAGCATCCGGCAAAAAATAACAGCAAAGGTGGGGCCATGTTGTGCCTATGAGTATATGTCAGCACCATCACGCACCAGCGTCTGCGCCTGCTTACTGATGGAACAGGTGTGCGCAAATCGCCGCCCGTTCAGCTTAATTTACATCCACCCGCCGGAGCCGCGTTGAGCCGCTCTTGCCGCTTTGAGCCGTTCTGCCTGAGCCGTCGGAACTATATTGAGTCGCTGGTCTGCCTGAGCCACCTCTGTTGCGATAAACAGATCATCTGTCATCCGAACAAATCAGGTGATATGCATCCAAGTTTGTCTTATTAGCACATGTTTTTGTCAAAGAACAGTTTATATTTGCCTTGGTCTGCAATATTGTTTATGCAGGGCAATTATTTATGACAAAAAGTGATATTATACCGCGGAGGTGGAGGCACGCCAACATCTTTTGGCACAGGTGGTCGTCATTACTCAACGGACTCCGCACCGCTTACAACGCCATGGCCGTCTCTCGACCAGGCCAAGCTTACAACGTCGTGACTGCCTCTCTCGATCAAGGCCGGGCCATAACGCTGCGGGCCGTCTCTTACGACCACGCCGGCTTACAACAAGGAGGAAAATTTACCCGCCTACACTGGTTTACAGCACCACGGTTGATTCATCTGTCTGAGCCGCCTTTGATGTTGCGGTCGTTTTTTACGGTCCGTCTCTCGCGGCCTGGTCTACATCAACACACCGGGCCGCATTTTTCTGGATGAGCTGTTTATTGAGTATGAGCAAGTCACTACTTGGGAAGCCCGGTTTCTTTTCCAACAAATTGGAGGCAAATTATCATATATTATCAACCGCCGTCACCCTTTGGATGGTTCAATGGATAGGTGCACAAGTCGCCGCACTACGGTTTGGTTAACTTCAAACAGCCAGTTGAAGGAACCATTGGCGAGTTCTTGACCACAGCTCATACGGGATCATTTGTAACCCGCCAAATCACCTCAACCTTCTGTGGATAATCACTAGCCTAACATATCAGGTGAAATCCATCCAATATATTTTATATTACATATTATTTCTTCGAAAGAGCAATTACTTTGGTTTGCAAGTTGTCCCATGCAGGATTTAAACCGGTCTATATCACGGTTAATTATGGAGAATCTCAAGCCAACTCCTCAAGTTGTCTTGAGACTCGGGGGCTACAATGATATGACTCGGCAAAATTAGCCGGTTTCAATAAATTCAAGATCATTGAAGGGAAAAATAACCCGGGCCCCGGAGATTACTGCTAGATCGATGAAAATTTAAAAGCCGTCAGAAGATTTCCGGCTCAAAATAAGGACTCTGGTTTAAAATCCGGTTCAAGAGACATCTTTCTCCCACAAAGCACTGAAGCTCTTAAATCCGGTTCAAAAGCCGGCCCAGGGTAAATTTGTCCCTCACAAATTTTTGAAGTTCTAAAATCCGGTTCAATATCTGGCTCAAGGTAAATTTGTCCCTCACAAATTTTTAAAGCTTTCAAATCCGGTTTAAAGTTCCGGTTCAAAAAACATTAATCTTTCGCAAGTTAGAGTTCTCAGAAAAATTAAAGGTTGCCAAAAGAACTTGCTGCCATAATGCGCGGTTCAAACTTGGGTATCCTACCTTACGGCTTATCTTATTATGATCACTTGGGGGCTTCCTGTTCAAACATAGGTCGTATTCGAACCAAAGAGAACATAGCTGTTGATACCCTCTTGATCGGCATACTGCCAAACCCACTAGGGGGATTCTTGATCATATCTGAATCATAGCTTAACCCCTTTGGGTCTGACGTGGGTCGTATTCGAACCAGCGTCATTAAACAAATCTTATGGTCACTTGGGGGCTTCATGTTCAAACATAGGTCGTATTCGAACCAAAGAGAACATAGCTGTCGATACCCACTTGATCGACATCGCCAAAGCCACTGGGGGCTCTATGATCGTGATTCAATCTTAGCTTAACCCCTTTGAACGGGTTTCTTGATCGTATCCGAATCGTAAGCCTCAAAAAGTTTTATTCTATCTCGGGTTAAGTTTATTGCAGCCACAATTACTTAACTTGAGACCTTTTGGGGATTATATATCAAATGTATATAAGTGTTTTATGATTAACCCGGCTTGACTTTTGACTATAAGTCGCCAAATTTTATGACAACCATCATTTATATGGAAGCATTGGCTTCTAAGGATTGGGTTATCACCCTTATTACACAGGTCATGTAAACCGGCAGTACAAATTCAATATCACAATGGTTATTTGGGGGCTTCCTGTTCAAACATAGGTCGTATTCGAACCAAAGAGAACATAGTGGTCGATACCCACTTTGATCGGCAACGCCAACGCCACTGGGGGCTATACGATCGTATTCGAATATTAGCTTAACCGCTTTGGAACGGTTTACTGATCGTATTCGAATCAGAAGCCTCAAAATTTTTATCTGTTTTTATACAATCGCAAGTATTTGAGTTGTCACAAATATCATATGTGCCGGCTCTTACAGACTTGAGTTATCAACTTCACTGTCCGGGTCACATAAGCCGGTGGTATCATTCATAGGATCATAGGGATCTTGTGATCTACTTGTGTGCAGGATAAGACTACATTTGGGTGGTTACCCGCCCTGGCTTTTGACGTTAAGTCAGCAGGTCATATGTTGTTTAAATTCTTTGCAGGATTTGCAGAAATACGACATATAAATGATTATGTTCAAACTCATTACCAAAGTTGATGCTTCAAAATGTTTATCCATTCTGGATTTTTCTCAAAGGCTATAAGCCGTCGGGTTATCAAAATTCCGGCTTACAATGGAGGCGTATTAAATCGCCATCGGCCAAGAGCCATCGGGTATTTAAAACTCTGGATTTACTTATGAACAAATGAGGTATTCAAAGTCGCTTTGGCGCAATGGCTATTGTTTTAATGGATATGATTTATTCTACAATGGAAGGAATAGTCCCGAGTCGCTGCAGGCTTACGACCCGGCACTTGGGGGCTACATTATTCAAATTGAGGTTACATTAAATATGCAAGTCTCATGTCGCTGCAAGCATGCACCATGAAACTTGGGGGCTAATGCAAAGTCAATTTTGTTTACCTCATTGAAGACCCGACTCATCACATCGTAATGAGTCGGCCCTTGGGGGCTACCAATTGCTCCTGTCAACAGTGCAAGGTACACAAGTCTTAATCCATTATATTGAAGGATCCATTGCTTAGTTGGTAAAGCACAAAGCTCTTAACCTTGTGGACGTGGGTTCAAGCCCCATGGTGGAGACTATATTATATGATGTTATTATCAATTATATACAAAGTCCCAGCTCAGTATTATCTTACTAAGTCGGCCCTTGGGGGCTACACATTGATGTTCAAATTTACATGGTTATATCTACAAAGTCCCTACTCATTATTGCATAATGACCCGACCCTTGGGGGCTACACTAGTTGAAATTTTACGAGCATAAGGCAATTACAAGTCCCAGATTGCTGCAAGCATGACAACCCAGCACTTGGGGGCTACATATGTGGAATATTCAGTTTTATGACTAATGATTGAGATGAATAACCCAGATTTCTTCAAGGTTGCAACACTTGTACTGAAGCAAGTCTTAAGTTATCAGTATGTTCTCCTCTTAAGACTTGGGGGCTACAGGTATTATGCATATAAAGAGGGAACATCTTCAAAATTCTCAGCTTAGAGTAAATCAGGAAGATCAATTACATGACCCGGTGTCAACAACAATTATGACTCGACATCATCAGTCTTTTATAAACCAGAGATTTTGGAAATTATAACTCGGCAAGATCTACATCTTTAAGCCGGTTGAAAATCAGATGAGTATATCAAGACCTATATTTTTTAAGCGGGCGCTTTGGAAGCCGACTCAAATGGATTATTTGTTTCCAATATTTCTTCTACATGCAAATTGATTGTGAAGCTGGTCTATTGACCCGAATTTTCTAGAAGAAGGAAATGACAAGGACTTAAGGATGTTCAGGTCCCGGCTTAGGAGAATATTTAACCCGGAGCACAATCTGTCATAATTGCTCCTGAGTTATTTTGCAGGATAAGTTTACCATGGATAAACCCAAGCTAAACTTGGGGGCTAATGTCGGGGATATACCCCGCGGTGTAACCCAGCCGGAAGTATAACCCGGCCGGACTTGGCGACTCATTAATGACCTGCCCTGACTGGACGACACACTAAGTGACCCGCCCGATCCTGGCGACTTATGGTTGACCCGGCAAGCGGATCAGAGGAGCTACAAGAACCCGAGGGCCCAGGAGGCTCAAGGCCCAGAAGGCCAGATTACGTTATGATAGGTCGGCTTAAGAGGAAAGGCGTGAGGAATATCTCCCTTACAAGGAATCAAGACCCGGACTTGTATCCGGCTTGTAGTAGAAGATAGGCTAGTCCTAATCCTATTTGGACGCCACATGTAACCCGCCCCTCTAAACTTATATAAGGAGGGGAAGGGCTCCCCAAAGAGGGCAAGGAATAAGAAACAATATCTAGGGCTAGACACAAAGGGAGAGCCGGCTTACCACGGCGACTCTCTCATGATCATAAGGAGACCTACCACAAACAGCATGTAGGGTTAGTACCGGATGATGTTTCCCGGGGCCCGAAGCTGTCTAAATCCTTGTCTTGCATGTTGCATCTCTCGTCCCGATCAACCCCTCTCAAGCTACCACATAGATGCGTTGGCCTCGCGACTAAGTCCTGACACTAAGGACATCTGCCGTGACAAATCCACGACAAGGGGCAAGGATGATATTTATCATCATGAATTCGATTGATATCCTAAAAGAGCATCAAAATGTTGATGATCATCACAATACATTTGTCGAGAGATTTCATGAAGATGTAATCGATCAGCGATGACATCAAGTCAAAGGACTGATGAAGCGAAATGTTATTGGAACCACGAGTACGACACAAACTCGAAATCAAGCTTGTTGTTCAAGGCGAAATGACATGATGAGGAAGATCAACGTAAGCTTAGCTCATCATTAAAAATTGTGCTCCAGGAAGAAGGACCAGGTAGTGCAGTTAAAATTTAGCACGATAATGACCTAGCCGACCAGGCTAGGAATGACCTTAAGGATTATTAAACTCGTAAGCAACGAAAATTACTTAGAGTTATTGAATCGTAGTCCAGAATCGATTCACTTATCGGTGTTCTCGAGTGACTAATAACTCAGAACCCGGGGCAATCTGAAATTGCTGAGGAGCAATACCAGATGAAGACTCATAGGAAGCAACACAGTTCTTTGTTATTCTCGAGATACCAGAGGGTAATACTCGAAGGAAGGTCAAGATAGAGGTTGCGAAGATGTATCGATCTGCGGAAGACAAGTGATTTAACTTGTCTGAGAAAGGAATCAAAGGAGAACAATCATGGTCAGAACCACGGTTGCAAAGGATCAATTCATAGATACCAGATGATTTTGTACCAAAGAAATAATTATTTTTACGAGCATCTTCCATGATAAGTTCTACATCGGGTCCATGGGCATGAACACAAAGTTCAAGGTCGATTCCCACTTCTTCAATGCATAACCTTTCATTCACTCCTCGTTTTTGAAGAGTTTGTAGTGCGGAAGATTTATCTGGTGAAGCACCAGAAGAGTATGACTCACATCTCTTTCGAGTTCACACGGATTAGGGAAGGCATAGGTTCAACCCGTAGGGGTATCTTAGGAACATATACCACTAACTTCTAGAGCATATAACATCAGCTCAATAGCAGAGCATGGTTGACAATAAGCACAGGATAAAATTTACCGAAGGCAATATGTATCAGGGGAAGAGCGCACGAGATCTTGAGTATGAAGGACATTGCCGGATAATAATCCAACAAAGGATTCAGCGGTCCTCAATGGATATGATGTGAGTATCAGTACTCAAACAAAAGAAGGAAAGAATGCAAAGGAATCAAATTATAGAAACAGCTGAATAATTCAACGTTCAAGTTGAAGGGAACTAGGTGGACAATCAATTACAACATGATTGGCCAAGATCCAACTCATGTCCAGAATGACGTACGAGCAGGAAGGTAAAATTTCAGGGTTCAACTGATGATTACGAGCAATCGCAACATAATGAATCCCCAATAAGTGTGAGGAATTATTCACAGGGTTATTCAGGCGGAAAAGAGCTATAAGGCAGTCAGGAAAGGGATTCTCAAAAGTCGGAGAATTCTTTCGGCTATCTTGTAATGACAAGAACAACTCGGGATGGAAGTATGAACGGCAAGGGTGCGCAGTTATCTATAAGGATCCAACGGCGTTAAGGGATTGGAAAAGAAATGAACACAAGTTCTCGGGAGTAGATCGAAGAGTATCTTCGAAGTCTTCTCGTGAAGCAGACAACCATCCGGAATGAAGGGGCTCTCCGGCGAAAGTCGTTATGAGAACCTAATGTAGTTAGTAAATTCATTTAACCCGAATAGAAGAGAGAACAGAGTCCCAGAGTATAGACGAGGAGTAAAAGATCCTAATACCACCCAATGGCGACGTGGGCCCGTAAGACACACAGCCATGTTAGTAAAAGTTTTTTGTAGTGACTAGACTCGACTTTGGCCAATGAGTTGGAAGGGGGCTACCTACAGGCAGTCGGCTCTGATACCAACTTGTGACGCCCTCGATTCAATCATACGCTAATCATACACGCAAATGTGTATGATCAAGATCAAGGACTCACGGGAAGATATCACAACACAACTCTAGACACAAATTAAAATAATACAAGCTTTATATTACAAGCCAGGGACCTCGAGGGCTTGAATACATAAGCTCGAATACACAAGAGTCAGCTGAAGCAACAATATTTGAGTACAAACATGAGTTAGACAAGTTTGCCTTAAGAAGGCTAGCACAAAAGCAACAACGATCGAAAAGGCAAGGCCTCCTGCCTGGGAGCCTCCTAACTACTCCTGGTCGTCGGCGGCCTCCAATGTAGTAGTGGGCACCCTCAGTGTTGTAGCAGTCGTCGTCGAAGGTGGCGTCTGGATCCTGGGCTCCACCATCTGGTTGCATCAACTGGAAAGAAGAAGAAAGGGGGAAAAGGGGGAGCAAAGCAACCGTGAGTACTCATCCGAATTACTCGCAAGCAAGGATCTACACTACATATGCATCGGTATCAATAAAATGGGTTGTATCTGTGGACTGGACTGCAGAATGCCAGAAGAGAAGGGGAAAACCTAGCTTATCGAAGACTAGCATCTTATGGAAACCACCATCTTGCAGCAACAGGAGGGAGTAGAGTAGCATAAAGCAAAGTAGTAGAAGTGTTATCAACCTCGGCCAGAGATCCTTTCTCGACTCCCTGCGAGAAAGCAATCCCAGATCCATACTATCCAGTTCTCATTGATACGTCTCCAACATATCTACAATTTTTTATTGCTCCATGCTATATTATATTCTGTTTTGGACATTATTGGGCTTTATTATACACTTTTATATTATTTTTGGGACTAACCTATTAACCGGAGGCCCAACCCAGAATTGCTGTTTTTTGCCTATTTCAGAGTTTCGCAGAAAAAGAATATCAAACGGAGTCCAAACGGAATGAAACCTTCGGGAACATGATTTTCGGAACGAACGTGATCCAGAGGACTTGGACCCTACGTCAAGACATCAACCAGGAAGGCACGAGGTAGGGGGCGTGCCTACCCCCCTGGGCGTGCCCTCCACCCTCTTGGGCCCCACATTGCTCCACCGACACACTTCTTCCTCCTATATATACCTACGTACCCCCAAACTACCAGATACGGAGCCAAAAACCTAATTCCACCGCCGCAACCTTCTGTACCCGTGAGATCCCATCTTGGGGCCTTTTCCGGAGCTTCGCCGGAGGGGGCATCGATCACGGAGGGCTTCTACATCAACACCATAGCCTCTCCGATGATGAGTGGGTAGTTTACCTCAGATCTTCGGGTCCATAGTTATTAGCTAGATGGCTTCTTCTCTCTTTTTGGATCTCAATACAATGTTCTCCCCCTCTCTTGTGGAGATCTATTCGATGTAATCTTCTTTTGCGGTGTGTTTGTTGAGACCGATGAATTGTGGGTTTATGATCAAGTTTATCGATGAACAATATTTGAATCTTCTGAATTCTTTTATGTATGATTGGTTATCTTTGCAAGTCTCTTGAATTATCAGTTTGGTTTGGCCTACTAGATTGATCTTTCTTGCAATGGGAGAAGTGCTTAGCTTTGGGTTCAATCTTGCGGTGTCCTTTCCCAAAGTGATGAGGGGCAGCAAGGCACGTATTGTATTGTTGCCATCGAGGATAACAAGATGGGGTTTATATCATATTGCATGAGTTTATCCCTCTACATCATGTCATCTTACTTAAGGCGTTACTCTGTTCTTTTGAACTTAGTACTCTAGACGCATGCTGGATAGCGGTCGATGTATGGAGTAATAGTAGTAGATGCAGGCAGGAGTCGGTCTACTTGTCTCGGACGTGATGCCTATATACATGATCATACCTAGATATTCTCATAACTATGCTCAATTCTATCAATTGCTCAACAGTAATTTGTTCACCCACCGTAATACTTATGCTCATGAGAGAAGCCACTAGTGAAACCTATGGCCCCGGGTCTATTTTCCATCATATTAATCTTCCAACACTTAGCTATTTTTATTGCCTTTTATTTTACTTTGCATCTTTATCATAAAAATACCAGAAATATCATCTTGTCATATCTATCAGATCTCACTCTCGTAAGTGACCGTGAAGGGATTGACAACCCCTTTATTGCGTTGGTTGCGAGGATTTATTTGTTTGTGTAGGTGCGAGGGACTTGTGCGTGGCCTCCTACTGGATTGATACATTGGTTCTCAAAAACTGAGGGAAATACTTACGCTACTTTGTTGCATCACCCTTTCCTCTTCAAGGGAAAACCAACGCAGTGCTCTAGAGGTAGCAAGAAGGATTTCTGGCACCGTTGCCAGGGAGGCTTACGCAAGGTCAAGTCAAGATTTGGACTCCCAACAATGAGCCATTTTTGGCGCCGTTGCCGGGGAGTCTACGCAAAAGATAACATACCAAGTACCCATCACAAACCCTTATCTCCCGCATTACATTATTTGCCATTTGCCTCTCGTTTTCCTCTCCCCCACTTCACCCTTGCCATTTTATTCGCCCTCTCTTTTCTGTTTGCCTCTTTTTCGCTTGCTTGTCGTTCTGGCTAGTCCCCTATCTTCTCCGTTGTCTCCCGAGAATGAAGTTCTTAATTTTAAGAAAAGGGAGGGGGAAAATCTAAAAGACGCTTGGTATAGAATTTGCAATGCTCAAAATAGATCTACCAGGAAGCAATCTACTTACGTTCTTCTCCGCAAATTTTTGTAGGCGCTACTCCGTGGTACAGATATATCCTTGATACCATTACCGGAGGGAATTTCTTGGGTAGCCATACGTTTGATTCTTATAATGCTATGATAGATTTGTTTGGCTCACCACCTCTTTTGGTTAATGGAACTATGTTAACTTTGGAGCATGTAATGCAAAGACTTGAAATTATTGCAAATAAAGTTGCTACCGTAGAGTTAATTGAAAATTTGGATAAAAAGATCCACAACCAAATTACCCAATATTTATCTAAAGTAGGAGTCCCTTTGAAAAATATTAAGGAGAAGGAACCCATAGTTAATGAAAGAGTAAATCAGGATTCCACTAGAATCAATAAACTTGAGGGTATCATTACCAACTTGGGAACCACTTTTTCTTCCGTAAAGAATACTCCAAGTCCTCCAACTAAAATTTCCAAGCTTATGTATGTTCCTAAAAATAAGGGTGAATCCTCTAGTAAGGAAACTGCGGATCTCAAATCTATAAGTATTCATCCCAATCTTTTTGCTATCATTAAGGAACCATTTGCTACAAATGAATTTTTCGGTTATGTGCCTAGAAGTTTGATAATTGATAAAAAGAAAGAAACTCCTAAGGATGAGAGATGTCTCATTGAAGGATTGCAAACCAAATATGGCAATACCTAGATCTATCCTTGCTATTATGCCTAGCTAGGGGCGGTAAACGATAGCGCTTGTTGGGAGGCAACCCAATTTTATTTTTAGTTTTTTGCTTTTTGCTTCTCTTTAGGAATAAATATTTGATCTAGCCTCTGGTTAGATTTTTTTTATGTTTTAGTTAGTGTTTGTGCCAAGTTTAACCTATAGGATCTTCTTGGATGATAGTTTTTTGATCTTGCTGAAAATTCCAGAAACTTTCTGTTCACGAAAATAATTGTTAAAAATCACAAGAACGTGATAAAATATTGATTCCAATTGCTTCTGATCAATAAAAAAATTATCTAGGTCTTCCTATTTTGGCTCAATTTTTGGAGTTCCATAAGTTTTCGTTAGTTACAGATTACTACAGACTGTTCTGTTTTTGACAGATTCTGTTTTTCGTGTGTTGTTTGCTTATTTTGACGAACCTATGGCTAATAAAATAGTTTATAAACCATATAGAAGTTGGAATACAGTAGGCTTAACAGCAATATAAATGAAGAATGAGTTCATTAAAGTACCTTGAAGTGGAGTTTTGTTTTCTTTCGCTAACGGAGCTCACGAGATTTTCTGTTAAGTTTTGTGTTGTGAAGTTTTCAAGTTTTGGGTAAAACATTTGATGGATTACGGAACAAGGAGTGGCAAGAGCCTAAGCTTTGGGATGCCCATGGCACCCCAAGATAATTTAAGGAAACCTAAAAGCCAAAGCTTGGGGATGCCCCGGAAGGCATCCCGTCTTTGTCTACTTCCATCGGTAACTTTACTTGGAGCTATATTTTTATTCACCACATAATATGTGTTTTGCTTGGAGTGTCTTGTATTATTTGAGTCTTTATTTGTTAGTTTACCACAATCATCTTTGCTGTACACACCTTTTGATGAGAGACACACATGATTCAGAATTTATTAGAATACTATATGCGCTTCACTTATATCTTTTGAGCTATATAGTTTTTGCTCTAGTGCTTCACTTATATCTTTTAGAGCACGGCGGTGGTTTTGTTTTATAGAAACTATTTTTCTCTCATGCTTCACTTATACTATTTTGAGAGTCTTAAACAACATGGTAATTTGCTTAAATTGGGAAATTAATCCTAATATGCAAAGTATTCAAGACTAGTAAAAAAATTCTTATGAGTGTGCTGAATCCTAAGAGAAGTTTGATGCTTGATGATTGTTTTGAGATATGGAGGTACTGATATTAAAGTTGTGCTAGTTGAGTAGTTGTGAATTTTAGAAATACTTGTGTTGAATTTTGCAAGTCCCGTAGCATGCACGTATGGTAAATGTTATGTAACAAATTTGAAGCATGAGGTGTTCTTTGATTGTCCTCCTTATGAGTGGCGGTCGGGGACGAGCGATGGTCTTTTCCTACCAATCTATCCCCCTAGGAGCATGCGCGTAGTGCTTGGTTTTTTATGACTTGTAGATTTTTGCAATAAGTATGTGAGTTCTTTATGACTACTGTTGAGTCCATGGATTATACGCACTCTTATTCTTCCATCATTGCTAGCCTCTTGGGTACCGTGCATTGCCCTTTCTCACATTCAGAGTTGGTGCAAACTTCACCAGTGCATCCAAAGCCCGTGATATGATACGCTCTTTCACACATAAACCTCCTTATATCATCCTCAAAACAGCCACCATACCTACCTATTATGGCATTTCCATAGCCATTCCGAGATATATTGCCATGCCACTTTCCACCGTTTCATTTATCATGACACGTTCATCATTTTCATATTGCTTTGCATGATCATGTAGTTGGCATTGTATTTGTGGCAAAGCCACCATTCATAATTCTTCATACATGTCACTCTTGATTCATTGCTATCCCGGTATACCGCCGGAGGCATTCATATAGAGTCATACTTTGTTCTAGTATCGAGTTGTAATCATTTAGTTGTAAATAAATAGAAGTGTGATGATCATCATTCATAGAGCATTGCCCCAATAAAAAAAAGAGAGAAAGGCCAAAAAAAGAGAAGGCCCAACAAAAGAAAATAAAAAGGGGCAATGCTACTATCCTTTTTTCCACACTTGTGATTCAAAGTAGCACCATGATCTTCATATACTAGTGGGAATTTTTCATTATAGAACTTGGCTTGTATATTCCAACAATGGGCTTCCTCAAATTCCCTAGGTATTGGTGAGCAAGCAAGTTGGATGCACACTCACTTAGTTTCTTTTGTTGAGCTTTCATACATTTATAGTTCTAGTGCATCCGTTGCATGGCAATCCCTACTCCTTGCATTAACATCAATCGATGGGCATCTCCATAGCTCATTGATTAGCCACGTTGATGTGAGACTTTCTCCTTTTTTGTCTTCTCCACATAACCCCCGTCATTATATTCTATTCCACCCATAGTGTTCTATCCATGGCTCACACTCATGTATTGCGTGAAGGTTGAAAAAGTTTGAGATTACTAAAGTATGAAACAATTGCTTGGCTTGTCATCGGGGTTGTGCATGATGAGAGCATTCTTGTGTGACGAAAATAGACCATGACTAAACTATATGATTTTGTAGGGATGAACTTTCTTTGGCCATGTTATTTTGAGAGGACATAATTTCTTAGTTAGTATGCTTGAAGTATTATTACTTTTATGACAATATTAAACCTTTATCTTGAATCTTTCGGATATGAATATTCATACCACAATTAAGAGAATTACATTGAAATTATGCCAAGTTGCATTCCACATCAAAAATTCTATTTTTATCATTTACCTACTCGAGGACGAGCAGGAATTAAGCTTGGGGATGCTTGATACGTCTCCAACGTATCTATAATTTTTGATTGCTCCATGCTATATTATATTCTGTTTTGGACATTATTGGGCTTTATTATACACTTTTATATTATTTTTGGGACTAACCTATTAACCTTGAGGCCCGGACTGTAATTGTTGTTTTTGCCTATTTGAGTTTCGCAGAAAATGAATATCAAACGGAGTCCAAACGGAATGAAACCTTCGGGAACGTGATTTTCGGAACGAACGTGATCCAGAGGACTTGGACCCTACGTCAAGACATCAACCAAGAAGGCACGAGGTAGGTGGCGCGCCTACCCCCCTGGGCGCGCCCTCCACCCTCGTGGGCCCCACATTGCTCCACCGACATACTTCTTCCTCCTATATATACCTACGTACCCCCAAACTACCAGATACGGAGCCAAAAACCTAATTCCACCGCCGCAACCTTCGTACATGCAGTGTGATCCCATCTTGGGGCCTTTTTCCTTGAGCTCACGAGGGCATCAATCACGGAGGGCTTCTACATCAACACCATAGCCTCTCCGATGATGTGTGAGTAGTTTACCTCAGACCTTCGGGTCCATAGTTATTAGCTAGATGGCTTCTTCTCTCTTTTTGGATCTCAATACAATGTTCTCCCCCTCTCTTGTGGAGATGTATTCGATGTAATCTTCTTTTGCGGTGTGTTTGTTGATACCGATGAATTGTGGGTTTATGATCAAGTTTATCTATGAACAATATCTGAATCTTCTCTGAATTCTTTTATGTATGATTGGTTATCTTTGCAAGTCTCTTCGAATTATCAGTTGGTTTGGCCTACTAGATTGATCTTTCTTGCAATGGGAGAAGTGCTTAGCTTTGGGTTCAATCTTGCGGTGTCCTTTCCCAGTGACAGCAGGGGCAGCAAGGCACGTATTGTATTGTTGCCATCGAGGATAACAAGATGGGGTTTATATCATATTGCATGAGTTTATCCCTCTACATCATGTCATCTTACTTAAAACGTCACTTCGTTCTTTTGAACTTAATACTCTAGATGCATGCTGGATAGCGGTCGATGTGTGGAGTAATAGTAGTAGATGCAGGCAGGAGTTGGTCTACTTGTCTCGGACGTGATGCCTATATACATGATCAAACCTAGATATTCTCATAACTATACCTAGATGTTCTCATACCTAGATATTCACCCACCGTAATACTTATGCTCATGAGAGAAGCCACTAGTGAAACCTATGGCCCCCGGGTCTATTTTCCATCATATTAATCTTCCAACACTTAGCTATTTTTATTGCCTTTTATTTTACTTTGCATCTTTATCATAAAATTACCAAAAATATTATCTTATCATATCTATCAGATCTCACTCTCGTAAGTGACCATGAAGGGATTGACAAGCCCTTTATTGTGTTGGTTGCGAGGATTTATTTGTTTGTGTAGGTGCGAGGGACTTGTGCGTGGCCTCCTACTGGATTGATACCTTGGTTCCCAAAAACTGAGGGAAATACTTACGCTACTTTGCTGCATCACCCTTTCCTCTTCAAGGGAAAACCAACGCAGTGCTCAAGATATAGCACTCATCTCCATTTCTCATATCCATTTCTCATCTCAGGTATCCAGTTCAAGTTGTATCGATCGGGATACAACTCCAAGTGTCCGTTACCGTAGGACAGGCTATCGATAGATGTTTTCTTCCCTGCAGGGGTGCGCCAACTTACCCACCATGCTCGATTAACTCCGGACGGACACACTTTCCTGGGTCATGCCCGGCCTCGACCACACGATATGCCGCAACCCGACCTAGGCTTAATAGAGAGGTCAACACGCCGGACTAAACCTATGCCCCCAGGGGTCATGGGCCATTGCCCCGGGAACTCCTGCACATTGCATACGCGGCCGGTGAGTAGACCTAGCTACCTCCTTCAAAAGGGCAGGTGCGTACCAGTCCAACCCTGCGCGCGTCGCTTAGTCGCTGACGTCTATTAAGCTTCGGCTGAAGCATACGACGCAGAACGCCCATACTATGCCCACGTGATGGTTAGTGCTATCAGGCCAGAGGCCCCTCGAATCAAAAATCCAAATCATAGTGGATTAGGAGCACGCGGTAACAAGCAGAGACTCACGAAAGATGTGACCCCGTTGCCCCATCTCAAGAACTTGTGGCAAGGGCTAGGAATGCCCGACCACGCCTCATAATTATATCGCGGGCACCCTCCAGGTCAACCCGTCTCCACATCACTCACGGGTACCCCTCAGGGTCGACCCGCCTTTCCAAGTAACAGTGGTAAAGTCGAAGTATCCGTGTGTCCAAACATCAAGGGGAAACCCAAGGAATCACCCCCGGTGAATTCCAATCGATGTAATTATCAAGGTGAACGTAAGAGGAATCACCCCCGAGGTTCACACTGTTGGGGAACATAGTAATTTCAAAAATTTCCTACGCACACGCAAGATCATGGTGATGGCATAGCAACGAGAGGGGAGAGTATTGTCCACGCACTCGTAGACCGAAAGCGGAAGCATTATGACAACGCGGTTGATGTAGTCGTCGTCTTCATGATCCGACCGATCCAAGTACCGAACGGACGGCACCTCCGAGTTCAGCACACGTTCAGCTCGATGACGATCCCGGACTCCGATCCAGCAAAGTGTCGGGGATGAGTTCCGTCAAGACGACGGCGTGGTGGCGATGATGATGTTCTCTGCGGCGCAGGCTTCGCCTAAACTCTGCGACGATATGACCGAGGTGGAATATGGTAGAGGGGGCACCGCACACGGCTAAGGAACGATCACGAAGATCAACTTGTGTGTCTGGGATGCCCCCGCCCGTATATAAAGGAGCAAGGGGAGGAGGCCGGCCCTAGGAGGGCGCGCCAAGTGGAGTCCTACTAGGACTACCTAGTCCTAGTAGGATTCCACCTCCCTTGTTGGAGTAGGAGAAGGGGAAAGAGGGGAGAGGAATAAGGAAAAGGGGGCTGCGCCCCTTGTCCAATTCGGACCAGAGGGGGGGCGCAGGCCTCCTTCCTTTTGGCCTCTCTCCTCTATTCCCGTATGGCCCAATAAGGCCCATATACTCCCGGCGAATTCCCGTAACTCTCCGGTACTCCGAAAAATACCCGAATCACTCGGAACCTTTCTGAACTCCGAATATAGTCGTCCAATATATCGATCTTTACGTCTCGACCATTTCGAGACTCCTCGTCATGTCCCCGATCTCATCCGGGACTCCGAACACCTTCGGTACATCAAAACTCATAAACTCATAATATAACTATCATCGAAACCTTAAGCGTGCAGACCCTACGGGTTCGAGAACTATGTAGACATGACCTAGAACTATTCTTGGTAAATAAACAATAGCGGAACCTGGATGCTCATATTGGCTCCTACATATTCTATGAATATCTTTATCGGTCAAACCGCATAACAACATACGTTGTTTCCTTTGTCATCGGTATGTTACTTGCCCGAGATTTGATCGTCGGTATACAATACCTAGTTCAATCTCGTTACCGGCAAGTCTCTTTACTCGCTACATAATGCATCATTCCGTAACTAACTCATTAGCTACATTGCTTGCAAGGCTTATAGTGATGTGCATTACCGAGAGGGCCCAGAGATACCTCTCCGAGCAATTGGAGTGACAAAACCTAATCTCGAAATACGCCAACCCAACATGTACCTTCGGAGACACCTGTAGTACTCCTTTATAATCACCCGATTCGTTGTGACGTTTGGTAGCACCCAAAGTGTTCCTCCGTAAACGGAGTTGCATAATCTCATAGTTGCAGGAACATGTATAAGTAATGAAGAAAGCAATAGCAATATACTAAACGATCAAGTGCTAGGCTAACGTAATGGGTCATGTCAATCACATCATTCTCCTAATGATGTGATCCCATTAATCAAATAACAACACATGTCTATGATTAGGAAACATAACCATCTTTGATTAATGAGCTAGTCAAGTAGAGGCATACTAGTGACTATATGTTTGTCTATGTATTCACACATGTATCATGTTTTCGGTTAATACAATTCTAGCATGAATAATAAACATTTATCATGAAATAAGGAAATAAATAATAACTTTATTATTGCCTCTAGGGCATATTTCCTTGAGTCTCCCACTTGCACTAGAGTCAATAATCTAGTTCACATCATCATGTGATTCAACACTAATATTCACATCTCAGATGTGATTAACACCCATAGTTCACATCGTCATGTGACCAACACCCAAAGGGTTTACTAGAGTCATTAATCTAGTTCACATCGCTATGTGATTAACACCCAAAGAGTACTAAGGTATGATCATGTTTTGCTCGTGAGAGAAGCTTAGTCAACGGGTCTGTCACATTCGTGAGCCGTATGTATTTTGCAAATATTCTATGTCTACAATGCTCGCACGGAGCTACTCTAGCTAATTGCTCCCACTTTCAATATGTATCCAGATTGAGACTTAGAGTCATCTGGATCAGTGTAAAAAGCTTGCATCGATGTAACTCTTTACGACGGGATCTTTTATCACCTCCATAATCGAGAAATATTTCCTTAGTCCTCACTAAGGATGTTCTTGACCAATGTCCAGTGATCTACTCCTAGATCACTATTGTACTCCCTTGACAAATTCAGAGCAAGATATACAATAGGTCTGGTACATAGCATATCATACTTTATAGAACCTATGACTGAGGCATAGGGAATGACTTTCATTCTCTTTTCTATTTTCTGCCGTGGTCGGGATTTGAGTCTTACTCAATTTCACACCTTTGCAACACAGGCAAGAACTTTTCTTTCACTGTTCCATTTTGAACTACTTCAAAATCTTGACAAGGTATGTACTTATTGAAAACACTTATCAAGCGTCTTGATCTATCTCTATAGATCTTGATGCTCAATATGTAAGTAGCTTTACTGAGGTCTTTCTTTTAAAGAACTCCTTTCAAATACTCCTTTATGCTTTCCAGAAAAATTATACATCATTTCTGATCAACAATATGTTACTCACATATATTTATCAAAAATGTTGTAGTGCTCCCACTCACTTTCTTGTAAATACAGGCTTCACCGCAAGTCTGTATAAAACTATATGCTTTGATCAACTTATCAAAGCGTATATTCCAACTCCGAGATGCTTGCACCAGTCCATAGATGGATCGCTGGAGCTTGCATATTTTGTTAGCACCTTTAGGATTTAGCACCTTTAGGATTTACAAAATCTTCTGGTTGCATCATATACAACTCTTCTTTAATAAATCCATTAAGGAATGCAGTTTTGTTTATCCATTTGCCAGATTTCATAAAATGCGGCAATTGCTAACATGATTCGGACAGACTTAAGCATAGGTACGAGTGAGAAACTCTCATCGTAGTCAACACCTTGAACTTGTCGAAAACCTTTTGCGACAATTCTAGCTTTGTAGATAGTAACACTACTATCAGCGTCCGTCTTCCTCTTGAAGATCCATTTAATCTTAATGTCTCGCCGATCATTGGGCAAGTCAATCAAAGTCCATACTTTGTTTTCATACATGGATCTCATCTCAGATCTCATGGCCTCAAGCCATTTTGCGGAATCTGGGCTCATCATCGCTACCTCATAGTTCGTAGGTTCATCATGGTCTAGTAACATGACTACATGATTACCGTACCACTCTGGTGCGGATCTTACTCTGGAAGACCTACGAGGTTTGGTAGCAACTTGATCTGAAGTTTCATGATCATCATCATTAACTTCCTCACTAATTGGTGTAGGAATCACTTTGGAACTGATTTCTCGTGATGAACTACTTTCCAATAAGGGAGAAGGTACAATTATCTCATCAAGTTCTACTTTCCTCCCACTCACTTCTTTCGAGAGAAACTTCTTCTCTAGAAAGGATCCATCTTAGCAACGAATAACTTGCCTTCGGATCTGTGATAGAAGATGTACCCAATAGTTACCTTTGGGTATTCTATGAAGACGCACTTCTCCGATTTGGGTTCGAGCTTATCAGGTGAAAACTTTTTCACATAAGCATCACAACTCCAAACTTTAAGAAACGACAACTTAGGTTTACTGTTAAACCATAGTTCATACGGTGTCGTCTCACGGATTTAGATGGTGCCCTATTAAACGTGGATGCAGCTGTCTCTAATGCATAACCCCAAAACAATAGTGGTAAACCGATAAGAGACATCATAGATCGCACCATATCCAATAAAGTGCGGTTACGACTTTCGGACACACCATTATGCTGTGGTGTTCCATATGGCGTGAGTTGCGAAACTATTTCACATTGTTTCAAATGAAGACCAAACTCGTAACTCAAATATTCATCTCCACGATCAGATCGTAGAAACTTTATTTTTCTTGTTACGATGATTTTCCACTTCACTCTGAAATTCTTTGAACTTTTCAAATGTTTCAGACTTATGTTTCATCAAGTAGATATACCCATATCTTCTCAAATTGTCTGTGAAGGTGAGAAAATAACTTGATACCCTTCATGAGCCTCAACATTCATTGGACCACAAACATCGGTATGTATGATTTCCAACAAATCAGTTGCTCGCTCCATAGTTCCGAGAACGGCGTTTTAGTCATCTTGCCCATGAGGCACGGTTTGCAAGTACCAAGTGATTCATAATCAAGTGATTCCAAAAGCCCATCAAGATGGAGTTTCTTCATGCGCTTTACACCAATATGACCTAAACGGCAAGTGCCACAAATAAGTTGCACTATCATTATTAACTTTACATCTTTTGGTTTCAATATTATGAATATGTGTATCACACGATCGAGATCCAACAAACCATTTTCATTGGGTGTATGACCATAGAAGGTTTTATTCATGTAAATGTAACAATAATTATTCTCTAACTTACATGAATAACCGTATTGCAATAAACATGATCAAATCATATTCATGCTAAACGCAAACGCCAAATAACATTTATTTAGGTTCAACACTAACCCCGAGAGTATAGGGAGTGTGCGATGATGATCATATCAATCTTGGAACTACTTCCAACACTCATCGTCACTTCCCCTTCAACTAGTCTCTGTTTATTCTGTAACTCCTGTTTTGAGTTACTAATCTTAGCAACCAAACAAGTATCAAATACTCAGGGGCTACTATAAACACTAGTAAGGCACATATCAATAACCTGTATATCAAATATACTCTTGTTCACTTTGCCATCCTTCTTATCCACCAAATATTCGTGGCATTTCCGCTTCACGTGACCATTTCGCTTTGCAGTGTAAGCACTCGGTTTCAGGCTTTGGTCCAGCTTTGGTCTTCTTCACGGGAGTGACAACTTGTTTGCCATTCTACTTGAAGTTTCCCTTTCTTTCCTTTGCCCTTTTCTTGAAACTAGTGGTCTTGTCAATCATCAAAACTTGATGCTCTTTCTTGATTTCTACCTTCACGATTTCAACATCACGAAGAGCTCGGGAATCGTTTTCGTCATCCCTTGCATACTATAGTTCATCACGAAGTTCTAGTAACTTAGTGATGGTGACTAGAGAATTCGTCACCACTATCTTATCTCGAAGATTAACTCCCACTTGATTCAAGTGATTGAAGTACCTGCATAATCTGAGCACATGCTCACTAGTTGAGCGATTCTCCTCCATCTTTTAGCTATAGAACTTGTTGGAGACTTCATATCTCTCAACTCGGTATTTGCTTGAAATATTAACTTCAACTTCGGAACATCTCATATGGTCCATGATGTTCAAAACGTCTTTGAAGTCCCGATTCTAAGCAGTTAAGTATGGTGCACTAAACTATCAAGTAGTCATCATATTGAGCTAGCCAAACGTTCATAACGTCTGCATTTGCTCCTGCAATAGGTCTGTCACCTAGCGGTGAACTAAGGACATAATTCTTCTGTGCAGCAATGAGGATAAACCTCAGATCACGGATCCAATCCGCATCATTGCTACTAACATTTTTCAATACAATTTTCTCTAGGAACACATATAAAACCATAAGGAAGAAAAAACATAGGGAAGCAACAACGCGAGCTATCGATCTACAACTTAATTTGCAAAATACTACCAGGACTAAATTCATGATAAATTAAAGTTCAATTAATCATATTACTTAAGAACTCCCACTTAGACTGACATCTCTCTAGTCAGCTAAATGATTACGTGATCCAAATCAACTAAACCATGTCCGATCATCACGTGAGATGGAGTAGTTTCAATGGTGAACATCACTATGTTGATCATATCTACTATATGATTCACGTTCGACCTTCCGGTCTCCGTGTTCCGAGGCCATATCTGTATATGCTAGGCTCGCCAAGTTTAACCTGAGTATTCCGCGTGTGCAACTGTTTTGCACCCGTTGTATTTGAACGTAGAGCCTATCACACCCGATCATCACGTGGTGTCTCAGTATGAAGAACTTTCGCAACGGTGCATACTCGGAAGAACACTTCTTGATATTTTTAGTGAGAGATCATCTTAAAATGCTACCGTCAATAAAAGCAAGATAAGATGCATAAAGGATAAACATCACATGCAATCAATATAAGTGATATGATATGGCCATCATCATCTTGTGCTTGTGATCTCCATCTCCAAGCACCGTCGTGATCACCATAAATCGTCACCGGTAGCGACACCTTGATCTCCATCGTAGCATCGTTGTCGTTACGCCATCTATTGCTTCTACGACTATCGCTACCGCTTAGTGATAAAGTAAAGCAATTACAGGCGTTGCATTTCATACAATAAAGTGACAACCATATGGCTCCTTGCCATTGCCGATAACTCGGTTACAAAACATGATCATCTCATACAATAAAATATAGCATCACGTCTTGACCATATCACATCACAACATGCCCTGCAAAAACAAGTTAGACGTCCTCTACTTTGTTGTTGCAAATTTTACGTGGCTGCTACGGGCTGAGCAAGAACCGTTCTTACCTACGCATCAAAACCACAACGATAGTTTGTCAAGTTGGTGTTGTTTTAACCTTCGCAAGGACCGGGCGTAGCCACACTCGGTTCAACTAAAGTGAGAGAGACAGACACGCGCCAGTCACCTTAAGCACGAGTGCTCGCAACGGTGAAACCAGTCTCGCGTAAGCGTACGCGTAATGTCGGTCCGGGCCGCTTCATCTCACAATACCGCTAAGCCAAAGTATGACATGCTGGTAAGCAGTATGACTTGTATCGCCCACAACTCACTTGTGTTCTACTCGTGCAAATAACATCAACGCATAAAACCTGGCTCGGATGCCACTGTTGGGGAACGTAGTAATTTCAAAAATTTCCTACGCACACGCAAGATCATGGTGATGGCATAGCAACGAGAGGGGAGAGTATTGTCCACGCACTCGTGAGACCGTGGCGGAAGCGTTATGACAACGCGGTTGATGTAGTCATACGTCTTCACGATCCGACCGATCCAAGTACCGAACGACGGCACCTCCGAGTTCAGCACACGTGACAGCTCGATGACGATCCCGGACTCCGATCCAACAAAGTGTCGAGGATGAGTTCCACAAGACGACGGCGTGGTGACGATGATGACGTTCTACCGACGCAGGGCTTCGCCTAAACTCCGCGACGATATGACCGAGGTGGAATATGGTAGAGGGGGGCACCGCACACGGCTAAGGAACGATCACGAAGATCAAGTTGTGTGTCCTGGGGTGCCCCCCTGCCCCCGTATATAAAGGAGCAAGGGGGCAGGAGGCCGGCCCTAGGAGGCGTGCCAAGTGTGGAGTCCTACTAGGACTCCCTAGTCCTAGTAGGATTCCACCTCCCTTGTTCGAGTAGGAGAAGGGGAAAGAGGGGAGAGGAATATGAAAAGGGGCTGCGCCTTGTCCACCCGGACCAGAGGGGGGCGCAGGCCTCCTTCCTTTTGGCCTCTCTCCTCTATTCCCGTGTGGCCCAATAAGGCCCATATACTCCCCGGCGAATTCCCGTAACTCTCCGGTACTCCGCAAAATACCCGAATAACTCGGAACCTTTCCGAACTCCGAATATAGTCGTCCAATATATCGATCTTTACGTCTCGACCATTTCGAGACTCCTCGTCATGTCCACGATCTCATCCGGGACTCCGAACACCTTCGGTACATCAAAACTCATAAACTCATAATATAACCGCCATCGAAACCTTAAGCGTCGCGGACCCTACGGGTTCGAGAACTATGTAGACATGACCTAGAACTATTCTTGGTCAATAACCAATAGCGGAACCTGGATGCTCATATTGGCTCCTACATATTCTACGAAGATCTTTATCGGTCAAACCGCATAACAACATAACGTTGTTCCCTTTGTCATCGGTATGTTACTTGCCCGAGATTTGATCGTCGGTATCCAATACCTAGTTCAATCTCGTTACCGGCAAGTCTCTTTACTCGTTACGTAATGCATCATTCCGTAACTAACTCATTAGCTACATTGCTTGCAAGGCTTATACCGATGTGCATTACCGAGAGGGCCCAGAGATACCTCTCCGAGCAATCGGAGTGACAAAACCTAATCTCAAATACGCCAACCCAACATGTACCTTTGGAGACACCTGTAGTACTCCTTTATAATCACCCAGCTTACGTTGCCAGGACGTTTGGTAGCACCCAAAGTGTTCCTCCGTAAACGGGAGTTGCATAATCTCATAGTTGCAGGAACATGTATAAGTCATGAAGAAAGCAATAGCAACATACTAAACGATCAAGTGCTAGGCTAACGGAATGGGTCATGTCAATCACATCATTCTCCTAATAATGTGATTCCATTAATCAAATAACAACACATGTCTATGATTAGGAAACATAACCATCTTTGATTAATGAGCTAGTCAAGTAGAGGCATACTAGTGACTATATGTTTGTCTATGTATTCACACATGCATCATGTTTCCGGTTAATACAATTGTAGCATGAATAATAAACATTTATCATGAAATAAGGAAATAAATGATAACTTTATTATTGCCTCTAGGGCATATTTCCTTCACACACTTGAGGGGTTGCACGACAGATTCGTATCGGAAGTGGGTAAGGCGGAATCACCCTCGATGACCACGACCGAATAGCTACACTACGGGGTTAACATCAGAAGTGTTGTAGAGGTCTCACCCTCGGCACTCGATAGTAACCCAGTAGTGTCGAGCAACTAAGGGAAGAGTGATGTGCGGTGCCGGGGCCTGGTCTTCGATCCCGTTGATCGGGTCTTCAATGATGAAGCAGGGGCAACAAGGACAAGGTGGGGGTCACTGATGGATCAGTAACCAACCTATACTAAGCAGTTTAGGATAAGCAGGTTACAAAAGCAGGTTCTGCATCAGAATAGGAGCAATCAATTACAGTAGCAAAATCTAATGCAAGCATGAGAGAATGGACTGAGCGATATCGGGATGATCAAAAGGGGGGGCTTGCCTGGTTGCTCAGACGAGAAGGAGGGGTCACCGGTGAAGTAGTCGATCGCAGGGGCATCAGCATCGTCACGGGGTCTACCGAAGAGAAGAGGGGGGAGAAACAGTAAATACATAGCAAGCAAGTGCATAACAGGACAACAGGCAGAGATATACGTGTTCTAACGCGGTGCTAGACGATACCGGCGAAGGGGGAAGTCAACCGGGAATGTTTTCCTGTTAGGACCTGTGTCAGACAGATGACCGGAGGGGGAAAGTTCCATGTTCAGATAGTTAGAGGCATCTGACAGGTAAACGGACCGCGCGTTCGGATTCGTCCCGTCATTCTGAGCAACTTTCATGTACAAAGTTTTTCCATCTGAGTCACGGATTATTTGATATTAATTTTCAAAGTTTTAATGATTTTCTAGAATTTCTAAAATTGTTTAATTCGAAAATAAAGGTGAAATTGCTATGTGCACCCAGCAGAGTGCACACAGCAGGGCCACCAAAGGCTGAGTGGGCCCCTGATGAGTTGACCCAGTCAACGTTGGACTGGTCAAAGGGGGAACAGTGCATGGTAGGACCTAGCTGTCATTGTCCAAATTTTAGTTAGATAATTTCAACCATTTTAATTAGACCGCGAGGCCCGGTGGTCATTGACAGAGGGTTAAATAAAAGGGGCCCTTTTATTTAACTAATTAATTAAATTAGTGGGGGGTTAGCTAATCTTACTGGGGGGCCCTCGATTGGGCGAGGCGTTGGCGCGTTGGCCGACAAAGGGGCCATGCAAAGACTTTCAAAGGCCGGTGGACGCGAGGCCATGGTCGAGTGGCAGACGAGGGTGGGCGAAGCCGACGCGGGGCAGGGGGCGGCCGTTGGTGAGCATGGCAGCGACAGCTGCGGCTGGAGACGACCTCTACCAACGGAGCAGCAGAGCAGCGGCGGTGATTGAGCAGCAGCGAGCAGAGCAAAACAACGGCAACGGTGGCAAACACACGGGCACGCGAGGCGCTGCCAGGGGACGGTCAGCGCGGTCGGGTGTGGCACGTCACACACGGGGGGACGGCGCGCACACGGTGGAGGCCAGGCGCTGCGCCTGGACATGGTCACGCGAACACGGCATTGAGCATAGGAGGGTTCGAGGGGAAACGGACGGGAGGGGCTCACCGGCCCTGTAGATGTCCAAAGGTATGCCAGGGGAGGGGCCGAAGATGCGTTTCCAGCGACGGGGCGGCGGGTGACGGCGTCGCCAGGTCAGGGCAGTGCCAGCGACGAGTGGTGTTGGGGCGGCGGCGTATGGGTGGCGGCGGCGGCGGAGCCGCTCCCCTCCCGATCCACACAATATCGAGCAGATGAGAGGCGGGGGAGAGGGGGTCGGCGATGAGGTGTCCGGCAACGAGGCAGCGTCGGGGAGGCAGGGTCCCGATCCAGATCGGGATTGTTGGAGGAGTGGAGCGAGGGGATCGGGAGGAGTGGGGGTAGGTGCGGTTGGGCCCTAGGGATCCACGGGGGGAGGTTATCACGAGCCTGTTGGGCCGGTCGGTGGGATGGGTGAGGCCCATGGCTTGCTGGGATCTTCTTTTCTCTCCTCGCCTTTTCTTTTGCTCTTTTCTTTTTACAAAAAAAATGCTATGCAATATTTGAGCTACCAAACGGAGTTCTGTAAAATGTGGGACTTGGCCAAATAAATACATTACAATATTTGGCACCTGCCACAAAAAGTTTGGGAGGAGTTTGAATTGATATGGATTTTTCACAAATGGAAAAGCATTTAAAAATGCTGATTTGGAACTGCTTTAATTCCCAAGGGAAATTAGCTATCTCAAATGATGTTGAATCACTCATGACATTTAGTTAGTGAATATTTGCAACCCAGCGAACATTTTTGTTTTACTGTTTGGAGAATTAATTTATTTGAATTTATTTTAAAATTGAATTTGAATTGGTTTTTAATCAAAGTGAGATTAGAAACAGTAACAGTGATGATGTGGCATCATTAGTAGGGGATTACTGTAGCTTGATTATTCGGGCGTTACACCCGGCAAAGCTTGCCGGGCGCACTGTGATGTGACATCGACTGGCGCATTTAATGCGCTCTGTCGGCCTGCAGAGTTAGGTATGATAGCTCTGTTTGCTATCTAATCAGTATGTAAAGACTGATTTGCCACTATAGTGACCCCTTAATCTATAAAAGGAGGCCCATGGCAACCGTAGAAAGGATTCAAACCCTCACACATTCATACGCGTGTAGCCACTCTCGCCCCGAGGCAACCCTATCGGGCAAGAGCGCCGCGTTGTCCACCATTATCCATCATCAATCCACCAAAGCAGGAGTAGGGTTTTACGCCTCGTGGCGGCCCGAACCTGGGTAAAACTGCCCGTGTGATCTATGTCGTGTTGTCTTGCACTTCTCCGCTCTTTGTGCAACATGCACATCCCCCCGCAGAACCAGAAGGGGCTCATGGCCCCATAGGTTGCCGTGGTTTCCCACGACAATTTGGAGAACTTTTATTTCTGCACAAAAAACAACACCACGGTAGTTCTGCTGAAAACAGCATCAGTCCGGGTTTGTTCCATTCAAATCATATAAAAAACAAATAGAATTGTTGTAAACATGGCATGAATACTTCATAAATTATATATACGTTGGAGACGTATCAATTTTCATCCCAATCCAAGAACTTCTATTTCTGCACAAAAACAATACCATGGTAGTTCTCCTGAAAACAACGTGAGTCCAGGTTAGTTACATTTAAATCATATAAAAGTGCAACAAAAACATATAATTTTTTTAAAACATTGCATGAATACTTTATAAATTAAGATGAAGCCTAGTTATCCTAAATTTGACGTTGTCTCTTTGAGCTTCGTGGATCTTATGCGTGCTAAAGGTGATGTTAGAATCATTAGCAATATCATAATCTTGAGCATTATCACAATCATGGAACTAATGAATCCATTGCCCAAGGTGATGATCATATACATGTTTATGATGATGAAAATGTTGAACATGACTATTATGATGAGGATGAAGAGTTCGACATCGAATCTGGGAAGACTATGAGAAATCTTAGTCTCGTGGCAAATCTTCAAGATTACATGGAATGTATTCTTCATAGTGGATGCACTGATCACATGACCGGAGACAGAGACATGTTTCGTGAGCTTGCTAAGAATGATGGTCCATGCAAGTATGTGAATTTTGGAGAGACTTCCAAGGGTAAGGTACTTGGACTTGGTAAGGTGGCCATATCCAATGATAGCTCCATTCAATATGTTATGCTTGTTGAATCTCTTGGTTACAATCTTGTTTCCGTATCTAGACAAGCCGAATTTGGTTTCAATGTTCTATTTACCGAAGTAGATTTCCAAGTGTTTCATTGAGATAATCATAATATGGTCTTTATCGACATTCATAGAGGTGATCTATACATTTTTATTTCACTAAAAGATCCCAACCTCGTACATGTCTTATTGCAAAATCTTGTCAAGGTTGGTTATGGCAAAGAAGACCAGGACATTTTGGCGTGCGAAATCTTGATAAACTTGTTAAAGGAGATCATACTTTGTGTTAAGGATGTTATCTTTGACAATGACAAATCGCAGGTACGAAAGATCTTCAAGGACTTCGCTAGGAAGACCCAAAATCAATTTTAAGTGAGGATCAAGAAGGTTTGGAGCGACAATCGAATGGAGTTCAAGAACGCCAATGTGATGCCTTTCTTGCCGAAGAAGGTATCTCACTTGAGTTCTCGGCTACGTACACACCTCAACAAAATGGAGTTGTTGAGAGGAAGAATTGCACCCTTATCGAGATGGCAAGAACTATGCTAGATGAATACAAGATGCCAAAACACTTTTTAGCGGAAGCGGTTGAGATAGCTTGTCATGCTACAAATCGACTTTATCTTCACAAGCTTCTTGGTAAAACGACATACGAGCTAATCACCAGTAACTAGCCACAAGTTGGATACTTTCTAGTATTTGGCTCAAAGTGTTACATTCTTGATAAGTATCGTCATTCAAAATTTTCTCCTAAATGCATGAAGGTTTTCTACTCGGTTACAGATCATACTATCACACTTACCGTGTCTACAATAACTTCACCCGAAAAGGTGAAGAGGCAGTAGATGTGAAGTTTGATGAATCTAATGGCTCGCAAGTCAAGCAATTGCCAATTGATGTAGGAGAAAAAAATCCTTTGGAAGCAATCCAAGACTTTTCTATTGGCAAGATTCGTCCCATGGAGGTGAAGGAGAGTACCTCGTCCGTTCAAGTGGAAGCCTCAACTTCACATCAAGGTGAACCACAAGTTGACATGGAGGCATCCATGAGTGGAACATGACTACATGAAGGAAATGAAGAAGTACAAAAAGAAGATCCACCTCACCTCCTTCTCCGCCACCTCAATAAAACAACAATGCCAACGACAATGAAGAAGATGATGAGGAGGAAGCCTCACCACAACCGAAGCAAAAGCTATCCTCAGTTGGAGAAATAGTTGATAAGAACCATCTTGTCGAACAAATTCTTGGCGGCATCAAATCCAGGAGAATCACCCACTCTAAATCTTGTTTAGCTAACTTTTGTGAGCATTACTCATTCATCTCTAGTGTTGAGCCTATGAAGGTTGATGAAGCCCTCGAAGACCCGGATTGGGTGAATGCTATGCATGAAGAACTACACAACTTTGAGAGGAATCAAGTATGGACTTTGGTTGAGAAACCCAAGGATGATCAAAACATCATCGGAACCAAATGGGTGTTTGGTAACAAGCAAGATGAAGATGTAAAAGTCATACGCAACAAGGCTCGTCTCATGGCTCAAGGCTACACACAAGTCAAAGGTATGGACTATGGTGAGACCTATGCCCCCGTTGCTAGACTTGAGTCCATTCGCATTCTATTTGCTTATGCCAATAACCATGATATCACCCTTTATAAAATATCAAAAGTACTTTCCTAAATGGTGAAATTGAGGAGGAAGTTATGTTAAACAACCTCCCGACTTTGTTAATCCCAAGAAACCAAACCATGTCTATGAACTTCATAAAGCTCTATATGGTCTCAAGCAAGCACCTAGAGCTTGGTATAAATGCTTGACAGAGTTTCCTCTAAAAAAGTTTGAAATTGGGAAAATTGATTCAACCTTATTCACCAAGATAGTTATTGGTGAACTATTTGTATGCCAAATATATGTTGATGATATCATATTCGAATCTACTGACCCTCTCCTTAGTGAAACGTTTGGAAGGTTGATGTTGCAAAAGTATGAGATGTCTATGATGTGTGAACTTAAATTATTCCCTAGTTTTCAAATCAAGCAAAATAAGGAGGGTACCTTTGTTTCTATAACAAAGTATACCAAGGACTTATTCAAGAAGTTCAACATGTAAGAAAGCAAAGGTACGAAAACTCCCATGCCTACCACCGGACATCTTGAATTGACAAAGGATGGCAAGCCCGTTGATCAAAAGGTTTATGGATCCATGATTGGTCCTTTGCTATATCTATGTGCCTCCCATCCCGACATTAAGCTAAGTGTGTGCATATGTGCATGATACCAAGTGGAACAAAAAGAGTGTCATATCAAGGCCGTGAAAAGAATTGTGGGATATTTGATACATAGACCAAACTTTGGCATTTTCTGTCCCAAAGGATCCTCTCTCAAACTTGTTGTCTACTCTGATTTGGACTATGCCGGAGACAGGGTTGATAGAAAATCCACTTCAGGTACATGTCAATTTGTAGATATCTTGTGTCTTGGTCTTCCAAGAAAAATAATATTGTATCTCTATCCACCGCTGAAGTGGAATACGTTGTTGTCGGATCTTGTTGTGCACAATTGCTATGGATGACACAAACTCTCAAAGATTCTGGGATACATATGAAACATGTTCCATGGCTTTGTGACAATGAGAGTGTTATTAAGATTGCACACAATCTCGTACAATATTCTCGAACTAAGCATATTAAGGTTCATCACCATTTCATTCGAGATCATGTTGCTAAAGGTGACATTAACCTCAAGCATGTTCATACCGACAAACAATTGGCGGATATCTTCACTAAACCTCTTGATGAGAAGATATTTTTTTTCATTTGAGGAGTGAGTTGAATGTCATTGATGCTTCCAATTCGAACTAGAAACTCACTTGGATGCATGCAAGGGCACAAGCTTTTATGACTAATCCTTGATGATTCTCTTATGATGACTATCTCATATCTCGGATACATTTCTCCCTTGTATTGCATCTAACCCCTTGTAGGTACTTGGATATACATCATTCCACAAGTTTTCTCATGAACTCTTACAATGAGCAAACAAAAATGAACAAAGTATCTAGACCTTGATTGGCGTACTCAAGGAACAAGACAACTTAAACATATACTTTGACAATATATGATACATTCTTCATTCTAGTCATTTTGGATACACATGTTGTTCCTTGCAAAGCTAACCCATGTAGGAAGATGAACTACAAACGCTAAGGATGGCCCCCAAATTCACTCCATGAGCATCCAAAACAAGTTCAACTACATGATTAATATCAACACCAACAACCCAATGTAAGTCATCACACCTTAGAGAAGCTTTACTCAAAGGCATGAGTCAAAATAGATCAACAATATGTGAATACATTGAAATGCTTAAACGGGAAATGGTAACCCAATTTTGAGCTTAGCGATGAGTGTGACTGTCGGTGTCAAAACCGGCGGATCTCGGGTAGGGGGTCCCGAACTGTGCGTCTAGGCGGATGGTAACAGGAGACAAGGGACACGATGTTTTTACCCAGGTTCGGGCCCTCTCGATGGAGGTAAAACCCTACTCCTGCATGTCCAATATTGATGATATGGGTAGTACAAGAGTAGATCTACCACGAGATTAGAGAGGCTAAACCCTAGAAGCTAGCCTACGGTATGATTGTTGTTCGTCCTACGGACTAAATCCCTTCGGTTTATATAGACACCGGAGAGGGCTAGGGTTACACCGAGTCGGTTACAATGGGAGGAGATCTACATATCCGTATCGCCAACCTTGCCTTCCACGCCAAGGAAAGTCCCATTCGGACACGGGACGAAGTCTTCAATCTTGTATCTTCATAGTCCAGGAGTCCGGCCAAAGGTTATAGTTTGGCTATCCGGACACCCCCTAATCCAGGACTCCCTCAGTAGCCCCCGAACCAGGCTTCAATGACGATGAGTCCGGCGCGCAGATTTGTCTTCGGCATTGCAAGGCGGGTTCTTCTCCAAATTCCGTGTACCTGTTGAATAGTGTCCGGCTTCTGGTAAATGTTGCGCTCCTTGGCTTCCACGCCCAATAATAGCCATCTTCCACGTGTCAAACAAATGCGAAAAGCTAGGGTGTTTTTACATTTACCCCCCTAGCTATGCAAATGAGCTGCCTATAAAAGAGACGAGGATTTAGATCCGAATCACACTATCCTCCCTTCGCGAGCATTCATCGGAGCGCATCCGACAGAGATCCATTCCATCATGGCCAGTCGACGCAACTCCTCCTCTCGCCCTCCCAGCCCTCAGCCTGGAGATTGGGAGAGATGCTCCGTCCCCCACAACGAGCTAGTGACGCTCCAAGCCAAGGGGTTTCTCCCCCCAGCCTACATGGTCTCAGTTCGAGCCGGGCTTGCCACTTATAATGGTGGAGAGCAAGCGGAGAGCGTCCCCAATCCCTCCGAAGGAGAGCGGGTATGCCTTGTCCCTTATTTGATAAGAGGGCTCGGATTTCCAATTCATCCGTTTCTCCGGGGGCTCCTGGAGTTCTACGGCCTCCAGTTGCACAACCTTACGCCTGCCTCCATATTGCATATTGCGGGCTTTGTAGCCCTTTGCGAGCTGTTTTTGGGCATCGAGGCTCATTTCACGCTGTGGAAGAAGTTGTTCTGCCTTGTGCCCCGTTATCAGGAGGGGTCGATATATCAAGAGGGCGGAGCCGAACTATGGCGCATCGCCGGGACCGGATATCTATCCGGAACCCTAAAGAAGGCTTCTGAAGACTGGCTTTCAGAATGGTTTTATATAGAAGATGTCCGCCTGCCGGACCCTGTTCAGATCGGCCTCCCTGAGTTTAATAATGCTCCTTTGAAGAAGCGCCTAAGCTGGCGTCCACGGAGCCCTCAGAAGGAAAACGACAAGGACGTCCTTTACCTGATGAGCCAGATAAGGTTGTTAGCTCATTCTGGACTGACCATGATCGAGGTCATGGCCACATGCATTATGCGGGGGGTGCAGCCGCTTCAGTATAGAGGCCACCCCATGTGGGATTTCAACGGGGAGGATGATGCCACCCGCTGCGGCCGTAAGGGGCCGGGATCGGCTGCCGCTCTGACGAAGATCTTGTCCGCATTGTACAAGGGAGAAAAGGAGGAATTTCTCCGCGTCAATCCACAGGGCGGATTTTCTATGTACAATCCCCCAAACTGGGTAAGCGGACACTTCTCTTTGCCCATCCGTTCCATATTCCCGTGGTTAAGTATCTCATCTTATGATTTTGATGCAGGAATTGCGCCAGGCTGTAAAGGATATAAACAGCCCTCCTCCACAACCCGAGGATCCAAAATGGTCCCTCGATCCGGCCTCCCAAGAGGATCTGGACATATACGTGGAGCTGATCGATGGGGTATTTTACCAACTGAGCATCGACAATGCCTTGGTGGCTATTACAGCCGATTATCCTGGGCTGCTCCCCGCCTCACAAGTAATCGAGACTGAAGTCTTAATACTTCGAAGATGATCCATCGGTGCTTATTTTTGATTACCGCATACCAATGGTGTTTCGCAGGGGAGGATCTCGAGGCGCAATGCCGAGCCTGCGGCGACTAGCCAACAAGGGACCGCGAGGGCGGGTAGGCTAAAGAGACACGCAGTTCGGGTCGAGGCACCGGCGCAGCAGTAAGGCACGCTGCCTTATTCCAAGGTATTATTCTTACGATGCATACTAACGCCCGTGCTCTCCTTTTTTTAGGAAAAAAGGGCTCGCCGGACTATATCCGGAGAGATTGTCAATCGCGCCTCCACCAGCCTGGCTCCAAAGCCAGGTCCAGAAGCAGAGGCGAACACGAGGCGTGCGTCAGACGCTCCTCCGACAGAGGATGCGGACAGACTGTCCGCCACCAATTCCGAGGTGGAGAGTGCCATGAATCACAGGCGCCGCCGGACAGTTCTTCGCAACGCTTGTTTCTCCCAAGAGCCAGAGCCACGGAGCAGTATGTGAAAGACATACGGGTAAGAAAATTTGATCATTATATATGTCAGTAGCCCCCGAGACTTGAAACGGTTAGAATAACTGATTTAAGGATCATTTGTTATGCAGGATCTTACAGAAAAGAATACCCAATTGTCCCGGGAGTTGGAAGAGTGCAAAGCCCAACTTGAGGTCAAGACTAGCCATGACGGGAGGCCAAGGAGACCCCCTCTTGTAATATATGCTTCGAAAGATAAGTATGTTGTGAAGTGCGACGTGTGTGCAGATCTGACAATAACATTGCAGATGGCGCCGGAGTAGATCCGGACAAGCAACAACTCCTGCGCCGGTTAAAGGCCGGCGAGAGCGTGCTTACGAAGGTGAGGCAGGAGAAGAATAATCTCCAATATGCCAACACCCAGCTGGGCGAGGAACTAAAGGATGTTCGTGCTCAGATGTCGGACTCCGTGAAGGAGAATCGGCGGCTTCGGCGCGGCATGTTTAGTAAGTTCTTGAACGAACTTTGAAAAAGAGTTCGGCGAGGAAGTCGACTAACAGAGTTATGTCTGTAGGTATGCTCACAGGTCGTCCTGCAGAGGAAATGCCCGGTTCTACGGGTGACCTTCTTCCCAAGCTCTTACAACTGCATTTAACGGGTTCGGCAGTGATGAAAGGCGTCGCCAGGCCTTGTGGCTATCTGTCTCCATGCCCGAAGGCCTTGGAGAGCTTGGAGAGGCTTAAGGGAGCGCCTTGGCGCTCCGATTATGGAAGATATCGGCCTGCCGTCAAAGGCGCCCGGGAGGCCCGGGCCATGGTGAAGACGCGGTACACGGTTGACCAAAACCACATGGCCGAGGTCGGACCTGTGGGGGCCGATGGGAAGGAGATCCTGTGAGCTTAGTGTACGACCAAGTAGAGTTGGTCATTAAATATTCCCAACATGACTGTAAACTAGACAGCCTGTTGGATGGTATTGAAGAGGAATATGCCCAGTCAAATTGACTATATAATTTGAGATGACATGTAAAATGCCTTCTAGCCGGATTGTAGATCATTTGTCATGGCGGACCTTTTCGCTTCAACCTCGGGACCCGATAGTCCGAAGTGTGTCCGAATACCCTCTCGGTTATGTAAGAACCGGGGCATGCATGGAGACCAGGCGTAGGGGTCATTAGTGCTTGAAATGCATAAGTGCCCAACTAGTTATGTTATATTACATGGTTAGTAAGAAACATCTTCCAGGAGAATAGTTCCGTTAGGGGTTCCTTTCCTCGAGGCATGCCCTAAAGTGCATGTCCTGACCATGAAAAAGCGTAAAAGCATCTGGGGCAGATAAATAAACAAGTGAGAAATCATCTTTAGTTCACCGACCGAATATTCCCTTAAGAACGCTTAGCTTTCGGCTTCACCACGAGGTACACATTCGGCTGACCCGACAAAGAATAATCGCAGAGGTGCTCCCTTTACCGCCTAGCCGAACAATCGGGAACGAGGGGTAAGCACAGAGCCAGCAACCCAGCTTGGCCAAAACTTAGTCATATCGATGCATATAATGGTGAATAAAAGGTACATGTGGAAGTGTGACACATGTGTTGGGCATGAAGCCCAGATAAATAAGCTTCATTAAAGAAGCCCCGAGTATAATGAGCGGATATAGCACGTCGGTTGTGTGCGAACAAAGGCGAACGAGCCCTTAAAGGCTGTAAGAGAAAGGGAGGGAGAAGGAGAGAAATATAAGACAACTAATGTGTAAAAAATAGACAGAGGAAGGAGACGAACACAGACTCCGACGCTAGGCGTAGAATCTTCGAAGACGGGCTGCGTTCCATGGGTTCGGCTCGAGTCAGTTATCTGATGCATCTCGCAGACGGTACACTCCACCAGTTAGGACTTGGTCAATAATAAAGGGACCTTCCCGTTTGGGCTTGAGTTTGTCCTTTTTCTTGTCCGGCAGGCATAGAACTAACTCGCCAACATTGTAAGTTTTGGCCCGCATTTCTGCTTTGATATCTTCGAGCCTGCTGTTGATAGAATGCGGAACGGGCTTTTGCCATGTCACACTCCTCCTCCAAGGCGTCCAAACTGTCCTGCTGATCGAGTTCGTCTTCTCTTTCTTTGTACATGCGCACGCGAGGTGAGTCATGAATTATGTCGCAGGGCAGAAATGCCTCTACGCCGTATACCATAAAGAATGGTGTGAATCTGGTGGTGTGATTCGGCGTGGTCCGCAGCCCCCAGAGTACGGAGTCGAGCTCCTCTACCCAGTGCGTGTTGGATTTCTTGAGGGACCGCACTAATCTAGGTTTGATGCCGCTCATGATTAGTCCATTTGCTCGCTCGACTTGACCGTTAGTTTGTGGGTGATAGACTGAAGCATAGTCGAGCTTGATGCCCATGTTTTTGCACCAGAGTTTGACCTCGTCGGTAGTAAAGTTCGTGCCATTATCGGTGATGATGTCGTGGGGACGCCCGTAACGATGTACGACCCCTAATACGTAAGTCTATCACTAGTCCGGATTCGGCCGCCTTAATGTGCTTGGCCTCTATCCATTTGGTGAATTTATCCACCATGACCAGAGGTATTTTTGCTTGTGGGTTCCTCCTTTAAGGGGTCCAACCATGTCAAGCCCCTGCACTGAAGGGCCAGGTGATGGGTATAGTTTGGAGGGTGGTGGGTGGCATATGGCTTTGGTTAGCAAAGAGTCGGCAGCCAACGCATCGTTGGACTAAGTCCTGAGCATTCCGCCCGCCGTTGGCCAATAAAATCCTGTCTGGAAGGCCTTGCTTACAAGGGCCCGGGCTGCAGCAGGTGCCCGCCGAGTCCGGCATGGATTTCAGCCGTAAGATTCCGTCCTTCCTCTTCGGAGATACACCTTTGAAGGACTCCGGTGGTGCTTTTCTTATAAAGCTCTCCCTCATGGACTTTATAGGCTTTAGATCGCCGCACTATGCAGCGTGCCTCATTTTGGTCCTCGGGAAGTTCCTGCCTGGTTAGGTAGGCCAGGAATGGTTCTGTCCACGGGGCAATGACTGCCATTATTACGTAATGAGGATGTTACTTCGATGGCGTAGCCTCCGCCAGTCGTAATGTTCGTGTCCGGGCAGTGCGGTTGGTCCGATCTGTTATTTCCGGATTCCCCTTCCCATAATACGGATGGCTTGAATAGCCTCTCCAAGAAAATGTTGGGGGGGAGGACTGCATCGCGCTTTGCGCCAATGCGTGCCAAGACGTCTGCTGCTTGATTGTTTTCCCAGGCTATATGGTGAAATTCGAGCCCCTCGAACCGAGCTGACATTTTTAGGACGGCGTTGCGATAAGCTACCATTTTCAGATCTTTGGCATCGAAGTCTCCATTTATTTGGGATATCGCGAGGTTCGAATCCCCGCGCACCTCTAGGCGTTGAATGCCCATGGAGACTGCCATCCGGAGACCATGTAGAAGGGCCTCGTATTCGGCTGCGTTGTTGGAGTCCGTATACATTATCTTGAGTACTTATTGAATCAGATTCTCCTGTTGGGGACGTCGAACGACGCCAGCCCCGCACCAGCCAACATTTTGGAGCCGTCGAAGTGCATGATCCAGTTGGAATATGTGCCGTACTCTTAGGGAGTTCGGCTTCAGTCCATTCGGTGACGAAGTCGGCCAAAACTTGCGACTTAATAGCTCGCCGTGGCTTATAGGTTATGTCGAATGGGAGGAGCTCAATGGCCCATTTGGTAATCCGGCCCGTCGCGTCGCGGTTGTTTATAATATCGTTAAGAGGTACTTCAGAGGCTACTGTTATCGAACACTCTTGAAAGTAGTGTCGCAGCTTCCGGGACGCCATAAATACCGCGTACGCTATCTTTTGATAATGCGGGTACCGCGACTTGCATGGAGTGAGGACAGTGGACACGTAGTAAACTGGCTTTTGAAGGGGGAGTTTGTGTCCGCCCGTTTCTCGTTCGACGACGAGCACTGCGCTTACAACTTGATGAGTTGCCGCGATGTATAATAGCATTGGTTCGCCAATGTTAGGCGCGGCCAGGACCAGGTTTGTTGCCAATAAGGCTTTTATTTCTTCGAAGTCCGGTGGTATGGCATCCGGCCCACTTGAAGTGTTCGGTCGCCGAGGAGGCGATAAATGGGTAATGCCTTTTCTCCCGAGCGGGAGATAAAGCGGCTTAGAGCCGCCACGCATCCAGTCAACTTTTGTATTTGTTTGAGGTCCTTTGGGATATCCAATTGTGACAGAGCTCAGATCTTGGTTGGGTTTGCTTCAATTCCTCTACCGGATACAATGAAGCCCAAGAGCTTTCCGGCTGGTACGCCGAAAACACATTTTTTCCGGGTTAAGCTTGATGTCATATGTTCGAAGGTTATCGAATGTGAGCCTCAAGTCGTCTACTAGAGTTTCGACATGCTTGGTTTTGACGACCACGTCATCTACGTATGCCTCCACTGTTTTGCCGATCTGGTTTGCCAGACATGTCTGAATCATGCGCTGATATGTTGCGCCGGCGTTTTTGAGCCCGATGGGCATTGTGTTGAAGCAGAATGGGCCGTATGGGGTGATGAATGCCGTTGCGGCTTGGTATGGCTCTGCCATCTAAATTTGATGGTAGCCGGAGTATGCGTCGAGGAAACACAATGAATCATGTCCTGCGGTAGCATCGATAATTTGATCGATGCGGGGGAGGGGGAAGGGATCCTTTGGGCAAGCCTTGTTGAGGTCCTTGAAATCGACGCATAGGCGCATTGTCCTTCTTTGGTACCATCACCAGGTTTGCTAGCCAGTCCGGATGTTTTATATCTCTGATGAATCCGGCCTCCAGTAGTTTGGCTAGCTCCTCTCCCATGGCTTGTCTCTTAGGTTCGGAGAAACGCCGAAGGGCCTTCTTGACTGGCTTGAATACTTTTAGGATGTTTAGGCTGTGCTCGGCCAGCCGGCGTGGGATTCCTGGCATGTCTGAAAGGTGTCAGGAAAAATGTCCCAATTTTTGCATAGGAATTCTCGTAGTGCGGCGTCTACATCAGGGTTTAACTGCGCCCCGATGGAGGCCGTTTTTGTAGGGTCCGTTGGATGTACTTGGAATTTGACTATTTCGTCCGCCGGTTTAAAGGAGGTGGACTTGGATCTTTTATCGAGTATCACGTCGTCCATGTTCACCGTGGAGCACAGCGCAGTCAGTTCCTCGGCCGTTAGGGCTTCGGGTAGTGCCTCAAGGGCCAGTGCGGCTGTCTTATTTTCGGCGCGGAGTGCTATGTCCGGTCACTAGCAAGAGTGATGATTCCGTTGGGCGGGCATTTTGAGCTTCATGTACCCGTAATGGGGTATAGCTTCAAAAATTGTGAATGCCTCTCGCCCTAATAGAGCGTGGTATTCGCTGTGAACAGGGCCACTTGGAACGTGACCTCCTCGGACCAGTAATTATACTGGCGTGCGAACACCACATCGAGTGTGATTTTTCCTGTACAGCACGCTTCCCGACTGGGGATTATTCCTCTAAAGGTTGTGCTGCTTCGCTCAATGCGGCTCCAGTCTATTCCATTTTTCGAAGGGTTTCCTCATAAATGAGGTTCAATCCGCTGCCACCGTCCATGAGTACCTTGGTAAGGCGAAAGTCGTCCACTATTGGACAGAGGACCAATGTGGCTGGTGCTCGGGCTGTTCGGAATTTAGGTTCATCACTGGCATTAAAGGTAATAGCCGTGTCACTCCATGGGTTTATTGTTGCTACTTGGTAGACTTCGCAAGGTCATGGAGTGTTCGTTTCCGCATATTATTTGATGTGAAAGTCTCGAAGACTGTTAATACCGTACTGGTATCCCTGGGCTGGTGCTCTGTGGATTCTGGGGTTAGAAGCTCTTCGCCACTTCTGGCCACCTACCGGAGTATCCAACATGCTCTAAGGCTATGAGTTGGTGTGGCGCCCTCTGTACTATGAATTTTACAGGGTCCATTGAGCCATCCCTCCAAAGACGGTTCCATGCCCTATAGAGGGTTTTTGCTTTTTGGTGTTTAACCCAGTGCCTAGCGATAATACACCCTTTTATTTCGGATCAGGTTGTATTCACGGCGGATTGTCCCAAAATTTTATTTCGGTTTTCAGCGCTTTCCATCGCACAAGATTTTCAGACTATGGTCGCCAAGTCAGCTTAAGCGTGTAATTTCAATGGCGACTTATGGCGTTGAGGATTCCGTTGTCCGTGCAATTATTGCGTAAGAATGAAATTGCGTCCTCCTCGCGACAGTCCTTTATCCTGCTCATGACCAGGAGGAATCGCCCGATAATGGTGTATCGTTTCATGGGCTCTTGCGAATTTGGGATAGATCGCTTATGTTTGGGTGGGCGGTGGAATTAAATCCGAACTTCGCCCAATTTAAGACTCGGGGCCAAGGAGTTTCCGAACTCGGAAGCTTGGGTTCTTGGATGTTGTCCAATGAATCTAGCCCACGCCCGACTTTAGGTTCGTGGCTTGAGTGACGCCCTCCCTCCCCGGGTATCCGGTTTGGAGGATCGGGAATCCGGACATAACTAGTCCTTAAGATAGATGAAGGCTTGCCGCATTGTTCCTCCACCACTGCAACGTGATGGGTGACCTGGGGAGAGTTAATCTCCCTCGGATCGAGTTTAGGCCCAATCTGATCGTAGTCTGTAGCGACTCCTAGGGCGGCGATGCGATCCAAGAGCTTGTTTAAGGAAGAGAGCTCCATCGAATCTAACTGCTCAGCAAGTTCCGAGTTGACGTGAAGATTGCTTCCGATGACCCGAGAAGTCATCGTCGGCGAGGCGGCCAAACAGGCGGTCATAAGAAAACCGCCTAGCCGGAGAGTTTGGCCGATAGCCAAAGCTCCTTTAGCAACAATGCCGTCTTTAAACACGGGATGAGGCATCCTTCCTGATGGCGACGACACAAGGGAACTCTCAACGAAAGCACCAATGTCGGTGTCAAAACCAGTGGATCTCGGGTAGGGGGTCCCGAACTGTGCGTCTAGGAGGATGGCAACAGGAGACAAGGGACACGATGTTTTTATCCAGGTTCGGGCCCTCTCGATGGAGGTAAAACCCTACTCCTGCATGATTAATATTGATGATATGATTAGTACAAGAGTAGATCTACCACGAGATCAGAGAGGCTAAACCCTAGAAGCTAGCCTATGGTATGATTGTTGTTCGTCCTACGGACTAAATCCCTCTGGTTTATATAGACATCGGAGAGGGCTAGGGTTACACCGAGTCGGTTACAATGGGAGGAGATCTACATATCCGTATCACCAACCTTGCCTTCCACGCCAAGGAAAGTCCCATCCGGACACGGGACGAAGTCTTCAATCTTGTATCTTCATAGTCCAGGAGTCCGGCCAAAGGTTATAGTTCGGCTATCCGGACACCCCCTAATCCGGGACTCCCTCAGTGACCTATAATCGAGTGTTCTCACTTGACTCCTAAGTCAATATACTCTAACATAGGTGACCTAGTCGCCGCCCCTCCTCTAGATGAAGTTCTCTAGTGTCTCTTTATATTGTTGTTTTCTTCTTGAGTTTAATTCTTTTGTTCCCCTTTAAAAAATACTTCATCTAGATGCTCTTCTTTTTCTGATTTATTTTCTTTCCCTAGTTAGTTTCTTTTCTTCTAGTTAATTCATTGCAAATCTTATTTGAATTCATTGAAAATCCTTGTCATATCCTATTGTCAAGCGAGCTGAGTTGAAAAAAATTTCCCTCTGTCTTCAATTCGATACCTCTGACCCGAAGCACGACAGTACCACCGAGAAGTAATACACATCGCATGCCTATTCATCGATACAACTGAAGAGGAAAAACTCAGATACACCGATGTGATCATTCTATGACCTATCCTTTTTGGAATCATAGTTTGATACTACTGGAGACATCGTTTTTGCCGCATAAAGAACTTTTTGCCAAAACTTCTTTGTTTTTTTTTCTCTCCATCTCCACTCAATGATTCCTTACCCTCTAACTACATCTAAAATAATCTCAGTTGGTTGTGCCTCCTGAGGACCATACCTGCTTGACCAACAACCTTGAAACTCAATCCTTCATGGAAATTGATGTCAGAGGGCGAGAGACAGAAGCACATCAAAGTTCACCCACAAACTCTCATCTATAAAAAGGAAAATATTCCAAAGAGAGAGATGCACTTCATAAGAGGAGAGAATTATATATGTTTCTAAGAGGGGATAAACATATATTTGGTGATCACTTTATATGATCCTTTTTCTCTGATTTTGTCTCAACCTACCTACTCCCAATATCAAATTCTGAAGATTCAGGGGGAGAGGAAGCTCAAATTTAGGGGAGAAAAATCCTTGAAATTATATTGCAAATATTTGGTTGATCTCTTGGGACATGTTTGCACTTAAGGAAGTATTCACCCAGTGATATCTTTTCCTACACATGTCATCCCAATCTTGGTATTCTTGATGTTCTTGTCCCTTCTTTCCTTTGAAGAAGTTCCTTGTGTTATCTACCCTTGTTTTCTCAAGTTTGTTTCTTCAGGAAAGTGCTCAAGTGTATCAAGGTAAGTATATGCATGAAGTTCATGTGCATGATGATCTCTTGCTTATTGCACATATTGTTTGCAAGAATAAATCATGAACATGAAGGTATTACATTATCATCATTGCTCTGATGCATGTAGGCAAGATACATGTAACATGATTAAGAATCCTTTGTATTGTGCATAAGCATTTCAAAAGCTATTACCCTTGAAAAGGCTACACACTTGTAGGGGGGGCATATGCATGTTACATGTTTCTGAAAGCTCTCATACATTTCTTGTTACAGTATTATTTGAATCTTTGATGTATGTTGTCATCAATTAACAAAAGGGGGGAGATTGAAAGCACGTTGCTCCCTTACGGGTTTTGGTAATTCATGCCAACATTCATGTTGTTGGACTAACACTTTCACCTAGTATATTTCAGAAAATTCCAACATTGGCATGGCAAGGATGTGAGGATGTGGACCCCTTCAAAATGCTAAGGATATGGATTGGCAAAAGTTTCAAGACTCTACATTTTTGGTAAAGTAATCCAAGATCACATTGAGTTCATAGGAAAGCCAATACTATTAAAAGGGGATGAAGTTTTGATCATGACTCAGTTGCTCCAATGCTTGAAGATATTGCTCCAAAAACCGTCAACCACCTTCTCCAAATCCTATCTGTCCAAATCCTAAAAGTCAAACTCAGTCCCACCAAATTCTTCCCATCTGGACCCACCGAGTTTATCCTAGACAGTGCCAAAGTCAAACCCTAGACTTTCAGTTCTACCGAGATGATGATCGGTCCCACCGGTTTGCACGGACTAGGTTTCCATAACCCAATTAGTTCATTTCGGAATCACCGAGTAGAACCAATCGGAATTACCGAAATGCAGTCTTTCTTAGGTCGTCACATATCAATCTGTCCGAGATTCTTTGTTCGGTCCCAATGAAAAGCACAATGTTTGAATCTTTTACACAAGTCGGTCTCAACGAGTTTTTGGTTCGGTGTCACCGAGTTGAGTCAAAAGGTTGTAATGGTTGGATTTTGGGTGAAGGGTATTTATACCCCTCCACCCCCACTCACTCTATGAGAGAGCCATCGGAATGAAACTACACGTCCACCATTCATTTTCTGAGACAGGAGCACCTACTCATGTGTTGAGATCAAGGCAATTCAATCCAACCATTTGAACCTTGATTTCTAGCCACCCCAAGTTGTTTTCCACTCCAATCCTTCTCCTACCAAAGCCAAATCTGTGAGAGAGTGATTGAGTGTTGAGGAGACTATATTTTGAAGCCCAAGAGCAAGGAGTTCATCATCAACACACCATCTATTACCTTTTGGAGAGTGGTGTCTCCTATATTGGTTAGGTGTCACTTGGGAGCCTCCAAGATCATGTGTAGTTGAACCAAGGAGTTTGTAAGGGCAAAGAGATCGCCTACTTCGTTAAGATCTACCCAAGTAAGGCTAGTCCTTCTAGGATGTAAGCCATGGTGGAATAGACAAGGTTTCTTCTTCGTCGACTCTTTGTGGGTGGACCCTCCATGGATTCGCGCAGCCATTATCCTCTGTGGGTTGAAGTCTCCATCAACATGGATGTACGATAGCACCACCTATCGGAACCACACCCAAAATTACCGTGTCCTCATTGCGTTTTATCTTCCCATCTCCACCCCTATGCTTTCCTCATTTGCATCTTGTACTATTTCCGCTGCTCTATCTCTAGATATGCATGTTGAAGGAAATATGCCCAAGAGGCAATAATAAAGTTGTTATTTATATTTCCTTACATCATGATAAATGTTTATTATTCATTCTAGAATTGTATTAAATGGAAACTTAGTACATGTGTGAATACATAGACAAACACAATTTCACTAGTATGCCTCTACTTGACTAGCTTGTTAATCAAAGATGGTTAAGTTTCCTAGCCATGGACAAGAGTTGTCATTTGATGAATGGAATCACATCATTAGAGAATGATGTGATTGACTTGACCCATCCGTTAGCTTAGCACTATGATCGTTTAGTTTATTCCTAATGCTTTATTCATAACTTATACATGTTCCTATGACTATGAGATTATGCAACTCCTGAATACCGAAGGAACACTTAGTGTTCTATCAAACGTCACAACGTAACTGGGTGATTATAAAGATGCTCTACAGGTGTCTCCGATGGTGTTTGTTGAGTTGGCATAGATCGAGACTAGGATTTGTCACCTTGATTGTCAGAGAGGTATCTCTGGGCCCTCTCGGTAATGCACATCACTATAAGCCTTGCAAGAAATGTGAATAATGAGTTAGTTATGGGATGATGCATTATGGAACGAGTAAAGAGACTTGCCGGTAACGAGATTGAACTAGGTATAATGATACCGACGATCGAATCTCGGGCAAGTAACATACCGATGACAAAGGGAACAACGTATGTTGTTATGCGGTTTGACCGATAAAGATCTTCGTAGAATATGTAGGAACCAATATGAGCATCCAGGTTCCGCTATTGGTTATTGACCGAAGATGAGTCTCGGTCATGTCTACATACTCCTCGAACCCGTAGGGTCCGCACGCTTAACGTTCGATGACGATCGGTATTATGAGTTTATGTGTTTTGATGTACTGAAGGTAGTTCAAAGTCCCGGATGTGATGACGGACATGAAGAGGAGTCTCTAAATGGTCGAGACATAAAGATTGATATATTGGACGATGTTATTCGGACATCGGATGAGTTTCGGGGGTCACCGGATAAATATCGGAGTGCCGGGGGGTTGTCGAAACCCCCGGGGGAACTAATGGGCCAACATGGTCCTTGTGAGAGAGACAGAGGAGGGGGCCTTAGAGGGAATATAATAGTGATCTAGGAGTAGATCACTGGACAGCGGTCAAAATTATCCTTAGAGGACTAAGGAAATATTTCTCCGTTATGGAGGTGATAAAAGAGTTTGTCGTAAAGAGTTACGTCGATGCAAGCTTTTGACACCGATCTAGATGACTATAAGTCTCGATCTAGATACATATTGGAAGTGGGAGCAATTAGCTAGAGTAGCTCCGTGCAGAGTATTTTAGACATAGAAATTTGCAAAATACATACGGATCTGAATGTGGCAGACCCGTTGACTAAACTTCTCTCACAAGCAAAACATGATCACACCATAGTACTCTTTGGGTGTTAATCACATAGCGATGTGAACTAGATTATTGAATCTAGTAAAACCCTTTGGGTATTAGTCACATGCTGATATGAACTAATCACATGGTGATGTGAATTATAGGTGTTAAATCACATGGCGATGTGAACTAGATTATTGACTCTAGTGCAAGTGGGAGACTGAAAGAAATATGCCCTAGAGGCAATAATAAAGTTGTTATTTATATTTCCTTACATCATGATAAATGTTTATTATTCATGCTAGAATTGTATTAACCGGAAACTTAGTACACGTTTGAATACATATACAAACAGAGTGTCACTAGTATGCCTCTACTTGACTAGCTCGTTAATCAAAGATGGTTAAGTTTCCTAGCCATGGACAAGAGTTGTCATTTGATGAACGGGATCACATCATTAGAGAATGATGTGATTGACTTGACCCATCCGTTAGCTTGGCACTATGATCGTTTAGTTTATTGCTAATGCTTCTTCATAACTTATACATGTTCCTATGACTATCAGATTATGCAACTCCCGGATACCGGAGGAACACTTAGTGTGCTATCAAACATCACAACGTAACTGGTGATTATAAAGATGCTCTACAGGTGTCTCTGATGGTGTTTGTTGAGTTGGCATAGATCGAGATTAGGATTTGTCACTTCGATTGTCGGAAAGGTGTCCCCGGGCCCTGTCGGTAATGCACATCACTATAAGCCTTGCAAGCAATGTAACTAATGAGTTAGTTACGAGATGATGCATTACGTAACGAGTAAAGAGACATGCTGGTAATGAGATTGAACTAGGTATAATGATACCGACGATCGAATCTCGGGCAAGTAACATACCGATGACAAAGGGAACAACGTATGTTGTTACGCGGTTTGACCGATAAAGATCTTCGTAGAATATGTAGGAACCAATATGAGCATCCAGGTTCCGCTATTGGTTATTGACCGGAGATGAGTCTCGGTCATGTCTACATAGTTCTCGAACCCATAGGGTCCGCACGCTTAACGTTCGATGACGATCGGTATTACGAGTTTATGTGTTTTGATGTACCGAAGGTAGTTCGGATTCCCGGATGTGATCACTGACATGACGAGGAATCTCGAAATGGTTGAGACATAAAGATTGATATATTGGACGATGTTATTCGGACACTGGATGAGTTTCGGGGGTCACCGGATAAATATCGAAGTGCCTGGGGAGTTATCGGAACCCCTGGGGGAACTAATGGGCCAACATGGGCCTTTTGAGAGAGAGAGAGGAGGGGGCCTTAGGGCTGGCTGCGCCCCCCCCCCCCCGTTGAGGAGTCCGAATTGGACAAGGAGGGGGCGGCACCCCCTCTTTCCCTCCCTCTCCTTCCTTCCCCCTCTCTCTTCCCTTGTTGGAAACCTATTAGGAATAGGATTGCTAGTAGGAATCCCCTCCCCCTTGCTCCTTTATATACGGGGGCAGGGGGGCACCCTAGGACACACAAGTTGACAGTTGTCTTAGCCGTGTGCGGTGCCCCCCTCCACAGATTTTCACCTCTGTCATATCGTTGTAGAGCTTAGGCGAAGCCTGATACGTCTCCAACGTATCTGTAACTTTTTATTGTTCCATGCTATTATATTATCCGTTTTGGATGTTTAATGGGCTTTAATATGCTCTTCTATATTATTTTTGGGACTAACCTATTAACCGAAGGCCCAGTGCCAGTTTTTTTGCCTATTTCAGTGTTTCGCAGAAAAGGAATACCAAACGGAATCCAAACGGAATGAAACCTTCGCGATGATCTTTCTTGGAATAAATGCAATCCAGAAGACTTGGAGTTGAACTCTAGAACTCTGTGAGGCAGCACGAGGCAGGAGGGCGCGCCTAGGGGGAAGGCTCGCCCCCCACCCTCATGGGCCCCACGGAGCTCCACCGACGTACTTCTTTCGCCTATATATACTCTTATACCCTAAAAACATCAGGGGAGCCACGAAACCACTTTTCAACCGCGGCAACCTTCTGTACCTGTGAGATCCCATCTTGGGGCCTTTTCCGGCGATCTGCCGGAGGGGGAATCAATCACAGAGGGCTTCTACATCAACACCATAGCCTCTCCGATGAAGCGTGAGTAGTTTACCACAGACCTTCGGGTCCATAGTTATTAGCTAGATGGCTTCTTCTCTCTCTTTGGTTCTCAATACAAAGTTCTCCTTGATGTTCTTGGAGATCTATTCGATGTAATACTTTTTGCGGTGTGTTTGCCGAGATCCGATGTATTGTGGATTTATGATCAAGATTATCTATGAATATTATTTGGTTCTTTCTCTGAATTCTTATATGCATGATTTGATGCCTTTGCAAGTCTCTTCGAATTATCGGTTTAGTTTGGCCTACTAGATTGATCTTTCTTGCAATGGGAGAAGTGCTTAGCTTTCGGTTCAATCTTGTGGTGTCCTTTCCTAGTGACAGCAGGGGCAGCAAGGCATGTATTGTATTGTTGCCTTCGAGGATAAAAATATGGGGTTTATATCATATTGCTTGAGTTTATCCCTCTACATCATGTCCTCTTGCTTAATGCGTTACTCTATTCTTATGAACTTAATACTCTAGATGCATGCTGGATAGAGGTCGGTGTGTGAAGTAATAGTAGTAGATACAGAATCGTTTCAGTCTACTTGACATGGACGTGATGCCTATATTCATGATCATGCCTAGATATTCTCATAACTATGCGCTTTTCTATCAATTGCTCAGCAGTAATTTGTTCACCCACCGTAATATATGCTATCTTGAGAGAAGCCACTAGTGAAACCTATGGCCCCCGGGTCTATTTTACATCATATTAGTTTTCCATCAACTTGCCAATTTCTGTCGCCGTTTATTTTGCAATCTTTACTTTCCAATCTATACAACAAAAATACCAAAAATATTTATCTTACTATCTTTATTGAATCTCACTTTTGCAAGTGACCGTGAAGGGATTGACAACCCCTTTATCGCGTTGGTTGCAAGGTTCTTGATTGTTTGTGCAGGTACTAGGTGACTTGCGTGTTATCTCCTATTAGATTGATACCTTGGTTCTCAAAAACTGAGGGAAGTACTTACGCTACTTTGCTGCATCCCCCTTTCCTCTTCAAGGGAAAACCAACGCATGCTCAAGAGGTAGCAAAGCCCTGCGTCGGTAACTTCATCATCACCGTCACCACGCCGTCGTGCTGACGAAACTCTCGCTCGGCCTCAGCTGGATCAAGAGTATGAGGGACGTCACCGAGCTGAACATGTGCAGATCGTGGAGGTGCCGTGCGTTCGGTACTTGGATCGGTTGGAACGCAAAGACATTCGACTACATCAACCACGTTACTAAACGCTTCCGCTTTCGGTCTACGAGGGTACGTGGACACACTCTCCCCGCTCGTTGCTATGCATCACCTAGATGGATCTTGCGTGTGTGTAGGATTTTTTTTGAAATACAACGTTCCCCAACACATGTGTAGAAAGTGTTGGTTGTATCTTAACTAGTGCCAAAATCTGCCTAAACTTCAAGAAAACTAAAAACTGCACCTTTGGTCTTTTAAGAGTCTATTCGCACCCGTCTAGACATATCTTCTCAATCCTACAATTGGTATCAGAGCCTTAGTCTCCATTGCTTTGGTTTAATCACCATTGGAGGAATATGGATGTGTATACTTTGAGGAGTCTTAGATGTAGAGTTCCCATTCTTGATGGAGAGTACTATAACTATTGGAAAAAATTAAAATGCTTGATACCTTTGATGAATTTAACTTGATAAAGTATATTCATAATCCTTATGTGCCTCCTATTGATCACTTGCACCCCACTCTTGAAGAGTAAATTGACATCCTTGGTAATCTTAGAACCGTCAATCTCATCATTCGAGTATTACCTAAAATTGTGCTTGTTCGTATGCAAAACTTTGAGTGTGCCTATACTTTATGAAAGGACTTAGAAATGTGCTTTCCCAACTACTTATTAAAGAACCTTGATGAGATGCTTCATAAAACTATTGCTTTTCATAAGATGAAGCCTAGTGATCCTAAATTTGATGATTGTCTCTAAGCTTTGTGATCTTATGCGTGCTAAAGGTGATGTTAGAATCATTAGCAATATCATAATAGAAGCCATTAGAATTCATAATCTTGAGCATTGTCACAATCATGGAACTAATGAATCCATTGCCCTAGGTGATGATCATATACATGTTGATGATGGTGACAATGTTGAACATGGCTATTATGATGAGGATGGAGAGTTCAACATCGAATACGAGAATACTAATAAATCTTAGTCTCATGGAAAATCTTCAAGATTACATGGCCGGAGGAAAGGAATTAATTCTTCATAGTGGATGCACCGATCACATGATCGGAGATAGAGACATGTTTCGTGAGCTTGCTAAGAATGATGGTCCATGCAAGTATGTGACTTTTGGAGACAACTCCAAGAGTAAGGTACTTGTCCTTGGTAAGGTGGCCATATCCAATGATAGCTCCATTCAAAATTCTATGCTTGTTGAATCTCTTGGTTACAATCTTCTTTCCGTATCTAGACTAGCCGAATTTGGTTTCATTGTTCTATTTACCGAAGTAGATTACCAAGTGTTCTGTAGAGATAATCATAATATGGTCTTTATCGTCATTTGTGGAGGTGATATGTACATTGTTGTTTTCAATAAAAGAGCCCAACCTCATACATGTCTTATTGCAAAATCTCTAAAGGTTGGTTATGGCATAAAAGACTAGGACATGTTGGCATGCAAAATCTTGATAAACTTGTTAAAGGGGATCATATTCTTAGTGTTAAGGATGTTATAGTTGACAAGGATAGACTTTGTAGTGCTTACCAAGCAGGAAAACAAGTTGGAGGAAGTCATCCCATGAAGAACATCATGACACGAGAAGACCACTAGAGCTCTTCATATGGATCTCCAGGCCCACCACTCTCTGGATGGTCTCTGCCTCCTCTATCGTTCCACACCCTTTAAGCATGCGGGTATGGTTCCAGCCTCACCATCATCCTATGGATATCTGCTGGGTTCCCGCACCGCATCACTTAGGAGCTATCGGGACTCATGTGCGTCTCTTAATTTATGGTAACACCTACCATTTATCCCCCATATCAAACATAAATGTAATATTGTAATGTAGTAACGTAAAGCATACCCGTGATCATCACCCAGAGGGGATCACGACTCGGTAATCTAGCATAGCAACACGAACAAGGATGTAGGGCCAACTAATGGAACACCATAATAGTTGTACTAAGCATGATAACAAGTAAAGTATTTATATCAGGCAACAAAATTAGGCTATGCATCTGAGTAGGATCTAGTGAACAACAACGGTGACAATACCTAATGCATGAATATAGATAGAAAGAAGAGGCGATATCTTAAATGATCAAGGAGGTTTGCTTGCCTGGTTGCTCTTCATACAAAGATGGATCCTCAAAGGTGTAGTCGTACTCAGAAGCTACATCGGTCTCGGGGTCTACCGAAAAAAAGTAAAAGGAAAAAAATAGAAAAACACAATCAAATAGATCACATGATGTATGTCATGGAAATTTGTGTTGGTGATATGCTCTAATGCATTACTAAGCATTTTAATTGAGGTGGGAAAATATTTGGAGCTCCACATATTATTTCGTATTTTGACCCTAAAGCAAATTGTCAATATTCATTATGATAGAGGAGTTTGTAATGCATGCAAATGACATAATCAGATCGTTATATTTTCTGATCATTTTTCATATACAAATTATTTTCATTCAATTTATGGTTTATTTTATATGATTTTCTAAAGTTTCATTGATTTTCTAGAATAAATATTATTTCAAAATTAATATGGAAAGTGCTAATTATACCCATAAGTACACCCAACCAGTGGCTCACTGCTGGAGCCAGTTGACTTGGTCAACTCCCCAGTCAGCAGGTTCAGTCAGCAGTCAACTATTGACTAGTCAATTTGCGAGTGGGCCCTCATGTCATAGACTTAGTTATTAATAGAGTTTATTAATTATTTAATTAAATTAGTTAGCAGATGGGTCCCACATGTCATTGAAAAACGTTTTAAGCAAAGGGTTGTTTTCTGGTGGGATAAAATGTCACTGGATAAGTAGCCCAGTAATCTAATCCTAATCAGAACTAGCACGGTTGGCCCACCCGGCGAGGAGCCGTAGCTGTTCTTAAGCATCGCCAGAGGCGTGCCAACAAACCTGGCGCTTGGTCAGCACGCAACGCCGGCAGCGGGCGAGTGTGCTGGTAAGCGGCAGGGCGTGTAGAGCACGAGTAGCGCGCGGGCTGGGCAAGTCAGGGCATGGCCAGGGACGCGACATGAGCGACGGAGCATGCGCAGGAGCGGAGCTCCGACCATGTCAGCCTTTTCTCATGGGGCGACGCTACGACGACGAATCGATGTCAGGGAGAGGGAGATTCGGGAGAGGAGCTCAAAACAAACTCGGGGCCGTGTTTGAGGACACCGGAGGTGGACCGAGGCAGCGGCAATCAACGACGATGTGCGGCAGCCGTGGATGGAGAAGGCGGTGCTATGGCATCGATGCAGTGGTGATCCGGGCTGATCTGGCCCGAAGCTAATGTAGTCGAGGACTGCGGTCCTCCTGGACACCAGCTGCCGGTGTGGGTTGGTTCGGGAGCGTGTCAACATCAATGGCACAACGGTGGGAGCGTTCGGGCGACGGCTTCGAGCGAGGAGATGGGCGAGAGAGGGAGAGAGGAGGGGGCAAAGGTAGGTTTCGCGGGGCACGTGGCCAGGCGCGGCCATGGCCATGGGATGCGTGCCACGGCTTCCCCTACTTTTGTAGCGAGGTTGGGGATGAACCTAGTTGGGCTGGGCCTCCCCTGTGCACTAGAGGCCCCTCCAACTGTGTGTTTTTTTATTTTTTATTTTCATTTTTCTCTTTGCTTTTTATCTAATTGACCTAGCGGATGAATTTAGTTGATCATGAAATTTTGCACAAAAATACAAAGCAACATGTTTAGGCTACACACAAAGTTTCATGTCAGTTGGATATAATCAAATTTATGTTCAAATTTAAATGAGTTTATTTAAATGTTGCTGGTCCACTCTAAATATTGTTAGGGGCATTTTGGAAATTCAAAAGATGCTCGTCTCCACATGGTAAATACCTAGGGATTATTTGCAATAATACCAACCTTTTTGTCTCACTGTTTGAAGAAATATAATTTTGACGTGTGATTTAAATTTGAATTTGATTTGGGACAAGTGGAACTTGTAGGAACGAAGTATGTCTACCAGAGGGGGTGAATGGGAGTTCTAAAATTTCTTCGAAAATCTCAAAACTCTCGGAACCCAACAACGGAGCAAATGAAAAACAAAGTACAACGAGCTAAAACAGACTACCGAATGGAAACTAAGACATGCATCGAGACAAATCACATGAATGAAACAGTTTGAATGTTAACATGGGTAGCAGAGGTAACCAGTGATGCTCAATGGCGACAGGGTATTTGTTCGACTAGTTCGTCCTTCTGCACAAGGGCTACGTCTGGTTGGAGGGGTTGTGACTTAACACGGAAGATAAACTCTCTTCGCCCTATTCTCCTCGACAGTTGGTTCGTCAACCAATGTCGATCAATCGTGGTAGATACTTGAGGCAATCTCCAAACCTTTACGGACTTCTTCGAGAATCACAATTCCTCTTAGTCTCTGAAGAAATTGTCACCTAACCGTCTAGAGAGTTTGCAGCTCTCAAGAGTAATAGGCGGAGCGTACTGGACTTAGATTCGAGTGATGCTGAACCACTATCTAATTCTTCGGCTCTAGGGTTTTTCTCATGGTGGATTTTAAACTCAAATCGCTTAGAGAGGGGATTTGAGGGAGTCCTGGATAAGGGGGTTCCCCGGGCGTCCGGGCTATGTGACATGGGCTGGACTGATGGGCTGTGAAGATACAAGATAGAAGACTTTCCCCCGTGTCCTGATGGGACTCTCCGTTGCATGGATAACAAGCTTGGCGGTCGGATGTGTAGTTTCCTTTCTCTGTAAACCGACTTTGTACAACCCTGGCCCCCTCCGTGTCTATACAAACCAGAGGGGTTAGTCCATAGAGGCTAACACAGATCATACATGCTAGACATCTAGGTTTTAGCCATTACGATCTCGAGGTAGATCAACTCTTGTAATCCCTATACTCATCAAAGTCAATCAAGCAGGAAGTAGGGTATTACCTCCATTAAGAGGGCCCGAACCTGGGTAAACATCGTGTCCCCCGTCTCCTATTACCTTCGATCTTCATACGCACAGTTCGGGACCCCCTACCCGAGATCAGCCGATTTTGACACCGACATTGTGTAGCGACCCGACCTGAGATGGTCAAGTCTCTGTGCTTCAGTGTCATCCCTGGATCAGTAATGTTGACACACACAGTACTCGAAGGATTTATAACAGAGTAGCAATCACACACTTATTACATCGAATGTCTCAGAAGAGAACTTATTACAATAATATGGCTTAAGGCCATCTAATACGATAACAGCGTAAGGCTTGGAAGATAAAGTGAGTCCATCAACTCCAACGGCATAGCTGAGCTACACGGCAACGACCTAACGAACCTTACTCCTCGTCTGAAAAGTCTGCAACATAATACTTTGCAGCCCGAGAACGGGTCAGCACATGGAATATGCTGGCAATATAACACAGTAGAGCAAGAACAAAATAATGCTATCACTACATGCATATTTGGCTGGTGGAAAGCTCTATGGTTACAATTTCCGAATCACCCTATAGAATGGCCTGTTCTCCTCGGTCGGAATAGGAAGTATAGTTTTGCAAAAAGCCAATTTTTTCCTACAACAAAGGAATAGTTTTTAGTTTAACTATCATGGTGGTTGAAACATTGAGAAGGTATAACCCCAACTCAATCCCAATTAAAGTAGTTAACAACCCAACAATATTAATTAAGAGTGATGAGATACATGTGATAACCCAAGTACTAGATACTCAACATTGTCCATAACCGGGGACACGGCTAACCATGATTAGATTGTACACTCTGCAGAGGTTTGCACACTTTTCCCCACAAAACTCGATCGCCTCCGTTGATTTCTCGCACTGCATGGTGTTTGAGAAACGGATGACCGAGACATAGTCTTTCAGAAAGATTAACTCTCTACTCCGGGTAGACCATACCAAACCTACAAAACCCACTACCTGCTGATCTACCTCTTCAAGAGCTTCACGTAACCTACACAACTATGCTAGAGCCCATAGTAGCTTGTGGCTGCACACGGAAGTTTCTAGCATGAATAATCTCGATTCCTTGAAGCACAGGTGGCGGTCCATAGGAAGATCACACGGGTACCCCGGGATTTCCAAAAAATAAAATGCAGACAACCTTTGGGTTCCCCAGGTGCCTCAATCCACCCAGATGTTAATTTTAAGTTGCCACCTTAAGTTGAACCATTAATTAAGAATCTCACATCTGTCATGGATTCACTCAAACCCAACCACGTCTACGAGCATAGCATATCAATATAAGCAACACGTAGAAGTAACTCCCAAGGGTTTGACAAGAATAGGCAATAGGTTCTACCTCAACAACTACTTCCCAACCCACAAGTTAAAGACATCCTAACCATGCAATGTTTGAGGATAGGAACTAATGCATAAAAACTGGGTATGAAAAGAGTATGATCAATGTGTTACTTGCCTTGTCGACAATCCATGAATCCTAGAGACTCAGAGTAACACGCTTAGCACTCGGGAATTCTATCGCAAGCAAACAATAACATACATAAGCAACAAGAAATGATGCACAAGCAAAACTCAATTAAACGAGGCTGACCAGAAAGTTCAACTTAAGAACTCCGGTTCGCAAAAAGAATCAAACCAAACGGAACAACTAAACTCAAACAGCAAAAGAAACAAGATCCGTTACTAATCTGAACTAAGGTCAAATTTTACAGTATCAAAATCTTGTTTAAGTTGTTTAGACAGAAAGAGGGTCTCGAGACGAAGATCTAGGCGCTTGAATCGCCTGATTCCAGCGAACGAGCGAAAATATAAACATAAACTAAGATCGGATCAGAAATCGCGATCAGAAAAATCACGGAATAAATCTGAGAAAAAGAAAAACTGACGAGCAGACTAACGAATGAACGTTCGTTATCTGGATCTAAACGAAAAACGCGTTTGTTAAAACGAACGAACAAGCGAACACTTGCTAAATAAATAAACCAGAGAAAAACCGATCTATTTAAAAAAACGAAAACTAGGGTTTTCTTAAAAAAACGAAACGATTTTTCTCGTAAAAAGCAGGCGTGGCGGCTACCTCGGCTCGGCTCGGCGGGTCCGGCCAGCGACGGGCGGCGTGGGTGGCGGGAGACGGCGGCGGCGGCTCGGTCGGGAGGCGGCGAGGCTGCGGTGGTGGCGGTGGTTTGAAGCGGCGGCTTATAAAGAGGGGGCGTCTTGGAGGAGGGGGCAAGGCGGCGATGAGGAGTCCCGGCGGACTCTTCGTCTGAAGTCGGCGGCACGGGCGCAAGAAGGCGGCGGCGGCTGGGAGTTAGGCCGGCCCGGGAGTTTCGGCCCATCTGCTCAAGTTTTTTAAAATAATTCACCGATGTAAAATAAATCCTATAAAATAAAATAAAAATCTAAAAATTCCAAAACAAATTTTCACCGTCTAAATGAAATATTTAGAACGAGATGAACATTTTCTTGGCCCTAAAATGCAATTTTGAAAACGTGCAATTTTTCTAATGCAAATAAAATCCAAATAAACTCAAATAAAATCCAAAAAATGATTTTAACATTTTTCCTCCAATATTTCAATTGTTTTCGAGATGTCATATTATCTCCTCTCATTTATTTTTATTATGAAATATTTTTTGGAGAGAAAAATAATTAAAATCAAAGATCCTCCTTTCAATATTCGATAAAAATCAAATATGAAACCCGGAAAATCCCCAACTCTCTCCGAGGGTCCTTGAGTTGCTTAGGATTTCGAGGATTGCGAACGAAGATGCAATAAAATATGCCATGCAAGAATGACCTATGTATAACATTCCAAATTGAAAATTTGGGATGTTACAAACCTACCTTAAGATGAATCTAGTCCTCGAGATTCGGGTTGGCTATAAAATAGGTGCGGGTGGTCCTTGCGAATATCATCCTCTCATTCCTGTGTGGCTTCCTCCTCTCGTATGGTGGCTCCAATTGAACTTTGCAAAACTTAATAACCTTGTCATGGGTGACTCGGCCGCAAAGTCAAGAATCTTCACGGCTTCTCCTCATAAGTCAAATTCTTGTCTAACCGAATTGCCTCCAAGGGTAATCAGTATCTCTTAATGGTATATCGGCCATCTCAAAGATGACACTTCTTCAAGCTGTGAGACGTGGAACACATCGTGAACTCCTGACTATCCTTCTGGTAATTCCAGCTTGTAGGCAACTTCTCCCATCCATTCCAATTCACGATACGGTCCTACAAATCTCGGAGCTAATTTTCCCTTAACTCCAAAACGTTTTACTCCTCGCAAGGGTGATACTCGCAGATATGCTCTGTCCCCAATTTCATAGGTTACCTCCTTGCGTTTCGTGTCTGCATAACTCTTCTGCCTGGACTGAGCAATCTTCAGTCGACCACGGATCAGTTTAACCTTCTCTTCAGACTCCTTGATCAAGTCTAGTCCAAACAGCTGTCGGTCTCCTACCTCATCCCACATCAGTGGTGTTCTGCATCTGCGTCCATACAGAGCTTCGAATGGTGCCATCTTCAAACTGGCCTGGTAGCTATTGTTGTACGAGAACTCTGCGTAAGGCAAATTGACATCCCAACTAGATCCATAATCTAGCGCACAGGCTCTCAACATGTCCTCCAGAATCTGGTTGACTCTCTCGGTCTGTCCATCTGTCTACGGGTGAAATGTTGTACTGAACTCCAATCTTGTTCCCGAAGTCTGGTGTAACTGATGCCAAAACTTTGAAGTGAACTGTGTTCCTCTATCTGATATGATGGTCCTCGAAACTCCATGCAGACATACGATCCTGGACATATATATCTTGGCCAACTTCGCACTTGTGTATGTTGTTTTCACTGGGATGAAGTGAGCCAGTTTGGTCAAGCGATCCACTACTAACCATATTAAATCATATCCTGCTTTGGTCCTGGGCAATCCGGTGATAAAATCCATGCCAAGTTTTTCCCACTTCCATTCGGGTATCAGTATAGGCTCTAATAGTCCTGCTGGCTTCTGATGCTCTGCCTTCACTCTTTGACATACATCACATACGGCTACATACTCGGCAATATCCTTCTTCATACCAGTCCACCAGAAACGTTCTTTAAAATCCAAATACATCTTGGTGTTTCCGGGGTGTATCGAGTATGGTGAGTCATGAGCCTCCTGAAGTATTAACTTCCTGATCTCTGGGTTGTTGGGCACATAAACTCGGTCCTCAAACAATAAGGTGTCGTGCTCATCCTCACGAAAACCTTTGGCCTTTCCTTTACTCATCTTCTCCTTTATCTCGGCAATCTCTTTGTCATTCTTCTAAGCTTCTCGAATCTTGTCCAACAATGTCGACTGAACCTCCATTGTCGCAATGAAACCTCTTGGAACAATCTCCAACCAAAGTTCCATGATATCCTCAGCTAACTCCTCCGGCAATCCCTTACTTTCAAGGATATTAGCATAACTTTTCCGGCTCAAAGCGTATGCTACGACATTGGCCTTTCCCGGATGAGAGTGTAGCTTCATATCATAATCCTTTATAAGCTCCAACCATCTCCTCTGCCTAAGGTTCAACTCCTTTTGTGTGAAAATGTACTTCAAACTCTTATGATCTGTGTACACATCACAATGATTTCCAATAAGATAATGCCTCCAGGTTTTCAATGCATGCACTACGGCTGCTAACTCCAAATCATGCGTGGCATAGTTCAACTCATGGGGTTTTAGTTGTCGTGAGGCATACGAAACAACTCTTCCGTCCTGCATAAGCACACATCCAAGTCCTAAGCGAGAGGCGTCGCAATAAACTTGGAACTCCCTATGTATATCTAGCAGCGTTAGCACTGGGGCTGTAGTCAAACGTTTCTTCAATTCCTGAAAACTTGCCTCGCAATCTTCTGTCCATTTAAACTTAGTATCCTTCTTCAGTAATTCAGTCATTGGCTTAGCAATCTTGGAAAAATTCCCAATGAATCTCCGATAATACCCTGCGAGTCCAAGGAAATCATGGATCTCGCTAACTGAAGTGGGTGCCAACCATTCAGTGACCGACTGAACCTTGCTGGGGTCCACTGCTATACCCTCTCCTGATATAACATGCCCAAGAAATCCAACTTCCTTCAACCAAAACTCGCACTTGCTGAACTTGGTGTATAACATGTGTTCCCTGAGTTTCTCGAGGACTAAACGCAAATGCTCCGTGTGCTCCTCTTTGTTCTTCGAGTATACCATAATATCATCAATAAACACCACAACAAACTTGTCCAAATACTCCATGAACACCTTGTTCATCATGCTCATGAAATAGGCAGGGCGTTAGTCACCCAAACGACATGACCGTATACTCGTATAATCCATACCGCATGGTGAACGCTGTCTTTGTATATCCTTCTCTCGGATCTTCAACTGATGGTATCCCGATCGTAGATCGATCTTCGAAAACACCTTAGCTCCTTGCAGCTGACCAAACAGATCATTGATCATCGGCAGTGGGTACTTGTTCTTAATCGTTACTTCATTTAAGTTTCGGTAATCAACAACCATCCTTTGGGATTTATCCTTCTTCTCAACCAAAAGCACTGGGGCTCCCCAAGGTGATGAACTCCTTCGAATGTAACCTTTCTCCAATAACTCCTTGATCTGCTTCTTAATTTCCTCCAGATCATTTGCGGGCATCCGATAGGGTCTCTTGGATATTGGCCCTGCAGCAATAGCTCTATCAAAAACTCGATGTCTCGATCCGTGGCATGCCCGGTAACTCCTCCGAGAAAACATCCGTAATCCTTTACTACGTGCACTTCCTCTGAACGACTCCCATGAGGGCATTCACTTGGCTCCTCCTAGGCACATGCCTAGATACATACTTAATCCTTTTTCCTTCCGGGTGGTGAGGTAAATTGATTTGCTAGCACGATCAATGCTTCCTCCATACTTTGACATCCGATCCATACCTAATATCACATCCAATCCTTGCGACTCCAAGATAATTAGGTCGACGGAAAAACATGTGTGCCAATGGTTAGGGGTATCTGGTTGCACCATTGGCTAGCCATGTACTCTGCTCGAGCGTAGATTACTAAAAGAGGGGTCCTAAGGGTTTGGGTTGGTAGCTTAAACTTATCCACAAATCCCCTTGATATGTATGAATGCGATGCACTAGTATCGAAAAGAACAAGAGCGGAAAATGACTTAACCAAAAACTTACCTATTACCGCGTCTCCATTGCTCTTCAACCTCCTCCACGTTAATGTGGTTCACTTGTCCTTTGTTGAATGGATTAGGCTTCTTCCCAGCGCTCCCATTTCCGTTTCCATTCCATCCTTCAGGGCAATCATTGGCATAGTGCCCTGTCTTCCCTCACTTAAAGCAAGTAACTTGACTTAGGTCTCTTTTGGCGGGTGTAGCTGGGTTGGAGAGGTTCTGGTTGTTATTAACTCCGTTCCCATTTCCGTTCTTGGCACCATTGTGGTTATGCGATCCTCCTCCAGTGTGGTTGTGACCTCCATGGTCATGTACTAGTCCTCCCGAGTTCGGGGTTAAGCGATGCTTCTGCTGAGCTCCTGAGTTATACTTCCCTTGTCCATACTTCCTCTTTCGGTTCTCAATCTGCTGCTGCTTCCCTTCAATCATAAGGTCCTTGTCTACCAACTCCTGGTAGTTGTTGAAAGTTGCCACCATCAACTGCATGCTCATCTCATCATTCACCCTTCCATAAACTTCTCCTGCTTCGTGGCATCTGTGTCCACATCATCAGGGGCATAGCGTGATAACTTGCTAAACTCATCCACGTACTGAGCCACAGTACGGTTCCCCTGGCGTAAGTTGCGGAACTCCCGCTTCTTCATCTGCATGGCTCCAGTTGAGACATGAGCTATGCGAAAAGCTTGCTGAAACTGGTCCCAAGTAACATTGGTTATAGGAAAAGTAGACGTGTAATTCTCCCACCATGAGGCTGCTGGTCCATCCAATTGATGTGCGGCAAAGCGCACCTTCTCAGCATCTGTGTATCCTGCGGTGGTTTAACTCCCTTCCGATACGGCGTAGCCAATCATCAGCAACTATTGGCTCGGTGCTACTGGAAAACACCGGTGGTTGTAACCTCAGAAAATGGGCTAGGTTGTCCACTGGCGGCGGGTTATTGTTGTTGTTGTTGCCACAGTTACGAACTAGCAATTGCATCAAGGCATTACTGCTGCTGGATCAATTGGGTGAGCTCCGGTGGGAAAGCAAACCGGTGTCACGTCTCGTAGGCATCGATGGGTTTAGATGGAAGAGATTAGAATAGAAAAAGGTCTAACGGGAAAACACTACCCATATGCACATGAGGCAAACACAATCATTTCACTCAATCAATCAAGCAAGGGCATACAAACGGTCTAGAACTATCGCATACGTGCTCAACTGCTACTAAATACATGGGGGAAATACTACTAATATATGGTGGTCATCTAGAAATTTTGATCGGTGGAAGACTCCATGATGTCTGCTCCAGCTTTGTCTTCGTAGTCATCATCACTTGGATCGGAATCGGTGTAAATCGATGATGATGTAGTTGTCCGGGCAAGTGGGGTCGTCGTCTACTTCTTCCAGTGCTGGTCCTCCCATGAATACTCCGATCTTCTTAACCAGGTCGTCGTTCTTATCCAGTAGTGTCTTGATTTCCTCCTCATATCCATCGCGTGTAAACTTGAGTTCTTCCTACAGCTCGATGATCCTAGTCTTCGCTTTCTTCAACTCCATCATGTCTGCGCACATTTGGTTCTCCTGACGTCGAATGTGCTGGTTTAGCTCCTGGATGAAAGCTGTAATAGATCTATCCTTCTTGGTGCTGATTACTTCCCATTGCTCGTCTCGGCGTCCAAATATTTGATAGATGGTGTCCTTAAGCCCCCTGTTGTAGACTTCTCCAATACGTCCCATGGTAATGTGACCTGCCATGCTCTTGCCTAGGCTCCAGGTGGGTGCTTCGAAAGAAAATTCTATGGGTTTAGAAGTTGGCGAGAACGTCCTTCCTTGAACTTATTCTTGAATCATCCAGCGTTCCTCTTCTGGTAAGGTGGCGTTGTACGTCCTGGTGAAGCTTGGTATTCCAATGTTCAAGTACCTAGTGACTTCCTTCAAGTGGCGTCCAAAAGGTGTGTCTTCATCCGGTTGCGCAAACTTGTTCTTCATCTCCGTCATCCTAAAGAGTGAAAAAATGGAGAGGAGTCAGAAATGAGTAGAGAAGAGTGACCTATGGTTTATCTTATGGTCGTGTTCTACACTCAGCGTGTGCTCTGATACAATCTTGTAGCGACCCGACCTCAGATGGTCAAGTCTTCTCGTGCTTCAAAGGTCATCCACGGATCGATAATCTTTGACACACATAGTACTCGAAGGATTTATAACAGAGTAGCAATCACACCCTTATTACATCGAATGGCTCAAAAGAGAACTAATTACAATAATATGGCTTAAGGCCATCTAATACGATAACAGCGGAAGGCTTGGAAGATAAAGTGAGTCCATCAACTCTAACAGCATAGCTGAGCTGCACGGCAATGACCTAACGAACCTTACTCCTCGCCTGAAAAGTCTGCAACATAATACGCTGCAGCCCGAGAACGGGTCAGCACATGGAATATGCTGGCAATATAACACAGTAGAGCACGAACAAAATAATGCTATCACTACATGCATATTTGGCTGGTGGAAAGCTCTATGCTTATAGTTTTGCGAAAAGCCAATTTTTTCCTACAACAAAGGAATAGTTTTTAGTTTAACTATCATGGTGGTTGAAACATTGAGAAGGTATAACCCCAACTCAATCCCAATTAAAGTAGTTAACAACCCAACAATATTAATTAAGAGTGATGAGATACATGTGATAACCCAAGTACTAGATACTTGTGACGCCCTCGATTCAATCGTACACTAATCATACACGCAAATGTGTACGATCAAGATCAAGGACTCACGGGAAGATATCACAACACAACTCTAGACACAAATAATACAAGCTTTATATTACAAGCCAGGGGCCTCGAGGGCTCGAGTACAAAAGCTCGAATACAAAAGAGTCAGCGGAAGCAACAATATCTGAGTACAGACATGAGTTAGACAAGTCTGCCTTAAGAAGGCTAGCACAAAAGCAACATCGATCGAAAAGGCAAGGCCTCCTGCCTGGGAGCCTCCTAACTACTCCAGTTCGTCAGCGGTCTCCACGTAGTAGTAGGCACCCTCGTGGTAGTAGCATCGTCAAAGGTGGCATCTGCTCCTGAGCTCCAACCTCCGTTGCATCAACCGAAAGAAGAAGAAAGGGGAGCAAAGCAACCGTGAGTACTCATCCAAAGTACTGCAAGCAAGGATCTACACTACATATGCAACATTATCAAAGGAAGGTCAGATATGTGGACCGGACTAGAAATGCCGTAATAGAGAGAAGGCCTAGTCCTATCGAAGACTAGAATCTTCGTGAAACCACCATCTTGCAAAGATCCGGAGGGAGTAGAGTAGCATAAGTAAAGTAGTAGAAGTGTTATCAACCTCGGCCAGAGATCCTTTCTCGACTCCCTGCGAGAATGAAATCCCAGAGCCATACTATCCAGTTATCATCACAATCCATTACTCATCACCATCCAATTCTCATCACAAGTATCCAATTCTAGTTGTATCGATCGGGATACAACTCCAAGTGTCCGTTACCGTAGGACAGGCTATCGATAGATGTTTTCTTCCCTGCAGGGGTGCACCAACTTACCCACCACGCTCGCTTAACTCCGGACGGACACACTTTCCAGGGTCATGCCCGGCCTCGGCCAAACAATACGCCGCAACCCGACCTAGGCTTAATAGAGAGGCCAGCACGCTGGACTAAACCTATGCCCCCAGGGGTCATGGGCCATTTTCCCGGGAACTCCTGCACGTTGCGAACGCGGCCGGTGAGCAGACCTAGCTGCCTTCCTAAAAAGGCAGGAGTTTACCAGTCCAACCCGGCACGCGCCGCTCAGTCGCTGACGTCTATTAAGCTTCGGCTGATGCATACGACGCAGAACGCCCATACTATGCCCACGTGATGGTTAGTGCTATCGGGCGTAAGCCCCTCGGATCAAATATCCAAATCGTAGTGGATTAGGAACGCGGTAACAAGCGAGACTCACGAAGATGTGACCCCATTGCCCGTCTCGAGGACTTGCGGAAAGGGCTAGGAATGCCCGCCACGCCTCGTAATTATCTAGCGGGCACCCTCCAGTCAACCCGACTCCACATCACTCACAATTAAGCTCATGGCACCCCTCAGGGTCGACCCGTCTTTAGTAACATGGCTCAGTGTAAAGTCATAGTAAGCATAGTAACAGTGTGTCTAAACATCAAGGGGAAAACCCAAGGAATCACCCCTGGTGAATTCCACTCGATGTAGTCATCAAGGTGAACGTAAGAGGATTCACCCTCGAGGTCCACACTTGAGGGGTTGCACGACAGAGTCGTATCGGAAGTGGTTAAAGAGGAAATCACCCTCGATGACCACTACCGAATAACTACACTACAGGGTTAACATCAGAAGTGCTGATGAGGTCTCACCAACGGTAATCGATAGTAACCCGGTAGTGTCGAGCAACTAAGGGAAGTGATGTGCGGTGGTCGGGCCTGGTCTTCGATCCCGTTGATCGGGTCTTCGATTATCCAACAAGCGGTCGGGACAAAGTGGGGTCACCGATGGATCTCTAAGCAATCTATACTAAGCGGTTTAGGATAAGAAGGTAAGGTACAACAAATAGATACAAAAGCAGGCTATGCATCAGAATAGGTGCAAACAATAACAGTAGCAAAATCTAATGCAAGCATGAGAGAATGGAATGGGCGATATCGGGATGATCAAAGGGGGGGCTTGCCTGGTTGCTCTGGCAAGGAGGGTTGTCGTCGACGTAGTCGATCACAGGGGCATCGGCATCGGTCTTGGGGTCTACCGGAGAGAAGAGGGGGAAGAAACAGTAAATATAAAGCAAACATAGCATCACAAAGCGTAACATGGCAATATGCTGCGCCGGGTGTGACCTAACGCATGGCTACACGATATAGGTGAAGGGGATTCAGCAGGGAATGTATTCCGGTTAGGACTAATGTCGAACCGGATGCCCGGAGGGGGAATGCCCCATGTTCAGCATGCTAGGGGCATGTGACAAATGAACGGACCGCGTATTCGGATTCGTTGGATTTTTCTGAGCAACTTTCATATAGAAAACATTTTCATCCGAGTTACGGTTTAATTTCTATGACTATTCAAAGATTAAAGCATATTCTGGAATTATTTAAATTAACAGAAAATGAATTATGACATCAACATGACATAGGTGTGACATCAGCAATCAACAGTCCGGTTGACTGGTCAAAACTGGCGATGGGGCCCTTTGGGACCCACATGTCACCTCTGGCTTAACGGTGGATTAATTAAACTAACGAGGCAACTAGGGAGTGGGCCCTGGCGTCGATGAGTGTCTTAGGTTAAACTAAACATTTTTATTTATAAAACGTTATTAGACTAATATAACAGAGGGGCCCACATGTCGCTGGTCGGGGCTGCCCGTCACAAGACGGCCGACCAGGTCAACAGGTCAACAAGGGACCAGGGGCCCCACTGGCAGTGACCGAGGGGGTGGCGCCAGGTGTGACACGTCGGCGGCCGGCGCCGGAGTTGCACCGACGAGCTCTCCGCGGCGGCGAGTTCACCGGAGAGGCTCGGATCTTCGCTACAGAGCGCCAAATCATGCGTTTTCACCTGCGTTCGAACGAGTGGAGCAGAGCGCATCGCGTGGTGCCAGCGGTTGGACGCGGAGGTGGCCGGAGCGACGCCGGCGACGACGGGTGGCGACGGAGCTCGCGGGCTTGAGCGGGTTCGGCGTTAGAGAGTGCGAGCGGCCAAGTAAATAACTAGGCGGGGTCTACGGCGCACGAGGAGCATGCCAGGGCAGTCGGCCGAGCTCGTAACGGCTCGGGAGCACGACAACGGCAGCAATGGCGGCGGCCGGAGCACTGTTGCGGTGGCGGTCGCGCACGTGCCCGAAGGTGAGTAGGAAGAGGAGGGAGGAGAGGCGGAGCTCACCGTGCGGGCGCAAGGAGGCCCCGTGAGTGAACGGGAGCGCAGAGGGAGGCCGTGGTCGACGGGAACCACCGACGGCCGAGGCGGAAGGGGACGAGGTGGATCCGACGCTGTGGTGCCTTCCGGCTCCAACGGCGGGCACCGGTCGACGGGGAGGAGGACGGCGGACTCCTACGGCATGTTGGAAGGGCGTGTGGAGGACGGTGGCCGCGAGGGCGACGGCGGCCATGGCGGCCGTGGCGTTCGGATGCGATGGGGAGGGGATCTGGGGTGCGAGGGAGAGAGCGAAGCGGGCGAGGGGAAAGGACTGGCGCGAGTGGGGTGGCAGAGCAAGTGGAAGGGGAGCCTGAGGCGTCGCCCTTATCCTCTCCCGAGGCCGGGCGAGGTGGTCGGGTGGCGCCGAGGCGCCCGGTCGGTCGAACAGTGGGAGGTGGGAGACGACAGGGGAGGGGTAGTGGGCCACATGGCCTGTTGGGCTTAGCCCGGAGGGTTAGGCCCAGGGGGGGTCAGGGGCCTTTTCTCTCTCTCTCTCTCTTTTTCCTTTCCTTTGCTCTTTTCTTTTTACAGAAAAAATGCTATGCAATATTTGAGCTGCCAAAAGGAGTTCTGAAAATGTGGGACTTGGCCAAAAAAATACATTACCATATTTGGCACCTGCCATAAAAAGTTTGGGAGGAGTTTGAAATGATTTGGATTTTTCACAATTGGAAAAGCATTTAAAAATGCTGATTTGGAACTGCTTTAATTCCCAGGGGAAATTAGCTATCTCAAATGATGTTGAATCACTCATGACATTTAGTCAGCGGATATTTTCAAACCAGCGAACATTTTTGTTTTACTGTTAGGAGGAATAATTTATTTGACTTTATTTAAAAATTGAATTTGAATTGGTTTTGAATCAATGTGAGATTAGCAACAGTAACAGTGATGACATGGCGCCATTAACAGAGATTACTGTAGCACGACACTGGGGGTGTTACAAATCTCCTCCACTACAAGAAATCTCGTCCCAAGATTTAAGTGGGGAAGTAAAGAGTAATTTCGGGAGAACTGGCCCTTAAAGGGTTAATTATCTGGTGAACAATTCAGGGAATGAGGCAGAAGTATCTCTCGAGTTGAAACTTAATTAACATCGAGAGCAAAGTATGAAGGTACAATAGGAAGTTTCAAGCGAATGGGCCGATTGATACCTGAACAAAGTGTGAGGAAGGGGTTCAGAGCATCGGGAACAGATCATCTCTCGAAAGGTGGCTCGTGACATGATACGAAGCCAAGCGTGAGGAAAAACTTTTAGAAACAGGAGGTATACAAGAGAGTCAGGTTTCGATCCTGTGGAACTGTGGGTTATGGGCCCACCATGTGGGTTAAAAGTAGAAAGGGGACCGATAGCAAGGCATGTCAGATGATAGACTGCCGGTTATGTTGCCAAAACGTCGATTTCAAGGGCGAGGGACGAAGAGAAACATTTTCCTGCTCGTTGAACGAGTCGGACCAATAGGCAAAGTTCTCGTCCATCGGTGGTTACCAGAATGTCAGCAGCAATAATAACAAGGTCTTACTGACAAATTGTACACTGAGGTGTTTTCATAAGCAGGGAACTAATACTGCTTAGATCATATAGATCACAAGTAGGTTTAAACAAACCAATGGAAAGGAAAAGGCGATCATTAGATTAATCGTGAACCTTTGGAAAGGAAAATGTGTTTACACACAAGAATTGGGAATATATCCTTCCAAGGGGAAGCGGAGCAGGATATACATTATATGACAGCAAGTTCAAAAGCATTTAGATAAAGGGGGCGAGGGAAGAATCATGATATTACCCATACAACGGTGTTTGGATAATAGATCAAGAAACATTTGACAATGTGCTTCCGATGTTCCTATTGATATTCGGAATACCTCAGTCATGCTTCGAGGTAGTATTAACATGGTGTTACAAGTAGGGGTTGGAGTTGAAGATCACAAGAAATACACAAGGAACAATTGCAGGAATAGCAAGGAGTCCAAGGTTTAACCAAGGCGTGATCAAACATGTGTTGGAAATAAGACAAGGGGGGTTGTCAATGATAACTCAAATCATCGAAGGTCACGGATGGTATTTCTCACCATGAATTCAGTTGTCATCTCTGAAGAAGACAAAGTGTTGACGGTGATCACGACAAATTTTGTCGAGAGACTCTATGAAGATGCCATCGAGCAGAAAAGGAAGAATGAAGTGAAAGGCTACGAGAACCAAGGATTCGACACCAACTCGAATCATGCTTGTTGTTCAAGGCGAAACGATATGATGAGGACAATCGGCGTGAAACTTAGCTCATCGTCGAAAATTGTGCTCCAGGAAGAAGGACCAGGTAGCACAGTTGAAATTTAGCATGATAATGATATTGCCGGACAGGCTAGGAATGACTTGAAGGATTATTAAACTCGTAAGCAATGAAAATTACTTAGAGTTATTGAATCGGAGTGCAGAAGCGATTCACTTATCGGTGTTCTCAAGTGACTAACAACTTGGAAGCAGAGGGAAATTTGAAATCGGTGATTAGCAATAGTAGAAGAAGACTCATAGGAAGGAACACAGTTCTTTGTTATTCTCGAGATAACATGAGGCAATACTTGAAGGTAGATCAAATTAGAGGTTGGACAGGTGAAATGACTTGCAGGAGACAAGTATTTTAACTTGTCCGGGAAATGGAATTAAGAAGAAACTATGGTCGGAACCACGGTTAAGAATGATCAAACCACCGATACAAGATGAACCTATAACAAGGGGTAATTATTTTTACGAGCAGCTTCCAAGATGAGTTCTACATCGGGCCCATGGGCATGAACACAAAGGTTCAAGGTCGACTCCCACTTCTTCAATGCATAACCTTTCATTCACTCCTCGTTTTCGAAGAAATTGTAGTGCATAAGATTTATCTGGCGAAGTACCAGAAGAGTAAGACTCATGAGAAGTCTCGGGTTCATACGGATTATGGAAGGCATAAGTTCAACCTATCAGGGCATTTTTACGAATCTATACAACAATCAACCAACCCAAAGATACGAGTTCGAAAGCAGAGTATCGAAGTCAAAGCAGATGATACAATTTACCGAAGATATTATGTATCGTGAAAAACTCACAAGAATTTGGATGTGAAGGACACAGTCGGATAACAACCCAGCAATGGATCTGGCGATTCACGACAGAGTTGACGCGATTATCGGTAATCAATCAGATGAAGAAGGGGATGCAAAGGCATTGGCTTATAGAAACGTCTGAATGATTCGATGCTTGGGTACAAAGGAATTATGATTTCAAGACGAAGGACCAGAAGCAGAGGCTCTGATCAAAAGATGAGTAAGTTGAATAGACTTAGAGGTGCACCCGACCTAACCTTGATTGGGAAAGAACCAGCTCATATCCGGAGCGATGTCGGAGCCGGGAAGGAAATTTCCAAGGATTAATTGATGATTGCGAGTATTCGCTCACACGTTGAATCCATAGGAACAAAATGACAATCACAAAGAATTTTAAAGAATATTGTTAGACATATGGAATTAACCATAATGTAAGACGATAAGGAAGAACAGGAGCAATAGGCTACTAAGGATTATCGGTAGATCAAATAGTATTCCAAAGAATTTGTGAAACACATGAACAACTGGGGATAAACGGGTTCAGTGAATCATCGTAGTGCAAAAAGAAGCCGCAAAGCAGAAGGTACAAGCGGCAAGGATGTTATTCACGGGGATTATCTGTGGTCAGGAACTGCAAGGCAAGGCAAGGCTGTGGTCTCGAGAAACCTCGAGGAGTATCTCTGCAGAATCTTCCGCGAAGCAAGCGATCATCGGTAATGTCGGGGCTCTCCGTGAGGAAGTGGGTATGAGAACCTAATGTCAGAGTCAGTAAAATGTTTAACCCGAATAGACGAGAGATTAGAGTCCCAGAGTATAGACGAGGAATAAAAGATTCTAATACCACCCAATGGCGACGTGGGCCCGTAAGACACACAGCCATGTTAGTAAAAGTTTTGTAGTGACTAGACTCGACTTCGGCCAAGGAGTTGGAAGGGGGCTACCTACAGGCAGTCGGCTCTGATACCAACTTGTGACGCCCTCGATTCAATCATACACTAATCATACATGCAAATGTGTACGATCAAGATCAAGGACTCACGGGAAGATATCACAACACAACTCTAGACACAAATAATACAAGCTTTATATTACAAGCCAGGGGCCTCGAGGGCTCGAATACAAAAGCTCGAATACACAAGAGTCAGCGGAAGCAACAATATCTGAGTACAGACATGAGTTAGACAAGTCTGCCTTAAGAAGGCTAGCACAAAAGCAACATCGATCGAAAAGGCAAGGCCTCCTGCCTGGGAGCCTCCTAACTACTCCTGGTCGTCAGCGGTCTCCACGTAGTAGTAGGCACCCTCAGGGTAGTAGCAGTCGTCAAAGGTGGCATCTGGCTCCTGAGCTCCAACCTCTGGTTGCATCAACCGGAAAGAAGAAGAAAGGGGGAGCAAAGCAACCGTGAGTACTCATCCAAAGTACTATAAGCAAGGATCTACACTACATATGCAACATTATCAAAGGAAGGCTGTATATGTGGACTGGACTGCAGAAATGCCAGAATAGAGAGAAGGCCTAGTCCTATCGAAGACTAGAATCTTCAGGAAACCACCATCTTGCAGCATCCGGAGGGAGTAGAGTAGCATAAGTAAAGTAGTAGAAGTGTTATCAACCTCGGCCAGAGATCCTTTCTCGACTCCCTGCGAGAATGAAATCCCAGAGCCATACTATCCAGTTATCATCACAATCCATTACTCATCACCATCCAATTCTCATCACAAGTATCCGATTCTAGTTGTATCGATCGGGATACAACTCCAAGTGTCCGTTACCGTGGGACAGGCTATCGATAGATGTTTTCTTCCTGCAGGGTGCACCAACTTACCCACCACGCCGCTTAACTCCAGTAGGACACACTTTCCGGTCATGCCCGGCCTCGGCCAAACAATACGCCGCAACCCGACCTAGGCTTAATAGAGAGGCCAAGACGCTGGACTAAACCTATGCCCCTGTGGGTCATGGGCCATTTTCCGGGAACTCCTGCACGTTGCGTAACGCCGCCGGTGAGCAGACCTAGCTGCCTTCCTAAAAAGGCAGGAGTTTACCAGTCCAACCCGGCACGCGCCGCTCAGTCGCTGACGTCTATTAAGCTTCGGCTGATGCATACGACGCAGAACGCCCATACTATGCCCACGTGATGGTTAGTGCTATCAGGCCAGAAGCCCCTCGGATCAAATATCCAAATCGTAGTGGATTAGGAACGTGCGGTAACAAGCAGAGACTCACGAAAGATGTGACCCCATTGCCCCGTCTCGAGGACTTGTGGAAAGGGCTAGGAATGCCCGGCCACGCCTCGTAATTATCTCGCGGGCACCCTCCAGGTCAACCCGACTCCACATCACTCACAATTAAGCTCGCGCGGGCACCCCTCAGGGTCGACCCGTCTTTAGTAACATGGCTCAGTGTAAAGTCATAGTAAGCATAGTAACAGTGTGTCTAAACATCAAGGGGAAAACCCAAGGAATCACCCCTGGTGAATTCCACTCGATGTAGTCATCAAGGTGAACGTAAGAGGATTCACCCTCGAGGTCCACACTTGAGGGGTTGCACAGCAGTCGTATCGGAAGTGGTTAAAGAGGAAATCACCCTCGATGACCACTACCGAATAACTACACTACAGGTTAACATCGGAAGTCGATGAGGTCTCACCCTCGGTACTCGATAGTAACCCGGTAGTGTCGAGCAACTAAGGGAAGTGATGTGCGGTGGTGGGGCCTGGTCTTCGATCCCGTTGATCGGGTCTTCGATTATTCAACAAGGCGATCGGGACAAAGTGGGGGTCACCGATGGATCTCTAAGCAATCTATACTAAGCGGTTTAGGATAAGAAGGTAAGGTACAACAATAGATACAAAAGCGGGCTATGCATCGTAATAGGTGCAAACAATAACAAGAGTAAAATCTAATGCAAGCATGAGAGAATGGAATGGGCGATATCGGGATGATCAAAGGGGGGGCTTGCCTGGTTGCTCTGGCAAGGAGGGTTGTCGTCGACGTAGTCGATCACAGGGGCATCGGCATCGGTCTTGGGGTCTACCGGAGAGAAGAGGGGGAAGAAACAGTAAATATAAAGCAAACATAGCATCACAAAGCGTAACATGGCAATATGCTGCGCCGGGTGTGACCTAACACATGGCTACACGATATAGGTGAAGGGGGGATTCAACCGGGAATGTATTCCCGGTTAGGACTAATGTCGGACGAGATGACGGAGGAATGTCCCATGTTCAGCATGCTAGGGGCATGTGAAAAATGAACGGACCGCGTATCTAGATTCGTTGTATTTTTCTGAGCAACTTTCATATAGAAAACATTTTCATCCGAGTTACGGTTTAATTTCTATGATTATTCAAAGATTAAAGCATATTCTGGATTTATTTAAATTAACAGAAAAGGAATTATGACATCAACATGACATAGGTGTGACATCAGCAATCAACAGTCCGGTTGACTGGTCAAAACTGGCCAGTGGGGCCACTGGGACCCACATGTCAGCCTCTGCTGGCTTAACAGTGGATTAATTAAACTAACAGGGGCAACTAGGGGAGTGGGCCGGCGTCGATGAGTGTCTTAGGTTAAACTAAACAATTTTTATTTATAAAACGTTATTAGACTAATATAACAGAGGGGCCCACATGTCGATTGGTCGGGGCTGCCCGTCGGACGGTTGACTGTGTCAACAGGTCAACAAGGGACCAGGGCCCCACCGGCGTGACCTGTGGTGGCCCCTAGGTGTGCCACGTCGGCGGCCGGCGCCGGAGTTGCGCCGACGAGCTCTCCGCGGCGGCGAGTTCGCCGGAGAGGCTCGGATCCTCGCTACAGAGCGCCAAATCATGTGTTTTCACCTGCGTTCGAACGAGTGGAGCAGCGGGCATCGCGTGGTGCCAGCGGTTGGACGCGGAGGTGGCCGGAGCGATGCCGGCGACGACGGGTGGCGACGGACCTCTCGGGCTTGAGCAGGTTCGGCGTTAGAGAGTGCGAGCGGCCAAGTAAACAACTAGGCGGGGTCTACGGCGCACGAGGAGCATGCCAGGGCAGTCGGCCGAGCTCGTAACGACTCGGGAGCGGCGACCGGAGCACTGTTGTGGTGGCGGTCGCGCATGTGCCCGAAGGCGAGCAGGAAGAGGAGGGAGGAGAGGCGGAGCTCACCGTGCGGGCGCAAGGAGGCCCCGTGAGTGAACGGGAGCGCAGAGGGAGGCCGTGGTCGACGGGAACCACCGACAGCCGAGGCAGAAGGGGACGAGGTGGATCCGACGCTGTGGTGCCTTCCGGCTCCAACGGCGGGCACCGGTCGACGGGGAGGAGGACGGCGGACTCCTACGGCATGTTGGAAGGGCGTGTGGAGGATGGTGGCCCCGAGGCCGACGGCGGCCATGGCGGCCGTGGCGTTCGGATGCGATGGGGAGGGGATCTGGGGGGTGCGAGGGAGAGAGCGAAGCGGGCGAGGGGAAAGGACTGGCGCGAGTGGGGTGGCAGAGCAAGTGGAAAGGGAGCCTGAGGCCTCGCCCTTATCCTCTCCCGGCGAGGCCGGCGAGGTGGTCGGGTGGCGCCGAGGCGCCCGGTCGGTCGAACAGTGGGAGGTGGGAGACGACAGGGGAGGGGTAGTGGGCCACATGGCCTGTTGGGCTTAGCCCGGAGGATTAGGCCCAGGGGGGTCAGGGGCCTTTTCTCTCTCTCTCTCTCTCTCTCTCTCTCTCTCTCTCTCTCTCTCTTTCCTTTCTTTTGCTCTTTTCTTTTTACAGAAAAAATGCTATGCAATATTTGAGCTGCCAAAAGGAGTTCTGAAAAATGTGGGACTTGGCCAAAAAAAATACATTACCATATTTGGCACCTGCCATAAAAAGTTTGGGAGGAGTTTGAAATGATTTGGATTTTTCACAATTGGAAAAGCATTTAAAAATGCTAATTTGGAACTGCTTTAATTCCCAGGGGAAATTAGCTATCTCAAATGATGTTGAATCACTCATGACATTTAGTCAGTGGATATTTTCAAACCAGCGAACATTTTTGTTTCTTGTTTGGAGGAATAATTTATTTGACTTTATTTAAAAACTGAATTTGAATTGGTTTTGAATCAACGTGAGATTAGCAACAGTAACAGTGATGACATGGCGCCATTAACAGAGATTACTGTAGCACGACACTGGGGGTGTTACAATACTCAGCATTGTCCATAACCGGGGACACGGCTAACCATGATTAGATTGTACACTCTGCAGAGGTTTGCGCACTTTTCCCCACAAGACTCGATCGCCTCCGTTGATTTCTCGCACTGCATGGTGTTTGAGAAACGGATGACCGAGACACAGTCTTTCATAAACATTAACTCTCTACTCCGGGTAGACCATACCAAACCTACAAAACCCACTACCTGCTGATCTACCTCTTCAAGAGCTTCACGTAAGCTACTCAACTATGCTAGAGCCCATAGTAGCTTGTGGCTGCACACGGAAGTTTCTAGCATGAATCATCTTAGTTCCCTTTAAGCACAGGTGGCGGTCCATAGGAAGATCACACGGGTACCCGGGTTTTCCAAAAAATAAAAGCAGACAACACTTTGGGTTCCCCAGGTGCCTCAATCCACCCAGATGTTAATTTTAAGTTGCCACCTTAAGTTGAACCATTAATTAACAATCTCACATCTGTCATGGATTCACTCAAACCCAACCACGTCTACGAGCATAGCATAGCAATATAAGCACCACGTAGAAGTAACTCCCAAGGGTTTGACAGTAATAGGGCAATAGGTTCTACCTCAACAACTACTTCCCAACCCACAAGTTAAAGACATCTAACCATGCAATGTTTAAGGATAGGAACTAATGCATAAAAACTGGGTATGAAAAGAGTATGATCAATGTGTTACTTGCCTTGCTGATGATCCGCGAATCCTAGAGACTCGTAGTAACACGCTTCGCACTCCGAGAATTCTATCGCAAGCAAACAATAACATACAAAAGCAAAAAGCAATGATGCACAAGCAAAACTCAAATAAACAAGGCTGACCAGAAAGTTCAACTTAAGAACTCCGGTTCGCAAAAAGAATCAAACCAAACGGAACAACTAAACTCAAACAGCGAAAGAAACAAGATCCGTTTACTAATCTGAACTAAGGTCAAATTTTACAGTACCCAAATCTTGTTTAAGTTGTTTAGACATAAAGAGGGTCTCGAGACGAAGATCTAGGCGCTTGAATCGCCTGATTCCGACTAACGAGCGAAAAGATAAACATAAACTAAGATCGGATCAGAAATCACAATCAGAAAAATCGCGGAATAAATCCGAGGAAAAGAAAAACTAACGAACAGACTAACGAACGAACGTTCGTTATCTGGATCTAAACGAAAAACGCGTTCATTAAAACAAACAAACGGGCGAACGCTCGCTAAATAAATAAACCAGAGAAAAACCGATCTATTTAAAAAAATGAAAACTACGGTTTTCTGAAAAAACGAAACGGTTTTCTCGTAAAACCGGGCGGCGGGCTACCTCGGCTCGGCTCGTGAGTCCGATCTTGGCGGCAGGCGGCGTGGGTGGCGAGGTGGCGGCGGAGAGGCAATGGCGCTTCGAGCTGCGTGGCTCAGGCGGTCGGGAGGCGGCGGCGGTTGCGGTGGTGGCGTTGGTTTGGGGCGGCGGCTTATAAAGAGGGGGGCGGAGTCTTGGAGGAGGGGGCAAGGCGCGACGGCGATGAGGAGTCCCGGCCGGACTCCTCGTCCGAGTCAACGGCGGCGCGGGCGCGCAAAGGCGGTGGCGGCGCGGGGAGTTGGGCCGGCCCGGCTGGGTTTCGGCCCAGTCGGTGAACGAATTTATTTTTAATAATTCCGCCGACAGAAAATAAATCCTATAAAATAAAATAAAAATCTAAAAATGCCAAAACAAATTTTCACCGTCTAAATGAAATATTTAGAACGAGATGAACATTTTCTTGGCCCTAAAATGCAATTTTGAAAACGTGCAATTTTTCTAATGCAAATAAAATCCAAATAAACTCAAATAAAATCCAACAAATGATTTTAACATTTTTGCTCCAATATTTAAATTGTTTTGGAGATGTCATATTATCTCCTCTCATTTATTTTTATTATGAAATATTTTTCGGAGAGAAAAATAATTAAAATCAAAGATCCTCGTTTCAATATTCGAGAAAAATCAAATATGAAACCCGAAAAATGCCCAACTCTCTCCGAGGGTCCTTGAGTTGCTTAGGATTTCGAGGATTGCGGAATGAAGATGCAATAAAATATGCCATTCAAGAATGACCTATGTATAACATTCCAAATTGAAAATTTGGGATGTTACACATTGGTTCTTTCATTGAGAGTTCCTCTGTGTCGTCAATAGAAGGATCAATGGCTCGTCTTGTCGTCAACGACAAAATCACCTCTAGAAGGGCCCTAACTCATGGGCAGATCCTCCAGCTCGGCAGTCTTACCATGGGCGCCCGCTCGGCCGTTAAGCCAAAGCCGGTCCCCCAAACTGCCAAAAATCATCTCCGCATTGGCCTCAAACACTTCGATAAGATGGATCCGACAGATGTCTCGTCCTTGAACGAACTACTAGATCGCATCGCCGCCTTGGGGGTCGCAACAGACTATGATCGGATTGGGTTAAACACGATCAGAGGGAAATCAGGTCCCCGCCGATCACCCGTCTGGTTGTGATCGTGGAGGAGCAAGCCAAGGGTATCTCTCCCCCTATGCTGAGAATAAGCTATGTTCGGATTTTCGAGCCCTGCGAGCCGGATACCCATCTTCCGAAAGAGACTCCCTATCCCCCGAACATAGATCCAGGCGTTGAGCCTGAAAACTCCCAGGATACTCCGGATCCTGGGCTAGTGACCTCAGAAATTCTTAAAACTATGGATCCCACAGTGGGTCAGGGTTCGGATTTAAGACCGCCCAGCCACCACAAGAAATATTGCCCAAGAAATTCCGGTCCTCCGGACATATGCGACCCAATGTATGTGCGGCAGCAACCTCAGGAAACAGTCCATCACTTTTGGGCCAGATTCCTCCTTGTTAAAAACAAGATCAAAGATTGTTGCGACGACGACGCGGTTTCAGTATTTTGTCACAACTGTACGGACGAGGGGATCCTCAATGCCCTCAACCGACGCCGCATAGTGCACTTTGAAGATTTGGCACACATAGTATAGAAGTATTGCACAATGGAAAGTGCCTGGAAAGCCCAAACAGCTCGGTGGGAACACCGGCCTTTAAGCCACCCACAGGACGGACAAAAAGGATGCACCCTCACGGGGCACCTAATCATCACCCTACGGACAAGAAAATTAAGCCCTTAACAGGACACAGAAATGTCCTTGATGAATGGCTGGACAAGCCCTGTCAGATACACACGACGCCAAATTCCGAACCAACACATAGCCTTCGGGCATGTTGGGTACTCCGACAGGTGGCCTAGAGTGGTGAGGCTATCCTCACCAATACGACCTCAGAAAAATGCTCTCCGGAGGGCGACAATCTCAACGTCTTTACGGTCTTCGAGACCTTTTCTTCAAATAATCAGCGTAAAAGGGCACTCCGCGACCTCGCCGAAGTCAACCAAGTAGCCGCATTAAACCCTTGGAACGATACGGTGATAACTTTCACCGCCAGCGACGAACCAAGGGCTCGATCAGTCCGTGCACCAGCCGCTTTGGTCTTAAACCCAATCATCGACGGCTTTTGGCTCGCTAAAGTGCTCATGGACGGCGGCAGCGGACTGAATCTCATCTACAAGGACAAGCTCTATAAAATGCAAATAGACAAGAGCCGCATCGAGCAAAGCGATACAACCTTTCGAGGCATTATCCCCAGTCAAGAAGCGTGATGCTCGAGGAAAATCAAACTCGATGTGGTATTCGGCATGCCGGAAAACTATAGGTCCGATGAGTTAATCTTCCACGTGGCACCTTTCAACAGCGAATATCACACCCTATTTGGGCGAGATGCATTCGCACGCTTTCAAGCCATACCCCATTATGGGTACATGAAGCTCAAAATGCCCGGGCCCAACGGAGTTATCACTATCACTAGTGATCCGGACATAGCACTTCGCCGAGAACAAAACCACATCCTTGGCCCTCGAGGCATTATCCGAGGCCCTTGCGGCCGACGAACTCACCGCTCTGCGTTCCACAATGGACAGAGACGACGTAATCCTCGATAAGAAGCCTAAGTCCACTTCTTTCAAGCCAGCAGACGAAATAGTCAAATTTCAAGTTCACTCAACGGATCCTAATAAAATAGCAGCCATGGGAGCACAGTTGGATCCGACGGTCGACGCCGCCCTAAGAGCATTCTTGCACGAGAACTGGGACATCTTTGCCTGGCATCCCTTGGATATGCGAGGAATCCCACGCAGACTGGCCGAACACAGCCTCAACATAATAGAGGGGTTCAAGCCAGTCAAGCAAACACTGCGGCGATTTTCCAAACCCAAGCGGCAAGCTATGGGGGAGGAGCTAGCCAAACTACTTGAAGCCGGGTTCATTAGAGAGATCAAACACCCGGACTGGCTAGCAAACTTGGTCATGGTGCCAAAGAAGGACAAATCCTGGCACCTCTGTGTCGATTTCAAAGACCTCAACAAGGCCTGCCCTAAGGACCCCTTCCCACTGCCCCGCGTTGACCAAATCATTGATGCAACTGCAGGACATGATTCACTGTGTTTCCTCGATGCATACTCCGGATACCATCAAATTAAAATGAAGGAATCCGATCAGGCCGCAACGGCATTCATTACTCCGTATGGGCCTTTCTGCTTCAACACTATGCCTTTCGAACTAAAAAAACGCCGGCGCCACTTACCAACGCATGATTCAAACATGCCTAGAAAAACAAATTGGCAAGACGGTTGAGGCATATGTAGATGATGTAGTCATCAAAACTAAACATGTCGAATCATTGGTGGACGACTTACGCCTTACATTCAACAACCTCTGAACATATGGCATACGGCTCAATCCGGAAAAATACGTTTTCGGTGTTCCGGCCGGAAAACTACTCGGGTTCATTGTTTCCGATAGAGGAATCGAAGCAAACCCGGCAAAATCTGAGCCCTGACACAATTGGCAACACCAACAGACCTAAAGCAGGTCCAAAAACTAGCTAGGTGCATGGCCGCCTTGAGCCGCTTTATCTCCAAATTGGGAGAGAAGGCGCTGCCGCTCTATCGCCTGCTCCGACGTACCGACCACTTTGAGTGGACGGACGCGGCAACAGCCGGGTTGGAAGAAATAAAAACTTTGATAGCAAACAACCCAATCCTTGCCGCACCTAACATCAGCGAACCTATGCTACTGTACATATCTGCAACTCACCAGGTGGTGAGCGTTGTACTCGTCGTCGAACGAGAGGAAGAGGGACAAAAATTCCCACTCCAAAAAAGAGTATACTATTTATCGGCGGTTCTCACACCATGCAAATCCCGATACCCGCACTATCAAAAGATAGCATATGCGGTTTTCATGGCATCTTGGAAGCTGCGGCACTACTTCCAAGAGTGCTCGATCACGGTGGCCTCCGAGGTACCACTCAATGACAT